>OZ004709.1:148401467-149070858 GCA_963924515.1 Vespertilio murinus
ATGTGCCCTGACTGGGAATTGAACCATGACCTCCTGGTTCATGGGTTGGTGCTCAACCACTGAGCCACATCTGCCAGGCTGGTTTTTTTTATTTTTAAAAGAGCGCTCTGGCTGCAGTGTGAGGAACAGGTTAGAGAAGGGCTGAGAGGGAAGCAAAGAGAGCAGGGAGGAGGCTATTGCGGTGATCCTGGTCAGAGGAGATGGCGGTGGGGACCAGAGTGGAAGTAATAGAGACAGAAAGAAGTGGGCAAAGCGGGGACAGAATCCTAGGAGGGATTGCAGTCGAGTCCCTGGAAGGGTTCAGAGCTGGGACAACCACGCCTCCACACGCCGTAGGGGGGATTCAGATCTCCTAAAGCCCCTACCACCTCTGTGACTCTCCCAGAGCCAGAGAAAAGATTCTAGAAGGGACATTGGCATGTGAACAAACCCCCTTGGGGGTCCCAGACATGGATCCCTCTGGTTTACATGCAATGAGCCCTGTTTTTTTCTGAAACTCTCAGCAATGAAAGACACTAGGTTGGGCCAAATTCCTCCAAAGAGTTAATTACTGGCCTGTCCCCTGGAGGATCAGCATAAAACAGGAGCATGTGGAAGGCATCAAGCTTATAATGCGAACATGAGCAGCACTAATGGGAACACTCCATTGCCAGGCACCGTCCCCATAATTCTACAAATTAGCCAGAGCCTCTGGAATCCCAGGTCTGCAGCTGCGGCACAGATGTGCGCTGAGCACTGGGATGGGAGCAGGGAACGGAGGCTGGAGGATAAAGAGATTTCTCCAAATCAAACCGGGACTCTTGGTATTCAAGGAAATCACCACCACTCCTGTCTCCAACGTATAACCGGAAAGATCTTTTCAAAATGCAAATGCAGCCATATCCTCGTTCTCATCCCCAACCTTAAACCCTGCTTAGCATTGCTTTTAGGATGAAGCCCAAAATCCCTAGCACAGTCTCTAAGTCAGGGGTGCATGTGCCCTGGTTTGCCCAAAACAGTTGGGGTTGATGCCAGCTTGGGTTGTGATTGATGGCCCCTCATTTTCCCCTCACAGGTGTTTTGGTTTGGACGATGACTTGTATGGTCTTTCCATGGCCGGTGTCTCTGTCCCCATTTCCTGCCTCACTTCCAGGAGCAGCCACACTGGTCTTTATTCTGTTCCTCCAACTCTGTCATCCCTCCTGCTCCAGGGGCTTCCCAGGAGCTGTCTTCTCCAGCCAGAAGGCTCCTCGGTCCCCTCCCCTTCACAAACCATGGCTACAGCTCCCTCAGATCCTCCCTGACCAGCAGAGTCCTCCCTCAGACTGTCTCCTAGCTCCGTCATGTTCCTCTCCTCCGTGGCAGTTACTATAATGGGTTTTGTTTGGCTCAGTTTATTTTTATTTGGGTGATTAATGTTCAACCATCTCTCCCATGTGAATGCAGGCAGGGACCATGTCTCTTTTGCCCTTGAAAAGCAAATGCCAAGCGAATTTTGACTGACTAACTGAATGAATGAATGAATTTATTTTTGAATAAATAAGTTAATGAAAAAATTACTGATTACTTATTGGCAACTCCTGCCAAAAATAAAACAAACAAAAACGGTGTATTAATACACTAGAGCAGTGGTCGGCAAACTCATTAGTCAACTGAGCCAAATATCAACAGTACGATTGAAAAAATTTTTTTGAGAGCCAAATTTTTTAAACTTAAACTTCTAATGCCACTTCTTCAAAACAGAGTCCCCCAGACAGTGGTATTTTGTGAAAGAGCCACACTCAAGGGACCAAAGAGCCACATGTGGCTCTCGAGCCGCAGTTTGCCGATCACGGCACTAGGGAAATAGTAAACAGTGACCTCATTGAGATCTTTGTGGTATATTTATTATGGTGCACAGGTGTGTGTGTCTGTATTCTAAACAGGGACGGGGTTCCACAAAGGTCACCTCTTCAAGCTGGACCCCTGTCCCCAAAGACACAGCAACAAATCAGCGCATTTCTAAAACTCCTCTCTGAAACTTGCTTGAAAAGTCTTAATATAATCCATTTGACCTCCTCAATAATGGCAAGACTACAATCTCAGAAGGGAGGTTTTGATTTCTGGAAAAGCCAACTGATATTCTGTACTAAGTCTTATGAATGAGCCTGCAGAACAAGCCAGACGAGGGGTGTTTAGGTTAAAAAAAAAATAGATAAAACTTTACAGACCAAGTCTCTTATGTGTCTCTAAAACTGCTCCTTAGAGTCACTCCAAACACTCTCTGAGATCTGGCAGCAAACGTGGAAGGAGGAGGTAAGCCTCCACGGGGACCATCGGAAAGATAAGCCTTGTTTGGTCATTTGAAAACATTTGTGGAAAACCAACCTCAGACAAATTTCTTGGAATAACAATCCCTCCTCCCAACTGTGTGGTACTTTTGAGCTTGTCAAATGCTTTCCCAAAACTGATCAGAGACATCCTCTTCCACAAGGGCCCACTCTAAAACATTCCGCTGTTTGCCTTTGGAAGGACAAGGCAGATGGGGTTGAGGAGGGAGAATGTGGAATCTGAGCTCTTGTAGGGTCATGAGTCAGAAAGGCTATAAAGAAACCTAACACCTCCCAGCACTAAGCATGACTGGAAAAATAAATACCAGCTCCCCGAGACAGCACCACAATGCGTTCCAGCCAAGTGTAGACATCTCTCAGAGCCCACCTGTTTGGGCTCCTTCACCCCAGATCTGCCGGAGCCTGCCCCAGGATTGACACACAAAACTCAGCTCTGAAATTCTATGGGCACCACCAGAAGGGTCGCCTAGTAGCTTCTGGGTAGAACAGGAAGGAGAAACAGCATTTTTTGAGCTCTACCTTTAAAACATGCAGGAGCCAAGTGCAAGGGTGAGCTGCAGAGCCCAAAGCTTGGAATCATCTATCCTTCCTTCTTTATGGCCCTTGAGATGTATGGGGAAGAACTGAGGATGAGTATGCTTTTGAGTCCTGGTAAGCCTGTGTCTTGAGGGCTCTCCATCTTCCTGCTCTTAACCATCTGGTGTCAAATCTAGTTTCTGTTTCAGAACTTCAATGGAATGAATGTCTAAAAATGTCTTACCTCCTTGCTAGCACTTATACATCAGCCTTCGACTTCCAATCTAGAGTACCAGGCATTTCAGCTATTTGGAGCACCATCTCCTCTACCCTACATATGGATCAGGAGACACACAGACCAAAGAAGCCATCTAAGCTTTACAGAAATGCACTCTTCTTCAGGCCATGGCTGCACAGAAGTTCAAGGGGATGAAAAACACAGTCTCATTCGAGGTGAAGGTACCTAGAAAGACAACCAAGATGGGAGGAGTCAGAGGTTAGATCAAGATGATTGGGTATAATCCCAGAACTGGCACCAATCTAGGAAGTGCTCAAGACACATCAGTGACTAACATGCCCGCAGATATGTTGTACCCTGTTTCCCCGAAAATAAGACAGTGTCTTATATTAATTTTTGCTCCCAAAGATGCGCTAGCTCTTATTTTCAGGGGATGTATTATGTTTCCATGAAGTGGGTCTTATTTTCGGAGGATGTCTTATTTTCGGGGAAATACGGTATCAGGGCCATGGACTGAGGGGGAATTGTTTTCCTGGCTTTGGGCTTAAGCAACAAATAGAATCAGGGGTGTTTACCTCTCTAGCCTGTTAGGTTCATTGTCACCCAGTGCCTAGAAGAGGTCAGCTTCTCCCCCATATCTATAATAACCAGTGTGACCACAATTTAGTGTTCAAATTGAGACACACTTGAATGTGAAAGTGGCTACTATTAACATTTTTTTTTTCTGAAAAGGACGTGTTAACCTGCAACTGTCCCAAGAAATCCAGGACCTGCCGCCCTTCTGGTAACAGATGTGTTCTCTGTGGATGACCTCCTCCCACGCATCCCGTGTCTCCCAGAGAACCTACCAAGTAGAATGATGCCCATTTCTGAGCCAACTGAAGCCAACCAGCATGTCCTCAGGCTGCTGCCTGACAACATACAACAGGTCCTGAAACCACATCGCCTACCATCCCTCGACAAACAAGAGAAGTCCCAGTAATTATTAAAACAGCCACGCATTTGCCTCCAAGATTAAATACCCGGTTGCCCTGAGTCTCAGAAAAAGCCACCGCCTTCCCCCATCTAGGCATCCAAACCCGGCCTCTCCACCCCTGCCCCACCCCTAACCTCTTCCGTGTTTCAAGGGAGTGGAGTGTCTTCCGTGACTATATTGATGGGAAGCATCTGGGAATAGATTGGGCTTAAGGTTTGGAGGACAGATTTTCCCAAGTGGTGATTTAAAAAGATAATCGATGCTAGGGCGGTGCTTCTCACACGGACTTTCATAAGAATCACATGCGGCCAAAACCGGTTTGGCTCAGTGGTAGAGCGTCGGTCTGCGGACTTAAAGGTCCCAGGTTCGATTCCAGTCAAGGGCATGTACCTTGGTTGTGGGCACATCCCCAGTGGGGAGTGTGCAAGAGGCAGCTGATGGATGATTCTCATTGACGTTTCTAACTCTCTATCCCTCTTTCTTCCTCTCTGTAAAAAATCAATAAAATATGTATTTTTAAAAAGAGTCACATGCAGATGCTGTTTCAGGAGGGCTGGGTGGGGCCAAGACGCTACCTTCTAACAAGCTCCCACGTGATGCTGAGGCTGCTGACCACGGGCCCCACCTTGAGCAGAAAGAATCCACAGCGTCTAGTTGAAGGACTGAATGATACCTTAGATAGTTCTTAGTGCGGACATGAGGAGAAGCACGCCAGTTAAATCTGTATCCAAAAGGCAGTCTGGTAGAAGGGAGGGAGAGGAGAAGAATCAAGGAGAAAACTATAGGTGGATAGACTGAGGGGTAAGTAGGAGGGAGACGAAAGAAGGAAGAAAGGAAGGAGAAATCAGAAGGGAAAGATTTAATTTCATTTAAGGATTTAATACAGCCGAAACCGGTTTGGCTCAGTGGTAGAGCGTCGGTCTGCGAACTGAAAGGTCCCGGGTTCGATTCCGGTCAAGGGCATGTACCTTGGCTGCGGGCACATCCCCGGTAGGGGGTATGCAAGAGGCAGCTGGTCGATGTTTCTCTCTCATCGACGTTTCTAGCTCTCTATCTCTCTCCCTTCCTCTCTGTAAAATATCAATAAAATATATATTTTTTTAAAAAGGATTTAATACAGACATTAAAGGAAGGTAGGCTAGAGAAGGAGAAAATAACCCAGGGTTAAGTGGGTTCCTGGCAGAGTGGGAAGCAGCAGCTCCGTTCCCACTGCCGAGAGCCCCGGGGAGCAGCCGTTTCCATTCTGAAGCCCGCAGCAATAAAAATCCCAAAGTCCTTTCTTCTTACAATTGTTTGGCCAGTTACTGACAGACCCATAGCACAGAGCCCTCTGGTCCAGAAACTTTCCAACTTTTGAATCGTGGCTGGCTTGAGAAAGACATTTTACACTCTGACCCACTAAACACACAAATGCCTTACAGCATAATACCTTTTAATATCAGCAAAATAACGTGTCCTACTCAATATCATGCCATACTCTAACCTACTCATCTTTCAGTGGATCAGATTGCAGTCTGATGGGAAAGACACTGGCCTACGTGTCACAGGTGAGCTGCCGGTGAGCAAGGCGGAGGTGGGAACCTAGGGCTTCAACCTCACTCTGCCCATTTCACAGCACTGCCTCGCTTGGGTTCGCTTGATAATACTCCACACTCCAGAAATGGATATAGAGCAGGGGTGGGCAAACTTTTTGACTCGAGGGTCACAGTGGGTTCTTAAACTGCACCGGAGGGCCGGAACAAAAGCATGGATGGAGTGTTTGTGTGAACTAATATAAATTCAAAGTAGACATCATTATATAAAAGGGTACGGTCTTTTTTCCCCCCAATAGTTTTATTCACCGGATCCGGCCCACGGGCCGTAGTTTGCCCAGCCCTGATATAGAGGCAAGATTTGGCCTATAGGTTAAGTTCGGATTTTTTAAAACATCAATAGTTTCTCTCTCTTCTTATTTTTATGTTTCATTATCCCTAGCCCTTGCCGCTTAAGTAATCATTATCTCTATGACCGTTGTCTCTGAGAAGAAATGGGATAGTATAGAAAACTAGAAATCACCTTTAGGTCTCTTCTCAGCTTTAGTTTCTAAACATTTAAGCCATTAAGGAAAATCTTATCGTTGAGCTGCAAACAAATAACTGTATTTGAAGAAAGATCTCCCAATCTGCAGCCACAAGCTATGGAAAAAATGTCTCCAGTGGAGGGTGAAGTGGAGGAAGGAGAGACAAGGATGAATGAATGATACAGAAAGAGCCCAGTGGGCCTCAAAGGGAAGGGCCCGTGCCTTCCTTCCTGCACAGGACCTCAAGGAGGCATTTGAATTCCAGATACCTCGGAGGGAGACAGGACTGCCTCAAGGGGAGACTGGCAACCAGATGTGTCCCGGCAGGTGAACCCCTCCCAGCCTTGCCCTGCGGCCCAGAGCAGCAGATAAGACAAGGGTGGGGAGCATCCGGCCCATAGGGTGCATAAGGCCCGCGAAATCATTTGATCTGGCCCTGCCAAGGCATTAGGGGTGAGCCAATTAAATGTCTAATCACATACAGCAGGCTAATTTTTAAGTTGATAATTTTGTGTGGCCAGAGAATAATGTTGTAAATATACAAATGGCTCCTAAGTGTGTGTGTGTGGGGGGGGGGGGGGAGTTCCCTATTCCTGATATAAGAGGTGGCAAATAGCACTGACCATGGGGCCAAGGTAGATAGGAAAAGAGAATATCTCAGTGATAGTTAAGGTGCCTGGAAGACTAGTCAAATGGGTCTAGATGAAGGCCTCAGCACCTTGGTACTTGGTAATCTCACTCAGAACATTAGCCTGGCATTGAGAAAAGTGACAAGTCCCACCTGGCAGATTTAATATCAACCCTCCATGTAAAGAAATGGCCCGAAAAGAGCTGAACTCATGAGCACCCCCTAAAATAGTTTTATTTTTTGAATATAGAGTTGGTGAGTCATGAGTCTTCTTTCTATTCCTGATGGCATACGGATGCATTTTGTTTTGGTTTTCAAGAAAGAAACACAATAAATAATCAACAATAGTTAACTTTTGAGAAGAGACTTTGACTTCCATTTTTATATTGTTTGCCTGTCCTAAATCTGTGAAAATATTAGCTTCATAATTTTTTAGTATCTCCTGTGGCTAACAGAAGCAATGGAAATTATGTATTAAAATCGTGTTAGTCTCAAGAATGCATGAAACATTTCTAGACTATGTAAGAAGCTGTTAACAGCTGTTATGCCTAGGGTCTGGGGTAGAAAGGAGACTTATTATGAATTGCTTAAAGTGTTTGACCATGTTATATATTTATTATATATTATTTTTCCTAATTAAAAAATGTGTTTGTTCCAACACTGGTGTGTTGTTTTGTATGATCTCCCATTATAACATGTCGGTACTGCCCAGATGAGCACTTATGGTCCAGAGAACATAACTTTCTCCAGGAGGATGGTAATGCTCTGAGAATAAGTGCCATCTTAACCCTCGTTGTATGAGTACAAGGTTGGTATTTAATTGCCACTCATTGGTGAACTTCTTGTCATGTATTTATGTATCTATTTGTGAAATTACCCTATATAATAAAAGCCTAATATGCAAATTGAACAAATGGCAGAATGACCAATGGAACAACTACTGACCACCAGGGGGCAGATGCGCAATGCAGGAGCTGCCCCAGCCTCCAGGCCGCAGGCCAGCCAAGGAGGGTGCCAGTGGGAACCCCTCTTACACCTCCCCCATCACTCCGAAGGTTACCCTACAGATAGGCCCTGATCACCAGCCAGGCCTAGGAACTCTAACCGTGCACGAAGGGCCTCTAGTTTGCTTAATGATTTGTCTTTCTCTCTGAAACAACTTAGGGGGTTAATGACTGGTTTGCTTATCACTGGATCTCTGGCAATTATCTCAGGACCTGGTGCATAGTAGGTGTTCAATAAACCCTTCTTGAAGGATGCAAGATTATAGCACAACCAATGATTCCTATAGTTTCCCTGAATGTCTCCAGTTTCATTTTAGTTTTTCCGTTTAGGCTGTATAGACAAATAATTCCCCAGTGACTTTTGTTTCTTACAAGCATGAAAAGTAACAACCTCGCCTGCCGCTTGAGTCACAGGCCAGGAATTCTGTCACAGAGAGGAACGTCCAGGATTTCCCTGAAGAGTTAGCCCTGGTGAAAACAACAAGCTGTTTTTCCAGAACAAATAATTCCCAGCAGCAACATTTATTTCATTTACTTTGATTTGAAATCTTACAGAAGGAAGTCAACTTGCAGCTAGAGGTTCATGCTGGATTTTTTTTTTTTTAGTCCAAGATTCTTGCACTTCATAAAGTGTGCCAGATTAGTGTGCTTTAAGATAGTTTGAGGGCCGAAACCGGTTTGGCTCAGTGGTAGAGCGTCAGTCTGTGGACTGAAAGGTCCCGGGTTCGATTCCGGTCAAGGGCTTGTACATTGGTTGCAGGCACATCCCCATTGGGGGATGTGCAAGAGGCAGCTGGTTGATGTTTCTCTCTCATTGACGTTTCTAGCTCTCTCTCTCCCTTCCTCTCTGTAAAATATCAATAAAATATATATATTTTTTAAAAAGATGGTTTGAGGAAAATTGTCCCTGCAATAAGAAACAAAGAACAGCCTTTGGAAAGCGAACAAGGAAACCCCTGCCTCTCTCGAACCCGAAGCCAACAGAAAGGCTTTGAAGGCAAAGGAAGCAGGGTTGAACGACGTCCACAGTCACACACAAAGCGAAGACCTGCACGTCGCAAACCTTCTGATGGCTAGCGACCCTGCAACTCTGAAGGCAGCCCCCATATCCCCAGAAGAGCACCTCCAGGAGAAACAAGCTTTCCCACTGTGCCATCAACGAGTTCCCCCTGACCACCACGTCAGCCTTGAAGGAGAGAGAAGACAACCACACACTGGTTTCAGTGTGTGTGTGAAGGCCAACAAGCACCAAATCAAACCGGCGGTGAAGAAACTTTATGACATGGAGTGGCCCAGGTCGGGCCTGATGGAG
The DNA here is from genome assembly GCA_963924515.1 of Vespertilio murinus. NCBI lineage: Eukaryota > Metazoa > Chordata > Mammalia > Chiroptera > Vespertilionidae > Vespertilio > Vespertilio murinus. Next base: position 148,410,510 of record OZ004709.1, read on the forward strand.
AAAAGAAAGCATACGCTCCACCTGCTCCTCACTGGGAGGCTGCAGATATTGCCAATAACATTGGGAACATCTAAACTGAATTCAGCTGCCTAATTCTAACTATAATTTTTTTTTCTTGTAAATTATCAAACAAAGAAAAAAAAACACACAGAAAAGTATAAACAACACAGACGGAAACCACAACAAATAACAATGGTTAGCTCTGTGTGGTAGGATTACAAGTGGGTTCTTTTATTATCTTCTTTTAACTTTTTTGTATGTTTCAAATTTTCTAAAAGTAATAAATATAATTAGGATAATCATTTTAAAAAACATTTAAGTTACTTCTTCCTGCGCTCCCATCCCCTAATTGCTCCTCCTCCTAAGTTTCCTAGTTCGGTGGAGAGCACAATTGTCCACACACTTTCCCAGGCCCAAAATCCAGGGTCCTCTTCCACAGCCCAAAATGGAGCACTACTCACTTTTGTTGTTACTTGTCTTGCTTCCAGCTCAAACTGCCTTGACCAAATACCATAGACTGGGCGGCTTAAATAACAGACATTTATTTCTCATTGTTCTTGAGGCTCAGAAGTCCAAGAACAAGAGGCCAGCAGATTCGGTTCCGGTGAGAACTCGCTTCCTGGCTTGCAGGCGGCCGCCTTCTCATTGCACTTCACTTGGTCTCTCTTCCTCTTCTTTAGAAGGACAATAATCCCATCGTGGGGGCCCCACCCGATTACCACCCAAAGACCCCCACCTCCTAACCCCATCACATTACAAGTTAGGGCTTCACCATATAAATTACCCTGTTTCCCCGAAAATAAGACAGTGTCTTATATTAATTTTTGCTCCCAAAGATGCGCTAGGTCTTATTTTCAGGGGATGTCTTATTTTTCCATGAAGAAGAATAGGGTACACATTTATTGTTAAATGAAAATAAAGGAAATTTATTACCAGTATACGGTATGGTAGTACGGTAGTTGTCAACACAAACCAGACAAACTGTGAATCCTACAGTATCAAGAATTTATTCATTGATTCAATGACAATCATGTCATCATCTTCTGGAACACCATCATCACAATCCAATTCCTGAATTTCCTGGTGAATTGCTTGTGATTCCATTTCTTTCAGAATCAGTGGACCAAATCTCTCATGGTTAGCAATAGCACTGTCTTGAAATGAGTACTTCTTGTCAAGGTAGCCTGCTCGCAGTGCATTTGCAATGCAACTGTCAGTGATTTTCTCCCATGAATTCTTCACCCAAGTCACAACTTCTTGCAGTTTAGGTTTCACAAAGTTTCCATGCTCATTTCTCTCCATTCACACTGCAGTGACATCAGGACTCTGCGTAATGTCACTGGTTGCTAGACGCCAGTAGTCAGGGCGGCCCTACCGACCAGTTTATGGTAAATTAATTTTCATTCTGACACAGAGCCTGGGGGCCTTATTTTTGGGGGGATGCCTTATATTTCACTCAGAAGGAAACCTGTAAGTAGGTCTTATTTTTGGAGGATGTCTTATTTTTGGGGAAACATGGTATATAGGGGACGGGCACACTGCTTTAACAAATCCTCCCAAAACATAGTGCCTTGAACATTTATTATTAACTCTCTTGGTTCAGAGCAGTTCTCATCTGGGGTCTCTCATGTAGTCATGTGTCAGCTGGACATCCAAGATGGTCCCCTCACATGCTGACAGCTGATGACAGTTATCGGCTGGGAACTCTGCTGGAGCTGTCAACAGAAGAGCTTACACGTAGCTTCTCCATGTGACCTGAGCTTCTCGAAGCATGAGCTTCTCCAAGACAGAGCGACCCAAGCGCAACCATCCCCAAAGGCCCAGGAGACAGGTAAGTGACCCCTCTATTGCCTGTACAGTGGTCATTAGACAGTCCTGAAGAAGTTAAGCTTCTATGTTTTGATAAGAATATGTTCTTAGTGATATTGTGTAATTCCAGTGGGAGGGACATTAAGTCTGATTGGTTGTCTTTTTATGATAATGGCCTATTGATAATCAAATGCCTAGCTAAAGCAATTCATCAGGAGTTCAAATGTGCATTTTCCCCCCAAAGATCATTCTGGCTATAGCACAAGTTAACTTAAGAGGAAATAAATGTAACAATTATGTGCAGCCTCATGAGGATGGCTATCAAACCAAGTCATAATGATTTATAGGGTACCTCATTCTGGTTTGGTCATGTTAATAGTCTATAAAAATAAATACATTCAAAGGGAAATGAAAAACAAGGAATGCATTGTTTTGGGAATACTCTTTTACTGATATAGCTAAATTATTTTAAAACTGTTTATATTAAAACTTTTTAAAATCAAGCATCAATCCTAAAGGTTAACAAAAACAATTGTTTTACCCACCAGCCAGGATGGGTAACATTGTCTTAAAATAAACACTGAATTTCCTCAAACGCTTCTTCTGTCTTTCTTTTTTTCTTCTCTCTTCTTTCTCTACTCACTATTTCCCTACCCATCTCAATCTCTCTCACACTTTTTATTTAGGTAAAAAAAAATATCTTGGGCTTTTAAAAAAAAAATTATTGATTTCAGAGAGGAAGGGAAAAGAAGAGAGAGAGAAACATCAATGATGAGAATCACTGATTGGCTGCCTCCTGCACGCCCCCTCCTGGGGACTGAGCCCACAACTTGAGCATGTGCCCTTGATCAGAATCGAACTCGGGTCTTTTCAGTCCGCAGGCTGTTGCTGTATCCACTGAGCCAAACCGCCTAGGGCAATCTTGAGCTTTTTAAAAAATAAAGGCAGAAAATAAAAACGTAACAAGATTATAAACACTGGGATAAAAGCTTTTATCCAGAAGGTTCCAGAACTAAGGAGCATGTATCCCACTGTCATAGCCATGGTCAGACTTCTTAACCAGAAGGTCAGATTACATTTCAGCAATAAATCCAATCCAATCTCTACCACCTGAGAGGAGGCAGAGAACGTGGGCTTTGGAGTCTGATAAACCTCAACTGCATTCCCAGCTCCACCACGCACATTGGCGTCACCCTTACAGCTCCAAGCAGAGCGCTGCTTCTCAAGTTTTAACGGGGCCTCCCAACCACTGATCAGGGGGGCCTGGGATTCTGCATTTCTGACAAGCTCTCCAGTGCTACCTATGCTGCTAGACTAAGGGCCACCCTGAGGGGGCGGGGGGCCTTAGAATCCACAGGAGCTACTGTCTCTGTTCTGGAAAAAAGTCAATCCTTTGTAAGTTTTTCCAGCATGGAGACAGCATTCTTCCTACCGGGTCTTGAGCGTATCAAGTGACCTCATCACTGCCTATTAGTTGAAAATGTTTCCCAAGTCACTTCGTAATAAACGGTATCGCTTACTCCTGGACCACAGGGTACTCGGGGTCACTTGCTCCGAGGACGGCTGCGTGTGAAAGGAGAGAGCCGGCATGGCCCTGTGCAGAGGGAGGGCGGAGGGAGGGTTTGGAAGCCCACCAATGAGCAGCACTCTGGTCTCTGTCCCGGCGAAGCCAGGATTTCACCACAGAGCTGAGATCTGGGTGGCCCTCTGGTTTCCAGTCCGCACCAGAGGCGCGCACCCACACAGGAAAATGACATTATAATAATTAGGCTCCACAGCATGCTTTCAAAGGAGGCATTATTAGACCCATGTTGTAGGGGGAGAAAGGACAGCCACGGGGAAGTGATTTTTTCCCACCCGAGGCCACCCAAAGTGTCTGGGATGAAGACGAGGTCAAGAACAAAACCCCTGGGTAGTCTGTCCTCAGCATCAGCCAGGAGGCATTTTCTAGGAGGGATGTGTATGCTCTGGTGGAAAGGGCTCTGTGACAAGTGAAGGGTAGAGAGGCACAAGAGAGCTCTAGATAAAATGGCTTGTTGTTTGTTACAATCTGTGATGATCTTGCATGCACTCACTGCCACACGTGTTGTTCACGATCATTTTAAAAAAATATATTTTATTGATTTACTTCAGAGAGGAAGGGAGAGGGATAGAAAGCCAGAAACATCGATGAGAGAGAAACATCCACCAGCTGCCTCCTACATACCCCCCACCGGGGATGTGCCTGCAACCAATGTACATGCCCTTGACCGGAATCGAACCTGGGACCTTTCAACCTTTCAGTCCACAGACCGACACTCCATCCACTGAGCCAAACCGGCCTCGGCATGATCATCATTTCTTGAATGTCTTTTCTTACTATGCCTGTGTGACTTGGACATGTGATTTCACCCCTCTGTGTCTTTGTGTCCTCACCTGTAAAAACTGGGATAATAGTTCCCTCGCCTGTGAAAAATCGCCATCCTCACAAAGGATGGGATGAGTTACTGCCTATTAGGGTCGTTAGCAGAGCCTGGCCTGCAGTATTATGTAGGTGTTGGTTATTCCTACACAGGGATATGCTGTATTTCTTCAATCAGAAGGCCAGCTAGCCCTTAGCTGGAGCGAGGGGCCTCGCTGCTCTTCTGATCTTCGTGGTGCTGAGCCTACCGCACGCTTCAAACAGGGATTTTCTGTCTGAATCCCCAAGGCCAAGGTCTGTGTGACCCAGTTCCCTTCCAAAGCTTCACCCTGTGCTCCATCCTCTAACTGTCCCAGAATAAACATTCACCATGACCTGCATGAGAGTCCCAGAGTCTCAGAACATATTTCAAGTGATCAGGATTGCCTCCTACTTTATAACATCATCTCATTTAAACTTGATAACAATGCCACGAGGAAGGCAAAGTCTTAACCTGTCCATTTTGTGGATGGCAAAACTGAGACCCTCTGAAATAATTCCCTCGAGGTCATAGTGATTAATAGTAAAATAACAAGAGTTACCACTACCAACATTTGTGAAGATTTAATATTGGCTTAAGCACATGGGATCGCTGATAAGCTCTCATCTTCACTTACAGAAGATAAAGAACTTCTACTGTTCAACCTATATATATCGTGTCATTTAATCCTCATGTCAACCCTATAGGGTGAGAATAAATTCTCTTTATCAGCAATGAAAGCTTAAAGGCAATTACCCAAGGTCAAACCGTGGAGCCAGAATTCAATCCCAGGCCAGTCTGACTCCATAACCCACACTAGTAACTCTGCCATATCACCTGCCATATCACATGGCTCAGAAAGGGCGGGGCTTGTGCGGGTACCCAGATCTCAGACTATTGAGGCAATGCTTTTTTTTATTATTATTATAAATGTAGCATATTTTAGCACTCTTCAAAAGAGCCACCTAACAGAAATCCCCATGTTATATATTAAAGATAAAAAAAGCTCGGCTCAAAAAGCTTTCCTGGCTCAGACAAAGACACCCAGCTATTAAATCTTGACGTTTAGACTCAAGACAGGGCTGTGCCACTTCCAAGCGTGGGCTTCTAACCGTCCCATCGGCGGCTCTCAGTGACCTGGGGACCCGTTCCCAAGTCCAGGAGACCCTTTGGACCAATTCAATCACAACCTCTTGAGGTGCGTTGTTTTTGAAGCTCCCCAGGAAATCCCAGTGTGCAGACAAGCTTGGGAACCACCGCCACATTCCATCCCCTCCCACCCAGCCTAGAGGCTGATAAAATCTGGCCCTGAGGTTCCCCCTCCGCCCCCCCACGCTGGCTTAACCCCACAGGAGTGATCCTAATCGAGTCTTACACAGAGCGAATGCCTCTTTCCCAGACCCACATTCTTCAGAGAGCTCCCGTCAAGGACCAAAACCAGCCCTGGCAAAGGGCCAATCACAGCATCTTCCCACTGACAACAGTCAGCTGTCACCGCGGCTGCCATGGAAAGGCGCCTCGCCCAAGGAGGCCCCCGGCTCTCCCCAGCTCCGTGCTGTGGCCCCCGCGGGCACCCTGGGCTGACAACAGCTGGGCTTGGCTGGGGTCTGGCTGGGAAGCAGGTTGGGAGGCGCTGGCCAGCCCTGGACGGACGGCCCTCCGCCTTGGCCATCGCTCGCCTCGGCCTTGAGCAGGGTCGGGGCCAAGCTCTCGAATGCACACGGGGAGGCGTGCATCCCTTCCCTCCCGCCCGCCCGCCGTGTCCATTCACCGCCGGTTCAGGATAATCCATCTTCACAAACTTCACTTATTGTCAAAAAATAGGCTTCTTTGATTCCCGCGAGCCAAACCCCTGGAAAAATAAGGGAAACCAAATGCCAGGGGAAGCGGCGCCAAGGCAAACACATTGTAAGCCCTGAAATAACAGGAGATACTGTGGTCAGGTCTGACCTTCTGAACTGCGCCGCGAGTTGAAGCAAAAGCAGCCGTTCGCTGCTGCCGTGCGTGGTAATTGCTCATTTGTAACGCCGAGGAGCGAGGGCTTCTCGAGATAGCCTCTGAAACCATAGGGATTCGGCCCAAGGGGCCAGCAATAATACCATTTTGAGGAATGACTTTTTTTTTTTTAAGACAGCCACCTTTCACCTTCACGATCAATATAAGCCCAGAATCTTCTGATTTTTTTTTTTTTTATCCATCAAATGATGAATACCTAAGACGTCCGGAGCATCCACAAACGTTTCTCTTCTGATAACACGGATGCTTCGGTACAAGCGGCAATGCGAGTTCCCTCGTTTATCTCAGGAGCCCGCAGGAGATGAATGAGGAAGGGTCCAGGTGGGAAAGCAAAATGATGAGCCAGGGTTAAAAGTGGGGTGCAGAGGAGGCTCCTGGCTGCCACCCCAACTGTTTGAGCCCTGAGCAGGGCTACAGCCTCAAACCGGATGGGGGAATGCCAGTAGTTACATTCCTAGGAGACGCCAGTAGCTGCATTCTTGGGCACGCAACACAAGTCACCAGGAGGAATTTGCTCCATGTTGACGTCACCAAAAAAAAGACCACAAGCTGCAGAGATCGAGCAAATGAGCACTGGTTCCCATGAAAGAGATTCCCGTGTTAAAGGAACTGCCAACTTTGCGTAAGAATGAAATACTCATTTTTTATGTTGTTTTCCGGGAAATAATATTCCCTGCCTTTAGTTACATCATTTGCTACATATCTAGAAGGTGTGTCTAGAAGAGCAAAAAAAAACACACATGGTAAGTCTAGCTTCATTGCCATGACTGAGGGGAAGATGCCCTATAAAAGAAATAATAGCAAATACCTACCAGTGGATAGTATGTGGTCAGACACAGTGAAGCTTAACTGCTTTTCGTGTATTCATATATTTAATCCTCACAAGCAGTGATTACTAAATGTCCAGATGTTGTATTTTTATTATAATGGGCTCTCATATTTATCAATTATTTCATCTGTTCTTTCACTTGTTTGGGAAGCAAAAGGTCAAAACATTGTTTAAGAATAAGCATTAGGCTAAACGAAATAAGCCAGTCAGAGAAAGATTAATAACACATGATCTCACTCATTTGTGGAATATAATGAACAGCATAAATTGGAAGCATCAAACAGACCGTCCAACCCATGAGGGAAGGCAGGAGGTGAGATCAACCAAAGGACTTGTATGCATGCATATGAGCATAACCAATGGACAGAGACAGTAGGGGGTGAGGGCATGTGCTGGGGGTGGGGGTGGCTGGGGAGAGGTCAATGGGGGGGGGGGAAGAGACTTGTGTAATACTTTAAACAGTAAAGAATTTTTAAAGGAATAATCATAATAATAATCCCACAAATCATAAAAGTATTTCCCCAGTAATTTCTCCTACAAGTTTTAAATACTCAATTTTGATATTTAAGTTTGTAATTTATCTGGAATTTATTTTGGATTATGACATGAGTTAGGGATCTAATATATATTTTTTTCCAATGGATAGCCATCCTTTTCATACTGGTAATGTCATGCTCTTCACATGTCAAGTTTACGTACCTGTCCTGTGTGGGATGGCTTGTGTGTTCTGTTCTGTCCATTCCTGTCATGACACCCCCACATCATAATGTGGGCCCCATGTACAAAATTCTTGCAAGTGTATGCCTCCCTCTCCCCACCCCCCACCCCGACTCCCAGGCTGCCGGAATCGACTTCCCTCTGGCACCTAGGACCTGGGCTTCCCTCACAGCCCAGCTTTGCCCAGAAGGTTGTCTGGAAGCACGTCTGATCTAATTAGCGTATTACACTTTTATTACAGATATCTGCTGGAACAATTCCAACATCTTCCCCTACATATTTGTCTCTCTTCTTTTTCATTTTATATTGACCTTCGTCCTTTCGTATTATTTTAGGATCTCCTGATTAAGGAAAAACTCTATTGAGAATTTTATTATAATTTGCAAGTTAATTTGTGGGAATTGATATCTTCTTGATACGGAGTCATCACATCATGAGCACGGTATGTTTCTTCATTCTTTAGCCTTTTTCTTCCCCCATTGACAGAAGTCTTTGTCTTGTTTCCACTTTTAAAGAAAAAGATTTTAACATTTCATCCTTAATAATGCTTGCTGTAGAGTTTTTTTTTTTAAATATATATTTTATTGATTTTTTACAGAGAGGAAGAGAGAGGGATAGATAGTCAGAAACATCGATGAGAGAGAAACATCGATCAGCTGCCTCTTGCACACTCCCTACTGGGGATGTGCCCACAACCAAGGTACATGCCCTGGACCGGAATCGAACCCGGGACCCTAGAGTCCGCAAGCCGACGCTCTATCCACTGAGCCAAACAGGTCTCGGCTGCTGTAGAGTTTTTAATAGACATCCCTAATTAAGTTTCCTTCTATTTTGCTAAAAGTTGGCTAAGAGAGTTTTTAATCACTAATAGGTATTGAATTTTATCAAATGCTATTGAGACAATCACATGGCTTTTCTCCTTTAAACTTTTTAATGTCAAACCATCTTTGTGTTCCAATGATAAATCCAATTTCATTTTTATACATTCACTAATTTTCTAGCATTTTGCTTAGACATGTGGATGATTTGTAATCTTTCTTATAACTCTCCTTGTGTGAGTTGGAAAATGTTTCCTTATTTTATATTCTTTGGCAAAACTGACATCAGCATGCAATTATGTTTCCCAATGTTTATCCAAACTCATCTGGTCCTATGGAGGGGCAGAGAGCAAACTTTTAACAGATGACGCATTTTTTTTGGTGGTGAAAGTTGAATTCCTGTTTCTATTTCTTCTTGGGATCGTTTTGATTAATCATATTTATCTAGGACTTTTGGTTATATTTATAGTTTCAATACTACTTTCTTTTTTACCTTTATTACATTTCTAGCTATGGCCCTTTTTCATTTCTGACAACCATGGGGGTACGGAAGCCCCCAAGTGGAATAGCTCTGAGGTACAATTCATGCTTCAAAAGCCCACTGTGGAGTCAGGCTGAATCTGTTTTCTCTGGGTGGGACCTGGCCTGAAATTGCATCTTTGCTTGGCTTCTTTTTCCCTGACTGCCTCTCACTCTCCCCTTATATGCTTCTCTGGGGTGAGAATGAATGATAGAGCTATTAATCACGTTTAGATAAACAGGTCTAGGACACACTTATCTTCATCTCAGAGTCTGCTTCTGAGAAGCCCAAGAAGACAGCAGTTGTTTGTTTTTCAATTCTCTATATATTTTTTTAAATATATTTTATTTTTTTAAAAATATATATTTTATTGATATTTTACAGAGAGGAAGGGAGATAGATAGAGAGCCAGAAACGTCGATGAGAGAGAAACATCAACCAGCCACCTCCTGCACACCTCCCACAGGGGATGTGCCCGCAACCAATGCACATGCCCTTGACCGGAATCGAACCCGGGACCTTTCAGTCCGCAGACCAACGCTCTACCACTGAGCCAAACCGGTTTCGGCCAATTCTCTATATTTTGTTTTGTTTTGTTTTTGTGACTTTTATTAGTGAATCTCATCTTTATTATTTTCTGTTTTTCCACCATTTTGGGGAGACTTTATTTTCTTGAATAGATGGGCTAGCTTCTTGCTTTCCAGTTTCCTTTTTCTAATATAATCATTAAAGGCTGTAAATTTTACCCTACACATGGCTTTAGCTATATCTTTTAAGTTTTAATGTGTTACATTTTCATTATTTTTTTAAAGTGTAAATGTTTTCTTATTTTCATGATTAGTTCCTCTTTATGATAACCAATAGCGATGGTCACTGACATGTCCAGTTCTCCTCTGGTCAGAGACTTGCCCTCTTGAAGCCAGCCATGGCAGCACATGTGTTTTGGCAGACGTAATATGAGTAGAAGTGATGTGTGTGTCATTTGGGGGCAGAAAAACATTTTTTTTTTCAGAGGAAGGGAGCGAGAGATAGAAACATCAATGATGAGAGAGAATCACTGATCAGCTTCCTCCTGCAGACCCCACACTGGGAATTGAGCTCACAACTCAGGCATGTGCCCTGACCAAGAATTGAATTGTGAACTCCTGGTTCATGGGTGGACGCTCAACCACTGAGCCACACTAGCCAGTCTAGGGCAGGAAACCTTAAGAACCACCACATACACTTCCCTCCTCCACTGTAACTAGTAATATGCCAGGTGGTGCAAGCTACATTTGCTTGGGTCCTAGAGTGAGGAAAATGTAGAGCGAAACTCCCAGCTGACTTATATGACATGTACCATGAGTAGGAAATAAACCTTCATAGTTTCTAGATATTCAGATATTTTGTATCTGTGCATTATTGACTATTGCATTGACCAAAAAGTCTCTAGAAGTGTCTCCTTTTTTTAAAAAAATTTTATTGATATTTTACAGAGAGGGAGGAAGAGAGATAGAGAGCTAGAAACGTCGATGAGAGAGAAACATCGACCAGCTGCCTCTTGCACACCCCCCTACCGGGGATGTGCCCGCAACCAATGTACATGCCCTTGACTGGAATTGAACCTGGGACCTTTCAGTCCGCAGACTGACGCTCTACCATTGAGCCAAACTGGTTTTGGCAAGTGTCTCCTTCTTTCTAATTTTTAGATATAGAGTAGTTTCAAGAATCTTTTTTTTTCAAGTTCATGTTTTATTGGAGTGTGGTCAGAGAATATATCCTATATGCTACCAAGTCTTTGATATTTGATGAGATGTCCTGTGTGGTCTTAGCAAGCAACTGCTTGGTTGTTGGGTTACATTGATTACATGCCTTCCTGTGAGGGCATGGAGGTGGTGTTAGGGATGATGGGAAGGGCCCAGCAGATCTCTCTCTACTAACTCATTCAGTGCAGGAGATAAAGGAGTGATTAAGCAAGTTAACTGCATTGTTCAAACCTTCAACATCTTTACTGATTTTTTAAAATATATTTTTATTGATTTCAGAAAGGAAGGGAGAAGGTGAGAGACAGATAGAAACATCAATGCTAAGAATCATTGATCAGCTGCCTCCTGTACAACCTCCACTGGGGACTGAGCTGCAACTGGAATATTGCCCTTGACCGAAACCCTGATTTCCTGGTTCATAGGTCAACACTTAACCACTTAGCCATGCCAACCAGTCTTTGACTTTTTAATCCATCAATTACTGAGAGATGTTTTAAAAAACCTATTATGTATAGATTTTTAAATGTCTCTTTATAAATCAGTTTGATTTCTGCTTTAAACATACTTGAGGCCGTGTGATTTAGTACAGTTGACCCTTGAATAACACTGGGTTGGGGGCACTGACCCACACACAGCACAAAATCCATGTACAATTTTTGGCTCCCCCGAATTTACTACTACAGTTGTCTCTTGGTATCCAAGGGATATTGGTCCCAGGACCCCCTGTAGGTATGAAAATTCACAGATTCTCAAGCCCCCTATATAAAATGATGCAGATCTAAGGACTCCTAACCTCAGATTGAAAACAGTACAAATATTTTTTTTTTTTTAATCTGCATGAAAGTTGACACGTGCAGTTTGAAGCCCTGTTGTTTGGGGCACCAACTATACATACGAATGCTGAGTTGTTTATTTTAGACTATAAAATAATCTTCCTTATCCCTCAGGATGCACTTTTGTCTTCCTATCTAGATGTCAGAATGATTGCTCCTACCAGATGTTCCAAAAGCTATCACTGCCTGGGACATCACTGGCTTAAGGTCACTTGTTATATTGTGGCAGGCCGTTCCGGGATGGTGACGTACCCTGAGTGGCCAGATTATTATGATCTCTGAATGCACAATAATCTGGACAGTGTATGTATTTATATTAGAGGCCCAGTGCATGAATTCATGCATGGGTGGGTTCTGGCTAGCCTGGCCAGGGGGAGGGGACCTGGGTGATTGGCCGGCCTGCCTGCTGACCAAACTCCTGGTCGAGGGGACAATATGTTATATAGAATATACAATTTATTATAGAGACTATATTCAGAGTGGCCAGATTATTAAGCATTCAGAGATCATAATAATCTGGCCACTCAGCGTAGTTCAAGTTCGAAACCCATGGGGGCTGGGCCACTCTTCCTTGTCATCGTAGTCCAGGGCTAAGGGAAGATACCGTATTTGCCGGCGTATAAGAGACTGGGCGTATAAGACGACCCCCTAACATTTCCACTCAAAATACAGAGTTTGTTATATACTCGCCGTATAAGACTACCCCCCCCCCCACTTGGAGGCATATTTTTCAGGGCCAAAAAATCGTCTTATACGCCAGCAAATACGGTATTTCTTTCTAGTCATCCTCTGGTGATGGCATAGCCGTGTAACAGTTCCACCTTTAGAAAGGGGTCTCAGTTCCAGCTCCTCACCTTGGGCAGGCACAGGGCCTCACTTCCCATCCCCTCTCACTCCCGTTCCCTCATGCCCCCATCACAGAGATTGTATATTTATTGCGCTAGCAAAAGGAGTTTCCCAGGAGGAGGGCTTTACATTATGTAGTAGCAGCAGAACTAAAAGTTTTATCCATTAGACTTTAGAACGGCGTGTCACCAACGCTTTTGTCTTTCGGAGCGGAGATCAGTGGGCTGAAGGCAGGATTTGTGACGGAGAAAAGGACAGTGCGTTCCTGCCCTCTGAACCCTACCAACTCCGCACTCGAGGCTGACAATCACCATCACACCCTCATGTTTTATATTCTTTTTATGTTTTCCTGCCCCTCGCTCTATTTTTCCCATGGAGGCAGAAATCAGGGGCAGGAGATGAAGAGGGCAACCAGCGAAAGGACACTGCTGAGGATAATAACAGCACTAGTAACAAGAGTTGACATTTATTGACATTTCAATAAGCCAGCTCCGGAGCCAACGCTTTACAAGCGTCCTCTCACCGAAACCTGCAAACCCTGGGCCCTTAGCTCTCAAAACCTGCACACCTGGGAAGCGGTAAGGATTCCCAACCTTAGTCATCGAAAGCCAGAGCCTGCAATGGCCTGCATGCCCCCTCAAACATCCCAGTTTGAAAGCTTCAACTCCTACTTTTTACTTAATATCCCATTACTCCCCAACCCAACACACACACACAATATCTGTTTAATCTTCTCACTTCTTGTTAAATGGCAAAGCTATATTGTGTAAGATTATTCCCGAAGGTGCTGCAATACCCCGCTCAGGTGACACCTTCTCCAGGAGGCTCGTTAGGTGACCCTCCCAAGCTTCCCATAAGCACACTGACCCATAATTATTCCATTCTATGAGTCTCCTAGGGTCTATGAGCTTCCTGAGGGTAGAGACAATTTCTTATTTCTTTTTGTATATCAAGCACTCAGCACAAATCCTGGCACATAGGAGACACTTGGTAAACATTGGATGAATGAATGAATGAATGAATGAATGAATAGGTGAATGGGTGAATGGATGCGTGGATTAATGAACGAATGGATGGAAACTGTCTTTCGTGGAGATCATGGTCTCAGTTGAATATATTTCCAAAAATAGAGATGTTTTTTATTATTATAAAATACGAACTCATTCTACGTTTGTCTGAAAACATGCAGCAATCTCTCTAAAGATGCATGTTTTTTTGATTTGTGTGCATGTCTGTTTCAAAATCACTAAGTGTCAGAGGACAAACATAGCTGCCCCTAGGGTCCTCTGGCCTCCGTCGGCTCAGCATTTCCCCGGGCCCGGGAGGCCTGCTACCGCATGGCTTCCATCTAGCTGCGTGCCCCCATCAGGTTATGAGGAACATTCCGTTCCGCCCTGTGCCCAAGCACTGCTCTCCCCTGTCGTGGCAGCATGACAACCAGATGTTGCTGCCTCTGTTGGTGGCCACGCTGGGAGACCCTGTGAATTTTGGCTAACTGATACATTTATCCTGAAAGTAGCATTTTGTTGTCTTCTTGTTCTCTTTGTCTCCGAAGGAGACTTTTGTGGGGATGTCCTTAAAAAAAAAAAAGAAAGAAAGAAACAAAGCCAGGTACAGGTTTAAACCCGTTTGTCCAAGGCTGACATTGTAGCAGTGCTGCTTCCCACTCATGAAGGTGATGGGGCCATCTTGCTTTCTCAGAAGTAACATCAAGATGTCTCAGTCACCCAACTCCCATTAAACCATGCCATGTGTCATGCACCAAAGAGTTGCTAGAATTATTTCTCTCAAAAAAAAATAATAATAATAATAAAATAGAAACCACATATACTCAGGAACACGGTTGCTTTTAAGTAACCCCAGATGGGATGCGTTAGTATCCCTCCGCTCACTCTACAATAAATCCTGGTAACTAAGTAACAAGTCCTCGTTATTTTTGTGCACTTTGGCATGCAGATGCCAGAGAGAGCTTTTCTAAGCCCGGAAAAGTGAGAGGTAGAGCTGAGAGGACAGGGGTGAGCAAAGTGGTAGTTTTTTTTTTTTTCATACTTTGGTGAAGTAGAAAGGTTATATTCAAGGTGGACACAACAGAGCTTGTGTGGGAATCCCACTGATTCTACCCTGTTGGTTCCTCAGAGAAAAGGAGGCTGCACGGTTAAGAGTACAGGCCTCGCCGAAACCGGTTTGGCTCAGTGGACAGAGCAGCCATGGGCAAACTATGGCCCATGGCCGGATCTGGCCCGTTCCACTGTTCTTTCCAGCCCTCGGAGCCGAAAGAGCAGAGGGTTCTCTTGCTCTCCCCTCCGCTCCTTCACCAGCAGCCCAAGATGAGAGTGCCAGCATGGTCAGGTTGCTTTTGTTCCGGCCCTCCGGTCCAGTTTAAGAACCCATTGTGGCTCTCGAGTCAAAACGTTTGCCCACCCCTGGGATAGAGTGTCAGCCTGCAGACTGAAGGGTCCTATGTTCGATTCCAGTCAAGGGCATGTATCTTGGTTGCGGGCATATCCCCAGTGGAGGGTGTGCAAGGGGCACCTGTTTCTAGCTTTCTATCCCTCTCTCTGCCTCTCTGCAAAAACCCAATAAAATATTTTTTTTAAAAAAAAGAGAGTACAGTCCTCTGTGAGACAGACCCTGGTTTGAACCCCATCTCTGTGATGTAGGGACTGTGTGATGCCAGGCAAATTACCTAGCCTCTCTGAATGTCAGTGTGCTCATCCGTAAAATGAGAATCATTCTTCCTATATCACAGGGTTGTCACAAAAATTGAATGAGAAGTCTGTTAGGTCCTAGGCACATTACCTGAAATGCAGTAAGCGCAGTTAATAATCCCATGCAGTAAGAGCTGCTGTTATTATTGTTGTTTATGGAAAACAGAACCTGTCCCATATAATGAGGTGATGCATGATACAAACTGGTGCCAAGGGGCCCCAGACCAAATCAGTCTCTCACCCAAGATCTTCTAAAACCCATCCCTCCCCACCAAAAAGCCACTACCTGAGGGTCATCTAGAGTCCTGCTTGACCGGATTAAGGAACTGTGATGCCAAGGCAGGCTGTTAAAGCAAGAGCTATCTTGCACATTATCAAGGATTTGTTAACGGGACCAAAACCCATTAACAGTCAGAGTCGCATTGGATAAAACCATCTGCTGAAAAAATCAGACCGAGAGCAGGAAAGTTTTGATGAGGGAAAAGGGCAAGGAGGAGGTAATGGTCCAAGGCAGTGGTCGGCAAACTGTGCCTTGCAAGCCACATGCGGCTCTTTGGCCCCTTGAGCGTGGCTCTTCCACAAAATACCACGTGTGGGTGCGCACATACAGTGCCATGGAAACTTTGTGACCCATGTGTAGAAGTCGGTTTTCGGCTCTCAAAAGAAATTTCAATCGTTGTACTGTTGATATTTGGCTCTGTTGACTAATGAGTTTGCCGACCACTGGTCCAAGGCATAGCATGGTATTGCCAAAGGGAAGCCTTGGAGAACACATCGCCCAGGGAGCATACAGAAGGAAGGAAGAATGACTCTGAGAGGGGTCTAGGGGAGAAAGACTTAAGTCCAACTTCGCCAGTTTTAAAATTTTGCTTTAGGTGAGAATGAAAGAAAGGATAACTATTTTGGGAATTTGGAGCCAGGTCTAAGATTCCTCTGGAATGACCTAGCTGTGCAAAAATTCATGAGTAATCATGCCTCCTCATCCTGAATTTCATTCCAGGCTTAAGCCAGGCTGCACAAGAGGAAGAAATGCAGGAAACGGTAAGCCCCGGTGATGGAGCAGGGTGAAATCCCTTAAGCTGCGCCTTCCGGACCCTGGCGGCTTCCGGAAGTGCAGCTCTGGACCTCGCCCCGGCTTACTCCTCACGGCAGGAGTTGAAGGCAACTGTGTTGCGTGAGGAACTGCCAAGTCCCAGGCCCGAACACGTTGGCCAATAACATGTGTGCGTCCGTATTCTATTCAAGACCAAGGATTGCCCCCGTGAGTAAAACTGGGCGAGGGAGCAACAGCCACAGAGTGGCAGGAAAGGCCTCCTAGCGGATCCAAGGAGAAAATGCAAAGTAGGAAGATCCCCGTTACCAAAAATGGCCAGCTTACAGAAATTCATGTATCAAAGTGAAGATTGACCCGAACAGCATGCCCAGTGGTTGAGGAGGCGATGGTTTGATTCCTGGTCAGGGCACATGCCCAGGTTTCGGGCTCAATCCCCAGTGGGTTGTGTAGAAGGCAGCCAGTCAGTGACTCTCTCTCATCATTGATTTCTATCTCTCTCTCCCTCTTCCTTCTCTGAAATCAATAAAACACACACACACACACACATTAAGAAAAAGGAGATTGGAGTCAAGTTTAAAGTTCACTTCCAGTCCCAGGGGGCTGTGTGCCCCGGGTGAGCCGTGTATCCCAGGGGAAGCAGTGGGACCCGGGGGGGGGGGGGGGGTGGCGGTGAGAACCAGAGGAGGAGCAGATTCTATTCGTGTGGTCCTGAGATAGTCACCATAAAACAAGCAGACTGCCAAATGAGGAGTGGATTCTATTCATGTGGTCCTGAGATAGTCACCATAAAACAAGCAGATTGTCAAATGACAGTGGGGAGAGGAAGGAGACCTGGGGGGAGATAAGAGAACAACCAAAGGACTGGTATGCATGAATATAAGTACAACCAATGAACACAGAACTCTGGGGAGGGAGGGCATGAATGGGAGGTGTGTGTGTGTGGGGGGGGAATGGAAAGCTATATACACATATAATACCTTAATAAAATTAAAAAATAAAGTTCACTTCCAATTTTCCAGTCCTGTAAAATAGAAGGTGTGACCTATAATTATAACTAACTCGTAGGATACCCAAGAAAACAGAAATAGTGGAAATAATAGCAATCCAACGCAATATACGATGAGCCAAGGGGGTTAGGTCTAAAAAACTCAGTATGGCAACTTCAAAAGCAGCTCTCCTGAGAATAGTCAAGAAATGTCTTCACCCCTAAACAAAACTCAGCCCTTTGTAGGAGTAGTCATTAGGCTGGATGCCTGGCACTGAGTGTACAGACGAAGCACACAGGTGGTTCGGAGCAGAGGGACTGGTACACAAAACTCCCATGCAGTCCCCACCAGGTTCCTACTCAAATGCAATTACAGAGCATCAACCTTGCCGTTAAAAAAAAACAAAACAACAAAACAACTAAAACTTGGTTAGCATGGCTCAGTGGTTGAGCATTGACCTGTGAACCAGGAGGTCAGAGTTCAATTCCCAGTCAGGGCACATGCCCGGGTTACTAGCTTGATCCCCGAGTGCACCCCGCAATCACCCTTCCTCTCTGAAATCAATAAAAATAAATATTTTTAGATGACCGTAAACAAACAGTTGCTTTCCCATCTCATACCAAAAAAAAAAAAAAAAATCAATTCGGTTTGAATTCTGCTCTCTACATTTGTACACACTGTGGGTCTTTTCTCAATGTTCTGTTTTGCAATAAATTAGCATTCAAAGTCATGGCATACCAAAGTGAATTAATTTAGAAGCTAGAATCTTCAACCTCATGGTTTCCCACGGGCTTGAAATTCATATTTGTCCGTTCGTCTCTGACAGTGTCTGAGGGTCAGATCAGAAAAGGTATTCTTTGTCCCACCAACTATGTATGCCTCAGCTGGAAACAAGGAAGAGATAAAAATTGACTAGGGTCTTGCTACTGATAAAGTCCAAACCCAGCCTTAAAAGCATCACCAGCTCCTCCCATCCCATCCCCTCCCCCACCCATCCCAACCCCACCCCCGGATCTGCAGAATCTGCATTGTAACAAGATCCCAAGACTGTAGGTACCTAAACATTGGAATCCTAAACCAAGGAACCAGGATTCTGTTGCTCACCTTCTTGACCTTCACCAGAAACAGCAGCCTCTGGAAAGCAAAACAGAGAAAATTACTGCCATTGTCACCATTCCTGGGATCCTCCCAAGTCAAGTGTTTGTATTGTTTGAGAAAATTTCCCACCAAGCACTGGGACTAGCCAGGCTTACGCTGGGCCGCCAGAGCCTCCAGCGTGTTTTGACCCAAATCAGCTGATTAGTCTCGGTCCGTTATTGGACTTGGGGGGGAGGGGGGAAGGGGAGAAAAGACTTCAACAAGCATCCGACAAGGAAAGGCAGCTGTTTCTCGTAAAGGCAACAAACGAGCCTAGCGGGGCTCCGTCCTGTGGAACCTGCAGCCTCTCAGTCAGAAGAGAAACCCCTTCCTGGGAAGCCAGGGACGCCAGGGGCTTCGACGAGCCCGTGAATGTGGCAACAAGGCAACTGGAGGAGCTTCCGGGCGTGAGACGTACACAAAACCGAACTGAGGCATTCCCCAGAGTGCTTCCTCCACTCCAAAAGGCCACTGATGGTGGCAGGAAAGGCCACAGATCCTATAACAGCTTTTCGGGGAAGGGGGGGGGGGCGAGGGGAGGAGGCACCCCTTGAAATAAGTCACAGAATGCCCCATTTTTTAAAATATATATATTTTATTGATTTTTTACAGAGAGGAAGGGAGAGGGATAGAGAGTTAGAAACATCGATGAGAACATCGACCAGCTGCCTCCTGCACACCCCCCACCGGGGATGAGCCCACAATCAAGGTACATGCCTTTGACGGGAATCGAACCCGGGACCCCTGAGTCCGCAGGCCGACGCTCTATCCATTGAGCCAAACCGGTTTCGGCAGAATGCCCCATTTTTAAAAAGTAAATCTGAGGAGGACGGGTTTGTGAGAGCATATCTTAGCATCAAGAGAATTTGGCAGAACAGTGCTCGGCTATGTCATTGGCTGGTTTTGTTCATGGCTCTTAGCAAGGAGGTGTTTGCCTGGCTCCCTGCAAATATATGGGGGAAAGTGGCGGTCATTGTGTCCTGCAGGAATGAAATACCACCGAAGGGCCCCCAAGAAGAGAAATGCCAAGACCTCACATTCTCCAGCTAAACGTGGATTGGCAATCAAATAAACCTAAGAGTTTTGTGCTCCTGCCAAACTTTGGCTTTCATGATCTGGGGCCTGATTCTGGTCACCTCAAGACCATCTGACCAGGGGTATATATATATATATATGTGTGGGGTAGGAGGTCAGCAGGAGAGAGAGAAACTGAGGTCCTAAAACTCTTAAGTGAGTCCTCGAAATTCTGACTCCCTAAGGTGCGAAGCTGGTGCCTCTCACTCTCTCATCCCTCCTCCCTCACCCCGTTCTGAGTGTCTGGTGCAACAGCCAAGCTCTTTTCAATGGGTAAGAGATTCCTCTCGCTCTCGCCCTAACATGAGAAAGGCACAGCAATTAAGAACTGCGAGAGTGCCATCAGGAAATCCAACGTAAGAGTTCCGAGTGCATGCCAAGGTTAGACAATGGACTTCCCCATCCTGCAAAGCCTCAAACAATCATCGCCATGTGTCATACAATTTACAACGAGCCACTTTTGCTAATGGAAAAGTACTTTCTTCCTAAGGCCTTCTGGAAAGTTGTCTATTTTTTTTTTTATTTTCTTTTAAGTGGATTCTCAATACTAGGATTTCCCACAAACTAAATTTACCACCAAGAAAGTGAGAAGGATGGATGCCATTGGTTAACGGGTGGAAAAACCTGTAACACAAGGAACTGTGTTCATACTTGCTTTGAAAGACCTGCATGTGAGTTGTTGTTTTTTTTTTTAAAGAAAGAATACTCTAAGTGGATATTTATAAAAAGCAAACATTTTTTGAGGAATTCCTCAGAGGCCTCAAGCTTTCAAGGAGGGACATCGCCCACTTATCTTTCCCCTGAATCCTAAAGCTCCCTCTAGTGACCAAGAACACACCGCCGGTGACAGGCACACGTGGTAAACATTGTCCGAAGCCTCTTGCTTCTAGGTAGCCCCATGAGTTCCTACAGCACTTCCGCATACATGGGCTCATTTAGCAAGAGAACAGTCGGAAGGAGAAGGATCCTTTCCCCCCATTTAACAGAGAAGTAAACTGAGGCTAAGGCGGGGCTGACACGTGCACGTGGCTGGCAGTAAGGGAACCGGAATGGAGGCCAGGTCCCCTGTGCTGTCCTGCCTCATGTCCTGGGACAATCACGTAGGGCAACCCATGAATGTTCTCATGGGCAGCACTCAGGAATCACGTGGGAGGGATTTACAGACGTGCTCCTTGATGTTAGGGGTCCCTTGGAGAACTGGATGAGAAGGACGGGCCCCTACCTACACATCGTCCTCCCCTACAGCCTCAAAGCCTGGATCCCCTGAAGTATCACCTGACCCTCATGGGCTCTAAGAACCCCAAGTGAAGAACGTGTGGACCCCTACTAGATATAATCTTTTTAAAATATATATTTTATTGATTTCTTACAGAGAGGAAGGGAGAAGGATAGAGGGCTAGAAACATCGATGAGAGAGAAACATCGACCAGCTGCCTCTTGCACACCCCCTACCGGGGATGTGCCCGCAACCAATGTACATGCCCTTGACCGGAATCGAACCTGGGACCCTTCAGTCCGCAGACCGATGCTCTACCACTGAGCCAAACCAGCTTCGGCTAGATATAATCTTGAGATATCAAGAACTCAAGGAAATGAACTTTGAAGCTGTGTGACCAGCCTTTTTTTTTTAACCTGCATGAGGAGCCAAAACACTGAATCTCTTTTAAGAAATCAAATCATATTTGCGAGAAGTTGAGCTCGGGCGCTTGCTTGCATTTTCCATAGATGTGTGCATGAACAAAGCGATGTGCTAGCAGGGCCTAGGAGGAGCGTGCGTGGGAGTTTGAACAACAGACACATTGTCTCGGTTTTCTCCGGTATGAGAGATTAAAGGAATGATCATAGCTTCACACGTACTGCACATGTTTGTGCCGTAATTATGCTTTACAATTGGTTCTGGTTTCCCCATTAATGCCAAAGATTCTGTTTTTACAATGTGATAAACCCTTTTGGCTCCAGCATACCGGTTCCACGCATTCCTTGGTCTTTTAATGCTTAATGATGGAGTTTTAAAAGCTATACTTTATCGAACTCTGGGGTGTGCATGTGTGAGTGTGCGTTAGGGCCATGAATAGGGTTGGGGATATAAGAGAGGACGAGAGAATATGGTGCTTAATGGACTGATGTGTGTATTTGTGTGTATATTTGTGTGTGTGTGTATATATACACACACTTTGTGTGTGTGTGTGTGTGTGTGTGTGTGTATATGTGTGTGTATATATATATTTTTTTCTCTCCCTCAGAGAGGAGAGGAGATGGAGAGAGAGAGAGAGATAGAAACATCAATGATGAGAGAGAATCATTGATCGCCTGCCTCCTGCACACCCCACACTGGGGATGGAAGCTGCAACCTGGGTATGTGCCCTGACCACAAAATGGAACCATGACCTTCGAGTTCATAGGTCGATGCTCAACCACTGAGCAATGCCGGTTGTGCCTGACTATATTTTATAAGTAAATTCACATGGCAACCATTCATAATGATAAAAAAAACACAGAGATAATAAATGTTCAAAAGAAAAACAGGCCCAAATATAATTTTAGGATTCTCAATAAGTTCATTTCAGTGACAAGAAAACCTGGTTACACATAAACATGTGGATACATATCTAGATATGATTTTCTGTGACTCTTCATACTTTGCCTAGGTATACTCATTTGGCCCCCAAAAGTAGCAGCAACTGTTTTAATGAATATCATGCATCAAGGTTGTAATCAAATTTGCCAAAAGCTAGTTTATTCCCTTTTTATTTCACTCCGATGCAAAGGCTTACATCACCCTAAATGGGCCCCATGAACCTGGTATTCTTTTACACTCTTGTCCTCCAATATTTATTAGTACAGTCATCATGAGTAAGGGAGGAATTACTATTATTCTGACATATTTCAAACATTTCCCTTTCCCTATGTACCGATAATATAATTATTATCAATGCCTATTATTTGTCAAGGGTTATGCTAGATACTTGGAAACCCAGTTTTACTCTTAACTGGCAAGTTAGCTTCTCTACACTAATATTATCTTGAGAATAAAAAATGGAGATAATGAAAGCACCTGCATAATGGACTTGTTGTAAAACTTAAATGAATATAGTGCTGTGAATACTGTCTAGTGCATAGTAAGCACTCAATAAATGTTAATTATTATTATTTACTATTATGTAAAAAATCTTGTTAATCTTCATCCGAGGATATTTCCCCATTTTTAGAGAGAGTGGAAAAGAGGGGAATAGACACAGAGAGAGACACATTGATGTGAGAGAAGACACATCGATTGGTTTGCCTCCTACACTCAACTGAGGTATGTACCCTTGGCCGGAATTGAACCTGGGTCTCTTCAGCTCATTGACTGGCACTCTCTCCACTGAACAAAACTGGCTAGGGCTATTTACTATGATTTAAATTAATACTCAACGCCACCCTTTGCGTGGAAATTATAATCCCATTTTACAAATGAGGACCTTGAGATTCAGAGGCAAAGAAATAACGTGCTCAACATTACGCAGCAGCTAAGCAGCAGAGTTTGAATGCGAACCCATTTCCACATGCCTTTGCACCCAGGCTGCACACGATGCTACACTGCCTCCTCCATCCAACAACTCTTCGTTCTTGCCTCAGACCGGAGTGGTCTGAACCTGCCTTGGTCTCAGCGTCCTCATCTATAAAATGGGGATAATGACAGTGCCTGCTTCCCAGGGCTGACAGAGCAAGCACTCCATAAATGCGACTCTGAGCCTTCTCCTAGGAATGAAAGTAGAGGCTACCTTGAGATTTTTCTAGGCAAGTTAAGGAAAAAGAAAAAAATGTGACCGGCCGCACAGTAAAGTGACGACCAACATCAACGACCAACATCAACGTCGTCTTCTCCCTGGTGGCGTGCCCATCACACCCAAGGTCTGTTTAATCTGTTTAACGTTTTATTTCTAACCTTCTCTTTGAACCTCTCTTGGAAGCACCCTCACATCTTTATGTAAGAATAACAGTCCCAAACCACCTGAAATAACAACAGTGGGGATTTTTTTAAAAGGGGATCTGTTTGTTCTGGAATACCATAAAAGCGGCCCGCTAATTCAGCAGATTACTAGCTTCAAAGCAGTTCAACTTGACCAACTTGGAAGCCAAAACAGTCCTCATGGTCAGCATACAAATGGGAATTTAACAGCCGGCCTGACAAGTGCATTCTAAAAGCTGTGAGAGAGGAGGGGGGGGGGAGGCAGGGAGAGAGTGACAGTGGGAGTCGACTCTGTGATTGCTAACTTGTTATTTCAACAGCCATAGTTACTACTTACGTTGTCCGGTCTGGCATTAGTTGTTACTCCCAGTTGAATTCTTTTTCTTTTTTTTCCCCCCTGAAACATGATTTTGTCTTTCTCCTCTTAACTAGCTAAATATTTCAGATGACATTCTATAATTCAGAGGACGGAACAGGGCATTCTTCAAAAACAGGCATGTCCAAGCTAAGACTTGTAAAAACAAAATCTAAACTCCTACAAGGAATTAAGCATCAAATCTTTCATCAGAGGATCGCTTATCATATGCGGTGTCATCAGCTCTTGATTATACACATTAGTGGAGAGGACCAATGACCCAGATAATCCGAAAACCATTTACTTGATTTCGAAATGTGTTTTTATTTACATTTGATCCTGGGTCTGTCTGGAATCCTTAGGAGTGGAAATGGAAACAAAATAATGAGCTCACGCTATTTGACTCAAAGAACCAGAAAAAGCAGCCCCAATACTTGACCTTGAACTTGTCCCAGCTCTCTCTGCTCTTAGTTCTACCTAGTTAAGATTTCATTTGCCAGACTACCAGCCTAACTATACATTTCCCTTTTTCAGCCTGCGATGTTTGTGACTTATTATCTTCCATTAAGTGGGAGAGAAAATTAGGTTTGGGAGTGGAAAAGCCTGTCTTTCTGGTGCCAATAGGGCTACACAATATATGAAGTAAGAAAAAATAAACATCTTGGGTCTGGCTGGTGTGGTTCAATGGTTGAGCGTCGACCCGTGAACCAGGAGGTAACGGTTTGATTCCCATTCAGGGCACATCCCAAGGTTTTGGGCTTAACCCCAAAAGAGGGTGTGGAGGAGGCAGCCAATCAATGATTCTCTCTCATCATTGATATTTTTTTTAAATATATTTTATTGATTTTTTACAGAGAGAGGGAGAGAGATAGAGAGCTAGAAACGTTGATGAGAGAGAAACATCGACCAGCTGCCTCTTGCACACCCCCTAACGGGGACGTGCCCGCAACCAAGGTACATGCCCTTGACCGGAATAGAACCTGGGACTTTTCAGTCCGCAGACCGACGCTCTACCACTGAGCCAAACTGGTTTCGGCTCATCATTGATATTTTTATCTCTCTCCCTTACCCTCTCTGAAATCAATTAAAAATATTACTTAAAAAACACTTATTGGGTGATCTTAACATTTTCCTCTTCCCACGAACTGACGCTAGTGAGGGTTCGATGCGAGGGTGTGACAGAGCTCCCAGCCTACTCCTCGGCGCCAGCTGAGTCCTATATAAATGAAGGCCCCATTTTATTAGCTTCTGCCTAACCTCATGGTGAATTATCAATCTATATGGAAGAATTAAATGTAATTTAATTCCCACCAGAAAACATACAGTAAGCATCTTTGCAGAACGGGTGACTGAATCTTTGCTCCACCCTGAATCAGGGCCTACCTAGAGTGGTACGTTTGAGTGCAACATGTCAAAAGGTCAAGAGGGAAGAAAATGTGATGATGCAGGTGAAAACCACAGCTGGAAAACTCCTGATTTTCCTAACAGAAAGCCCTTGCTCGATGGCTTACAATTACTCCCTCCTAGTATCTAAATTTAACAGACTTGATTCATTTCGAGTGCTCGCTGCCAGTAAGCATTGTCCTGTGTCACTTTTGTTTGGTGATCGTTCATTATACTGCTTGGATTACTTATTAATGGCTTGTTTATTTAACTCCCGGGACACAGATAACGTCCGCATTATCTGAGTGTAATACCTTGAAAAGCCTCTGTTCAGCCTGTTCCAGAACTTCCTCACAATAGCAATAAATGACACCGGATTTTTAAAAACATATCAGTAAACGCTAACTAGCACTTGGAGGGTGTCATTCAGTAATTGTTTTTCAACTGCATTTCCAGCTTCTGAAAGACAGAGTAGCTTTTCATTATCTAATTATGTCCTAGGAGTACCTTGATAGACAGGGCTATTTTGCAATGATTTTATTGTTGTTTTTTTAATTTATTTTTTTATTTATTTCAGAGAGAGAAAGGGGAAGGGAGAGAAATATCAATGAAAGAAAATCATCAACTGGATGCCTCCTGCACGCCCCCTACTGGTGATGGAACCCACCACTTAGGCATGTGCCCTGACCAGGAATCAAATGGTGACTTCCTGATTCGTAGGGTGATGCTCAACCACTGAGCCACACTGGCCAGGCATGATTCTATTGTTTCACCCAAGTGATTCTCAGGTTGGGATTTGTGAAATTCCTAGGATTTTCATTCCATGCCCTTAAAACTATACAGTATCAGTAATATGCATTTGTAGCCTCATGTCAAAAAAAAAAAATGAACTTCCCAAATATCACACCGAAATTATCATTCTGTATATACACAATTTCATTGTGTATTGTCCCCATATACCAACCTAAGTTGAACTTTCAATGTATCTGAGTTACTCCAAATGAAGGTATTGATTTCTCAACCCCTGTGGTTCTCAAAATTTAGGGTAGGAAAACTCCAGGAGAGCCTTGTACCTTCCACCACCAGACTGTGTTAGTATATAGACTCAGGGGTGAGGTTCAAGGACCTCCATTTTCAGCCAGTTCCGATGCAGGTGGTTTGTGACACACATTTTTAGAAATCACCAACTTATACTAATACTTTGATTTGATTGAAACCATTCAGTTGCCATAACTTAATAAGTATTCCTGAAAAATGAATTTGAACACTTTCAAACTTGCTCAGCTGAGTAATCCTAGAAGTTAAGTCTACTAAAAGGGGAAATTTTTTTGGTGGGGGGTTTGGTGAGCCACTAGTTTAAATATTGGTTGCATGCTTATTACATATGCTCTGCACTGAAGCGTACAAAAAATAAACAACTAGATTTGTTCAGCAGGGCTTCCTAATCTAGTTAGGGCAGCAATATACACCCATAAAGAAGTTGAGTCAAATTACTTAGAGTGAATGATTAAATGGCAAATAAGGGGAAATCAAAGAGGGTACTGACAGGGACTGAAGTGGGGGGGGAGGGGAAGGGGGCGGAGCTTTCCCAGGAGTGCAGGGCAGAGCAGGGAGATAAGACAGACCCCAAGGCAGGTTAAAGAAAGCCAGAGTGACTGCACCTCTGCGCCAGCCAGCCAGCCATCGTATTTTGGGACTGCCAGAAACACATGACACCTCTGCTATGCATATTTTGACTCCGAGTTCAGAGATGCCAACTATAATTAAACCCACGTGCACACTTAAAGTCCCTGGTTACTATAAAAGGGGCCAAGCCCCGCTTCTAAATCTTCTCAAACTGTTCAGTATTTTAATGCCCAAAATAGAAGAAAATAAAAACAACCTTCAGCCACAATCAATAGTTATTGGAGAATGACCAAAATTGAAGGGAAAAAAAGACCAAGGAAATTTAGCACAGAGGTACATTTTTAGAAAAATGAAGAAAAAAATGGTCATTAATTAGTTCAAGTTCTGTGCTGGAAGAAAGCGCAGAAGTGGAAGGGAAATGGATACACCCAACCCCATTACACAGGCCAGAAAATGAAAACGCAAAAACTGCCAAAACCGGTTTGGCTCAGTGGTAGAGTGTCGGTCTGCGGACTGAAAGGTCCCGGGTTCAATTCCCGTCAAGGGCATGTACATTGGTTGCGGGCACATCCCCAGTAGGGGGTGTGCAAGAGGCAGCTGGTCGATGTTTCTCTCTCATCGATGTTTCTAGCTCTCTATTTCTCTTCCTTCCCCTCTGTAAAATATCAATAAAATATACAAAAGCTAATGAGGGCAGGATGAGAAAGCAAGTGAGTAACGCAGGCCAGGGTGGGAGGCGGTGTAAGAGCTGTGGCTGAAACAACCATAATGTCCACAGGAAAGAGAGAAAATATGATATTCATGCAAACAAAACCTTGTACATGAATGCTCATAGCAGCACATTCAGAAGATAGAAACAACTGGTCCACATAATTTATGACTACATAAATAAAATGTGGCATATCCATAAAATGGAATATTATTCAGCCATAAAAAGGGAAGATTAATGCTACAACATTAATCAACCTTGAAAACATTATGCTAAGTGAAAGAAGCCAGATAAAAAAGGCCATATTTTGTATGATCCCATTTATATAAAACATCCAGAATGAGTAAAATCAAAGAGACAGCCTGGCTGGTGTGGCTCAGTGGTTGAGGTTACAAGTATGGACTAAGAGGTCATGGTTCAATTCCCGGTCAGGGGCCATGTCCAGTTGTGGGCTCAATCCCCCTTGTGGGGTGTGCAGGAGGCAGCCGATCAATGATTCTTTCTCATCATTAATGTTTCTGTCTCTCTCTCCCTCCCTCTCCCTTCCTCTCTGAAATCAATATAAATATATATTTAAATAAAATAAAATTGAAGAGACAGAAAGCAAATTAATGGTTGCCAGGAGCTGGGGGAACAGAAAATGGGGAGTAACTGCATAACTGGAACAGAGTTTTCTCTTGGAGTGGTGAAAAGTTTTGGAACTAGACAGAGGTGGTGGTGGTTGCAAAACCTTTGTGAATGTATCATATGCGACTGAACTGTTCACTTTGCAATGGTAATTTTGTACTATGTGAATTCCACCTTAATTATTAAAAATCTAGATACAGCAACAAAGGAACTGTGGCAAGCTGGAAGGGACACACCTTGTAACTGGCATCCACCACCCCATCCTTGCCAGGTGCTGCCATGTCAGAACTTCCTGTTTGAGAGAGAATGGGAACTCGGGTTTTTATATAAAGACTCACTATTTTAAATATTGGCAACTAATTCAAAAAATTCAAAATGGTACTGGTCAATGAAAATCTTACGCCAGGCTAAAGACAGCCCATAGACCACCAATATGTAAATTCTGGCAAAGCCCATGCCAACTTAAATAAGAATATTTTAACAGTCTAAAAGCTCAGTATATTGTTTCATGATTTCAAATTCTTAAAGATAGTTTAAGTAAAAATTTCATTTTATCTATATATGCAAACATATACTAACTGTACGTTAACTATAAAGTTACATATGAATATAAATTTTAATAGACAACACTACGACATAAAAAAATGGGCTTTTTTTTTTTTTTTTTGTCTGCAATGGCCATTCCACCCCATGACATCAGAGTTCTCTTTTATGACTTAATCTGAAATTATACCTTTTTCTCTATGATATTCTGTTGGGAATATTCCAAACGGGAGTTCTTCTCTGCTCAGTAAAACATTATGCTGGACGAAAGACAGCTATCCACACGTATTCATGACCTAAGTTGCCTTCTTAGCCTGGATCTCTATTCAATCAAACTTTACTGTGGTTTGGATTAAGACCTGTAAATAAAATGGAATAAAGCCCTTAGTTTAAATAAATGCCAAGCACTTATAATTATGATTAAATGCTCTCCTACCAAATGGCAAGTTATGTTAAAATAGAATAACAAAATATCCAATATTTATTTATTTATTTTTAAATATATTTTTATTGATTTCAGAAAGGGAGAGAGAAAGATAGCAACAGCAATGATGAGAGAATCACTGATTGACCTGCCTCCTGCTTGCTCCACACTGGAGACTGAGCCTGCAAACTGGGCATGGGCCCCGACTGGGAATCGCACCATGGCCTCCTGGTTCACAGGTCAACACTCAACCACTGAGCCACACCAGCCAAGCTCAAAATATCCAATATTTATAAGACTAAACAAACAACAAAACAAAGCCCCTAAATTTGAAAGCATAAATTTCAGGTACAGCATAACTTTTTATTTTAAAATAATTTTTACTTAGGAGAGAGTTGGAACATATTATTCAGCATTTCCATATACCCTTCACCTAAATTTCCCTTAACTATAACCATGGTACATTTATATGACCATTTATAAATATTTAATTATTTATTTTATATTTTATTGATTTTCTACAGAGAGGAAGGGAGAGGGAGAGAGAGTTAGAAACATCAATGAAGAGGAACATCGATCAGCTGCCTCCTGCACACCTCCCACTGGGGATGTGCCCGCAACCAAGGTACATGCCCTTGACTGGAATCGAACCTGGGCCCCTTCAGTCTGCAGGCCGATGCTCTATCCACTGAGCCAAACCGGTTAGGGCTCTAAACATTTATATAACTGTGATACATTGATCAAAAAATAAGAAATTATCCCTGGAACAAGAGTGTTAATTAAACTATCGTTTGGTCAGATTTCTATCCCAGGACCCACTCCAGGGGACTCTGTTGCACTTTGTCTCCAAGGCTGAGAGGTGGAGGCCAGGCTAGTTCCCACAGCCCGGGGCTCAGAGCACACGTTCAAATGCAGGTGCGCCTCTGCTCCCCGAGAGAGGCTGCCCCCGGGAGACGCTGGGCAGAGTCCTGGGAAGGCTTCCTGAAGTCCGGTGTTTTTGTGCCCCAGGCTTAGAGGGAAACGGTGTTGCCCTCACCGTCCTTACAAGGGATGAGCAGTGGCCTAAGCCTACATTTTAAAAACACAAACATGCCGAAACTGGTTTGGCTCAGTGGATAGAGTGTCAGCCTGTGGACTCAAAGGTCCCGGGTTCGATTCCGGTCAGGGGCATGTATCTTGGTTGCGGGCACATCCCTGGTGAGGGGGTGTGCGGGAGGCAGCTGATCGATGTTTCTCTCTTATCAATGTTTCTGACTATCCTTCTCTCTTCCTCGCTGTGAAATATCAATAAAATATATTAAAATAATAAAAATAAATAAAAATACAAACGTGAACCACTCAGCACAATACACACCCAGAGCAGAAAGAGGGCCTTTGAGGTCATCTAGTTTAATATTGTCTTCATGGGACAGCTAAAGAAATGAGTGAGAATTGCCTCTATTTTAGTGAGAGATGGATACCTTTTAAAATTTACAATTTAGACTTACCCACGGGGCACTTTGCATCTCAGCCTACATGGTGAGGAATCCCTTGGCCGAGGGCGTGGGAACTGTAGACAGGTAGGTGATCCATGGTTGTTTCAGTAAATGTATTCAAACTAAGAAAAACATTCTGCTCCCACAAAAAATCCAGAGAGAAACAGAGAGCCTTCATCTGGCTCTGGCCCTCAGGGGCTTCCCAGGACGCTGAGGCTGGAGGGAAGGCAGAGTTGCCTCCTTCTGCCCAAGTTCTGTGTGGCTTCTCTCAGCTGCGAGCACAGGAACAGAGGAGGGAGGGAGGCACACCTATCAGCTGCCTCCTGCACACCTGTCCCCCATTCAGCTTTCCTTCCCCCCATTTTTCTCCTGCACGTCAGGTACAGCTTTCTCCCAACTGACGGATAATCGGGTATTTTCCCTTCGTGAGTGCCCCACCCATTTCCAATGTTAAGAGGTAATTCAAGATACCGCTGCCCTTTCTGCAAAATGTTCTCTCTCAGGCAGATGGCCATCATCAACTGGAGTAGGTAAATAGTCACTGTGTGTGCGTGTTTCTCAAGCCCACACGTGAATTTCATTTAGAATACTAATGGGCACGGTACACAGGAACATCATTTGTTGTTTTCTTTTTTGAATAAAAATTGGCTTTTGGTTTTAGGCCATACAGTGTAGTTTGTTGAGTGAACAGACTCTATACTTGTTCAACTGGGCCTTGGGTATCAGACCAAGCACGTCTGTGAAAGTCCACCCTTGGAGTTGCCAATGAGCTCGTTAGCAATTCACTTGTTAGCTAAGTAGCCCCGCCTGTATTAACTTCGGACCCGGAGCCTCAGAGGGTGTGTGTTTAGCATCAGACTGCAAGGTGCGCTTTCCCATGGAACGCTAAAGGCTTTCTTCAGGAGTGACGAAGGTTTTAGAAATTTCCCACGCAACTCTGTCGTACTGTGCCGTGTGCACAGGCTGTCTGAAGATGCCTTTGGTACTCGGGGGCTGTCATATCACCTGCCCTCGGCCCTTGAAAGAGGGGGTTGCAGGTGGAACCGTTATTCTAAGACCATTCGTGACCCTCCAGCCTCCGAAATGATCAAATGCTGAGCGGTGTTTGTTTGGGTGGCTCCAAACTAGTCTCAGCTTGATCACTCCCTCCTGGGAGCTTTTCCTCACCCACCGAGCTTAGTTTCTCCCTGATATGCCCTGAGAGGTTGTGATTTAAGTCAAGTCCTGCCCTAGCCGGTTTGGCTCAGTGGCTAGAGCAGCCGTGGGCAAACTACGGCCCGCGGGCGGAATCCGGCCCGTTCGGCTGTTCTCTCCGGCCCGCGGAGCCGAAAGAGCGGAGGGTTCTCTTGCTCTCCCCTCCGCTCCTTCACCAGCAGCCCAAGATGAGAGTGCCAACATGGTCAGGTTGCTTTTGTTCCGGCCCTCTGGTCCAGTTTAAGAACCCATTGTGGCCCTCGAGTCAAAAAGTTTGCCCACCCCTGGGCTAGAACATAGGCCCTGGGACTGAAAGGTACCGGGTTCAATTCCGGTCAAGTGTAAGTATCTGGGTTGCAGAGTTGATCCCTTGGTCCTGATCCAGGTGCGTGCAGGAGGCAACCAATTCATGTGTCTCTCTCACATCGATGTTTCTCTCTCTCTGTCTCTCCACTTCCCTTCCACTCTCTCTAAAAAGAAAAAAAAAAAGGAAAAGGAAAAATATCCTCAGATGAGAATTAACAACAAACAAAGGTAAGTACTGGTTTAACTTATTTCCACTAGAATAATAAACTCTATCAGGTTCAAGATTAGGTCCGTCTATTGACCACTACACCTCTAGAATCTGGCACGGGGCTAGAAATTCCATAAATACCAGTGGAATAATCAAAGAGAAGCCTTCGCTCATTCCATCTGAACACTTTTTTTAAAATATATATTTTATTGATTTTTTACAGAGGGGAAGGGAGAGAGAGAGAGATAGTAACATTGATGAGAGAAACATCGATCAGCTGCTTCCTGCACGCCCCCTACTGGGGATGTTCCCGCAACCAAGATACATGCCCTTGACCGGAATCGAACCTGGGACCTTTCAGTCCACAGGCCGATGCTCTATCCACTGAGCCAAACCGGTTTCAGCCCATCTGAACCCTTATGCAGTGTTTGATAGTGCGGGAAACAGCCCACTCTCCCTTCCTTAAAACACCCCTCGCCCAGGGGAGCACCCTCCTCTCAGCCTCCCCCCCTTCCTCTTTGCTCTTCCAGTGGCTCCTTAGCTCCTCCTCCCCGCTGTGCGCTTTCTCTACACGCCAGCCCGGTCCGCCTCCTCACTGCCAGGACGCAGTAGGCACTCCATCAACATGCACTAAAGGGGAGGATGGCACGGCCCTAGCTCTCCTAGGAAAATGTTATCCATCTCCATGTATATATTAATATTATTGTTGGCAGTATTACAGATGTCCTCCACCTTCTCCCCCTCCTCTTTGTGCCCCCCACAGGCCTTCACCACACTATTGTCTGTGTGCATGGGCTATGCACACATGTATAAAAGTGTTTTGCTTATTCTCATCTCCCTACGCTTGCTCCGTTTGCTCCATGCTCCTGGGCCTGTTTTGTCAGCTCGTTATGCTCATTAGATTCCAGGTGTAAGTGGGACCATGTGATCTCTGTCTTCCGCTGGCTGGCTTATTTCACTCAGCATAATGTTCTCCAGGTCCATCCACGCTGCAGGGCAGGATTCTTAAGGACACCCCTTTCCCACCTCAGCCCAGACGCCTGGTCCTATCCCATCTTCCAGTTTCCGTTCTAATTATCATCAGACACCCAGCTGATCAGACCTAAAAACTAGAACATTTATCTGAGTTTCCCGCCTTCCCCCACCCTGATATCCAAGTTAGCAGTCCTGTTTGCTCTACCTGCAAAATACATCCCATCCACCTCCATGTCCTACCAGGTCACCGCTGCCCTCAGACTCTAAAGCAGGGGTGGGCAAACTTTTTGAGTCGAGGGCCACAATGGGTTCCTCAACTGGACCGGAGGGCCGGAACAAAAGCAACCTGACCATGCTGGCACTCTCCTCTTGGGCTGCTGGTGAAGGAGCGGAGGGGAGAGCAAGAGAGCCCTCTGCTCTTTCAGCTCCGCGAGGACCCGACAGAACAGCCGAACGGGCCGGATCCGGCCCGCGGGCCGTAGTTTGCCCACGGCTGCTCTAAAGGGTCCCTTTCCTGGAGACTGCAAGATACTTATCCCAGTGAGTCTCCCCTGCTCTGCGTCGCTGTCTCCAACAGGCCGACTTCCTCACAGCAGCCGGAGCATCTCAACTACACACCAGATCGTATCAATTCCCCGCCTAACACCTTCCGGAGGCTTCCCGATACAATTAGAATAAAATCTGAACTACCGGACTCGGGATTATATATGAGCAGGCCTGCCGACTTCCCAACCTTAACTCCTACTGTTTCCCCCATCACTCTCGCCGCTCCAGGCAAGCTGGCCTTTTTCAAACACACCCGATTCATTTACTAGCTGTTCCCTCTTCCCCCAGATTTTATTTTAGCGAGGCTCGCTCCGAATGTTAACCTCCTCAGAAGAGCCCATCATCTAGAGCGGA
The DNA here is from genome assembly GCA_963924515.1 of Vespertilio murinus. NCBI lineage: Eukaryota > Metazoa > Chordata > Mammalia > Chiroptera > Vespertilionidae > Vespertilio > Vespertilio murinus. The sequence continues at coordinate 148,444,699 of OZ004709.1, forward strand.
CCCTTCTCCTCCACCCAGGCATTGCTTATCCCCGTGATTTTCAACCCTTTCCACCTCATAGCGCACATGCACTCATGACTAAAATTCTGTGGCACGCCAAAAAAAAGTTGGCCAACCTGACCAAAAAATAAAATAAAATAAAATAAATTTCCATTCGTATACACACCAGACAGCTATTGTTGAGTTGGCTGCTGTCATTCTTTTATTTGACAATCTAGGGGGAAAGGGATCAGTGCCTCTGACTAGAGTGAGTCAGGTATTGCATATGTTAAAAATTCTTGCACACTGGCACACTGGTTGAAACTCGCTGGCTTATTATGCCATTGCCCTGTTGTATTTTCTTTATTGCACATACAGCCAAAAATACATGGTTGGTTTACATGTTTAAGATCTGTTTCCTGCCGAAACCGGTTTGGCTCAGTGGTAGAGTGTCGGTCTGCGGACTGAAAGGTCCCGGGTTCGATTCCGCCCTATACAAGGGCATGTACAGTGGTTGTGGGCACATCCCCAGTAAGGGGGTGTGCAAGAGGCAGCTGGTCGATGTTTCTCTCTCATCGACGTTTCTAGCTCTCTATCTCTCTCCCTTCCCCTCTGTAAAATATCAATAAAATATATATTTTTTTAAAAAGATCTGTCTCCTATCCCTGTCCTGGGTCCCCTGAGGTCAGCATGGCCCCTCCCTCCTTCATAGCAGCTGGAATACTAGCTAGCACCCGGCAGGTATTCGATATTTACCCAATCGATATGAAGAAAATGAAAATAATAGCACTCACTTTTACTTTTAGCATAGGGGTAAATGAAAATTTACCCCAGCACTGACAGGTTAACTTATTTTTGGTATATTCTCAGTCAAGACTGGTATCTTAACCGAAGTCAGTTATTATGGGAATCAATTACCACTAAAGAAAAATACTGGTGCTTCGTAACAGGATTTTCATTATATAAAAAAGGAAACAAATTTGCCTTTTAGATACTTTCCCCATGGTAAGTTTCTAAATCAGATAAGGTACTGAACGCTGAGAACAGGAGAGAGACCTTCCAGATACTAGCCAGGCCTCAGACTGGCTCTACAAACGTGTGTCCTTTCTATTGGATCATGGATTTGCTGGCCCTATAGGTTATCAAGGTATTTCAGAGCAGATCCAATCAGAGTAGTAGAAGTCAAAGAGCTATCTTAAAAATCACAACAGATACTGCCTTCCACTGGTTAAGACCTCCAAGAGCAAAGGCCTACCAAGGTGAGGATGCCCCTACTGTCACCTGTAGAGGGGCAGCACTGAGCTGGCCAATATTTGTGGTGGTACTGCTTGTCCTGGCTCAGGGGAAGCGTTCCACTAAGTCTGAAAGACTAAGACATCGCGGGGACTCTCCATCACTGCCCGCGGCCTGCTCTGCCAGGCCTTCGCGCGCGCTGTGCTGGCGCTGCGCCTTCCATTGGCAGACCCGGAGAATCCTCTCTCCACTGCACATGGCCAGGCCAAAGCATCAGACACTACCACCATGCGGATTTTAAAACTACAGGGGAAATTGACCCACAGGAGCTACCATCGCTGCCGCACCCACCGCCGCACCCAAGAATGGGAGTCCACCAAAATCAGAGCTCACTACACACCGGGCTCATAGAGAGTGTGGCTTCAGAGGTTAGCCTCTGCATCCACAGCAGCTCCACATCCGCAACAAAGAGGACACCATTGAGGGCGGACTCTCCCCATGCAGCCATCACAGCCCGCCCACAATCTTCCCAGCACACCCACCATGCTGGGAGGGAGATGGAGCGCGCAGGTGAGGAAATGGCACGGTGCCTTCCATTACCCACCCAGGCGAGCCCATCCTACAATGCCACATGGCCAAGCCGAAGCTCTCACCACCACCGCCATATGAACTTTAAAACTACAGTGGTAATTGAACCACAGGAGCGACCGTCAATATTGCACCTGGCACCGCCACCCGCCACTGCCGCCGAGAATAAAGGAAATCCACCAAGAACAGAGCTCATCACGCCTTGGGCTCAGGGAGTGGGCGACCTCAGAACTTAGCCTCCATATCTGCAGCTGCTCCGCCCCCACACCGAACGAGACACCTTTGAAGGTGGTCCCCCCGCCTACAACCATCTCAGGCCAACTGCAGCTGTCCCAGCCTGCCCGCCATGCTAGCAAGAAGCTAGCGCGGCGCCTCCAATATGCGACCCCAACACCCTAGAGGGGCCGTGTGCCCCGGGTGAGCCGAGTGTCCCATTGGGCCGTGTGCCCCGGGTGAGCCGAATGTCCCAGGGGGCCGAGTGCCCCGGGTGAGCCGAGTGTCCCAGGGGGCCATGTGCCCCAGGTGAACCGTACCCCCCAAAGGGGAAGGGGATCCCGGGTGAGCCGTGTGTCCCAGGGGGCCGAGTGCCCCGGGTGAGCCGAGTGTCCCAGGGGGCCGAGTGCCCCGGGTGAGCCGAGTGTCCCAGGGGGCCGAGTGCCCCGGGTGAGCCGAGTGTCCCAGGGGGCTGAGTGCCCCAGGGGGCCGAGTGCCCCGGGTGAGCCGAGTGTCCCAGGGGGCCGAGTGCCCCGGGTGAGCCGAGTGTCCCAGGGGACGGGTGAGCCGAGTGTCCCAGGTGAGCCGAGTGTCCCAGGGGGCCGAGTGCCCCGGGTGAGCCGAGTGTCCCAGGGGGCCGAGTGCCCCGGGTGAGCCGAGTGTCCCAGGGGGCCATGTGCCCCGGGTAAGCCGAATCCCCCAAAGGGGAAGGGTGTCCCGGGTGAGCAGTGTGTCCCAGGGGGCCAAATGCCCCGGGTGAGCCGAGTGTCCCACGGGGCCGAGTGCCCCGGGTGAGCCGAGTGTCCCAGGGGGCCGAGTGCCCCGGGTGAGCCGAGTGTCCAGGGGGCCGAGTGCCCCGGGTGAGCCGAGTGTCCCAGGGGGCCGAGTGCCCCGGGTGAGCCGAGTGTCCCATTGGGCCGAGTGCCCCGGGTGAGCCGAGTGTCCCAGGGGGCCGAGTGCCCCGGGTGAGCCGAGTGTCCCAGGGGGCCGAGTGTCCCAGGGGGCCGAGTGCCCCGGGTGAGCCGTGAGTCCCATGGGGCCGAGTGCCCCGGGTGAGCCGAGTGTCCCAGGGTGCAGTGTGCCCCGGGCGAGCCGTGTGTCCCAGGGGAAGCAGTGGGACCCAGGGGAAGGGGCAGTGAGAACCAGAGGAGGAGCGGACTCTATTCATAGGGTCCTGAGATAGTCACCATAAAACAAACAGACTGCCAAATGACAGCAGGGAGGGGAAGGAGACCTGGGGGGGAGATAGGAGAACAACTGAGGGACTGGTATGCATGAACATAAGTACAACCAATGAACACAGAACTCTGGGGAGGGAGGGCATAAATGGGAGGTGGGGGAGGGGGGGCAATGGTAAACTATGTACACAGAAAATACCTTAATAAAATAAAATTTAAAAAAAAATCACAACAGAAATTTCAAATGTTGTATTGTAGTGTGCAATGACTAAAATATCAAGCATATTGACTTTAAGAAAAATTGATTCAAGTTTCAAACACTAACCTGGTAATCAGGCATGTTGATTGGTTTGAAGAAAAATTAGGTTTTAATAATAGATGAGTTTGGTAGTCAAAACCTCTTAAAAATGCACCATGGGAGTAGCAAAACAGGACCTTACACACCCACAGGGCCACGTCTGAAATGGGCAGCATACAAAGCCATTGTAGTCTGACCCCCCCACGCTTTGTTCCCAGCTACTTTTCACATTCCCTTGAGTGTGGTCAGCCTCAAAATCCTCTAGAAAATCCCTGCTTAACGTTTAACAGCTCAAATGTAACTTCCTTTGTAATCTTTGTTAATCCATTCAGAGGCTGAATTATCTCTTATCTAGGTTCCCAGATAAACTCTGAAAATAATTTTTAAGTCTTAAAAAAAAAAAAAAAAGTTTTCTCCCTAGCCGATTTGGCTCAGTGAAGAGAGCATTGACATGCAGACGGAAGGGTCCCGGGTTTGATTCTGGTCAAGGGCACATGCCTGGGGTGCAGGCTCAGTCCCCAGAAGGGGGTGTGCAGCAGACAGCCAAGGGATAATTCTCTCTCATCATTGATGTTTCCATCGCTCTCTCCCTCTCTTTTTCTCTGAAATCAATAAATATATATGTTTAAAACATTTACATTAAAAAATCTAGGTTTTCCAAGCAGACTGTCAAATGACAGCGGGGAGGGTAGGGAGACCTGGGGGAGATAAGAGATCAACGGAAGGACTGGTATGCATGCATATAAGTACAACCAACGGACACAGAACTCTGGGGAGGGAGGGCATGAATGGGAGGGGGGGGGGCAATGGTAAGCTATGTATACATAAATACCTTAATCAATTTTAAAAAAATAAAAAAAAAATTCTAGGTTTTCATTGATTTCAGAGAGAGGGAGAGGGAGAGGGTGATTGACACCAATGATGAGAATCATCAGTCAGCTGCCTTCTGCAAGCCGCCTTCTGGGATTGAGCCTACAATCCAGGCATGTGCTCTGAATTCTAAATCAAACCTTAGCCTCCTGGTTCAGGGGTCGAGGCTCAACCACTGCACCAACCCTGACTGGGTTGAACGTAATTTAAGTGTAGTATATTACAGTATTTATTCTGCTTTGTTTTCCTGGCTAGGCTGTAAATGCTTGATCAGTTAAAGAAATAAACAAGTTAAATTCCTACATCAATATGCAAAGCATCTGTCAGAGTAAATGTGCAACTATTATTGGTCAAACTCATTAACTACTGATTGAATGAGAAGTCTTATTAGGACTATGTTTATAGTTAAATGGTGCCTAAATGACTTAGTCTAGTGTATGAAATAGAAGGTTTCTTAGATATAACAACTGTATCTAAAAGCCCAGGAATTCAGGCCTATGCACACCATGTTTTTAACACACAAGGATTTTGCTGCCCTGGCAAATTCTTCATTTCTTATATATAGTGAATTTACTCAAGTAGAATGACCATCTGAAAGTTTCATTGTTACTAAGAGGTTCTGAGAAAAATGGTCACTTCTCTAAATCTCTCTGCTATTTTGGTTTAACAAACTGTTCTCTGATTAGAATTTTCCTGGATTTCTGATGACATGAATACCCTTCGAAGATCCTATTGCTGTTTTCTTGCAATGATCAACACCATTGCAGGTTAATCATAAAAAAACTTGGCAAATGACTAAAATAGCAGAAACATGAAATATAGTCATTTTTTAAATGAACTTACTGATTTATATTGCCACAACAAATTTTCATTTCCTGATGAACCCCTAAAAAAAGATACAGGTCTTTAAAATTTAATAAAAAGTGCTGAGTGATATTTTAGTAATCTTTGAACTATTATGCTTAACATTTATTAATAAGATCTGTGATCTCAACTTGGGTAAAATATCACTTATCATTGAATATTAAAATGCAATGTACTGATAATCCTCATTTTAAAATTAAAAACCTAACTAATCATAGTATATATTTGTACAAAGTACAGTATATTATTAGTGTCTCAAGATTACTAATTATCTAAGATCCAGAGGACAAAATTATGTTTTTAAATTTCCTTTCAAAATCCCAACCCTGCCGAAACCGGTTTGGCTCAGTGGATAGAGCATCGGCCTGCAGACTGAAAGGTCCCAGGTTCGATTCTGGTCAAGGGCATGTACATTGGTTGTGGGCACATCCCCGGTGGAGGGTGTACAAGAGGCAGCTGGTTGATGCTTCTCTCTGATCGACGTTTCTAGCTCTCTATCTCTCTCCCTTCCTCTCTGTAAAATATCAATAAAATATATTTTTTTAAAATCCCAACCCTCATTTATTATAAATTAGTTACTTAAAAATATTTACATAGAGAAAAGCCATCAAACAAGACTACTTTTTAAAAATATGTATTTTATTGATTTTTTTACAGAGAGAAAGGGAGAAGGATAGAGAGCTAGAAACATCGATGAGAGAGAAACATCGACCAGCTGCCTCCTGCACAATCCATCCCCACAGGGGATGTGCCTGCAACCAATATACATGCCCCTGACCAGAATTGAACCTGGGACCCTTGAGTCGGAAGGCCGACGCTCTACCACTGAGCCGAACCGGTTTCGGCAAGGCTACTCTTGATTACTGTAAGATTCTAACACTTATATTCTTCTGAGTTATCTTGAGCACCCCCTTTAGAAGGCGCTTGTTTGAATGATTTAATCTTAATCTTACTATGTTTATAAGCATAAACACAAATAACATAGAGTACAAAAGGACACAAGAAATATTGTTGGCTTTATTGGTATCACAGTGGTTTTATTGATTGATTGATTGATTGATTGATTGATTTTGGCATCACAGTGGTTTGAATCCAAACTAAATACAAACACAATTGTTAGTCAGTCACTAATCCTTCAAAACAATATGCCAAGATCAACCCTGAAGCATTTAAAAATATAAAAATGTATAAAATATCTTCCTTAATAAATTCTAAGGACTCCATATATAAATGCAACAATTTGAACTTGTCAATAATCACATCAAATGTTGAACTACCAACAGTAGTTTTTTAAAAAAAACTTTTGATTTTTAAATTAAATATCTACAGGTAAAAGCATGCAAATTCCCCATCTACTATCTTTGTATTGTGCACAGTGTTCCAAGGCAAAGATTGTTTCTGGCTTTATGAATTACCAGAGATGAAGGCCTGTGTGGCTGACTTTTCACAGGCCTGTTAGTCTTTTTTCCGGATAGTTCGTTGTCTTCTTTGGGAGGAGGCATATGAACTGGTTTCCAGGGAATTGGATTACAGAAGGCTGGTTCTGGATAAGAATTTCCATTGTAAAAACCTAAATTATTAAAAAATCAGAAAACAAGAAAAAAAAAACTTGAGATAAAAAAATAGTTCTTTTTAAATTGCTAGAAAAATGTTAAAATATCAAAAGGGCAAAAAATATCATGGATAAATCAATTTGACTCAATTAAAATGAACTTTTGAATAGTTTCCAACAAGTAACTTTCCAAATACAGTAAATATTGCAGTACAAATTAACATGTAAATGATAATTCTAAGAGTCCAAAGAAATGTTAATGTTAAAATCTATATTAAAATTTTACTAAGATTTTAAGTTTAGAACTTTTAAATTGAACAAAATCTTAATTTTTCTACCTGAATCTGGAAAATCACTGACTGTATACTAGTTTCCCCAAACTAGACACTAAAGTTTCAGAAAAAAAATTGACATTGCATGTGTAGCTAAAGTGAGTCAGATTCCTATTTAGGATCACTGAAATTCTAAATCACTGTGGTTCTCACCAGTTTCTCAGTGGTTAGAGCATTGGCCCGCAGACTGAAGGGACTGCAGGTTCAATTCCAGCCTTTCTTTCACATCAGTATTTCTCTCTCTCTCTCTTTCCCTCCCTTCCACTCTCTCTAAAGATCAATGAAGAAAATACCCTCAGGTGAGGATTAACAAACAATAATACATAAATCGCTGACACTCAAATTATTAAGATTTCATAGTATCACTGTAATTTTTATTATTAATTACAGAATGTACTATTGGTAGAATGTTATAGGAAATGATGTCCCCTGACTAGTAATTCTGGAGGAGGGACATTTTGTTAATCAGATTCAAATCCTGCAGTCACTATATGCACATAAATTCCTTTATATCACAATTTATAAAAATGATATGGGCATTAAGATTAGAGACTTAAGGGCATTTACAGATAAATATGATGCTTATTAGAATAAAACTCATTAAAAGCAACAACAAAAATCCACGATTTTAGCAACTCACTTCTAGTCAATATATATATTCCCTCCTAAAGTTTTATCTTAATTGCCCAATTGTTTGGTTAAAACCACTGCTTACTGCATTTTTTTTTTTCAGAGAAAGAAAAAAACGTGGAGCAGACAATGCTCAGTAGCTGTGGCGGATGACCTCTGTGACATGTAGGAGAGGCCCGATCCTGACAGCAGGAATGTGTCATTCAGACACTGGCAACCCACTCGGCCTGCATAGATATGTCAACACACACTTCACCAAGATGGTCAAAACAAAGTCTGGAATATGTTCCATTGTGTGAACAAAACAGAATGGGGGTATTTTTAATAATAAATCACTTAAACAAGTGAAGGCAGCTGTCAGCAGGGTATGAGCTTCCAACATGAAGCACAAAGAAAAACATGCGCCACCATTTGTAATCAGGCCAGCCTGAAGGCCAATCGGGCCTGCTTCATGTGCTGCCTGGAACTCCACCTGCAGAAGGAATGTGTCAAACCTTTGGGAGCTCTGCCTCAAAAAAGGGTTAGAAGAACGGGGGGGGGGGGGGGGGGACACACACTCACCCCTTAAAAATGTCCCGTTTAAAGCTTTATAATCCAAAAAACATGAAAATGTAACTTGTTTCTTTTTTTAAAAATGTTATTGTTGAAAGCATTACATGTCTTCCTTTCCCCCGCGTTGATCCCTTCTAGTCAGCACCTGCCCCCCGCCCCAGGTCTTCACCACTCTATTGTCTGTGTCCATGGGTCTTGCATATATGCATATAAATTCTTTGATTAATCTCTTCCCACCCACTCCTACCCTTCCCCTCTGATATTCAATAGTCTGTTCCTTGTTTCTATGTCTCTAGATATATTTTGTTCAACAATTTACTTTGTTCACTAGATTCTATGTATGTATGAGTGAGATCAAGTAATACTTGTCTCTCAGACTAGCTTTTTTCACTTAGCACAATATTCTCCAGGTCCCTCTATGCCAGGGGTGGGCAAACTTTTTGACTCGAGGGCCACAATGGGTTCTTAAACTGGACCGGAGGGCCGGAACAAAAGCATGGATGGAGTGTTTGTGTGAACTAATATAAATTCAAAGTAAACATCATTACATAAAAGGGTACGGTCTTTCCCCCCCTTTCCCAATAGTTTAGAACAGCCACCTGGCCCGCGGGCCGTAGTTTGCCCACACCTGCTCTATGCTGTCTCAAAAGACCTTTCTTTTTTACTTTGCAGTTTTGCAACTATTGCCTTTAAAATATATCTAATTTATAGAGAATGACAATAAATGTGTAGTATTCCACAGGAACATGGTGTATTATAATATAATCTTCCAGAAAATAGTGATTTGAAAGAAAAATGATTTTTACACATTTCTATTTCTGTCAAGAGAAAAGATAATGTATAATATTTACTTCTGCAAGTCATATTTATGTAAGCCACATAACATAAAAACCAACCTGTAAGTTTTCCATTGACATAACCATAGCTTTTTGCAGCTGGACGGGGTTTATTTTTTGAATTTTCCAACCATTCCTTAAACTTTCTTTCTGCTATTTCTTTCTTTTCCTTTAATTCAGCTTGACGTTGTTTTTCTTTTTCCTTAAAATGACAAGACCAAAGAATCTTCAGGGATATTCTGTAACTAAATATTGTACTGACTTTTCCCCAGCGGCTTCCCAACCCAATAGTTTACTGATGATGAATATTAAATCATATTTCTCTAATTTGAGAGCAAAATTAAACATGATCAGGGATACAGTATGGAGACATCAAACCCAAGAAGAAAAAAGCAATTTGCTGTTTTAAAATAGAATAGTAATTTACAATGTAATAAAAGTACCACCAAATTTTAGTATTAGCAACGATAAAAAGTTTGAACCTAACTAAAAAATATCAACAGGCTTATTAATATCTCTCAACCTAGGAAAAACCACAAATGCATAATCATTTCTGAAGCTTAAGCATAGTATAGTATGTAGGGATAGCTTCATATATTTATTTTATACTAAGATAGTGCCAATTTTCTATTAGAAACTTATTATATAATAAACACCAAAGTAGTGTATACTAACTGGTTAAATACCTTTTCTTTCTTCTTCTTCTCACATTCTTCAGCATTTTTTTTCTTTAACCATTCTTGATATTTTTCTTTTGCTTTTTCTTGCAATTGTTCTTTCTCCAGTTCCTTTGCTGCTTTTGCTTCCATTTCTTTATTAATTTTTTGTTCCCTTTCTTTCCGTTTCTTAAATAAAAGTAAAAGAATTTTAATTGCAATGTTTGTAATTATCCTCATATGAGAATGGAGTGTTATCTACGGTAATCTTCTAAATTTGTGTTATTTCTTAAAATAGGTGGTAGCATAGTAGTTGACACTTACATGGCTTGTGAAAATATATTACATACCTGCAATTACCTGGTCAATTTTATTTTACCAACTTGGCTGTAAGATAAATTATGGCAGTAATAAAAATCCTGTTCACTCTGTATGCTCAGAGCTTGAGACAGTGGTGAGTAAACAGTACATGCTCAATAAAGATTTGAATAAATTAGTGAACAGAAATTACAACCTGTTCGATTGCCCTGTATGTTTGTTTGTTTGTTTTTAATATATTTTATTGATATTTTACAGAGAGGAAGGGAGAGAGATAGAGAGCTAGAAACGTCGATGAGAGAGAAACATAGACCAGCTGCCTCTTGCACACCCCCTCCCGGGAATGTGCCCGCAACCAAGGTACATGCCCTTGACCAGAATTGAACCCGGGACCTTTCAGTCCGCAGACCGACGCTCTACCACTGAGCCAAACTGGTTTCAGCTCTTTGTTTGTTTTTTTAATGGATGTTTACCCTCTAAAGTAAGAGCCACAAATGTACACATTCTTGGACAGTTTGACAATATGAATACTTGGATAAATCTTCACCATTAGTAAGTTACAGAGAACAAATAACATTTGGCCCATTAAATGTTGCTATAGGGGCACATACAGACAAATCTTTGGCTATGTAATTCTATATAAGACCAGAAGTTAGCAAACTATGGCCAGATATGGTCCGCCTGTGACCTGTCACCTGTATTTTTAAATAAAGTTTTATTGAAATGTGGCTACACCCATTTATTTACATATTTATTGTCTATGGCTGCTTTTGTACCACAAAGTCTAAGGAAATAAATTTCTGTTGTTTCATACTCAGCCTGTGGTGTTTTGTTATGGCAGCCCTAGTAGGCTAACATTATAAATAAGCTTATAAAAAGATGCTAAATATCTTTGGATCTCAGGGAAATGAAAATCAAATGACAATGACGTATCATGCGTATTGACTAAAGTGATTTAAAATGAAACAGACTGACAATGTAATGCTTGGCAAGGATGTGATGCAATTGGGATTTTCATACAATAGTGGTGGGAATGTAAAATGATACAAGCTCTTTAAAAAACAGTTTGGCAATTTCTTGTAAAGTTAAACACATACTTACCACACAACCCAGCAATTCAGTTCCTAGGCATTTACCCAAGATAAATGAAAACAAATGTCTACAAAAAGACTTGCATATAAGTTGTCATAGAATTTTATTCATAATACCCCAAACCAGAAACAAACCAACTGTACATCAACTAGTGAATGGATAAACGATTTGTGGTATTCCATAGAGTAGAATACTACTCGGCAATAAAAAGGAACGACCTTAATACACAGAACAGGGAATTTTAAAAACAGAGGAGCACACTTCCTATGATCCCATTTACATAAAATTCTAGGGAAGGCAAACCTAGTCTCCAGGGACAGAAAGCCGACTAACGGCTTCCTTGGAGCTGGGACTGGTTGGGAGTGGGAAGCAGGGAATGAATGCGAGGTGGCGCAAGGCTGATGGAAATGTCCCGTGTGCTGACTGTGCTGCTGGTTACACAGGAACATGCTTGTCAAACTTCAAATCGGCATATTTTGTTGTACATAAATTATAGCTCAAAGAAGATCTTAACCCACCAGACAGGCTCGCATGGGATTAAGCCAGAGGAGAGAGAATGGAGTGCCCTCAGTGAGCACAAGGAGAGCAGAGCCGGCACACAAGGAGGTGGTGAGGGAGAGAGAGGCCAGCCACTAAGTGGCTTCAGCTTCTCTGGCATGCCAGCTCTATTCCACACGGAGCACGGCAGTAAATCTTCCCTTTGCGACCATGGAGCCCTGAAAGAACCTCTGCTTCTTGAAACTGAAGGAGACTAACAAAACAACTGGCTAAGGTTTCTGCATCCCTACGCTGGCTCCTTCAACGGTACCTGGCACACGGTAAAAGTGCAGAATGCATGAAGGATACACAGATAACGGTGTTACCAATCATGTGCTTTGTTGACCCAAGTTAATGTTTTACATTAAAAAAAAATCAGTTTCATATTTTAGAAAATTAAAAATAATTTCATTTTTACATAATTTTTGAAACCAGGAAGGTAAAGACCCTTACACAAAATATGTGATAACGTACTGCAAAAACAAATCTGAAAGAACGAATTAGTATGACAGCAAGAGTACCAGATGAGATAAGCCATTTATTTGAAACAGATTTAACAATTTACAGTCATAGTATAAGAAACTGGCTTTGCTAATGGATACATAAATCCCTTTTGTCTGGTTTTTTGATAGAACACAGTGAAATGACTTAGAGAAAATAACGCCACAGACCCAGCTAAAATGTGAATGGGGCTGCAGGCGGCGGAGGACCACACACCATGAAATGTAAACAGAGGAGGAAAAAGCTAGATGCCAGACAGAAAGAGAAGAACCAGGAGAGCAGTCTTTACAAACAGAGGTAAATGTAGCTAAGACTGGAATAAGAAATCTGAGAGGTTTTAAAGGAAAAAGAAATTTGAGTAATCAGTTATTTTTTAACATGCACAAGACTTCTGCAGAATAAGTAAACTCCATTTCTCAGGGCTCTTTTGTGAACTATTCCCAACCTCGTGGAATCCTGCTTTCAATAATTAGTGATTGATGTCAGGGCATGCCATTTCCCTCCAGAAGAAAAAATTTTTCTCAAATAATTGGATTAGACCTACTGCTACTAATTAACACAGAAAATATATCATCTCTCAGCAGTATCTTACATTCTTAGACAAACAACAACTATGTTTGATTGGCATGGTAAAATGAGCTTAATGGAGTTAGAAGATAAGAGAAGCTTTTAGAGGAGAGAGCATGCTATTATTGTATACATGTAAAACTCTCTTATTTTTCAGCTATTTCAAAAAAGTATCGCCCAAAGCCTGGTGATGGTCATAGAGACTTGTTTTGATTTTGGCACTGATTCACAAGGAACTCTTTCTTGTTGTATTATGGAATGATGCTAAATTAATTATAATCAAGATATACTACTTCTGAAGAACAAATACACTTATGGCTAAACACACATATGTCTAGCCAATTTCCTTCTTATTATACCTGGAGGAAGAAAGCTACGTCATCTTCAATTTGCTGAAATGATTTACTAGGGACTCTACTAATATCACTGGGCATTATGACAATAATTAAGGACAAAAAACTTAGGATTAAAAATTTTAAACTTTGCTGAACCAGTTTGGCTCAGTGGTAGAGCGTCGGTCTGCGGACTGAAAGGTCCCGGGTTTGATTCTGGTCAAGGGCATGTACCTTGGTTGCGGGCACATTCCCTGGTGGGGGGGGGGGGGTTGCAAGAGGCAGCTGGTTGATGTTTCTCTCTCATGAATGTTTCTGACTATCTCTCTCCCTTCCTCTCTGTAAAATATCAATAAAATATATCTAAAAAAAAATTTTTAAACTTTGCCGAAACCGGTTTGGCTCAATGGATAGAGCCTATGGACTCAAAGGTCCCGGGTTTGATTCCGGTCAAGGGCATGTACCTTGGTTGTGGGCACATCCCTAGTGAGGGGTGTGCAGAAGGCAGCTGATTGATGTTCCTCTCTCATTGGTGTTTCTGACTTTCTATCCCTCTCCCTTCCTCTCTGTAAAAAAATCAATAAAATATATTTTTAAATTTTTTTTAAAAACTTTGCCCTACAATTTAAATATTTAACTAAATTCTTAAAATTGGACTATAATTTAAAAAGCAGTATCAATCTACATATTCACAAGATAACAAACTGACAAGTATTTACAAAATTTCTAACTTGTGATCCAATACAAGACTGTATTAAAATTGAAAGATAATACCATTCATTTATTCATTAATTTATTCATTCCAACAACAAAAGCCTACTGCATTATAAAGCATTATATTAGATATTGTGATGAATTAAAAATATAAACATGAATTCCTACCCTTAAGATTTAAAATTTCCAAGAAAATAAAGATATGTACACAATACAAAATAGCAATAAAAATATATAATGACACGACGTATACATGACAAAGTGATAAATGTGAACAGGATTCAGGAAGGAGTTTCTAGCATTTGATCAGTGAGTGATTCCTGTAAGAGGAAATGCTATGAGTTGGGTAATGAAGGGAAAGGTAAGGTGGGGGATATAAAGAGATTCCAAGCTGATAAAATATCATATAAAAAAAAGATGAAGTGAGAAACAGAAGAAAAATGTCCTTAGCATTTCTCATGAACACATGCCTGGGGCCTGAACAGTACAGTCCAAAGCTCAACATTTCTCTGAAAACCATCATGTCAAATTTATGTTCTCTTCCATTAAGTATTTGAGCTTGCTTTACCAAAAATAAAAATTTTTTCCTCTCAAAATTTTCCAGTAAAACTAATACTCCAAGAAGACTGGCTATGCGAATGCTGGGTATACTTCTAAAAGAACACCAGTAAGAATCAACAGCATAGAATAAGGAAACAAACCACAGGCAGGGGGACTCTTTCCCCCTCCCCACGTGGGAGTCTACTTGTTCTTCAATCAATTCCCACCTTTTCTATAAAAAAAAAAGGCAGAAGCCAAAACTGGTTTGGCTCAGTGGACAGAGCATCGGCCTGCAGACTGAAGGGTCCCAAATTTGATTCCGGACAAGGGCATGTACCTTGGTTGCGCGCATATCCCCAGTAGGGGGGTATGCAGGAGGCAGCTGATTGATGTTTCTAACTCTCTCTCTTCCTTCCTCTCTGTAAAAAATCAATAAAATATATTTTTAGAAAATCAGGCAGAAGAGATGGCACCAAGGGGCAGAGAAGAAAAGGTCTTTAATCAGCCAGGCTAGAATTGTTAAAACGGTATTTAGAAGACAGTGAGGAATCACAAAAAAAATATATTTTGAATTGGGAAATGACATTTGGCCTTTTCAGCAAGATTAATCTGCCAGGAACACAGAGTATGGACTCATTCCTTCAACAAATATCTATTGTGTCAGATACTGATCTAGCTGCTAGAGAACTGGACGAAAAAGAAGCAAAAATCAATGCCCTTATGGAGCTTACATTCCAATATGGGAAAATAAACAAACAAACAACACAAGCTGAAAGATGTAATGAGACCAAACTGGAAGATATCACAATAGGAGTGGCTGTAAAGGCAAGGAAGGGATGACGACAAATGACAGAATTCTGATTATGCCCACGTGACTGAGATGACAGCAGTGCCAATAACAGTATTCGAGCAGTTAGGAGAATGGTTCTGTCCAAGGAGAATGGGCAAAAATGGGTTGTTTTAGATTTGCAGGCTCAGCGGTGAAAACAACCATAAGTCAGAAATCCAAGACCCCAGGAGGTCAGGGGTAGAGGTACAGACTTCATGATTACCTGGAGACCACATGTGGGAAAAGAGAGAAGCAGAGAGCAAAGGGCGGAAGATAGAAACTTCATAAATGTCCATGAGTGTAGGTGGGAAAAAATCAGGTCAGAAAAGAAAGAACCTAAAAGAAAATAAGAAAAACCTAGGCAGTGAGGAGTCACAGGAAGAACACCTAGAGATGTCAGGATGGATGAGTGCAATTTTTCTCCTCACCTGTTCATTCTTTTTCTGAACCCATTCCTTGTGCTTTTCTTCAGCAATTATCTTTCTTTTTTCACGTTCTTCCTTTTCTTTTATTTTTTCTAGCCGTTGAGTTACTTCCTGTGAATTTTATTCAAACAAAAGGCAACTTACAATAGAAGTGCTCAAATCACCTATTTTTTTAAAAAGGCTGAGGTTAACCAAATTAAACAAGGACATAGTTTCCTTTATAAGAAAATACACCATTAGTAACAATAACTCACTTAAGTAACTAGTCTATGATGAAAAGAAAGCATTGGTTAAAAAGTATAAGTCATTTTTTAGAAATGCAAATAATTGCTTGGCAGCAAAACACTAGTTCCTTAGACTAAACTTCAGCTAGATTACCCTCATTGAAATCAACTTTCCCTCACATCAGTTTTGGCATCACTGTACACTCTTGGCAGAAGCTCAAGGGAATTGCAACTTTTTTTTTTACAGTTATAAAAAGCTTCCAGATTCTTGAGGAAGATAAAGAATAGGAATTAAATAATCCCTAAATTTAAAATTTTAATTCAGTCATACAGAAGGCATTCAATTTTCTTTAGGGGGAAAAAAAATCAAGATTTTTTTTTTTTCCCCTCGCTCATTTTATAGCTGCCGGAGTGTAACACAACACCACAGTCGTATCCCATAGGCCTTGCTGTCACGGGAATCTACACGTTTGGGCATTTCCTCGGGAGAAAGAATGTGGAAGGTATGGCCAAATAAAACTCCAAGCTCAGTGCCACCAGTCTGTCACTCATCAGTTAAATTACTGCATTAGTGGAGAATGCTGTTCAAACTAGACTCCTAGGACCGTACTACCATAGTTCTTAGTTATTTTTCTTCTCTCTCCTTAGATACTAATAATCAGATACGTTTATATATCTTCCCCTGGACCTCGTTCCTCCTTCCCTCCCTCCCTTTCCCCGAGACCTATCTACCTGAGTGGGAGTGGGAGTGGAAAGGACAAGCCTGCAGCTCTCAGGCAGTTCCAGTGTGTTACATGACATGGAGGTAAAGCCTGACACCCAGAAAATATGGCTTGCACTTTAGAACAACTGATCCACAGGATACCTGTCTTCATGCCCTAGCAGCCTATAATTCCCCTGCATAGAAAAGAATTGCCCTCACTCAATTCCAACTTTTTGTTTGGAATATATTTTATTGATTTTTTTTTTACAGAGAGGAAAAGAGAGGGATAGAGAGTTAGAAACATCGATGAGAGAGAATCATCGATCAGCTGCCTCTTGCACATCCAGGGATGCACCCGCAACCAAGGTACGTGCCCTTGACCAGAATCGAACCTGGGACCTTTCAGTCCACAGGCCGATGCTCTATCCACTGAGCCAAACCGGTTTCAGCTCACTTCCAACTTTTAAACATCATACTCCCGACAGCCTCCAGAGTAAAACAGCCATCTTGCTTTAAAACATTCTTCATTACCTCTGCAGCTGCTATTCCTTGATTATTCACTTAATACACTTTTTTCTTTATTGCATGCCCATTATAGATAGCATGAACTGAGACACAGGGATGAAATTCCAGAAGTCTCTAGACTAATCTCCTCTATACACACAAGAATTGAGTACTACATTGTGAGGTATTATGTATAAGTATAGAAAGAGGAAAAAAATGGAAGGGAAGATGAGAAGAGAAACATTGTAGGCCAGAGTGGTCAAATATGAGCACTATAAGAGGAACAGTGAGGAGTTGGCTTGACTAGAAAAGAGATTGGGGTGATGGGCTGGTGTAGGGTAATAAGGTGGGAAAAGCTCTTTTGAAACAAGCAGAATAAACTGGACACTATGAAGCCAGAATACATGGCTTAGAACTCAATGATAAAGGATAAAAACCACATTACAAGGGTCAGAACTATTCTGAGGGAGACTGACTAGGACGTTGTCACAGTACATGAGTTGTAAGGGAAAGGTATAGACTTGAGTAAGGAAATAAAAAGGAGGAAAACATGTATGTCTGTCTAAATGTATGCGCGCGTGTGTGCGTGTGTATGTGTGTGTGTGTGTGTGTGTGTGTGTGTGTGTGTGTGTGTGACAGGCAGCATACAGATCTAACAATCATATATCCAAAATTTCCCTATTTAGCCCTCAATTTTCTTTTCAAGAAAAGTAATAATTTAAATATATAAGTAAAGGATGACTGATTCTATTTACGTACCCTTTTAATCTCCTTCATAAAAGTAAACTCAAAAATCAGAAAGAAAAATCAGGCTTTGTGTCCTATTTTATGGCTCACAAATTTTAGTTAATGTTGACATAAGAGTTAAAGATAAAGGACGGGCCAAAAAGTATGCAGAAAATCCTACCCCTGACCCAGACAGTGCTCTAATCTCAGGATGTCCGCTCAAGCACTTTGTCCCCCCCCCCCCCCCCCCCGCCAGAATAGGCATCACATTTGGAGACACAGCCCTCCCTTCCGCAGCTGGCTCCAGCCCTCCCACCCTGAATGCCTCCATCTGTCCCACCAAGCAAGTCTCTTCTGGGCGTGGCTGGAGCCTTCTCTCTCAAGGCCACCACTGAACTGCCACAGGATTACAGCTGTGTTCCCACAGAGTAAATGCTTGATGATAGAAGACCAAAATGCAAAGAGGATCCTAAACAGCATTTTTTTTAAATATATTTTTACTGATTTTTTACAGAGAGGAAGAGAGAGAGAAACATCGACCAGCTGCCTCCTGCACAGCCCCCCTTGGGGATGTGCCCACAACCAAGGCACATGCCCCCGACTGGAATCGAACCTTTAACACAAAATAACAACTAACTTTTACTGAGTATTTCTGTACAGTAGGCCATTCCTTGATGTTCACAGAGTCCTCCTAACACAATCAAGTAAATACTGTTTTCCCCTTTCACTGCTAAAGAAATCTAGGTGGAAAGAGATTAAGAATTTGCCCAAGGTCCAAGTTTTGAATCCAAGGACGGCTCAAGAATTGACATAACTTTTAAACACTCTAGTATTTGGCTTACAGATGAAGAGAATGAGGCTCAGAGAATCTTAAGTAATTTTCTGAAGGCCACAGAGTTAGAATGGCAAGGCTAAAATTTCAGCCTTGTTCTGTGTGACTCCAAAGCCCAGGTTCCCTTAGGAATTTCATTTCTTTTACTGTATACTGAGTCTAAAAATGACCTTTGTGGTCTTTCTTGTTAAATATGTTTTTATTGATTTTTAATGAGAGGAAGGAAGGAATAGAGAGACAGAAACATTCATGAGAGAGAAGTATCAATTGGCTGCCTCCTCCACCCCTCCCTGACTGGGAATTGAACCGGTGACCTTTTGCTTCATGGGTAGATGCTCAACCACTGCGCCACACCAGCCAGCTAGACTCCTTTTCCTAATGCAACAAGTGACTTCTACTGAGGCTAGAGATAAACATAAATATCATACACTAAACTCCACTCTACCACTGATTCACTAGAGCAGTGTTTTCCAAACTGACTCTAAGACCATTGAATGGGTTATAACAGGCCTTTAAAGCAACCCCAGAAAGGCCTTGGCAGATGTGGCTCAGTTGAGTGTTGTCCTATATACTGAAAGGTTTCCAGTGGATTCCCAGTCAGTGCACATGCCTGGATTACAGGCTTGACTGATGTTTTGCTCTCACATCAATGTTCCTCTCCCTCTCTCTCCTTTCTTCTCTCTCTAAAAATGAGTAAAAAAAAAATTTTTTAAAGAATAGGCTACCAGGTTTTGCAAAAATTAAGATATTGTTTCAAATATGTATGTGTGACATGAAGCAAAATAGATTTCTCACCATGAACAAATATTTTGAAACCTACTGAAGAACTAAGTAATAGAGGGTCTGTGGTCTCAACAATACAAACTAATGCTGAAAATGAGTGAAAAAGTTTTAGTGAGGCTGTGAATATCAATTAACAATAAAATAACACGGGCCCTTCTTATATCTCATTTAATCCGCACCAATCCTGTGACCCATATTATTTTATCCTTTTTGTACAGACAAGAAAATTGAACGAAGCATAAAATTTACGTAAGCCTGCCTTACATAAAACCATATGGTCTTTCTCAGACTCTGTGGCCTTCTAAGAGGAAACAAATATTACTGTGCACTTTTCCACGCACAAGTCTGTATTTTAGAATGCAAAGTATCAGGAACAGGGAAAGAGCAGAAGGTACTGGTTTCTACCATCATTTAAATCATGCCAAGCCTCCTGATGTGGAAAATTTATTCCAAGGGAGACCATGGAGGGCCAAGTTTTAGTTCCAAGAATTTTTATGACAACACGATTACTAATAAACTTAAATATCCAACCATAGTGAATCCATGAACTATATCCTAATATATACTCAATAAATTTTAAATATATTTTAATAATCTTAGCCAGCCATTTAAAAATGACATTGTAAAAATATTTAATGACATTGAAATATATTAATAAATAAAATATAAATTAATATAGTAACCAGTAGAAAAAAAGCAGGTTACAAAAGAGTCTGCTCCCATTTCATTAAAAACAAGAAGTATCCCTCACCACTCAAATCTATTTGTTTTCTGCGATGGGAAAGGGCAGAATTCAGGTAATGAGTCCAGATATGGAAAATACCAAATTATCCAAATGTATTTGGCGGCTAGGTTCTAAAGAACAAATAGTAAGAGCTGAAAGAATGAGGGATTCGTGTGGAAATGTAGCTCGATCATTTGAGCTTGGAGGTGAGAGCTGATAGAGAAAATCACTAATACAGAAATAGCCACAAGCAAGGCAGGGAAGCAGAGAGAAGCTGAAAACCTCCGAAAGCCCAGCAGCAGATTCCAATCTCTCAGCACAGACTCACTCTAGGGCACAAGCTCTGGGTAACATGTGGGGAGATTCCTATCTCCATTTCAATTTTTGTTTATCTCCTTTCCTAAAACTTGTACAAAGTATGTGCAATTGAATTCACTTTAGTTAAATGTAGATATGGTGAGGCTCCACTGTAGGTGTCTATATAAATACACTTGCGCGTATTTAATTTTTAAATTATACAGAAGAAAACCTGGAAAGCTATACACCTTAGCATTAACTGTGGTTATCTTCAGGTAGTGAGATTAGAGAAAATGTTAATTTCTTAAATTATGCTTAGCTCTATTTTCCAAATGTCCTTATAATGATCATGTATTATTTCTATAATATGAGTTATTGACACAAACAAATGCACTTTGTTGTGAGGGACAATATTAACATTTTAATTGCGACAGCAGCTCTCCCTTTGGAGCTCGTGGATTAGAGAGAGAAGACTGTCTGCTTTTACCTCCAGAGCTCTCTGCTGCAGGCGGCCACGCTCTTCTTTTTCTTTGCCAACAAACCACACTTCCCATGGTGTCAGGCTGCTCTCTGGCAGGCACACCTGTTTCTGTTCTTCTTGGGAGTTTCTGGATTCAGCCACACTACTGCAAAAGAGAGGACACTCTACAGCACTTGGACTCTTTGGCATAATAGCCAAACTCACTTAGCTGTACAGGAAAGTAGAATTTAATAATCTATTTACAATACTGTAATTTTTAATACTTAAATATATATGATTTACATATAAATATACATTTGAAAAAATCACAAAGAGGAACTCCAAAATTTGAATTAGTTTACCCATAAATTGCCTTTAAATGCCTTCATCTTCTAAATCACATTATTTAAAAAATCTATTGGGATAGCAGACACACAGTCCATTTGCTTCAGTATCAAAAGATATTGCAACAATATCTTTTTCTTAAAAACCTTCTATTTGGACAACTAATTACAACACATGGTCCTAATCAGATCCTGGAGCGGACTTTTCCCTTCTCCTCCCATAAATACCTAAGAAAAACAAATACATATATAAAGACTATCTACCTACATATCTATCTATCTATCTATCTATCTATAAATAAAAGGCTAATATGCAAAGTGTCCCCTCAGGAGTTCGACCAGGAAATCGGGAATTTGATTGCTCTCTATGACATGTGCCGACTACCAAGAGGCGGCGCAGAACATGGCAGGTTTACCAGTGGCAGCGACAAGGTGCTGAGGGAACTAGGGAAAGAGAAGGAGAGGAGGCAGGGAGGTGGGGAACCCGATCAGCCCTATCACTGGCTAGGCATAAGGACCCTACCCATGCGTGAATTTCGTGCACCGTGCCTCTAGTGTATATATAAAGCGAATGTATTAACTATTAGGGACATGGGTGAAGGGTGAACAGAAATTCTGTACATGCCCAATTTTTCTCTAAATATAAAATTGTTTTTAAATAATAAGTTACTTAACAGTATATGGCTGTAGTATTCTTTATATATATATATATATATATATTTTTTTTTTTTATTGATATTTTACAGAGATGAAGGGAGAGAGATAGAGAGCTAGAAATATCGATGAGAGAGAAACATCGACCAGCTGCCTCTTGCACACCCCCTACCGGGGATGTGCCCACAACCAATGTACATGCCCTTGACCGGAATCGAACCCAGGACCTTTCATTCTGCAGACCGACGCTCCACCACTGAGCCAAACCGGCTTCGGCTGGCCGTAGTATTCTTTAGCATTTTGGTTGACTCCCTTTTGCCAGTTCTCAGACAGGGTGTGTGTGTGTGTCTGACTCTCCATAGTGTGGTTACCTCTTACCAGGCTCACCACGTACCTCTCCCAGACTGTCTTTTCTGGGTCTGGGGAAAAGTAACTACTTACTCAAGCTGAAGAGGAGAGGAGAGGGTAAAAACTCTAAGTGCACAACTAAATAAAGAACACAGGCTTCTGGCCAAATACACAAGCTTCCAAAAACAGGAAAAGCTGGTCAGCACCCAGAGAAAGTAAGTTTGTTCAGAACCCAAGGCAGCTCTAGATACTAAATTACAGACTCAGCTCTTCATTCCTGCTTCAGACAACCAGCTGCCTAGCCCGCTGCAGTGAACAACTCTTCTGCTTCACAGCGTCCGCTTACGTGTTTTGTTCTGCTGCTGTTTCTCCATAGGATGGGATTTTTATTCTAGGGGAAAAGCGATACAGATGTGTTGTTTACTTCTTCCATGTACCTTTCCTTCTCAGTCTTACAGGACAACCTCATCGGCTCCCACCGTCTCGACTATCTCTATGTGCGAACCAGTTATTCCAGACCAGTTCTTTCTCCTGAGCTCCAGGCCTTTATCTCCAACCATCTGATAGGCAGCTCCACTTCACTATCAAACTCAATCAACCCAAAACAAGTCTGATCATCTTCCAACATGCACTCACTACTCTTCCTCACCAAGAAAAAGTGTACTCCTCTTCTTACAATCCTACCTCAGGGGAGGGTACCACCACCTCCCCAGGTAGCCAAGGCAGGAACCCAGATCTGACTCCTCCTGGCCCCCCCTCCCCATCTCCCACACCATATAACCACTAGTTATGTCTATTCCAATTTTTTTCCATTTTCTCAAGCCACTGTCTGGACAAAGCTGGTCTTTCTCCCTCCATTGATAATCATTCTCCACGCTGTTGCCAGATTCGTCCCTCAAACACATCCTTCTACCATGGCATTCCCCATCACAAAGTCCTTCGGTGGCTCCGCTGCCCACAAGATGAAATTCACACTCCCGATGCCCATGAATTGGCCCTATCTTTCACCAATGGCGGATCCAGACTCTACATTCCAATGTTGTTTGAACTTAGGGAGATTGATGAATGTGCCAGCTCTGCCCAAAACTCTGCAATTCAACGTCCACATATGGTCAAAGTAAAGGCTGAGATATGGGAATAAAACATTTGGGGTTGCCGAAACCGGTCTGGCTCAGTGGTAGAGCGTCGGTCTGCGGACTGAAAGGTCCCGGGTTTGATTCCGGTCAAGGGCATGTACATTGGTTTCGGGCACATCCCCGGTAGGGGGTGCCCAAGAGGCAGCTGGTCGATGTTTCTCTCTCATTGACGTTTCTAGCTCTCTCTCTCCCTTTCTCTCTGTAAAATATCAATAAAATATATATTAAAAAGAAACATTTGGGGTGCATCTCTGTTTCTTCCTAGTGTAATTCTATAACCTCTTTAAGCCTCCATTTCCATTTATAAAACGGAGGTAACATTGGCTACCTGCATTACCACTAGATGAGACCGCTCATGCTAAAGCACTGAGTACAGTTTGAGCATGCAATAAACATTTGGTACATGTCCTTTAGAAGTAGGAGGAGGAAGAGTATGCATAATCCCTACTGTCTCTTCAAGATTCAACCCAGGCCTTATTTTTACTGCCTTACAGTGAAACTCTGCAAAAAAAAATCTGGACTAAGCACCCTGGGCTTTCTGTCGCTTGCCCATCTCTGCCATAGGCTATGAATTCCTGGCATGTCTTAACTCATTCTTTATTTCAAGAATCTACCTTAGGGCCTAGAATAGTCTAGGGCTCCTAAGCAATGTTTGTTGAGAGAATAAATTAATGAGATCAGTGTTTTTTAGAAAATGACGCTTTAAGTATTAAATTTTTTGCCTTAATGTTTTTAACAAACGTGTTCAAGATTTAGCTCTACTCATAATCAAGAGAGGTTTGAGAAGCAGCTGTTTATGACCAAACCTTTATGAAGACATGGGTTTCCTAATGGATAGTGATCTAAAACCCAGAGATAAAGCTCACTAAACAGCAGGTCCAACGCATATAACAAGACTTCAGGAAAATACTCATTATCTTGTCTGAAGTCAACAGTGAGTTTCACTCAGTCCACTGAAAGGACAGCGCATCCTCTGAGTGTGGCCCAAATTACACCTAATATACCTTGAGTTCATATCTGTCATGTGCAGCTGATGCCTGAGTCTAGTTCAGGGGTGGGCAAACTTTTTGACTCGAGGGCCACCATGGGTTCTTAAACTGGACCGGAGGGCCGGAACAAAAGCAACCTGACCATGCTGGCACTCTCATCTTGGGCTGCTGGTGAAGGAGCGGACGGGAGAGCAAGAGCACCCTCTGCTCTTTCGGCTCCGCAGGCCGGATGGAACAGCTGAACAGGCCAGATCCGGCCCACGGGCCGTAGTTTGCTCACAGCTGGTCTAGCTCAAAAAAGCCTTACCCTGTGAGTTTTGCCAGTCAGATCACCATGGCAGGTGAAGGATGGAAAAAAAAGGCAACTCTACATTTATGCCCTAGTCCACAGAGATTACCCAAAACTATGGCTGCTCACCTCATCCCATTCAGACCCAAACTGTCCAGAGCACCAACTTAAGGTTAGAAGTAGGCAGAAGAAAAGGAAAAACAAATTTTTTTTTTCAACGTTTATCCTTCCTGAGAAGAAGGGCTAAGTTGTCTAAAGCATTTGAAAACAGTTCCTGTGTCTATGATTCCTTTGAATTATAGGGAATGGACTGTGATAAGGAAGGCAGCCTTGGCCCTAGGTTGCTACCAGCTCATTCCGGCTGTGGCTAAGGAGATATAAATCTGTCCAGCTCCTTGGTCAGGGCTTTGGATCTTGGAATCTAATGAAAGGTCTCGGCAGCTGAGCTGTGCTTTTGATGGGCCAGCATTCCTTAGGCTCATGGCCAGCAAACTGTGGCCCGTGAGCCACATGCAGCTCTTTGGCCCCTTGAGTGTGGCCCTTCCACAAAATGCCAAGGCCTGGGCGAGTCTATTTTGAAGAAGTTTAAGTTAAAAAAAAAACAAAAAACTGGCTCTCAAAAGAAATTCAATCGTTGTACTGCTGATATTTGGCTCTGTTAACTAATGAGTTTGCAGACCACTGCCTTAGGCGGCTAAATTGTCTACATTGTCTTGTTGACTGAGCTGAGAAAGTATTTTCCAAAGCCTTAAACTTTATCTTATTTTTTTTGAAGAGCAAGTGTTTTTTTTTTTTAAATATATTTTCTTGATATTTCACAGAGAGGAAGGGAGAGAGATAGAGAGCTAGAAACATCGACCAGCTGCCTCCTGCACACCCCCCACCGGGGATGTGCCCAAAACCAATGTACATGCCCTTGACTGGAATCGAACCCGGGACCTTTCAGTCCGCAGACCGACGCTCTACCACTGAGCCAAACCGGTTTCGGCTAAACTTTATTTTAAAAACCTTTAGAGCCAACTCAGTCTAGAAGAATCCCCACAAAGACCCGCATGAAAATGGACCCCTTACAGTCTACTTCTACCATTAGTTCTACTATCAGGATGATCAAAGGCCTGTTTCTTGTTGCTACAACCAGTCTGAACAAGTGACATAATGGCTACTCTTACTGATCTCCATTCCCACCAACGTACTACCTTTTGCTTCTCATTCTTAAGGGTCTCACTGTTGTAAAGAGTCACTTCATATGGTCCCATGTTCCCTTCACTCAGTCTGGTTATGACTTATATGTAGGAGACTCTCTTGGATGCTTATACATAAAGCACGGGTCTATATTTCTTAGATCTCCTATACTACTATGCCTTACACTGATAGATAATGAGAAACTTATAACTGTTTACTGAAGGTGACATCATGAACCTACTCCAGAATGGACCTGCATTGCTATGCCTGTCTCCGAAAAACACATTCCTCCAGGAATGGGCGTTTTGTTCCCGTTTCTACATATCCAGTAATGGGCCATCTAGTGTAGGAAAGTGAGAACCCAATTGCCATAGCTTGGCACTGGGCCCGCCCAGCTCTGCTAATAACTGGGTGTAGGCCTTTGAATCCAACTTTTTATTTGTATTCTGAGCCACGGTTTTATTATCTGTAAAATGAGTGACTTGATTGAGGCTTTCATTCCATGAGAGTAGAGACCATGTTTATCTCGGTGATAGTCCCCAGTATGGAGACTGATATGTGACACAAACTACCGGTAAATGTTTGCCAAAGGAATAATTGAGAGATAAACAAATTACGATGGCTTTCATAACCTCTTTGGTTGTAACAGTCTTTGATTCAGTAACTTCTATTCCACTGTTCAGTGCTCAGATCAGACCCAAGGTTGTCTCTGGATCATGAGGTTGACATTGTCAAACTCTCTCTGCTTCCTCTCATTTGTGACATAAAAAGCATACTGCTTCTGACAGTCTACTTCACTGGTAATCAGGTTTGTTTTGTGTTTTTTCTCCCAAATAACTACAGATACTACTAAGGTGCAGCGGACCACGTTTTGGTGTTAAAGAGTTTGGACAAGATGCTCAGCCTGCGTGCCTCGGTGGTCTGTGAACCAGGAGATCACGGTTAGATTCAGGTCACGGGCACATGCCCAGGTGGCCGGCTTGATCAGCAGTGTGGAGCGTGTAGGAGGCAGCCACACAATGATTCTCATCATTTATATCTCTCTCTCTGAAATGAAATTTAAAAAAAAAAAAAAAAAGGAGTTTGGAGAAGAGTTCTGGTGCTCACAATAAGATTTCTGAGTATTCAGCCGAAACCGGTTTGGCTCAGCAGTAGAGCATCCGTCTGCGGACTGGAAGGTCCCGGGTTCGATTCCGGTCAAGGGCATGTACATTGGTTGCGGGCACATCCCCAGTGGGGGGTGTGCAGGAGGCAGCTGGTCGATGATTCTCTCTCATCGACGTTTCTAGCTCTCTATCTCTCTCCCTTCTTCTCTGTAAAATATCAATAAAATATATATTTTTTAAAAAGATTTCTGAGTGTTCAGCAGAAACTGGTTTGGCTCAGTGGATAGAGCGTCAGCCTGCGGACTGAAAGGTCCGGGGTTTGATTCCGGTAGCGGGCACGTACCTTGGTTGCGGGCACATCCCCAGTGGGGGGTGTGCAGGAGGCAGCTGGTCGATGTTTCTCTCATCGACGTTTCTAGCTCTCTCTCTCTCTCTCTGTAAAATATCAATACATTTAAAAAAAAAAAAAAGATTTCTGAGTATCCATACCACCCCTGAAATGGTAGCAACATTGTGTGTGTTTGAGACGATGCACTTGTATCTGGGGAGTGAGACTGTAGCCACCAAAGCATTCTCAGTCTGCAACGGGATTAAGGATCACCGAAAACGCGAGGTCACTCCCAAGCACGGGCCAGGCCTGTGTGCAGAAAGGAGCACCGCCTCCCGGCCTTCGGGGCGAGGGCAGGCGGGCTGCAGCCGCAGCAGCAGATGCCCAGGGGGGCCTCGGGCATCCCGAGCGCGGCCCCACCGGCGGGCCCGGCCGCCTCGCTTTTACCTGGCGCGCCCCCGCAACTTCACTCCTCCCCGGCTCGCCCCCCGGGCCTCCGAGGGGCGGGCATCTTCGTCCGCTTCTTCTTCTTCATCCGCCTCGTCGTCGCCGTCGTCGTCAAACACGAAGGTCCGGTGGCAGAGCGGAGACAGCAGCGACCGGGTGGAATTGCTGAGGCTCAGCGGCGGGGACGGCGGCGAGCGCTCCGCCTCCCGCCCCAGCCCGCGGGCGTCCGCCGGGAGCAAGGAGACGGAGCCCGAGGAAGGCCGCGACCGGGCGCTGCAGTGGGCCGGGAGCCAGCCGTCCGAAGAGGACCGAGGAGCCGCCCACCGCCCCGCCGCCCACATCGGGCCCGCCACGTTCAAACCGGCGGAGCGGCGGCGGCGGCGGCGGCGGGGACGTGCTCTCCCAGCAGGCCCCACGCGCGCGCCGAGCCTGGCCAATCAGGGCGGGAACAGGCCCGCGTTGCCTGGGCGACGCGTGGACGCGGCGGCGCCTTTGTTCCGGCTTCGGGCCGGGGACTCGGGGTGCCGGCCCTTCCTCCGCCCGGCCCGCCGGCCGGGTCAATGCGCTTCCGCTAGCGGGCGGATCGCGTCCCCATGACCACGTGGAGGGCCTCTCCCTCTTCTGCTGTGGTGTTGCAGGTCACTTTCTACAGGAAACCGGCTGCTGCTAAATAAGACAGATTAAAATAAGCTTTTATTTTTTTTAAATGTATTGATTAAGGTATCACGTATTTGTCCTCATTCCCTTTCCCATCCCAAACCCATCCCACACAGGCCTCCACCGCCCCTGCTGTCCCTGACCACTGATTAGGCTCATAAGCATGCACACAAGTCCTTAGGTTGATCTCTCCCTCTTATCCCCACCTTCCCCTACCTTCCCTCTGAGGTCCCACAGTCTGATCGATGCTTCCCAAGACAGATGCTTTCAAAGAGGCAAAAGTCAGAATTACCCCCCATATCCTTAGAAGGTCAGGATTATAAGCATCGGCCAAGATTTATTTCAGTACACGGCCCTGTTTTAGGGGGGGAGAGGAGAGGAGAACTTTACCCAACTGTACAAGTGAGCTCAATCTAGGATAACTTTTTAGCAATTTTATTTAGTTTGTTTTCCTTTTTTGGTTAGCACCTACTTTGCCTATCCATGTGTGTGTGTGTGGGGGGGGTGTCTCTTTGAAGCCTCTAGTGTGCTAGGATCTAATTGATGGTATTCTCTTAAATTTTCGAGGCACTGGATATATGGATGGGTAAAATAAAAACTCTTCAGGGACGAGGTCCTCGTTCTCTTGTGAAAAATCATACCACTCTTCTGTGGAATGCGTTTTATGAGGAAAGAGAAAAAAATGTGGGACCTCCAGAGGAGCACTCTTTTAGGGATTGGGGATGACAGTTGCAAGGGAGAGGTGATAATAGATCTGGGTGCTTTGTTTTCCTGCTGACAAAATTGTACACATTTAAAACAGTTTAAATGAATGCTAATTTTGCCTAAAGATTCAGTAAAAAACAATACAAATGAAAGAAAATAGCAGCAATTTAAATGAGTAATGAAACAAATCAAGGATTAAAACTTTGTGCAGTTTTCATTCTCTACCCCAATTAGTCAATATCAGCGTATTTGTTTAAAATCTTTTATGAGATCATCTCTAGAATCAGCGAGAGTGTCAGAAGGCCCCAGGGTAACTTAGGGCTTCAGGAGGTAAATTTTAAAAGCGATTTGCAAAAGTCATAATCTGACCTAACTGAAGCATAGAAGAAAAAACGCACATGTTTGAGTAAGAAAGTGACCTGGGTTTGAATCAGCGGTTTCCTCTTACTAGATTTCAGGTTTCCTTAAATAGGCTGTTTGGCCTTTCCAAGCCCTTGCTCCTCTGAAAAACAGGTAAATAACCTGCCTCCTAGTCATATTTCTCAGTAATCCTCAAAGCTTTTAGCATAGGACACGAGGGAGAACATGGTAGATGGTAAATTACGTCACTTAAAACTACATAACCTTTTGGTGTGGTGACATAAAAATCCACATACTTCTGTGCCTCCCTAAAATGTTTGTACTTAACAAAGTATGCCCTTTTCTTAATGCCTCAGAATCATCATAATGGCCAGCTATGACATTGTGCTGTCGCAACACTGAAGCTATGAGGCAAAGAGCTGCGTGGTGCCGGTGCTCGAACATAATCGAGGCCTGTGGTCTCCTCTCTTACAGTGCCTTTTCATTACTGGGACTCAGAAGCCATAATCAAGTTTGGGAGGATTATATATAAATGTATAAATAAGCTCAAAAGAGGGCCTCTCCTGTTTTACGGTATTGACTTAGTATCTTTGCTTCTTACTGCTCACTTATTTTCACTTTCCTGGTATAGTGAAGATTATTTTTTGCTAGCTTTGTAACCTATAAGTGGTTACTTGTGCCTAAGATCTCTCTTTGGTATAAAAGCAATGTCATTACCATTTAACCCAGTGGCAATATATTACGCAACTTTTAAAAATGTATCCCTAGATTGGGGAGGGAGGGAGGTAAGAGATCAACCAAAGGACTTGCAGGCATGCAATATAAGGGTAATCAGTGGACGCGAACACTGGAGTGGTGGGGGCATGTCCTGGGGGGTGGGATTGGCTGGGGAGGGGCCGATGGGAGGGGGAAAGACAAAGGTAATACTTTAAACAATTTAAAAAAATGTATCCCTAGACATATTAAAATGTTTCCAGCTGAAACAGCATGTGCTAAATTTGCTTCAAAATAATCTAAGGCAAAGTGAATGGGATGAAAATGTAACAAGATTTACCTTGTGCTGTTGATCATTGCCGAAGTTGGGTGGGTGATGGACGGGTACTGGAGGTGGGGAGTGAGGGATGAGGGGATGGGACGAGGAACAATTATACTATTCTACTTTTTGTTATGGAAATTCCAAACCTATACACAAGTATAAACACACACACACAAAATCCTATGTCTCAAATTAAGAGGAACTGGGTGCTGGTTTGGGTTCTAATTTGCTATGTGACTCAGGCATTTACTTAAATTTATTAAGCCCTGTATTTCTCATCTGTCACATGAAGGCTTAATGATTGTGAACATTGAGTTATTTCTAAGAAATTAGACAACTGGTATTATGCATGCTTTTAATCATCTGCTTTTAAATAAAAACCTACTTGATGGTATTCTCTTAAATTTCACCTTTTCTCTTAAATTTCTCTTAATTTGTTTTTCATGAGTATGGCTCATACCTAGAATCTTCTAAGTTTCAGCAAACTGCTCTAATATTTCTTCTAGCACTCTTATTTCTCCCCCCCCCCCATTTCAGTTATAGCCTTCATTTTTCCCCACCATTTTTTTAATTAAGGTATTCTATGTGTAAATAAGCTTACAATTGCCCCTCCCCCCACCTCCCATACATGCCCTCCCTCCCCAAAGTTTTGTGTCCATTGGTTGTACTTATATGCATGCAAACCAGTCCTTCGGTTGTTCTCTTATCTCCTCCAGATCACCCTACCCTCCCTCATTTGACAGTCTGCTTGTTGCTTTACTGTCACTATATCTATCTTTCTGTTCATTAGTTTATAATGTTCTTTATTATCCATAAATGAGTGAAGTCATGTGGTGTTTCTCTTTCATTGACTGGCTTATTTCACTCAGCATGATGCTCTCCAATTCCATCCAGGTTGCTGCAAATGATGAGAATTCCTTCTTTTTTATGGCAGCATAGTATTCCATTGTGTAGATGTACCATAGTTTTCTGATGCAATCATCTGCTGACAGGCACCTAGCCTGTTTCCAAATCCTAGCTATTGTAAATTGTGCTGCTATGAACATAGGGGTGCATATATCCTTTCTGATTGGTGTTTTTAGTTTCTTGGGATATATTCCTAGTAGGGGGATTACTGGGTCAAATGGGAGTTCCATTTTCAGTTTTTTGAGGAAGCTCCATACTGTTTTCCACAGTGGTTGCACCAGTCTGCATTCCCACCAGCAGCGCGCTAGGGTTCCTTTTTCTCTGCAACCTCGCCAACATTTGTCATTTGTTGATTTGTTGATGTTGGCCATTCTGACAGGTGTGAGATGGTACTGCATTGTTGTTTTGATTTGCATCTCTCAGATAGTGACTTGGAGCATGTTTTCATGTGCCTCATAGCCTTCCTTCTGTCTTCTTTTGAGAGGATTCTATTTATGTCTATTGCCCATTTTTTAATTAGCTCATTTATTTTCCTTTTATTGAGTTGTACAAGCTGTCTGTAGATGTTGGAGATTAAACCTTTATCAGTGATAACATTTGCAAATATGTTCTCCCATACTGTGGGACTTCTTGTTGTTTTGTTGATGGTTTCTTTTGCTGTAAAAAAGATTTTTATTTTGATGTAGTCCCATTTGTTTATTTTCCCTTTAGCTTCCATTGCCCTAGGGTTAGTATCAGTGAAGAAGTTCTTTAGGCATATGTCTGAGATTTTGCTGCCTGTGGATGTCTCTAGTATTTTTATGGTTTCCCGTCTTATGTTTAAGTCATGTGTCCATTTTGAGTTTATTTTTGTGTATGGTGTAAGTTGGTGATCTAGCTTCATTCTTTTGCATGTATCTGTCCAATTTTCCCAACACCATTTATTAAAGAGACTATCTTGACTCCATTGTATGCTCCTGCCTTCTTTGTCAAAAATTAATTGAGCATATTCATTTGGATTGATATCTGGATTCTCTAATCTATTCCATTGATCTATATGTCTGTTCTTGTGCTAGTACCAGGCTGTTTTGAGAACAGTTGCTTTGTAATACAGCTTGAAATCTGGTATTGAGATCTCTCCTACTTTACTCTTCTTTCTCAAGATTGCTGAGGCTATTTGGGGTCTTTTATTGTTCCAAATAAACTTTTGGAGAGTTCTTTCTAGGTCTGTGAAGTATGCCATTGGTATGTTAATGGGGAGTGCATTGAACTTATAGATTGCTTTGGGAAGAATGGCCATTTTGATGATGTTGATTCTACCAATCCATGAACATGGTATGTGCTTGCATCTGTTTACATCTTCCTCTGTTTCTTTTTTTAGTGTCGTGTAGTTTTCTGCATATAGGTCTTTTACCTCCTTAGTTAAGTTTATTCCTAGGTATCTTAATTTTTTTGGTGCTATGGTAAATGGGATTACTTTTTTAGTCTCTGTTTTTGTAAGTTCACTATTGGTGTATAGAAATGCCATAGATTTCTTGGTGTTGATTTTGTATCCTGCTACATTGCTAAATTAAGTCTATTAGTTTTTTGATGGAGTCTTTTGGGTTCTTTATGTATAATATCATGTCATCTGCAAATAGGGACAACTTTATTTCTTCTTTTCCAATTTGGATGCCTTTTATTTCCTCTTCTTGTCTAATTGCAATGGCTAGTACTTCCAGTACTATGTCAAACAGGAGTGGTGAGAGTGGGCATCCCTGTCTTGTCCCTGTTCTTAGAGGGAATGGTTTTAGTTTTTGCCCATTGAGTATGATGTTTGCGGTAGGTTTATCGTATACAGCTTTTATTATGTTGAGGTATGATCCTTGTACTCCCACCTTGTTGAGAATTTTTATCAGGAAAGGGTGTTGGATTTTATCAAATGCTTTTTCTGCATCAATTGATATGACTATATGATTTTTAACTTTCAGTTTGTTTATGTGATGTATCACGTTTATTGATTTGTGGATATTGTACCATCCTTGCATTCCCAGAATAAATCCTACTTGGTCATGGTGTATGATCTTTCTGATGTTTTATTGGAGCCGATTTGCTAGAATTTTGTTGAGGATTTTGGCATCTATGTTCATGAGGGATACTGGCCTATAATTCTCTTTCATTGTGTTATCTTTATCTGGTTTTGGTATTAGGGTGATGCTGGCTTCATAGAAGGTGTTTGGAAGTGTTCCTTCCTCTTGAATTTTTTGGAATAGTCTGAGGAGGATAGGTTTTAGTTATTCTTTGAATATTTGGTAAAATTCTCCTGTGAAGTCATCTGGCCCTGGGCTTTTGTTTGCTGGAAGCTTTTTGATGACTGCTTCAATTTCTTCCAAAGTCACTGGTCTATTAAGGTTTTTAGATTCTTCCTGATTGAGTTTTGGCAGGTTATATTTTTCTAGGAAAATGTCCATTTCCTCCAGGTTGTCCAGTTTATTGGAATAGAGTTGTTTGTAGTATTTTGTAACAATCCTTTGTATTTTGGCAGGGTCTGTTGTTATTTCACCTCTTTCATTTCTGATTTTGTTTATTTGGGTCCTTTCTCTTTGACTCTTGGTTAGCCTGGCTAGAGGTTCATCAATCTTGTTTATTCTTTCAAAGAACCAGCTCTTGGTTTTGTTGATCTTATGTATTGTTTCTTTGGTCTCTGTCATTTATCTCCACTCTGATTTTTGTTATTTCCTTCCTTCTGCTTACACTGGGCTTTTCTTGTTGCTCTTTTACTAACTCTTCGAGTTGTAGAGTTAGATAATCTGTTACCATTTTTTCTTGTCTTTTACAATAGGTTTGCAGAGATATGAACTTCCCTCTCAAGACTGCTTTTGCTGTGTCCCATAGATTTTTGGATTGTTGTGTTTTCATTGTCATTTGTTGCCATGATGTTTTTAATTTCTTCCTTGATTTCTCTGGTAACCCAGTCCCTGTTCAATAGCATGCTATTCAGTCTCCATGGGTTTGATTTCCTTGGATTGTTTTTATTGTTGTTGATTTCCAATTTTATGCCATTATGATCTGAGAAGATGCTTGATATGATTTCTATCTTCTTGAATTTGAAGAGACTTTGCCTATGTCCCAACATGTGGTCTATCTTTGAAAATGACCCACGTGCACTTGAAAAGAATGTGTATTCTGTGGCTTTGGGGTGAAACGTTCTGAAGATGTTGATTAATTCCATCTGGTCTAATCTATCATTTAGTGTTGCTGTTTCTTTGCTGATTTTTTGTTTAGATGATTTGTCCAAAGGTGACAGTGGGGTATTAAAATATCCTACTATGATTGTATTGCTATTAATCTCTCCCTTAATGTCCTCCAGC
This sequence comes from Vespertilio murinus, assembly GCA_963924515.1. NCBI lineage: Eukaryota > Metazoa > Chordata > Mammalia > Chiroptera > Vespertilionidae > Vespertilio > Vespertilio murinus. The sequence continues at coordinate 148,479,404 of OZ004709.1, forward strand.
AGTTTTTTATTTTTTATGTATTTGGGTGCTCCCATATTGGGGGCATATATGTTTACCAGGGTTATTTCTTCTTGTTGGATTGCTCCCTTTAGTATTATGAAGTGTCCTTCCTTATCTCTTATGTCCTTCACTTTGAGATTTAATTTGTCAGATATAAGTATTGCTACCCCAGCTTTTTTTTCATTTCCTTTCGCCTGGAAAACCTTTTTCCATCCCTTCACCCTCAGTCTGTGTGCGTCTTTTTTTCTGAAATGGGTTTCTTGTACACAGCCAATATATGGGTCTTGTTTTTTTATCCACTCTGTTACCCTATGTCTTTTGATTGGAACATTTAAATCATTTTCATTTAAAGTTATTATTGATAGGGAGGTATTTGACGACATTTTTAATTCTGTACCCGTGTCCCTTCTTTGCTTCCTATTTATTTATTTTTACAGTAGACCCTTTAGCATCTTGCATTGCTGGTTTGGTGGAGATAAATTCCTTTAGCTTTTTTTTGTCTGTGAAGCTCCTGATTTCTCCTTCAATTTTGATTGATAGCCTTGCTGGGTACAGTATTCTTAGATTCAGACCTTTCCTTTGCATGACTTTGTATTTTTCATCCCATTCCCTTCTAGCTTGATGAGTTTCTGTTGAGAAATCAGTTGCTAGTCTGATGGAGGTTCCTTTATATGTAACTTTTTCTCTCTCTGTGGCTGCTTTTAAGATTCTTACTTTGTCGTTGGTGTTTGCCAATTTAATTATAATATTTGTCGGCGGTCTTTTGGGATTCATTTTGTTTGGGACTCTGCAAGCATCTTGTATTTGTGTGGGTTTTTTCTTCTCTATCTCAGGGAAATTTTCTGCCATTATTTCTTGAAATACATTTCCCATGTCTTCCTCAGTTTCCTTTCCTTCTGAAACCCCTATTATTTTAATATTGTTTTGTTTTGCATTGTCCCAAAGCTCCCTTAGGCTTTCCTCCTGCTTTTAAATTTTGCACTCTTATTTCTTAATAACAAATATTTTCTTATTATTTAAAGTATTTAAATATTATTTCACTTTACTTTAACATTAAACAAATTCACTATATATTAATATTATATATTAAGACAAAGCAGATTGCTTTCTGGAAACTCAATAATTCAAAATGCTGCTTATAATATTGTATTTATGACCATATGGATAGCATGATTTACCACGTATCTTATATACCCACCTCTATTCTATTTTTAAATGAATGCAGTGAAAGTGTTCATTAACTTGAATTTTGAAGGGAAAAAAACTTTTAGCTAGGCTATTTTTTTTTTACCAAGTTATGATTTAATATTTATCAATGTGTAAATATACAAACATGACAGCAATTTTAAAAACTTGTGAATAGTTGGCCTTACAAAATTACAACACACTGTAAATAAATCCCTCCCACATTTTATACAAATTACATGATTTTGATATACAAAGAATCTGTTTTTATTACACGGACAATGTACAACCAAGACTATTTACAATGCAAAAAAGTATATAAACCACAATTTAACATTCTGCTACTGGCAGCCACTATAGTTTAGGAGGTAGCTTTAATTAAACAAAATGAACAGAAGCCACATTTCCCAACTTGTGTTCTAAAAATAATTTACATACGATAAAAATTCATTATATGCACAGTATATACAGTTTAATTATTAAACTGCAATCTAGCTTAATGTTTTTAGTATATCCTGAAAAACTAATATGGCAGTGGGTTTGCTATTGATTTAGCAGATTGTTCAAAAAACATATTGAACATTTATAACTTTAAGACCCCACATTGTGACATGTCAAAAGTCCATAGATGAGAATCAAATAAAATTTTTCATTTTTAAAGAAATGAGACTAAGCTTTATTCATTTTTAACCCTTCTTCTTCTTATTTTTTAATAACATGTGTCCTGTTTCACAAAAACACAGTATGTAAGCTGTGAACTATTATTTCACAGGCTTTTTGTAAATTACCGTAGGGAGAAATGTATGGAAACGTCCATGAAATAGCGTAAGTTCAGGAGCATCCAGCTAAGAAATAAATGTAAGTGCTTTGTATCATAATTACTCCCAATTTCTTCCAATTAAATGCAATTACTTACTACAATTTTCTTTCTGTATAATTCAAAATATAAGTAGGTGCCATAGCAACAAAACTGGAAAACATCCGTAAAGCCAATGATATTGGGAAGTGTTCATTAATGGGAACATTACACAGAGCCATCAGATCCCTCAGATACTATTAACCTCCAATATTAGTTAGTAGCTTAGCCAAACCTACTGAACCCACATAGCAATTAGCCCTTTATTTTTTATAGTAGTGTGATGACAAAACACTCAGGGGGGGAAAAATGACTGATCGCGCCAAAGCAATGCAAAAACGACTAAAAACAAATGCTCATGCTTTCTTTCAAAATCTGATAGTTGTTAATATAGTTTTAAAAACATCGTCGGTTTTTTAAGATCTACAAGATCACTCCCAAGAAAATGTTATGATTCCATTATGTCCGCGGTGGAAACAGAAAACGCAACAACCTAAGGCCTACGCTCGCTCTCCCAGTCCCCCCCTGGGAGACGATCCCCCTTCTGGCCCTGAAGTCCGCTGACCTGAGATTAATGATCAAACATGAGGGTAAAATTAGCAAGGCTTTCTTCAGTTGTGGGACACCGCGTTTTAAAAATATATTCTTAAAAATATATATATTAACAGCTGTCCTTTATCCTGTGCTTACTTCAGAAACAGATAACCTTTTGCTGCTTGGGCCAACTTCAGAGAAACCTAACGTGTGAGTGCTAGGCCCTACAGAAAACCTTTCCAAGGTCCAGGGTTGTTCCAAACAGACCACGCATCCATCGCTCGGACGCTGGATTTTCTTTTTTCCACCCAGGGGTTGTTCAGGCACTTGCTCTTTGAAAGACGTCTGCCACCTCCTCCTCCTAAGGGCCACCAGGCAGTGATCACAGAAGTGCTTTGACGTAGGGTCCGTCCGCTCTACAAACACTGCGATTTTGGCTGATTGGGGGGTAGGGGTGGAGGATTGGGAGGGAGGATACAGTCTCTCCAACGCCCCGAGAGCCTCAGTCTCTCACTCTGGGCAGGTTGTACGCGTAGCGCACCAAGGGGAAGCCTCGGCTCTGATAGAAGCAGGCCCGTCCGCAGGCCTGCACCTGGTCGGAGCTGTCGGAGACGAAGGAGTCCTCCTCGTCCGCGTACTCGGAGTGGGCCGACTGCGTGCCGCAGTCCGACCAGTAGCCGTCGGGCCTCGGGCACGAGCCCACGGCCAGCGCCGGGCAGCTGTGCGCCTTGACCAGGTGCTTGCAGGAGGCGGGCTTGGTCAGGAGGAAGGCCTCGCAGCAGTCGCACACGGCCAGGTGGCCCGGCAGGTGCGAGTACACGCCGCAGTCGTAGTACAAGTCCCGCTCCCCGGAGCAGCCCGCTTGGCCTCCACCACCGCCACTGCCACCGCCTCCGCCCACGGCCACGGCCACGGACGCCGCCACCCCGCTCTTCCGGGCCAGGTGCCGCTTCAGCAGCCGCCAGTCCTCCCGGAACCTGGGGTTGAAGAAGACGTACAGCACCGGGTTGAGGCAGGCGGGCAGCGGGAAGAAGATGAGCGTGACGGACTTCATGATCTCGGGGCTGACGGAGACGGCGGTGAGGAGCGGCGCGAAGGAGAAGAAGGCCACGGGGCAGAAGAAGAGGCAGTTGGTGAAGATGAGCCAGGCCACGTGCCGGATGGCGCCCGAGCGGGGGCCCGCGGCCAGGTCCTCCCGCTCCAGGCCGCAGTAGAGGCGGGTGTAGACGACGGCCATGAGCAGGAAGGCGAGCGAGTTGAGCAGCACCAGCGTCACCGTGAAGCCCAGCGAGGGCGCCTCGCCCGTGGGGAAGGGCAGGCACAGCGGGGAGGCCGAGGCCTCGCCCCCGCGGAGGAGCGGGAAGCAGCCCGCCGCGCCCGCCCCGGCGAAGGCCAGCAGGGCGGCGGCGCGGAGCCGGCGGGGATGGCCGCCGCGGCCCTTCCGGCCCTTGGCCGGCGGCCGGGCGGCCAGGCTCCGCTCCACGGCGGCCAGCGCCAGGAGGAAGATGGCGCTCTCCGAGGAGAAGACGGCCAGGAAGCCGGCCACCTGGCAGCCGCGGCCCACCTCCCACCAGATGCCGAACTCGGCGAAGCGGCCCCAGGACACGGCGTCCAGGAAGGTCAGGATGCCCGTGTAGGCCCCCGTGAGCAGGTTGGACACGGAGATGAGGCCCACGAACAGCTTGGAGGAAGGCAGCGGGGTGCAGGGGGCGAACGTCGTCAGGATGACCAGCAGGTTGAAGAACAGTGCAACCAGGAAGATGAACCACACGGTCAGGCGGATCATCCAGCTGCCCAGTAAGTATTCACAGGGCTTAAAGGCACCTAAAATGAAAAACGGGGGTGTGTGGAAGAGAAGAAGACAATTTAGGGAACAGCATGTTCCATATGATATGGCTTAAGACACTAAAAATAATATATATATAAAAGCCTAAGTGACTGTTACAACCGAACGACCAGCATGACTGGAACAACCAGTCGACCAGTTGCTATGATGTACACTGACCACTAGGGGGCAGGCGCTCAAAGCAGGAGCTGCCCCCTGGTGGTCAGTGCGCTTTCACAGCCAACCTCCCATGGCTGGCCAACCTCCCCTGGTCCCCCCCACCCCACCCCCAGCCATCCAACCTCCTGTGGTCCCTCCTCCCAGCTGGTCCCTTCCACCTGGCAGGCTAGCCAACCTCCCTTGTCCCTTCCCCCCTTTTCTTTCCCCCCTCCTGCCTCACCCTGGCCAGCAGGCCCCGATTGGGACTCAGTGAGACACCCCCGATTGGCCCTGATCACTGGCCAGGCCTAGGGACCCCACCTGTGCACGAATTTGTGCACCAGGCCTCTAGTTCTAGAATAATTAAATCAGCTACCAAACTGAATTGAACCAAATTGAAAAGATCACTATCTCAAATATTTTAGTCACTGCATGGGACTATTTAAAAATAACTACTTTTATTCTGCACTCTCAGTAGCATGGGCTACTACAGTCAGCATAATTCCAAGGTCCCTAACTGAGGATTCAGAAAGAGAAATAAGGGAAATTTCCTTTCTTGGTTTCACTCCTTTATTTTCTGAGGTCCTGAACACAGGGTAAGGGTGGGGATAGAGAAGTGACTTCTCTCTCCAGTCTCAGGCTTTAGGCTGAAATTAGTTGAAGATCTGATTTGAGGAAAAGTGAGGATATAGGGGGAAAGATTTGCCTGATCTGACCTCCAAGGATTTATTCACTAATTTACTCACCAATAACTGATTGCAAAGGCCCTGGGGGATTATAGTCCACTAATAAACAGTGCTTTTCAAAAACAAAAAACACACAACTTTTTATTAACTATTTGGTAAATTCATATAGTAATATCTAAAAGAAAAAATCTCACTTTTTTTACACCTAAATTAATATGCACAGCACCGTGTCTAGCATATGCAAGGTACCTGATATACTAAGATTTTGGAATTGGATAAACTAGGGTTTGAATTTAGGATCCATAACTTGCTACTCTTTTTCTTGAGGAAACAACTTAAATCTGTAAATTTCATTTTCTCACTTGAGGATAATAACGCCCATTTCATAAAGCTGTGGAACTTAATATTACCTAAGTAAGCTATTGGTATACAGTTCGACTTCAATAATATTAGGTCCTTTTCTTTTTCCTTCCTAGTCCTAGTATACTTAATAATAATAATCATATATGTATGTATACATATATTTTATACACTTTTTATGGCTTTCAAAGGCACTCTGATGAGGCAGATTACCATGGGTGTATTATCCACATTTTTCATCCAAAGAGCCTGAGATTTCATAGTTTTCGATTGACCTGCACAAAGGTTATTGAGCTAAGATAGTGCAGGGAGGACTAAAACGCAGTGATGTTAAGTATTCATATAAAGCTACGTCCAATAAAATTCTGTGTACCTTAAAGTAGGATTGCAATAACTAATTTAGCAGCTAAACGGTACATTCCAGTAACTGACTTTGACATGCTGGTGGTTATGCCACAAATGACAACTGTTCTATTTAAAAATCAGTAAAGAAAAACAAAGTTTTGTCTACAATGCATAAGAAAACGAGGTGTTACAACTGCCTGAAAGACATGTTCTGACTTATCTTCCTGAACTGTCATGAGTTTAATACATGCTATAAAGCATTTTAATCACCGAGATAGTCACAAACCCAACCAACCAGGTCTACACCATTTAATTCTGACTTCCAAATAGCACAAGAAACGTTTAAAACTGGTTTCTAATTAATTAATCTTTTAAATTTCCCCCTCAGGGAGGTGTTAGCAGGAAGCTTTCACTTTTATCTGTGAGTCTGAAGCCGCCCTTCTTAGGGGAAGAAAGGCTCAGCTGGCCGGGGAGAATGGGCTCACTCTGACAAGTGTTTGACTAGTGGGTGGAGTTCAGCTCCCAGGGAAGCAGACCCCACCCAGTCTCCCTTCCAGGAAACCTGTGGCCTCCTCCAGTTCTAACAGAAGGCTCCTGCTCTCCTCTCCTGTGGCTTCTGAGTGAGAAGCCACAGGTATCCCCGTTACTACCACTGAGTGGGGAGACCGGCCTGCAGTCCATCCCGACTGCAGCCAGGGGAGGTGAGCTCAGACCTCGCGTCCTCCTGGTTGACCCCAATGTTTAAATTCAGTGTAGACGGAGGAAATGGAACCTCAGCATGATCAGGTCTCATATCCCCTTAATGAAGCTGGTCTCTTCTCATTGGGTTGTCTGATGTACGTTCTCCAACACAAGAACTCCAAGGGGGCAAGTGAGGGAGCTGCACCCTCCAACTTCCAACAATACAGAAACTTGAGAAATTGCATAAACGTAAATGATTTTTGCCAATCTCATTCACTCATCTGGCCACTATCCTCTACACAAGTATTCTTACTATTTATACTTATTCTCTATGCTAAGTATTTTTAAAAAATGTATTTTATTGATTTTTTTACAGAGAATAAGGGAGAGGGATAGAGAGCTAGAAACATCAATGAGAGAGAAACATTGACCAGCTGCCTCCTGCACACCCTCCACTGGGGATGTGCCCGCAACCAATGTAGATGCCCTTGACCGGAATTGAACCCGCAGTCCGCAGGCTAACGCTCTATCCACTGAGCCAAACTGGTTTCAGCTATGCTAAGTATTAAAAGACACACGTATGGCACATCGATAGACTCACAATTCAGCGGTAATTAGAGAATCATGTTATGTGATTCTGAGTCATGAAATCAATGTCCAGATTGACCTGTTGTCAATATGCTAAGAAAGGGAGCTACTTCCCAGCATGCAACTTAGCCAATTCCTTTTTTTCTTATACAGTAAAATTCTAAATCCATCTTCTCTGACAGGCAGAATATGACATCACAGTCACAATGATCAGTTTACTAACTTTCCCAAGTCTACTAAGTTCAGTGACATAAAAGACAATTAAAAGGAAAGGTTGCATTTAAAACACAAAACAAAACAAGCCCTAACTGGTTTGGCTCAGCGGATAGAGCTTTGGACTGCGGATTGGAAGGTCTGGGTTCGATTCCAATCAAAGGCACACGCTCAGGTTGCAGGCTCAATCCCTGAAGGGGGCGTGCAGGAGGCAGCCGATCAATGATACTCTCTCATTATTGATGTTTCTGTCCCTCCCTGTCCCTTCTTCTCTGAAATCAATAAAAGTGTATTAAAAACAAACAAACAAACAAACAAACAAACAAAAAACCACTAAAAATCCTTACATATCAGTTAAGTACCTTATGGAACTAGTCCTAGTGTTAAAGAAGCATTGAGAAAAAAAGTAAAATTAAATTAAAATTAAATTTTTTTAAAAAGTGCCTCTCAAAAATATTCAATGCTCATAGCCCTCCTTTTGGGAGCTCGCTGACACAGGGGTTCAGGCTCAGTGGGTCTGGACTGGAGGTTCTGTGAGAGAAACCTAACCAGGCCGCACCGGGAGCCACAGGCTCCATGAGGTCATCTACTCCCACCCCAGGCCCGAAATCACACTTATCCCCAGACGATTCAGGCACAGCCGCCTAACGTCCATTTGAAGCAAGAGGCTGCGGCACACTCAGTCGGGCGTACCTGTGGAAGGCGTGCAGTGGATAATTATCTGGCTGTGCTCCTCGTTTTCTGCACTGCTAGTGACCCCTGCGGCGTCAGCCGGACCTGAGGATAAAACATCGGTTGTGTTGAACTCAAGCTTTATGCGACTCAGAAGAATCAGTTTCCTGCGACCCCGTCCCTCATACATGATGTACGTTCAGCTTGTTACCAGGCTTGAAGACATAGGAAAGATGCCAGGAATACACAAAGGCCATGTTTCTCAGGTTTCCCACCGATCCTTCACAAACTGATTACAATAGCGGAGGCTCTGATGAATGCCACCCACCGGGTCCTACTTTACCAGGTACGCGCACTTGCCTTTATCCTTGGCCACGCTGTGTTCTTGGAGGCTCTTCTTATCTTCCGTGTTTGAATGGGTGTAGGAGTCGCAGCCCCAAAATGCACAGCACTGATAAGCGTAGGGTACAGATAATGACCTGGAAAACAATGGTAAGATCTGCATCGAACAGCAACTCTGCAGACACGCTTGTTTTGCAGAAAGTATTTTAGGCACCGAATGCCCCAGCCTCGGAGGCAGAAAGGCCTCGCTGCCACTGGCGTTAAGCCGCTCAGTGTCCTTTCTGGGCCTCGGTTTCCGCATCTGGGAAAAGGGCTCTGGGTCAGGTGATAGCACGAGCTTCTCATTTACATAACATATGCTGTTACAAACTGGATTTAAACCAAACCATGTTTAAAATTTTACGGTAACACTCCCTTTATAAATGAATTAACCACACCCAATGTATCATATGAAACCGGTAGTCTCACTTAAAATTAATGTCTCAAGTCATCTGTGAATTTCTACCATTAAATGAATTTACTTTGTTTGTAACTATAGTGAAAATATATATTCTCCTTTCCCAAAATAATACCCCAAGCCCTCTCTCTTTTATAGCTAATAAAGTCACCATTCTAATACTTTGCCTACATAAAGTGCTGTATAGCATTCTATCGATTTCTATAGGCTCTCACATAGGTGGTTTCTGTCATTTTGTTGCTAATGTCAAACCCACTATATAAAAAACCATTCTGATGAATAGCTGTTATCTCTTTGACAACATCAAGGACTCCAATTCATACTCTTAAAAACTATGGAATGATGCTTAAGTTCTATTTTACACCAAATCTGTGAGGATTGGGGTAGAAAATACTCTTAAATTATAGCCTCCAAGAAAATCTGGGAACTATAGCAAAAAACCCCTCCACTAAATTTAAAAAAAAAAAAAAAAAAAAAAAAAAGCTAACACACTATCATTTAGGGGCCTACCCCACCATCAACAAAAAAGAAAAATAAGCAAAAACACACCTGAGATTAACAAAATCTTTTGCTGCCAAAGCTTCTTTCAGTTGGAAGTTGCCCACAAGTTTCAGTTGATTTAGCCCATTCAGGCCTTCCGTAGGAAATGACGTTAATTCATTGAAACTTACGTCTCTAAAATGTGAACGAAATTTCAAATTAATTCCCAAGATGCACAACTCCTAAGATGCAAATCACACAGAAACATCTGTACGTGTTAACATCATGGACATTAGAGTTCCACTAGGAAGGTGAGTTGTGTTAAATAATGAAATCTAGCATGCATCTCGCCATAATAAAAGCTCGTACTATATCCATGCAGTTAGCCTTTATACAAGGAAACAACTAAACAGAAAAATATTCAGACAGGTTTCTGTAAAATAAACACAAGTTCTGTAAGTTTCTGTAAGTTTCATGACTTTCCTGATATTACTGCATAAAGTTGTCAACTTACAGGTTAGTTATTGACCCAAGCTTGGCAAAAGCTCTGTCGTGAATTTCATGGATCAGGTTTCTACTCAGATCTCTGCAATTATAAGAGTAATGTGTTAATATTTTCAAATAAACTCAAATTGCAGTTACTTTGACTACACTTTAGAATCTGAGGTAGTCACGATATCCCCAACAACAAAAACCTTTAATTTGTCCAACAACGCTTTCATTTGGGTGTGAATGCCTCTCCTTCACAAAAACCTCTGTCTTGGAATGCGTTCCCATGGAGCGGTAATTCCACTTGGCATCTGTTTCAGAACAGTTGTGAATTTTCTCCCCCTTATCGCTCTGGTGCCAGTTCAGAAATATAAATGATATGATATATAACCTTTGGTACCATTAACTAGGTGAGAAAAAGCTCAGCTCCTGACAAAGCTGAAAATAAAAGCAGGTTTCCTATTATTTGCCTTCTCAAAGGTTAGTGATAAGGCTCCGAGAGAAGACAAATAATCAATATGCAAACAAGAGCATTCCAGAAGGGCTTCAGATATCCCCCCTCTCCCCCACCACCCCAAGCAGGAAATAAACACCGTATCAACGGCAGGACCAGACTGTATTGAGGAACACACCCTGAGGAATTCTGCTATTACAGAAATGATAAAACGGGAGAAATAATCTCCAGCCACACTTAAATTGAGCCTGACTGGAAATTCAGAGATTGCATAAATGCATTCCATGACACGTCTCCTAGATAACAGGAAAGCTCAACAAACTGGGTTTCAAATCATAAAAAGGCCAGCTTCTCATTGTTGTCGCTTATCGGGGCTCCAGAAGTGATGGCAGCGAGGAGCCAGGCCCCTTCCTCCTGGGGCCCAGGCCCACCACAGGCCTGCCGGCGACAAGGACAGGTCCGGCGACCCCACCGCCAATACACTGTTTTAGAGTAGAATGCATTTCTCATTTCTAAATGGGGGTCTGCTGAAAAACAGGACTCGATATACGTAAGGTCACCTCACTCAATTTTTTGAATGTGTTCTGCACTTTAAAAAATGTTCACTAGTTCAGTGAGGTGTGTGTCCTGCACTGAAGCTCCAGGAAGGCAATGGCCAGGGTTGTCTCAGTCACCTCTCTGTTCCCAAGGGCTTCATAGTGTTGTTGGCACACATATACGCTAAAATACGCATCCATGTTATAAATGCATGCTTCCGCTGCCTATTAGCCACCTTGGTCATGACAGAGACACCAGTGCAGCGATCAACTAATTTTTTTTTCAGTGGAAGGCCAGAAAGCAAATATTTTTCTCCTCTGGGGGTCCTATGGCCTGTCCTGCGAGTATCGAACTCTGCCACAGGATGGTGAAATGAGCTTCAGATAATACTTGAAACAAAAGGGGCAGGGCTGTGTGCCAACAAACCTAATTTACAAAAACTGGAGGCAGGCTGGATCTGGCCCACAATTAACGTTTGCCAACCCTGGCCTACGGAATGGATAAACACATTATTATGCCTTGAAAACAAAGTGCATCTCTCTCAGGTTGTGCATTCTTTTTTTTAAATCAATATACAATATCAGAAATGAGCTAAGGTAAAAAAAAAATGCTAAAAACACAGTATTTATTGTAAAGTACCATGCAGTGACGTTCAAAGAACAGTATTTAAACATAGTAAGTCAGAGCCTTAAGTATATCTATCAAAATGGGAATGGTGCTGATATGTTTACTTTATAGCTTGATGGAAAATTTACTCATTTCTAATAATCACAGAGAAACTTACAGTATCCTTAGGGATATGAGGCCTTGAAAAGTGCCTTCTCTGATTTGTCGGATCTGATTGCGTTGCAAAGAACTAGGAGAAGGAAGGCAAGAATGGGGGGGAGGGGTAGGGTGGGAGAGAAAGGGGATAAGAAAGAGTGTGGGAAGGAGAGGAGAAAAGGGGGGAAGAAGGAGGAGGAAAAGGGAAGGAGGGGAAGAAAAAAGAAGAAAAGAAAAAAAAAGAAAACATTACTTTCTATTTGAAAAATAGTATTTCTTAAACTTTTTCTAACTTTATTCAATGGTAAGTAACATTGATCTTGTTGAAAGTCAAGGAAACTTATCTATAACTTGAAATGGTTAGACTAATTGGTATTTCATCTCAAATTATATGGGGGGAGGGTATTATGCAATTATCTAAATTCCTTATCAACCCTGCTCAGGACTGGAGCAGGAAGACAACACAGTGAAGAAAGGATCCAAGACAACACAACCACACCAAGTACCATAGAGGAAGGAGGGGATCAAAAATGGGAGAATTAATGCCTCCCTCTCCCCACCTCCCCATCAACTTCCATCAGAGATGTCCTACATAGATACAGAGTAGATACCCACATCTGGTTTCCCTCAACAACCAGGACAAGTTTTTGTGTTTTTGTATATACCACCTTCTCCCCATAGTGTCTCACAGAACTCCTGATACATAGATGTCTAAAAACTACCGGTTGCATGAACATCCCTGGTACAATGGGACATTTATACATAAGAACACCTGACTACGTGAACATCTAATTTCTTAATATTAAAGGCATTTATTTAAAATAAGAAATGCTCAATGGATTAACAATATACCACACAGCAAGAAGAGTAAGTCAAAGAACAACTTACATTTCTTCCAGAGCATGGCAACCATTAAAGCTTGGGAGGTCTTTTATATTGTTGTAGGACAAGTCCCTTAAAACAATGGAAATGAAAATTTAATGTTATCAGAAAACTGTATTGAAAGAGCTATACTTAGAAGCATTGAAAGCAGTGCTAATGTGTGTAATAAAGTGATAACAAGCAGCTGTATTTTCTAAGACTTGTAAGCTTCTAGAGCACCTAGTGACACAACAGGCTTAAGATTTGCAAACTTCAAGTACATAATGTTGAATACAGACAATATAAGATATACTTTAGAATGTTATGTAAAATAAACAAAATTAAATATAAAAATATGGAATATATAAAAACAATGCTCAGGTTCTAGAGTTATGGGTTTTTAAATTCTATTTTACAATAATGTTTACACCATAAATAATTTCTATGTGATTTCATTAAAAAGTTATAAGAAGAGTGGAAGTCATATTTTAAAAAAACATATTAAGTCAAGTATTGGGACTACTTGACTCTCAGTTAATCCCACTGAAGTTTTTCTCATTGGTAATTGTCAGGCTTGTTACTCCATTTAATCACCTGCTTAATCAATCAGTCTCTTATTTTTGTTACTATCTCTCTCCACTGAATACTTATTAACAACTTAGTAACTTAATTATTTGTTCCTGTGACATTTTCACATCTTTTAATTCCTACGTCAGTTTAAAGGTTTTGGAAAGCTCCATGCTAGGTTGGTTCCTGATCTAAGACAGATCTGGGCTGTGCTTAGGCTACGGATGACGGAGCAGGAAACGGAGAGCTGACCCTTCTGGGGAAATGAATAAAAACAAGGAGTCAGGGCAAGAAAAAAAATCAAGAAAGGACCTCGCTTGGTTTTAGTTTGTTTCAAGTCACGAGATGATATATACTAGAACTAAATTCAAATGCATACTACCTAATCTGGGCTAATAAATGATTGCTCATTTCCATGAAGGAAATAAGAAATAACTATATTTTAAAATCACCAAACGAAAATAGTTCATTAAAAAGAAAACACATGTGATGCACATAAAAGAAAGGTGTGAGAAGGGAAGAAGAATCCAACTTACAAAGTCCTAAGCATCTTCTGTTCTTGGCACAGATTACTGGATATACTGCTTATCTTCGTACCTGTCAAGGTCCTGCGGAAAAACATGGCTCATCAAAGAAATGATTCAGGTTGAGATGGTAAAAATGCTGTTTTCATGTAGAAAAACAGATGCTCATTTATTTTCAAATGGACTAGAGGCTATGTATCCCACGGCCTGATTCTCCCTCAAGTTAGGCATGTGGGAAGACAAATGAACCCTCCACGCTAGTATCATTGTCTGTAGCAAAATCAGAGAAGCTTATGACACTAGAGGTAATATTGTCTCAACAACAAGCTTGATTTCTTACATGGACCAACAGGAAACAGCAATCCACAGTCAGAGCCTGACCACGCCCACCTGCAAGTTCTGTCACCCCCTGCCCCTGCCCCACCATCTCCCACTCCCACTCAAAACACTGGGCGCATCCTGCCCTCAAACATGGTTTCTGCCTTTTCTTTCAGTCAGCCTGATTCAACAGTCTCCCATTGTCTCTTACCCCCCCTCCCTGTCTGTTCCCATTTTCAGTCAATCACCAATGCCTGTTCTTTCTTCCTCTACTACTATAGCATCTCCAGTATCCGACCTCCTATCTCCATTTTTACTGCCACAACACAGATAGAAGATGGATGGTGCAGAAGGGGTGGGGCATCTCAGGCCACAGGGAAGAGCTGCAGTGGTTGAATGTGCTCACTTAGCCAAGCGGGTCATTCTCATGGCCTCCTCACCACGCTTCCTGTCTCTAGTCCTTCCCTCCTAAGACCACCTGCTCCATTATCCCCAACACCTCCAATGACCTTAAGAGTCAAGTCTAGCTTCCCAACTTCTTTTCCCTCCATCTCGGAACCCACGGAAATCAACACATTTGTGTGGCATCAGGCTCCATGGGGCCGGAGATCCCGGCCACCTCAGGCCCCCGCTGGCTGCCTCGAGGGCCGAAGTCATCAAGACCTTGGCTGCGCGTGTCACCCATCTACAGACTGTCCATTGGGAAGCTTTGCCAAAACACAAACGTTCAGTGTTCAAGGCTTGCCATTTCATGTTTGTGACCCAAACAATTTTCCAAATGTCTCTGTGTCACGCCCCATTCAACTGGGACACCGTGCTGGCGCCACTGCAGCTCTTCCCTGTGGCCTGCGACGCCCCCACCCCTTTCTGCACCATCCCATTTCCCATCTGTATTGTAGCACTAAAAATGGAGATAGCTATATGTGATCTTCTTTTTCTTTTTCTTTTTTTAAAATATATTTTATTGATTTTTTACAGAGAGGAAGAGAGAGGGATAGAGAGCTAGAAACATAGATGAGAGAGAATCATCGATCAGTCGCCTCCTGCACACCCCACCCCCAAGGGATATGCCCGCAACCAAAGTACATGTCCTTGACTGGAATCGAACCCGGGACCCTTCAGTCCACAGGCTATCCACGGAACCAGACCGGTTTTGGCTATATGTGATCTTCTGTACATCATCTTTACCTAAATCCTGCCTTTCTAAATAAAAACCCTGCGCGCGGGGGGACACCTGCCAGTATTTCATTTTGAAACATTTCAACTCCTCCAGCAAGCCTTCTCTGATAGCCTGTATTGATCGCTCCACTTGTGAATCCCTAAAGCACTCACTGCTTCTGACCTGGCACTTGCTTTACTGCCTTATAGTTCCAGTGCCCTTTGCATCATATATTGTATCTCCACACACCAGGCAATCCTCCGCCTGGGCTGACCGAGCCCATATCCATGTCCACGCTATCCACAAAGGGAGATGGTAGGCACCAACATAAAGCCTTCGTCATCACCAAAAAAGCACTGGCACACCACTAGTAGGCCAGCATGCTCTCTCTGTGCGACTGACTCGTCTTCCCAGGGCCGTACTTACAGACTCTCCAGGTGGACGGTCCCGGTCAGGTTGGGGAACTGCTGCACCATGCTGGCGCCACGGATGACTCTTTAAGGAATCGGGAGAGAAGAAATAGTTTTAAATAAAAAAAAAATTCGCATAGACAACATTTGCATTTTCTTTTTTAGACAGTTTAAGATGATAGCACTACAAGACCTGCAAAATAAACTTGCTTTCATCACTTGGATGTAGCTGAAAGTGTCGAAATTTGGCCCTATGTTCACATAAATTAAAACTATCATAAATTTTCAGAATTATCCTTTAGACTTCGGGCCAAGGAAAAGACACTGAAAGAGTTTGTTTTCTGGAGCTATGGTAATCAAGTCTCGTTTTTCCATTAAGGCAACTGCATAAGCATTTTCAGGTGTGTTTTAGAATTTAGGGAATACTTACAAGGAATGCAGATCAGATAAATTGTGAAATGCCGAGTTCCCCACGAAAGATAGAGGATTATCATACAAATGTCTGTAAAAAGAACAGCAAAAAAGAAAAAAAAAGTTTTCATATGTTCATAAGTACTCCCAAACTAAATCTATGTTCATAAAGTTCATATATCTCAAAGCCTGATTTTTCATTCTTAAGTCAGATGGTTTTTGCCATCATACAGAGATAGTTGTACATGATTATACATTAGAAGGAACTTTAGAAACTACTTACATAGTTCTTAAGAGTGGATTACCATCAAATGCTCCATCAGGGATAACAGAAATAGAATTACTATGAAATAACCTAAAAAGATAGAGGAGAAAATATTTTGAAATGCATATGCCCTCGTGAAATAAAGTTAAAACCCAAGTATCTACTCCTGTATTATATAGCATATAACTGATAACAACTACACGAAAACTTCAGAACTGTGGGAAAACTGAATTTTTAAGTCTATCTCATATTTTTCCCGATAGTTCTTTTTAAATCCCTGCTTAGCCTACCATCAATCAGAGACTTAGCTATACCTTCATCATCAAAGAACTTTAGACCACAGGAATCACAACATATCTGACCCCCACATCTCTCACTATATCCTGCATTTAGCCTTTAAGCAATTCATCGTACAGCTTTAGCTATTGGATCATGACATACAGTCTGTTATGCCATATACATTCCTATCACTGCCCTTGACAAATCCAACTTCTAAAATGCTCTCCTGTTCCTTTCATTTATTTAAATACTAGTTCCCTGGTGCACAGATTCGTGCACATTGAAAGGAAATTAATTAGGAGAAATATTTTAATATATCACTATTTGCTCTTTCTCTATAATAGAAATATCAACCAAATTCATGATCAAATTCACACCCCATGAGATTGGTGCCAGCGAGAGCTTTATATGTATTGGGCATGCCTGAATTGAGTCAACTTAGCCTTTTATATATATAGAATAAACTTGCTTAATTAGACCTGCTTTCTGATTTAGCTAAACTTTTTTCCAGCCCAGTGAAGCACCCCAACTTCTCTTTCAAGTAATTGTCCGCAACACAGCAGTAAATATCAACACGAAGCATATTGTTATTGTAGATCATTTAGGAAGAACAAAGGGTAGCAGTGTTTGACTATATTTTGCGCAGTGAAAAAAACATGAAGTCATTTTCAAGTTTCACCATTTCTTTCTTCTTTTCAGTTGGGTCAAGTTTCTAAGCTTTCTAAATCTCCGTTTTTCAGCTAATGAAAAGAAAATAGAATTCTACCGAGTCTCCTATCTACTTCCTCCAAGACTTCTTTGAGGGTCAAATGACACGAGGCCTGGGAAAATGCTTCACAGACATTTGTTTAAAGGGTAAAATGTTTCCACCTGGCTATAAAGCAAGATGGGTTCCTGGGCTAAAGAAACTGCGAAGAGGCTAGTTGTGGCTAGGAAGAGAAAACTGGACGTTGCTATGTGATGTCATTATCTGATGCCCACAGCTACCATTGATGGGCTAGGCTGGCTCTGGGCCACATTTTGCACCATGGCGTCTTGGCAGCATTGGCTGCGATTTGGTGGGGTGTCACTCTGGGGTGGTAGCGGGGCCTGTGTTCCACTTGGGGGAAGCCGAGTGTTGGTTTGTCGGCGCCAGGTCCATGGTGCCATTTTTTTTTTTTTACATGGACAGTGCATGTCGTGGCAGCTTCTGCATTGAGCGCCTGCCGCCTGGGAGTCAGTGTGCATCATAGTTACCGGTTGGACAGATGGACACTTAGCCTTTTAATATATAGATTTCCATTCTTTCAAACCCAGTCCAGTTTCTCCTCTTTAGTGATGCCTTTTCCCATGACCTCAAGTCTCAATGAAGTATTTTTTCTGGAATGATTTCTATATCCGATCCACACAGCACTTACTACCTAGAAACTGCTGTCTGTCTTCCTTGTGTGGTAGCTTCCCCAATGACACTAAGACGACAAGCTCCTACAAGGCAGAGGCCCTACATTTCAGCTTTTCTTTCCCTAGAATCTAGTTCTGTCGGGTAATCTATATTCAGAACTAACTATCCAGGACAGCTGACATATTCCAATCTGTATGATCATGCATGTCTATGTGTATGTGTTTTACAGTGTATGTAATGGAGCAAATGTGTCCTAAATATTTTCACTGTTGGAACATTACATGGTAATGTTCTGAGGATATTAAGGCAAAAAGACAGCAAAGCAATACTCACAGTTCTTTTAGGCTAGGAAGGGCTTTAATAGCCTGGGGAAATTCCCCCAAGTTGTTATAATTCAAGTCCCTAGGGGGGGAAATGGGGAAAATATGTAAGAATATTGAAGAGTGGTCATAATTTAAAAGGTATTTTGGTACAAATGTATTTTTTAAAAATATCACTTCCTCTAGATCATTATCTTTCTTTACCAACCATATTGCCATTCAAACCCCGGTAGAAGTTTAACTGAATTTACACCTTTTCTTAGAGTACCAAATAGAAAAAAGAATCATAATTCTAGTATATTTTAAAGTCAATTTTAAAAGCTCAAAGAATTCTCAGACTCACACATTACTGGTACATTCAACATACAAATCATCTGAATGCCATTTCTCAGGAAAGTCACCATAAAAGAGGGTTTATTAAATTACCCATTTCTAAGCGACAAGAGCCTGCAACTGAGATTTCCATTTGGGGGTTAGAGTGGCTTCCAGAAATTCTGACCTGAGCCAGCTGACCTCAGCCCTACCATCAGCAAGACTGCCCATGATAAATAGGAAGAAGGAGAAGAACCAGGATGTGTTCACATAACTAATGCAGAACTATTGTTCACATACAGTGTTTCCCCGAAAATAAGACATCCTCCGAAAATAAGACCTACCTACTTCATGGAAACATAAGACATCCCCTGAAAATAAGACCTAGCGCATCTTTGGGAGCAAAAATTAATATAAGACACTGTCTTATTTTCGGGGAAACAGGGTAGTAGGTTACAAATTGTTGAAAATGTCACAGGGATCTGTACTAAACAGTGTTCATTCTGAATATGTTTCCATTTCAGTTCTTTTCTCCTAAGAGCATGGCGGCATATGATTAGCATGTAAATTTCAGAATGAGAGTAAAACAAAATCAAATGCCCAGCTTCTTAGAGACCTATTTTGTTTTCCTTTTCTACACAGAGAGAAAAGTAACAAATAAAAATTTAACCAGGAAGAAGACATTCAATTTTAATATAACTGGGATAGAATGCATGGTGCAATATACATTCAATCTCCTGTTACTTTGGTATTTACAGAGAAAAGGAGAACTGAGTTTGGAACTAGCAAGAATTTCAACTTTCAAATAACCATTGACGCTCACCATCCTTTAGTTGTTCAGACAGGAAAGGGGGTTAACAGAGTCCCAAAGATCTTCTCATTAACTGAGTTAACAAGAGAACTCAGGGAAACAGAATATTACAAAACCCTAAGCGTTCCAATCAGAGATTACTGGCCCATCTAATTGGGCCGTACTCTGAATCATTTAGTGCACCACAATGGCAAATATTATCACTCTCCAAATAAAGGCAACTAATATGAAGTAAAATAACAAAAATCAAAATCCTACTCTCGATTACACACAGCTGCACAATGTCTTTTGCCCAGTGTTGCAATATGTACTTGAAACCTGCAAAACTCGCAAAAACTTTAACTAGCAGAAACAACAAATGTCCCCAAGAAAACTGGGAAACTTTGTCACACTTAGCACATGAAATCTGAGATAATATTCAATCCCAGTGTTAACCATTAACCAGCCAGGCAACTGCGTTCAAGGAAAAAACAAATAAACACAAAACTTCTCCCAGAATTAATTTGATAAGGCTCAAAATTCCATAATTACCTACCATACATTTTAACAAAACCAGTTTGACAGACTGAGCTGCTTTTTAACATGTACTTTTGCAAGAAATATCAAGTTCAAACTTTTGTGCCATGTTAAACTATAAACTTAGAATTCATAACTGTTTTATTGGATAGCAAGAATTTAGCCAACTATTAATTTAATTATGAGTGAATGCAAGACCTTTAATTTTTTCCTTTTTTTTTTTTTGCAATGAAATGCAAAATTGTACCTTTGACATCATAATGTGATCATCCAAAATATGATGAAACTTACAAGGTCTCCAGGTTTTCCAGTCCATCAAAACAGTGTCGACCCAGGCTTTTAATTTTATTATTATGAAGATGCCTATGGAAAAAAAGCATCAAAATGACTTTAATATCACCCAGTAGCAACTATTACAATGATTTATATGTCTAAGGGTGTATGGCTTAGAGAAATGGCCTCAGACGAGCGCTCGCCAACCGGTGCTCCGCAGACCGCTGGTGCCCAGGAGCTCCAAAGGTTGGTGACCACTGCCCTGGATGGAGACCAAGGACACCTGGTTCAATTCCTGCCAAGGGCATAGGAGTCAAGCAATGGATGTGTATCTCTCACATGATGTTTCTCTCCTCCTCCTCTCTTTCTTTTTTTAATATATATTTATTGATTTTTTACAGGGAGGAAGGGGCATTGATTTTTTTAAAGAGAGTTAGAAATATCGATTTGAGAGAAACATTCGATCAACTGCCTCCTGTGCACCCCGCAATGGGGATGTGCCCGCAACCAAGGTACATGCCCTTGACCAGAATCGAACCTGGGACCTTTCAGTCCACAGGCCGAGGCTCTATCCACTGAGCCAAACCAGTTTCGGCTCTCCTTCTCCTTTCTATGCTAAGACTCAGTAGGAAAAAAAAAAATTCCTTGGATGAGGATTAACAAGAAAAGAAAGAAATGGTATAGCTACAAACTGACGCGGCTAGAAGGGAAGGGAGTTGTGGGGCTGGGTCCAAATGATGAAGGGATTAAGTAGAAAAGAAAAAAAAAGCTACAGACAATAGTCTGGTGATTACCAGAGGGAAAGGGGAAAGAGGGGAGGTAGGAGAGGGTCAAGGGGGTTAAAGAGTGATGGAAGGACTTTGGGCGGTGAACACACAATACAAGGTATAAATGATTTATTATACTAGTGGACCCCTGAAGTTTATTAGCCAAGTCACTCCAATAAATAAATGCAATTACTAATTTAAAAAAATGGTATAGCTGCTAAACATTTCAGCACTAGGCCAATGGAAAACAAACAGCACTGGGCAGTTATCTCAATATACACTCCAGATTCAGATTCGCTGGACAGAATGCCAATAAAAAGGAAAATGTCTCTAGTGGGAAAAGGGTGCACGCATTAAATATCCCTTAATATGCACCCTTATCAAAACCAAAGGCTTGATGAGCTTTTAATCCCATGAAGTGAGACGTGGATGAGCTCTCCTTCCGGGAAGTGGGAGAAATGACTAGGAAGGAAGCAAGTGAGCTTACATCAAGAATCAGCACCAGGTTTTACAGGAAATACCGTTTTATTATATCCAAGCTTTCAAAGATTAGAAACACAACCATCATATACTGTTTGAATGGACAAGTTGGTGAAAATATAAAATATCGCCCTAACCGGTTCAGTGTTTGGAGTGTTGGCCCTCGGACTAAAGGATTGTGAGTTTGATTCTGGTCAAGGGCACATTCCCTTGGTTGCAGGCCCCATTTCCGCCCAAGGTCAGGTGTGTGCAGGAGGCAACCAATGGATGTGTCTTTCTCACACTGATGTTCCTCTCTCTGTCTCTCCCCATCCTTTTCACTCAAAAAATCAAATCAAATCAAATCAAATCAATAGAAAAAAAATGTCCTCTGGGGAGAATAATAAACAAACAAATCAACGAAACCCTTGTATGAGCACCTCAAAACAATCCTGCTTGTTTTAACATTGAATACACTGCTGACACACAAGTAAAAGCTGTACAAGTGTTAGTTGATGATCTAATTTCTTCTCACGGTTACAAACGGTCACATGTTTCAGAGAAATTCAATAGTTACTACCAGACATGAATTTTTAAAATTATCCTATTCCGTATTTTTAAAAGCCATCACTTCGATTTTGTATAAAGGGCAGCTCCCCCAAACCCTCACTCTTCAGGAGCATCGTCAGTAAGATGCTTTCTTTCTTTCTTTCTTTCTTTCTTTCTTTCTTTCTTTCTTTCTTTCTTTCTTTCTTTCTTTTAATACATTTTATTGATTTTTTACAGAGAGGAAGGTAGAGGGACAGAGAATTAGAAACATCGATGAGAGAGAAACATCGACCAGCTGCCTCTTGCACACCCCCTACTAGGGATGTGCCCGCAACCAACGTACATGCCCTTGACCGGAATCGAACCCGGGACCTTTCAGTCCACAGACTGACGCTGTATCCACTGAGCCAAACCGGTTTCTGCAGTAAGATGCTTTCATACTAAGAAGCCTGTTTTGGGCTCCCACATTAACCTCACTCTACGGGATTAAACGGGGTGGATACTCACAGGACCACCAGGCTCGACAGGTTGGTGAACGCAAAGTCAGGGATGCTGGAGATTTTGTTGAGGGCCAGGGTGAGCGCCTGCAGGGTGGGCAGATTGCTGAGGGGGTGCACGGGCACCTCCGTCAGACTGTTGTCGTCCAGCCACAGGTGCCGGAGCTGCGCGAGCCCCTCGAAGCTGTTCTCGGGGACTGAGGTGATGTGGTTGGCATCCAGACGCCTGGCGGGAAGAAACAACCACGTTCAGTAACGCGTCCTACTGGAATGAGGCAATCCGAGCCACACGGCTCTGAGCTTCCAAACACAAAGGCCTTATAAAACGACCGGGCTGGGGCATCTGATTTTTCCCATCCCACCAGAAGTCCTCATCAAGTCTCACGACTTTTCCAAGATCAGTGCATGGAAGTCAGTTCTCTCCCTTCATAACAAAGAAATGTGAATCCTTTAAGGCTAAAAGGCCAGGAAGATTTTTTTTCTTAACCCTCACAAAGCTTAAGTCAGAATTGTATGTCTCAAAATACATAAAAAATACAGAAAAACAACAAGAAACTAAGATAAGCTTTACTTACAATTTCACATCATAACTAATAGTTGATATTACATTTTTTGTTGTTGTTAACTCTCACCCAAGGAGAGATATATATTTTAGGGCGAGTGGAAGAGAGAGGGAAAGACAGAGAGCAACATTAATGTGAGAGAAACACATCAACTGGTTGCCTCCTGCACAAGCCTTGACCAGGGCCCGGGTCAGGGAGGAGCCTGCAACAAAGGTGCACACAGAACCCTTGGCAAGAATCATACCCGGGACCCTTGGGTCCACAGGCCCCTGCTCTATCCACTGAACCAAACTGGCTAGGGATAACATTAAATTTCATTGTTATTTTGACTTTGTATCAAGGGGGTAGGGAGAACAGGAAACTATTTCCAAAAAAAATTTATAGGAACAAATCACTCTAATAGTATTTGCCGGTGTATAAGACGATTTTTTGGCCCTGAAAAATATGTATTTGCCGGCGTATAAGAGACTGGGCGTATAAGACGACCCCCTAACATTTCCACTAAAAAATACAGAGTTTGTTATATACTCGCCGTATAAGACTACCCCCCACTTGGAGGCATATTTTTCAGGGCCAAAAAGTCGTCTTATACGCCGGCAAATACGGTAGATTCTTAATCCTTAATATCACCAGGCAAGATGGGTGCCATGCACTATTTAAGAAAAGGACCAACTGTTCACAGAAAAAGTTGAACAGCTACTCTGATCAATGTTACTGTGACTTTAAAGCTTCTTTAATTTTTCCATTATTTTTTTTTTAATTAAGGATACCTCACTAATAGGATTTACTCATGCTTACAGTTAAGTCCCCATCTGAAAATCTGGGAAACTTAAGTCTCAAGTGCTACTGTGGGCACAACCAGGCGTAACTGTTGGAATAATGGCTTTCCCACACAAAGATGACCTGCCATTAATATGATAAGGGACAGCATGTGCCCAGCAAATCACAACTTTCTTCACGAATCCCTTTTGCTGTATCGCCACTACGGAAAGTCATACCCGACAGACCTCCTGGTGAAAATTAGGGAACAACCGCAACGAAAAACTGGCGAAAAGTCAAAATGACAGCCAATTTGAAAAGAAACCAAGTGTGACAGCTCTCTAGCTCAGGAAACTGACTTTCAGAGTGGCTTCTGTGCCTCCTTGTTTCCCATGCTTCTCCAGCTTCAGGTCCGCAGTAACTGTCCCCTTCCCCTCCAGGTGAGGACTGAGGCTGCTCCCAACTGAGCCCCCAGGCCGGGGGCAGCCTGACTGGCGGGGGTTAAGGGGGTCAAAGACCCGGGGTCCTGCTGAGGATCAGATGGAAGCTTTCTTTTTGATAACGCCAAGATAACAGAAGGGACGCTGACAACGGGAGAGCTCGGGAAACTGAGCAGCTGCCTTAAGAATCCACTTAGACTCAAACGTTTTGGGGCTTGTTCATTCCTTGGGCTTTCTAGAACCTACCCCTGAGAAGAGACAGGCATCCTTTAACGTAGCAGACTGGCAAAGTCCTGGCCGAGGAGCTGCTTAGGAGATTTGCCTTCATGATACAGGAGTGTGTTCGATATCTCTCTCTCTCTCTCTCTCTCTCTCTCTCTCTCTCTCTCTCTCTCTCTCTCACACACACACACACACACACATTTCACAACCTTAAGGTGCTTCCACTGGGGGAGAGAGAGAGACACTGGTCATATATATAATCATACAGTTAACCATGTAATGTAACTGAATAGTGCAATTAAATCCTACTCATAGCAAATTTAATTATCTGCAGTCTATTCACACATTTCAATGGAGCATCTCATTAGGCACCGAAGATCCAATGGCGAAGCCTGGCATTCCGGTGGGGGTGATCACACTGTGATACATTTGAGAGATGATCACGGAGTGCTTAAGAAGTGCTGTGAGGTAAATAAACATGCCACTGAGATCAAGGCTGATGGAGGTTCAGAAGGAAGGGTTCAGAGAAAGAGCAGGAGGGTGTCGTGTGAGAGGCAAAGGAGACCGGAAGGGGCAGATCCAGTAGCAGAGAGGAGCTGGGTGTGGTCCCAGCATCCTCTGGGTCAGAGCGATAAGCACGTGAGAGGAAGGGAGGGAGGGGCCCCAGAGACACAGACGGGGATGGGACCAGGTTACGGTGGACCCATGTGGGCCAGGTGAGGGGTTTGGGTTGTATTTTTAGTGCGGATTGAAGTGCCTTCCGAGTTAGAGCAGTTTAAAAGGTAAAATTGCTTATGTTATCATGCTGATAGCATGTATTCATATTCAACAAAATAACGTCTCCCCTGCACGCACAGAGAAATCGGTATTGAAATGTTCTGTTGAGATGCGGTAAATACCGTAAAATAAGGAATGTTGTCAGGACCCTTTTAACTTAAGCCCAGTATTATGTACACCACATACGCTCCTGCAGAATTCTGAGCCCTATACCACCAAAGAAATGGGATAGCCTTTACTTGAAGCAAGATAACCAGGTGAGTTTTGAGCTAAAAGAGATACATTACTATATTCTAGGCAAAATAATAACACATTAAATACACGGACACAATTTCCCCGGTGCCAACAATCCCCCCAAATTGTAAAAGTCACACACACATTGAGCGCAAAGGGAAGAACTCAGGGACATGAAATCAGGAAGTCAAGTGAGAAAAGGGATTTGTGGTGACACAAATGGTTAATCCTTATATCTCAACTCACAAGTGGGTGTGCCTCCATAAATACCAAGAACTGCACTTACACTGAGATTAATGTTCCAGAGATAATGCATCTTGGAGCTGTGGCTTTGTACCAATGACCTACATTATTAATATTTACCCTTATTAATGGACAAAGAAAATGCTATAATTGATCCATTCGGTAGATGCAATAAATGGCATCAGCTATCCCCCAGAGTGGGAGAGGAGGTGGATCGGCTAAGGTATTCTACCATTTAAACTCCATACAATTATTATTGTATTTAAGCGTACTTTAGTTGTTAAAAGGCTCTCAGTGTGCTAACTGAATTCCCTTACTATTCATCTTTAAAATACGTGTCTTTTATCTGTCTGCAAAAACATTTTCACATCTTACCAAGGCTCACACACTGCTTTCATGTTGCCTTAAATGAAATTACGATACCAAATAATTATGTGATGCATGCCTGCGATGTCAGTAAACACCTAGTCTATATATAGTTTGTGACCAGGTTCTAGTTCAAAATAGTTCAGAAATTCTGCTACTGTGGAAAACCTAGAAAACGTTGCCCTTGAAATCCTTTCCTATCCAATGTTAAGGGTGTTCTAACATTAAGAAAAAAATTCTGAGATGTCTTCTTGGTCTGCTCAGGCAATGCTCGGGGCTTTGTGGAAGTCGGTTGGCGCTCCCTGCTTATTAATAGCAACAATTGGCTTTCCGATGTGAAGGTCATCAGCACCTACTTGCATCAAACCACTTCTGTTCAATTTCCCTCCTGAACTTTGCTCCCCGTAAAGCACTCCTGCAAAACCACAAGGAACGCCTTCGTGTAATTCTGGTCTGAAGATCAGATTTTCAAACGGACTCAAGTGCTGATAAGACTGTTTTTACACCAGAATTTCAATGTAGCTGCCTTGACCACTACACCCACTAAGCTAACAAACCCAAGATCGTTTCCTTCTCAAATACAACAGGCCTGGCGCGTAGCTCCGCGTGGTTCTGACACACGTGAAAACCTTCTGATGCCTTTTTGAAAACGTTTTGTCTGGGCTCCTCTCCTCACTCCCACCCTTCATCCCAATGTTGGGCATTAAGAGGTTGATACCCCATATACTCCCTTTTTTATGACATGAGATACTCTTTTCTTTATCTAAGACATCAGATGCATTGTAAAGTTTAACTGTTATAGCATAAGATACGCTTTATTAATGCATTTTTTTTCACATTCACTTTCCATTAACTACTAAGATAATCTAAAATCAAAAGTTAATCTACAACTTACAATGTCCAGGGATGTGTTTTGGGTGCAGTTAAACGATTTTATATTAGCAAGTGGGTGGGATAAGTTGATGGATTACTTTCACCTACATCTTCTACAATTCACATGCATTTCCTACAAAAGCTTCTATTTATAGTTATTTTAAAGGGCAATCAATTAAAAAAACCCATTAAGGAACAGATTAGTGTATACATGTGTGATGAGACTAAAACCTAATTTTATAACTCGTAACACATAAATGTGATAACTATTACAATTTTTTATTCTGTAATAACCATTACAATTATTTTTTTCAAAACCTCTACGTACATGAGATTACCTGGGAAATTTTTTTTATATGTATAGCTTCCTGGATACTTAAAAGAGAAAATATCATTACTTCTTGGATATGGCCTAGAGATCTGTATTTTAGGGATATTTCCCCCTAGTGATACTGTTACAGATGGTCAAAGAGCCAGACTTTGAGAAACTATGCCCTAGTCCAGGGGTGGGCAAACTTTTTGACTCGAGGGCCACAATGGGTTCTTAAACTGGACCGGAGGGCCGGAACAAAAGCAACCTGACCATGCTGGCACTCTCATCTTGGGCTGCTGGTGAAGGAGCGGAGGGGAGAGCAAGAGAACCCTCCGCTCTTTCGGCTCCGCGGGCCGGATAGAACAGCCAGATCTGGCCCACGGGCCATAGTTTGCCTGCCCTGGCCTAGTCCCATTGTATTTATTTGGACGTGAACTACAACTGTAAATTTGTATTCATGATCCTGATAGAATAACAAACTGAGTTCCCAGTTTTGAAGACTACTTTTTCATTACTTTCAAAGATGCTCCCTTCACCTAGTTATGCAAATTGGGTAAACTAGTAACAAAAGGGGAAAAAATTAATAAAATAGATCATCAGTGTTTAAATTAAGAGATTACACAGTGTTTTTTGAGCAGTTACTACCTGTCAGATATTGTCCTGAGTCCTTTTCATACATTCAAGCACACGGTAAGTAATGAGCAAACTACGGTATGGAGAGTTTTATATAATTTGGCCAGCATCACACAGCCAGTAAACAGCAGAGTGGGGATTCAAAACCAAACAGAGTTCTAATAAATCCAAACTCGCCTGGGCTTCTTTTTGAAAGGGATGCAAACATCCTGACATAAATATGCAAAGGGCTTTCCTTAATGTTGGCAAGAGTCACGTTACGATAAACACACGCTCCAGTGGAGTCCTTCTCACCTCTTTCCTCTAAAGTGCCCCCAAGGCGGGAACTTGGATTTCCACCCCAGGGACAAAGAGACCTAGGTATAGCCTTGACACTCCCCCTCTGCAGCAGGCGTTTCAGTCATTAACAAATATCTGGTTATTCGATATAAAAACAGCCGTTTCTTCAAAACCTGTGGATTTGCAGGGTCCCTGTGATCCCAAGCTGCTCACCTGACCCACCCACTAGAGGCAGGAGGGGAGTCTGCGTACTCAAACCACGGCAGCCATGATCCCCACTCTACAGGTTCATGTACATACACACAAGCGTGTACATAAGAAAGGATGGGGAAAAAAACCAGCAACAAAGGGACGTGCTATATGAAAAACCTTTGGAAATTAGTAGCTGAGCACGGTCGAAACCAAGAGTTGAAATCTTGAACACTCCACATACAACCAGCCTTTCCTCAAAGGGACAAACAGCCTTGGGAAGAAGGCAGCGCAGGCCATTACATTGCCCCTCCCAGTGTGTGTCCAATGTCCACAGATAAGGAACTTGAGTCAGTTTGTCCTAACTGTCATGACCACCTGAAGCTGAGACCTCTTTTTATTTTTTTTATTAAGGTATTATATGTGTACATAGCTTACCATTGCCCCCCCCCCCCCCCACATCCCATACATGCCCTCCCTCCCCAGAGTTTTGTGTCCATTGGTTGTACTTATATGCATGCATACCAGGCCTTCGGTTGATCTCTTATCTCCCCCAGATCACCCTACCCTCCCCCTCATTTGACAGTCTGCTTGTTGTGAAGCTGAGACCTCTTTATGGCTGTTCCTTGACCTTCATGGCCCAAGACCCCGGAACTGCTGTGCGCACACAACTCTGGTTCCACAGGGGTGATGCCCACCTGCCACAGACCAGCCCGTTCCTGTCCCAGAGGAGAAGGGAAATCTCCCCATCTCCTTGGAATCCTAGGTCTTTACACACGTTGCAGCCAGATCATATGATCATATGATAAAAAAAAAAATGCAGAAAACCAAGAAGGTACTTACAGAGACTGCAAAGCACTCAGGCCTCGGATGGCTTCACTGGGCACCGTTTTCAACTGATTGTTTTGGAGGGTTCTGGAAGGAAATTTTTGGTTAGTGAATAAGCAACTGTGACCATTTTTTTTTTTTCCTTAGAAGAATTCAGAGTCGTTTCTTTAAAAAAAAAAATCTATTGCCAATGACAGGAAAGGGAAGAGATCAAGGTGGAAAGCACCCAAGACAAGAGAATTGCAAACAAAGCAAGAAACATCTGCTGTGAAGCCAGAAATGAAACCCAAGTCATCTTCTGACATGCACGTGCCTGGCCGCCGACCTTTCCCGGGGCTGCTTCCCTCTCGGGAATTAAGGCACCTCATTAACCTTCACCAGTCACCCAGCTAACACTCGCCGGAGTGTAACAAGCTAACCGGGAGGAATTACAGCACCCACTGGAATCCCTACACCTTTTCTTTTCTTTCTTTTTTTAAAAACATATTTTATTGATTTTTTTACAGAGAGGAAGAGAGAGGGATAGAGAGTTAGAAACATCGATGAGAGAGAAACATCGATCAGCTGCCTCCTGCACACCCCCTCCTGAGGATGTGCCCGCAACCAAGGTACATGCCCTTGACCGGAATCGAACCTGGGACCTTTCAGTCCGCAGGCCGACGCTCTATCTATCCACTGAGCCAAACTGGTTTTGGCCCTACGCCTTTTCAAACTGGAATAAAGCAGAGCCCAGAATCGCAGGCGTGAGGTTAAGCCACGTGGGTCAAGGGGATAGGAGACCCTGAGTCTCAGGGGGCAGCGGCCGTGTGCTCAGGGAACGCAGGCCAGCGCAGAACCTTGAGCTTTAATCATCGAGAACGAGGGCCTGGAGCTTGAAGGCAAAGATCAGAACCCAAAGTGAAGTCCTACTAGCTTTTTGCCTAAAGCCATTATTCCTAGTCACATGAGTCAAATTAACTGCGTGATGTGAGCCAGAGCCACAGAATGGGATGGTCAGGGGCCCCTCGAGCTCACTGGACCAGAGAGGTCTGGTGACTTGCCCACGGTCACCCAGCAGGTAGTGGTAGGAGTGAGTGGGCTGGTGGTCAGTCCCCCTGCTCCTTAACCTGCCCCACTCCAGACTCCTGGCCTCTGCTGGGACTTGATGTCCTGAGCCCTCACAGGCTACAGAAGTCACAAGCACCTCGGTTCCCTGTAGCTCTGACATGACTGCAATATTTGGAACTCTTGTGAGTCCTTTTCCCCCGAGGGCCAGCTAATTCAACGTTCCTATAGCTGTGAAATATGTGGAAACAAAACCCAACCAACCAAGGGAGCTTAAATATGATTTTGATTCAGTGCATTAGCCACATAAAAAGTCTCATATTCGACTCCAATGCACTAGAGGTCAGAAGGCCTCTTATTCAGATGTTAACTTTTGTTATCTAGACCTAGGTTTGCCTAAATCAACCTCTAGCCTCCCACACCAGCCCACTGGCCACTCCTTAAAACCTTTTAATCCCGAGCTAAAAGAAACTGTGCTTAACCTCGCTCCAAGCATGTTGACTATGCAGAAAGAAAATACACAGCCAGCTGTGAAACTCTAAAACTGCATTACTTACAGAACTTTGAGCTCTTTCAACCCAGACAAGGCCTTCGGGTGGATAAAAGAAAGGTCGTTGCCAGCCAATCGTCTAGAAAAAAGAAAAGTAGCAAGAGGGGGGAAAAATTGTAATTCAGTCTCTTAAAATTCAGAACTCACAATAACCTAATCTGTGATTAAAGCTCTCCGTTAAACATTTCTCAGGCCTATCTGACATTAAACATGGACTTAAACCTTTGCTAAGGCGATCCCAAGATTCTTCCAAGGAGATAAATGTGTCTGGATTTTATTTTATTTTTTTTAACTCTCCATACAATAATTGGAGCAGGCACATTTTTATTCTGGTGAGGTCAAGCAAGCCAAAACACATTAAACCAAATTAAGTTTGCTATTCATGGTCACTCTCCGCAGCTTGCTCGCGGTGTTTTCCAAGTGCCCGGTGAACGCAGACTACTGGCCCGTGGGCAGGAGTGTTTATTCAGATCTGAGCAAACCAGTCTGTCCAGGGGGAATGCCTTCAGGAGGCAAGTCTGTCTGTTATCTCCATAACCCAGTCCATGCAAAAGAGAGGCAAACAGTAAAATTCACCGTAGGCATAACTTTCCATACAAAGGCTGATACAATTTTTTGGGAAAAAAAATAATAATAGGCGTTGTTCTTCTAGAGACTTTTGAAGTGACAAAGTTAAGTGGGAGTGAGCGTGGAATAAAAACAGAATTTGCAAAATGGGTCATTTTGTAAAAAAAAAATCTCAGCACACCGTTCATACTGAGCTGCGTTCCCATTTCCCCAGGCACACCGAGACGGAAGGGAAGTTGAAGAGAGGGCTTTAAGGAGAAGCAGGAAATAGGACCGCAACTCATATAAGTGACTTATAAACAGGTGAACTTGAAGGAGCGTTCCAAGTTTTGGTTTGAATGATAGTTGCATGCCCTGAGGACTGAACACAGCACTCTCCCAGTTTCCTGATTCTGTCAGAGGCATTCTCACAGGCCACGGGATTTTGTCTATAATTAAAAACAAACAAACAAAAAGAGCTCTCTCCCCCTTAGGATCACATAATCGCCACGTCATATGAATTCCTTCTTTGAAGGTTCTCTCTTTCCATCTTTCTTTCTCTTTTCTCTTTCCCTGCACCCCTAAGCCTTATTCATCGATTCATTCCTTCACTAGAAAGTTTCACTCATTAACAAAGTTAAGTGCTTACTAAGTGCCTGGCACACAACACGCTCTTCTTAGACCTCAGGTGTGTCCCATGCTTCTAATCTGTTCCTCTTACACACGTTTGATTTCAGGAAGCCTCAGACATCTGAAGTCACTGAGACCTGAAAACTCTACTTTTTATTTTATTTTTTAAATATATTTTATTGATTTTTTCTTTGAAACGTGTAGATTTTAATCATTTCACTATTATGTATACATCAAAAGTAAAATATGAATAAGACAGTTTAATTCTTTTATTCTTTTTTTAAATTTATTAAGGTATTATATGTGTACATAGTTTACCATTGCCCCCCCCCCCATATATGCCCTCCCTCCCTCTCCAGAGTTTTGTGTCCATTGGTTGTACTTATATGCATGCATACCAGTCCTTCGGTTGATCTCTGATTATTTTATTGATTTTTTATGAGAGGAATAGAAAGTTAGAAACATCAATGAGAGAGAAACATTGATCAGCTGCCTCTTGCACAATCCCCACTGGGTATGTGCCCGCAACCAAGGCACATGCTGTTGACTGGAATTGAACCTGGGACCCTTGAGTACACAGGCCAATGCTCTATCCACTGAGCCAAACCAGGTAGGGCAAAACTCTACTTTTTAGATGCATTTACTTTTTCTTGAAGCTTTTGTCCCAGTTAAAATGCAAACCGTCTTGGAAAGGCTAACACTTGATCTTTACCTGGTGGTATTAACACAGAAACATGTACTGACGATGTGTGTGAGTTGGAAGGGAATGTGGGTGGAGGAGTGAAAGGTAAAACAAACACAGGATGAGAGCAAGTGTGTCGTCTATTCAACAGCCAGCATAACAATGCAGGGTTTTCAGGCAACATCACAACTGTATGACAGGGTTTCACACGTGGCGGCCAGGTCATGGAAACAACCCAAGTGCCCTCCCATAGAAGACTGGATAAAGAAGATGTGGTACACATGTACATGGAATACTACTCAGCCATACGGACAGATGAAGCAATCCCACTTGTGACAACATGGATGGATCTTGAGAATATCATGCGAAGAGAAATGAGTCAGTCAGAGAAAGCCAAAAACCATATGCTTTCACTCACATGTAGGATATAAAACTGAAACTCAAGACATAAACAGCAGTATGGCGGTTACCAGAAAATGTGGGAAGTAAAGGGTAAAGCAAATCCTCTTGGTTCTAGACCAGCTATTTTCACCACTGTGTCTAAATGCTTCACCTCTCAACCTCACCTTCACTCCCTACATAGCCAACGTCAGTGTTACTTCCCATGAAAACTTCTGTTCCGATGACCATGCCTGATGAGTGAATTCTTAGAACTCCACTGAAGCCGGTCACAGGCTACCTTCTATGGTTATTCCTTGCACAGTAAGCTTGTAGGCCAAACACTTCCAAGAACAGGCACGGGGAAATGCCAACTCAATATTTAGAAACTGCTTTCTCGGAATTTCTTCCTCAAAAATGCTTGCCATTCCAATACCATAGCATCCCATAGTCTACACCTCCTGCAGGCTCGATGCACGCCCTCTCAAGGGGCTTTCTCCCCCCACCTCTCCAGGCTCACTCACTTAGTTCAATTGGTAATGCAGTGTTTAATAAGGACCGTAAGGGGCAGTAGCCTCCCCCCCCCCCCCCCCCAGCAATGCAAACAGTCCCGTGTCTATG
Organism: Vespertilio murinus; assembly: GCA_963924515.1. Lineage (NCBI taxonomy): Eukaryota > Metazoa > Chordata > Mammalia > Chiroptera > Vespertilionidae > Vespertilio > Vespertilio murinus. Next base: position 148,512,878 of record OZ004709.1, read on the forward strand.
AGGGCTCCTCCAAGTCCTTTGAAAGACCAGCCTTCGCTGTCAAGTCTGCCAAAAAGCAAACACTATAAACAGACTGAGGCTGATGCCAGATTCTTATCCTTTTGTCTCTGATATTAGCTTTCCGCGTCCCCATATCTATGGACTTTCCTTGAGGACTTCAGTCTATTGGACGGGAGCTCACGGAAAAGAGTATTTTATAATTTAACAAAGTGGCAAAATGCAGAGAACCCGACTCCCTTTGCTTGTCAACGGAAGAGAGTGTTGAAGCGCAGGAGCCAAAACATTTGCCTCCTTTCCCCAAATCTCTGCCCCTTGCTGAGCCACGGGAAAACTAAAGCGAGCTAACGTCAAAAGCACCCTCTCTTCCTCCACTATTTCTCATCAATGGAAATGACCAGACGAGCTCTCTGCCTGTGGCTTATCCCAAAATGCAAACCCGGTATCTGGAGAAACCATCACTACCCGGATGCGGTAGACGGCGATAATGCTGAGATGGGGGCACACCACCTCACACTCCCTCCGATTACTCCTTTCTTCTGGAAGGCCTCTGCCCACCTTTTACTGAGTGGCTGTTAATGAATGATAAACACAGAAGCCTGGGGAAAGGGGGACTCTGCAGCTTCAGCAGCTGTACCCTCCAAAGACTCTTGGCTTCCTTTATGGGCCAGTCATCCTTAGAACAGACCCTAGGGATGCTTCTTGTTCAACATCTCAGGTCCAGAAAGAGCAATATGAGTAAAGAACAGGACAGGGGACAAAGTGCCCCCAACCGCTGGAAGGAAACAGCTGCTGGGGGATGAGCCCACAGTAGTTACAGGCACCGTGGTAGTGGTGTACAGACATTCCTTTTCATTTTAATCATCGCATGACAATAGCCACGCTTCTCCGAGTCCCTAAGAGGCCAGCGGACTTGGCATAAGCCACAGGGCTGGTAAGCGGAGGAGCCAGCATTCCTGGCTGGCTCCAGGGCTTATCTGCTTTCTCTGCACCCCTGTGATGCCTCTGGTGGGTCACCCAGAGACCGGGAAACAATCCTCAGAGAACGCGGTGGACTTGGGCAGTAGCCTTGTTTGAGTCGCCACAGGTCTCACTCAGCAGACCAGAGCTCACATGCAGAGACGATGGCATGAGGAGGTCAGAACTGCAATGTTATAGAGGAGTTTCCAACAAGTGAACAGTACCATTCTTCCCAGAGCCAAAGATGACCCGTGGGAAGGGATGTGGAGATGGGGGTGGGGGATGGAACCCCGAGGTGCCCAAGGTGCGGGGCATGCCCTAAACTCACTGGGACTCTATTAGGATACAGAACATTCTCTGTTGTGCTTTTTTAGCAGCTCCCAAGGAAAAACAGGTGGCGGATCTTAAGGAAGAATTTGTCACCGGTGGCCCTCTCCTAGCCACGGCCAGCTACTTCCCATTCTGTGCCTGGGCTGTCTCTGCTGCACCCAACGGTGTTCCCAACTTCTCTCGGCATGAGGACCTATTGGCTGGCTCCAGAAAATGTTTTTAATTTGGTAAATTATAATATTTGTTTTTTTAAACTTATTCTTCCAATGGCTATGAAGCCCTTACACACACACACACACACACACACACACACACACACACACACACCATTAGGGTGAGAACAGAAGGCTGCAGGTGGTATGCTTCTCTCTGTGCGAAGGGTATATGGTCCCAAGTTTACCTTCTTTCCCCTCTGCCGCCTTCCCATTGGACTGGGAGCCCTGAAGATACAACCATATAGAGCCTGGCTGCACTGTGTCCATCCATCCACTCATTACTCTTCCTGCTGTCACCTAGGTCTAGGCCACTGGTCGGCAAACTCATTAGTCAACAGAGCCAAATATCAACAGTACAATGATTAAAATTTCTTCTGAGAGCCAAATATTTTAAACTTAAACTTCTTCTAACGCCACATCTTCAAAATAGACTCAAGAGCCGCAGTTTGCTGACCACGGGTCTAGGCTATCAGTTTTTTCTCCTCTGGTATTATTGCCATGAACTTCCACAAGACTCCTGCCTCAAACCACTAAATTATAAAGTATTTCTGTGCCGAATTAGCTAGACCTTCCGCATGATCTTCTTTCCCCAGTGTTCCTTGTGTCTGCATTTTAGCACTCTATGCTTTTCCACCTCTGACTCTTCCCTCATGACACCCCCTTCGCCTGAAATACCCCCACTCCGGCCTCTGCCCTTCGACACCTTAGTCATTATCACTCTCCAAGTTGGATAATACCGATCATGTGAAACTGTTATGCTTTCACCTTCCTTTGATTCCACAGGTATCTGTAGAGTCAAAGCTCTCTCACTGGATGCATCTTGACTCTAGTTACCGTGAACTTGTCATATCTCCTTCAATTCTATTGTATGTTCCATAAGAGCAGAGACTAGGTTATATTCATGTTCTACTCTTGCATGAAACCTGACATGCAGTAGGTCCTTGTTATATGTATGCTATGATGCTTCAACTAAGTCCCTCTATCAGACTCTGGATTCAAAATGGCAACCCTGCTCCGGAAAGAGCGGGAGAGCTCCCTGATTAGCTTCCCGTTCCTGCATGCTTTCTCCTCCAGTTTCACTTCAATTCCTCTTTGCTCTCCTAACAGGAAAAGAACTATCTGGCTAGATTTTAAAGTGCTCTGGCAACGATTTTCTTTCTTAACATATTCTGGGAGGATATTTTCTTAAGGAGGGTGGCCTTTCAACTTGGGAACACCAATCCATTGGTCAACAGTATTATCTCAACACACTCTGCGCCATGCACACGATCACACAGATTTAACACGGGTCTAGCCGGACTCCTAATGGGAGCTCAGGCCACCTCAAGGCAACTCCTGTTTATTCTGCTTGTTGCAACAGTCCCAGAAGCAGAGAGAGCAAAGACAGAGAGGGGAGAGACCGAGAGAGGGTGGAGCAAGCCACAAGACTTCCGCCCTCCCATTGGACTTGGAGCCCTTCCAGGAAACAGGATACAAGTGGCTCAGTGTGCAATGCCTTTATGAATCAGTTTTGTGTGTATTTATTATTCATAAGGCCCATGGATTCACATTAGGGGCTCCTTCCAGGGGAAGCTAGAGTTTTCAATTATACCCTCTATCCTACATGCATATGCTACGTGATATTTTCCATCTGGCTCCTCCCAGAGGGGGGAACAGGAACAGTGCTGGCGTAAGAGGCACTGGTCAGTGGTGTGCATGAACGAGCAGGCCACGGGCAGAAGGTAATCTGTGTGCTGAATTAGGCTGGGATTTCTCCATTTAAAGAAATGAGAGAGGCAAGTGTGAAATAGAGGGTAAGCCAAATGGTGTCTATTTCTCTGAGAAATGTCTGGATTTGGGTTTCTTCTAGTCTGCTGTAGAAATTTCATTGTAGCCAGCCATTTGGCTGAAATTCTAGTAGAGCCCGGCAGAGTAAGGACTACAATATACACTGACTAGACATATGGACGGAGCTGGGGGAAGGGCAGATGAGGGATCGGTAACTCCCAGCAGCTGTTGTGAGGAGCCTGGGGTGGAGCAGACGGAGGGAGGACAGGCAACTGTAGCAGTGAGGCTCACGCAGGCTTTGCATACAAACCATAGAGAGCTTTATCCATGGTGATTTCTCTATCACATTATGGAGAGGCCGGGAGGCAGGCGACCAAACCAGAAAAGAGTGGCCTCCCCTCAATTCACGTGACCCTCCTTCATTTTGCAGAGGTGGTTTACCAGATGGCCCGGCATTGTGCTATTATCAAGTACTGACAGGAGTGTTACCTTGAGCCACCACCCCTCCCTCCTGAGCCACATTTATCTCGCCCTCAGCAATGCCTTCTCTCCTCCCTCACCATTTCTTTCTACACCTACGTTTCCCCACCTAGCAGATCTTATTTTGAAAGCCACACATACGAACTATCACAGATTGTACCCAAACGTGCCCGCGCTGCCTCTCCTACAATACCATTCAGTTTTCTCAAGTAGGTGGATCAGTACCGAGTCATGCCACGTGCAAAATACAATAGACATGAGCACCAGCCCATAGCACTGCCCCAGAGAAGGCATTTCCAGGTCAACATTGAGTAGGGCAAATATTGCTGCAGGAAAGTGTGAGTGACATCCTCTTATTAACTATAATTTGAAACCAACAGGATGCCAAATTTGGACAACGTTTTAAAGTAAAAGCAAAAAAAAAGCCCTTGATCATAGATTTATTTACATGGTAACGCCCTAATATGTGCTCAGAACTCTGCTGCCTCATGTGAAAAATAAACACCTCAAGAGGTGTATCTGATTCGGGGATGTTTCTTTTAGGGATGTTTGGTATCAGCACATATTAACAAAAACTCACACGTATATAGCACTTATTACTTTCCTAATCCTACTATATTGGCTCTGAACAGTGGGTCAGGCAGGCTTAGTATCACCACATCCTCTCTGTTTTGTTTTGTTTTTAAGCAGATGAAAAAAGTGAGCCTTTGTTTTCTCCCTGCCTTGCCCAAGGCCCTACACCATGGCTAAAAAACATAAAGCCTTGAAATAATACATGGTAAACAAAACAAAATAATGTAAATTCTAGAAACAGAACAATGTTGTTTTATGTTATTTTCTATAAATGACTTTAAGAGAACCTAAGGATGTGGTTATTTTCATAGTGAATCCAGAGGGCTAACAATCCAATAGCGTCCTTTATATTCCCTTTGGACATTCTTTCTATCAGCATTAAATAAACCTCATCTGGTACAGTATATCTGAGAGTTCTCACTCAGCCAACAACGTTTTACTTACCTTACTTCTTCACATACCAAGAAGAGTTTTATATCTTCATAGACTTTTATGTAAGTACTATAAGCCCAGTGCACAAAATCCATGCACTGAGGGGGGGGGCGGCTTGTTGTCCTTCTGCCCATCTTAAACCCTCTCCAATCTGGGACCCCGGTGGGATTGGGCCTAAACTGGCAGTCGGACATCCCTCTCACAATCTGGGACTGTTGGCTCCCAACCACTCGCCTGTCTGCCAGCCTGATCACCACTTAATCACTCTCCTACCAGCCTGATTGATGCCTAACTGCTCCCCTGCTGGCCTGGTCTGCCTCCCCCCAAATGCCCTCCCCTGCAGGCCTGCCCCCCCCCAACTGCCCTCCCCTACAGGCCTCTGATTGCCAACAACTACCCTCCCCTGCCAGCCACCTTGTGGTGGCCATCTTTGACCACATGGGGGTGGTGGCCATCTTGTGTAAGGGTCAATTTGCATATTACCTCTTTATTAAATAGAATATGTGAAAACTGAGTATGTTTTATGAGCATGCATGTATTAAGAACCCCTATTATGGTGATTCTCAAATTTTTAAAAGTAGACTTAATTTACAGAAAAGAGGACAATTATTTCATACATTCCCCACACATATTTGATTCCTAGTCATGGCACATGCCTGGGTTGCAGGCTCAATCCCCAGTAAGAGGTGTGCAGGAGGAAGCTGATCATGATTCACTTTCATCACTGATGTTTCTATCTCTCTCGCCCTCTCCCTTCCTCTCTGAAATTAATTTTTTAAAATAAAAAAAGTAAGCTTATTCCTGCTAACAGTGTAAGGCCATCTAGAACTTGTGCACATACTAAAAGAGCTTATTCAATTCAAAGGAACTTATGTTCCACCTACACCAGTTGGCCTTTGTATCACCCACTTCCTCTTATAGTAACCCACAGAAGACGTATTTTATGAGTAAGTCAATAAAAACCTTGGTAATAGCTATATTTCCTGAGCAAAGTGATCCTGACAACCTAGTCATTTATCCTCTTGCAATGAACACATGCACTATCCACCCATATGAGGAAATACAGCTTTAAAAAATTTTTACAACCAACATCAACTAATAAATTTGACCTTTTACTACAGGCCAAGCAAGGTACTGAGTTTTCCTAAGACATTTCTCATTTCATTTCTTATAAATGAGGATGATTCATTAAACATAAAACATCAATGGAAGTTAGTTTTTACATAGCCTGATAAGGTTTCTCACATCAATAAATTAAAAAATAAATAATCCTTTGTCTTGCCTGGCCAGCATGACTCAGTGATTGAGCATCGACCTATAAATCAGGAGGTCACGGTTCAATTCCTGGTCAGGGCACCTATCCCAGTTGTGGGGCGTGCAAGAGGCAGCCGATCAATGATTTTCTTTCACTGTTGATGTTTCTACCTCTCTCTCCCACTCCCTTCCTTTCTGAATCAATAAAAATATATTTTAAAAAAGAAGAAGAAAAGAAGTCCTTTGTCTTAACCTTCTCTCGATCTCAAGTACAAATATGTGGTTACTATCACCAAAGGTCATACAGGAAAGTGAGACAACACGCTCTGGCCTTAGAAAAAAAGTCAGTGTACCCTGACACACCTAGAGCACAAAATCACAAGGCCCTTCATCCAGTAATAAGGGGTAAGGAAAGCAGAGAAAGTGTAAGAAGGATCTGGGAAAAGAAAAACCAGGGAAGGCTTCCTATAACAGAAAGGGCTCAAATGAACTGTACAGAATGGGTGAGTGGTACGGAGAGGAACCGTGGCAGGCACTGTTGGTTGCTTACTATATAGCCATTCGTGTCTTCCTGATAGAGCCTAGATTTGTTCAGATATCTTCTCCTTTACAAGACAGCTTCATGATTCAACTCTGACTCGTCTTAGCCAATCATGCTGGTTCCATCCCCGTGACTTGTTTAGGGATGGGACCATGGGTATCCCTCAGTGGTGAGATAATGGGTATTTCTCTTTAAAAAAATATATATTTTATTGATATTTTACAGAGAGGAAGGGAGAGGATAGAGAGCTAGAAACATCGATGAGAGAGAAACATCGACCAGCTGCCTCCTGCACACCCCCCACCGGGGATGTGCCCGCAACCAATGTACATGCCCTTGACCAGAATCGAACCTGAGACCCTTTAGTCCGCAGACCGACGCTCTACCACTGAGCCAAACCTGTTTCGGCATGGGTATTTCTTTTTCCTCTCTTCTCCTTATCCGAGTCTAGGCTTTTAAAACTGAATATTCATTAATTTTATGATCATTTTATTAATAAACCAAGTATGTCTGTGATACAAATATTTCTAGCATTTCCAACATAAATAATCTTTGATAGACCCAACATTAATATCCAAGAATAATATATCATAATATATCAAAGAATATATATATATATATATATATATATATATATATACATATGACTAATAAGTAGTGAATAGGAGAAATAAGGAACAAATTCTGAGTTAAAGGTTCTATTAAAGCATACAATATTTTGTTAAATAAGCATGGCCAGGCTTAGAGTGAACGATACATGAAAGGAATGACTTAGTCTATTTCCTTGTTGAAAAGTTCAAATGCGCTAGCAGAGAATCAAATCTGTTTTCACTTACTTGTAGTCACCACTATTTTTAGTCAAAGAACAAATCATCAGCTTTGGTTAAAATCAATTAATAAATGAGCCAGCAAACGTCATCTGCCTCTCTACACTTTCCGAATCTTGTGTCAAACACTGTAACAACAAATTGCTTGGTTCTCCTGCTTGGTGTCTTCTAGTCTCCTATGAAATCCTGACTTTTCCAGCCCAAATTCTGAGTACATCAAATCCTTCGTCTTCTTTGCATGGAGGCTACTAATCACTATAGGACCAAGTTACAGAGCTGGTTATATTCTAAATTTAAATGACCTAAGGCTTTAACTGGGAGCCATCCTTTGCTCATTTTGCATCGACCCAGATATTCCCCACAGTGTGGCTAGTCACTAGATTCTAGTAGGCTGCCCTAACAATAATTTCTTTCTCCCGGACATGTCTTCTTTCTGCTTTCTTTGGGGGAACTTCTCCATCCAGGTAATTCCAGTGGGGCTAAGGCCATGACCCAGGCTGGGCCATAACATTCTGAACACAGTAGAGAGACTGGTTCAAGGGCAGGCACATGAGGAAGGTCTGGCCATCCAGAGTCCTCCTAGGAGTTTTCTGCTGAAAGTAGGGAGGAAGACAATAGGTATCCATTTCAGATTTCAAGATGCAAGCATGTGCTTGGGGTTACCAAAGTTGTGCTTCCCAGGATAGGGAGGCAGGCTATTTGCAACAGGAAAGAATGAAGCCAAAATACAAAAGTAGAGACAAGTGAATCTAAGAAATGGAGAGCATGAGAAAACGTATAACCTTTAACCCTGAGATGCAGTACCCTGTGAAGCCAGCCCCACCTCTGGCCCTTCTGGTTCTACATAAAACACTAAATCCTCTATTATGCCGCAGTTGGGTTTCTGTCTCTGAAAATCCCTATGGACTCTTGTCAAATACAGTTCCTATTCCAAGCTCTATCTTCTCTCTAAAAAAACAGAAATCACCTACTAGCTGTCCCCAAATGCCCTCTTCTTGATGAACTTCTCACAACCTTACTGAAATGATTCTTAAAAAACTTCAATTCCAGGCCTTTTCTCAACATCTGGCCACGGGCCTCTCTCTCCAGCGTGTCAAAGCTGATTCTTCATTTCTTGTGAAAAGCCTCTCCTCCCCCAGCTCCCGGGGCACAGTTCTGCCCTAATTCTCCCGCTTCTCTGGCAGTTGGTCTTCTTCCCATACCCTGAGTCAAGTGTTTCCCAAGGAGTTGTCTTTGGCCTCCTTCCCTTTTCATCTACCCTCCCTCCCTTGGCATGCTCTTATAATCTAATGTTGCCAGTAATCACCTCAGAATAAAAGACTCCACAATCTATAACCATGATACTCTATTCTGTAGTCTACATCCACGAATCTCTATTCTCAACTTCATACCTATATTTCCGGATGCCCCTACCATATCCTACCTAAAGTCAACATGTATATTCAAAAGTACATGCAATATCGTCTCTTCTGAAGCAACGTTTCTTTCTGTAGTCTTTAATGTTGTCAAAGCACCAACAGACTCCTTAAAATTAAGTGTTATTGATGACACCCATCAATCATCCAAGCTGAGACGTCTCTTGATGCTACTTCCACAACTTCCCTCTTACCGCCTCTCCTCCGCCCTAGTTCAGATTCTCATCATTCCTACCTGCGCCATTGCCATTGGCATCTTCCTCTGTCTCCCCGCACTCTCTCCATTCCAGCCATCCTACTTTCTGCTATGAGATGACACTGATTGAAGGTCATAGGTGGTCCAGTCATTTCCTAGCTCAAAAACTTCCAACAGCCACTCAGATGTTGAAACGCCTCATTAGTCTGCCAAGAAAGGCCCTCAATCTGGCCCCAAATTCCTTCCTTGTTTCTTTCCCGTAACCTCCTTTCAGGAATTCGGCGTGACAACCAAACCAAGCACCACAGCATTCCTATTACCTACCCCGGTCCTCTCCATAGCCTTGCTCATGCTCCTTTTTCCTTATCTCCTCATGAAGAACTCCCACCATCCCTCAAGGCTCTCCAGAAATGCCAACTCTTTGATGAGGTCTTCCTTAATCTTTCTTGCTAGAAGTTACTTCCCTTCTCCTTTGAACTCCCATTACTCTAATACACTGTTCATCTCTCTTGAAGGCAAGAAATCTCATTAAATTCAACACTGAACACAGTGTTTTATCTTAACAAAAGTCCGTTGAATTTTATGAACTGTCTATTAAGTCTTTCCTCACCTTCTCCACACCTACAGTCAGAGTCAGAACTGAAACCAGGTCCATTAGTAACAAGCTATGTGACCTTGGGAAAGCTAGTTAACCACTCTGTGTAAAAACTCAGCCTCCCCATCAGCAAATTTGTAACAAATAGAGCTCACGGAGTATATGAGGTAAAACAAAGCAATGTTTGTTCTAGGAAGTCCTATTCGGTACATAGTATGTCCAGTTGCTCTAAGGTTTATTTCTATTTCTCTTCTTTCACCCTTAACTCCTTAATATGAGCAGTCCCCAAATGACCCAAGAAAATGGGATGAATCAGACTAGTTATACTCTCTGTGAGCTCACTTTGTACTGCCCAACAGTAAGGGCTATTAAGTCACCGTACCAAAGCACTATAAAGTAGAATATGAGAATGCTTCCAAGAATATAATCTTTTTAACTGTATGTATCACCAGAGCAACTGAGGAACTCTTTTACTTTTACCGGGAAATTGCTGCACTTGATAGAGCTTATCTGACAAGCCTTCATCAAGGAAGTGTTAAGTGAGTCAAACTTTTTTTTTTGAGTCAAACTTTAGAGGCAAAAGAAATTCTTTGTATTAGAAGAGAACAATAATCAGCTACTTTCTACAGCTCTACACAACCCCGCAAGACTACCTGAGACCACTGAAACATTTCAGAGATGGGAATACAGTGGGGATGACAGTGAGCGGTATAGGTCTCATCCGGCCCAGGTACATGCTCACTGTGGTACTTTGGGCAAGCTACTCACCTACTACTGGGCCTTGATATTTTCATCTGAAAATGGTATGGCTAGACAAGAAAACTTCACTGTACGAAGAACTCTTCGTTAATAAATTTTGTGTTCAGTGAACTGACTGAGGGAAATGTTGGGCAGCCAAACCACCTTGGATGGGTGGCTATGGACATACGTAGAGTAGTAGGTAATAGTGCGTGGCTGGTCTTTTAAGTTCCCTTCCACTCCTGTGCCTCTAAATTAAGAAGACTTGAATCATATCAATATATATTCAGATCCTGGCTCTGCTGTTTCCTATACGACCACAGTGAGTTTTTTAGCTCTCTAAAGCCTCCATGTTCTCATCTATAAATTGGGATAATAATCAATTCTATCTACCTCGTAGGGATAGAGGCCTTGTGAGCATTAAATCAGGTAGCATGCATTGCATTTTTAGGACATAATAAACTCTCAATAAATATTGACTGCCATTATTTCTCTTGCACCCTAAAATAATTTCCCTTTGTCCAACCTGACCAATTTTAATTACATTCATGAACTCAGATGGACACCACAAAAAACAGTTTTAGAAATTTAAAACAAATTATCGAGACAATAACCAGAGGCAACTTGTGTCGATTGTATCTTGAACCAGAAATTTGTTTCTTTTACTGTTAAAAAACATCAGTGAAACAGTTGTTAAATTTGAATAAGAATTTCAGATCAGATTAAAAAATATATATATATATATATATATATATATATCAGTGCTAGTTTTCTGAATTTGACAACTATACTGCAGTTATTTAAGCAAAAATCCTTGTATTTTTGGAATAAGCAATAAAATACTTAAAAGGTAAAAAGGGCATAATGCAACTTACTCTCAAATAGTTCTGAAAAATGTACATATACTTTATATGTTTTGGTGTGTGTGTGTGGAGAGATGGTTAACATTTGGGTAATCTGAGTACATGGTATGTGCAAAAATTCTTTATGCTTGCAACATTTTGGAAGTGCATTTTATATATGTGTTATATGTGTGCACATATACACCGAGTAGCCAGGATTATTATGATCTCTGAACGCATAATAATCTAGCCACTCAGTGTGTGTGTGTGTGTGTGTGTGTGTGTGTGTGTGTGTGTGTGTATACACACACATACATACATTAGAGGCCTGGTGCATAAATTTGTGCATGAGTGATTCAGCCAGCTTGGCCGGGGGGAGGGGGCATGCGTGGTTGGCTGGCCTGTCTGCTGGTAGAACTCCTGGTGGAGGGGACAATTTGCATATTAGCCTTTTATTACATAGGATATGCACTGATGGCCAAATTATTATGCGTTCTGAGATCATAATAATCTGGTCACTCAGTGTATATTCTGTATATGTATGTGTCAGTCAATACTTACATATTACTAACTATTACTAACTAAACTATTTAATTTTGACCCACTGTTTATATTTGATTTGAAAATCTTCCTGTTCCAATTATTTGCTAGTCCTCTTCTGTAAAGTAAAGCCTCCATTTAGAATTAATTGTCCTACAGATGAAAAGCCAAACAAACCAAACGAGAGATCTTGAGTTAGCGTTCAAAGATCCAAGCTTCACTTTAGCACTGTGAAGAGTTCCAAAGTACGTTTTGAAACAAATGAAATTATCCTAGTCTCATAGTATGTGTTAAACAACAACTGCGCAAGTGCCGAAGTTGGCAACGGTTTCCATTGCTGTTGCAACATCTAAGCTCAAAGTAACATCCACAGATTTTTCCGTGGTCGCCTATGGGAAAGCAGTTGGCTATGCCTTCTACTGTTTCCAATTAACTCAATTTCACAACTCCACATGTCAGCCATTCCCCAAACGTCTACCAATGCCCCGACAGGTCTCAAGGAGAGCCCCAAATAGTTGTGGCAGCGTCACAGCAGATGACAAAGCCTGTGGGTGCGACACAAACATTTTCCAAGAATTCTGTCTTTCCTTTCACAGCCTTAACCCAAACCGATATTGGCCCTCTGCACCACCCATCCCCAAACCAAACAAACTCTTCCCCCAAATACTTTAAGAGAAAGAAAGACTGCAATGTTTAAGAGGCAAAGTAGACTACCATGTTTTGGTCCCAAAACATGTGGACAAAAATTACCCCATTTTCCCTGCACAATTCTACAGTAAGGAGTTCCACATTACATGGTATATAAAAACTGAGGTGCAAAACTCAAGACCATCCCCAGATCTGCACTTTGTATGTAGAAGTTAGAGCCAGACCGGTGTTTCTGTATCCTCTGGGGAGAGCAGGGGGGAAATCACTGGGTCATGATGTTTATAAACTGTAAAACGTTCAAAAGGAGGTTAAATGTGAAGATAAAACTGGCAACAATAGTTTTCAAAGTGCATGTCACTTAAAAATGCGGGTGGAATATTTCCCTGAGAAAACATGCATGTCACCCACAGGGCTCAGAGAGCACAGGACTCTGGGGATCCGATTTCAAGCCCCAGCACAACGACAAACCAGCCCGGGACCTCGAATGAGGCGCTTGACCTCGTCGGCCCCATTGCTCCTTTTTATAAAACCGCTTCTCTGCGCAGTTATGAGAATGAACTTTTATACATTGTAAAACTCGATATGCTAGCTATTTAGCGTCATTATCGTTATAAAACTGAATTCTTCCTGACCCACGCCGACTGGCTCTCGGGGCTCCCAGTCTCAGGGAATGTCACTCAGGGCAAAAAGCGTAGCCTCATCCGCATTACTCACTCGCCTATCCTTCAGGCTGAAAGTCTAGACTCCTCAGCTTAACCAGTCCCTCGTGACCTGGCCTCATCTCCTAACAGTTTTCTGTCTTTCAGTATCTCAAATGTCCCCGTTTCCCAATAGGCATCACTAAACCATTTCAAATGTTCTAATGCTTCTGAAACGTCTACCTCTGGGTTTCTGCACATGCCACCAGGTTCTTTCTGGAGCACCCGTGCTAGCCAACCTCATTTGGCTAATGCCCATGTGTTGTTCTTCAAGACTCAGCGGAAGCTATTCTGGGAAATCTTTCTTAAGTCCTACAGTCCCGAGTAAGCCTGCTGCTTCAGGCTTCCCCCGGCTCTGTACACACGCCTGTGACAGCCTTCGCTGCCGCTGCACCAAGTGTCCGTTCCGTCTCTTCCCCCGGACCAGCCATTTCCAGCCGGTGAGCCGCAGCATCTTTAAAGCATGCCACACCTGACCTTCAGTCAAGGGCACTGGCCTCTTTCCCCTTAGACTGTCACATCAACAGCCAGCAAACAATGGCTATCCAGTGTGAATGAGTCAAAATTATACCTATTTTTTTTTGTCAGATCTGCAAAAAAATATAACCTATGTTTTGGTGGGCCATGAGATGAAAAAGGCTGAACATCGCTGCTCTAGACCATTATTGTCCAGTTGAACCTCCTGCAATATTGGAAATGTTCTATACCAGCCGTGGGCAAACTATGGCCCGAGGGCAGGATCCGGCCCGTTGGGCTGTTCCATCCGGCCCGCGGAGCCCAAAGAATAGAGGGTTCTCTTGCTCTCCCCTCCGCTCCTTCACCAGCAGCCCAAGAGGAGAGTGCCAGCATGGTCAGGTTGCTTTTGTTCCGGCCCTCCGGTCCAGTTTAAGAACCCATGGTGGCCCTCGAGGCAAAAAGTTTGTCCACCCCTGGTCTATACCTATACTGTCCAATACAACAGCCACTAGCCATTGGAAAGATGGCTCGTTTGATTCGAGAGGTAAGTGTTCCATTGTATTTAATTTTAATTCTTTTAAGTCTAAACTTAAATAGCCACCTGTGGCTCATGGCGGTGCCGTTGGATGGCACAAGTCTACGCAGACTGTCAACTCCAAAGACCACACTGACGTGTCTTGGTGTCCGTGGCCACCACGGGAATCTGGCACACGGAAGGATTCAGTGTTTGTTGAAAGACTAGTAAATATGTAAATACCTATAAACACATCTCGTATACAGTTGGGAACTGATTCCACACAATATTCAAAGCGTTCTGGGTTATCATAAAATTTGGCCAAGCCGATCACATCTCGTAAAGCGCACCTCATTAAGTATGGTGGAACACCCACCCTCCGAGAGGCATTTGTTTCTCCTCGGGACTTCAGCTTCGCAGTGATGCTTAAATGACTTCCAGATGACTTCCTGATTAATGGCCCGCTGCTTATGAAATACTACAATAGCCGTGGCAGCATGATTTTGGAATGTCAAAACCCACTACACTGCTTTATGAAGAAAATACATGGGTGTGTGCTTTGTTACCATGCTTCTATTGACATAGGGAGGAAAATCCCCTTGAATGCCTGAAGTATGCCTCGAGTATAAAAGACCACTGACCTCTTCTTTGAAACTAACCATCAGCTGCCCTAACCGAGCATGTGTGTTTGTATCTTTAAAATATATTTTTATTGGTTTTTAGAGAGGAAGGGAGAGGGAGGGAGAGTTAGAAACATCAATTATGAGAGAGAATTATTGATTGGCTACCTCCTCCAAGTTCCACACTGGGGACTGAGCATGCAACCTGGGCATGTGCCCTGACCGGGAATTGAACTGTGATGTTCTGGTTCATAGGTTGGCGCTCAACCACTGAGCCACACTGGCCAGGCTGAATGTATTTTTGAAATCCTGTACAATATTTGGAGACAGTGTCCAGGATTGATTTGAGGGGCTCCAGGCACTGCAATAGCAGACTATGGAGAGACCATGAGCTCGCCCCGAAGAACAAGCGGGCACATTCAATTTGGCTCCAATTAAAAGTCTCAGTTGACAGCACTCAGGAGCTTGACAGAGGCTTGGTCACTTGAGATTTTAAGAAAGCTAAGATGTGAACATCACAAAGCTGAGCTCGAACAGGTCTGACTCCACATCCACGTCATCACTACGAACCTCTCAGAGTGGAGCCGACAGTCAAAGGCCTCAGCAAAGGGGGTCTGCACACAACCGCCCGCCCACAGGAAGGAAAGCTTCTCCAGGACCCCCACCTGGGGCATCACACCTCCCACAGGGGCATCAGATCGCTGGACAACCGCATGTGAATGTCCTTTCATTGCATCATTACTTCTATCAAGGGAGACTAATCCTCAGTCTGAAACTATCCATACATATAAAAGGCTAAGCAAGCAGCCAACTGGCCAACCAGCTGACAGCTATGACGTGCACTGATCACCAGGGGGCAGACACTCAGCGCAGGAGCTGCCAAGCAATAGCAACCTTGCAGAGTGCCCTCTCACGCCCTGGGACCCCTGGGGGATGACGGGCTGCCCGTTTCAGCCCGATCCCCACAGGCCATGCCAGACACCCTTCCCGCCCCAGTTCTGCCCCAGGGGTGGCCGGCTGGGGAGGGACTGTGGGAGGCCCATCTCGCCCAGTCCCACCACACCGGCCACCCTCTAACCAATTTGCTTTCAATGTGCACAAATCCGGGCACTGGGCCTCTAGTGTGTGAAATAAAAAAGAGCCACCTCGCCAGGTGGCTCAGTCGGTTGGAGCATCTTGTCGTCCAAAAGATACAGGTTGGATTCCTGGTCAGGACACAGACCTCGTTTGCAGGTTCAATCTCTGGTTGGGGCGCATGCAGAAGGCAATGAGTAAATGTTTCTCTCTCACACTGATGTTTCTCTCTTTCTCTCTCTCTTTCTTCCCACCTCTCTCTCTAAAGTCAATGAAAACATCTTTGGGTGAGGATTTAAAAAAAAAGGAATATGTAAAGTACCTTCAAGCTTGATCAGGAGAAATAAGGAATGGGCCTTCAAAAACACATAGTTCACTCCTTTTAAATTCAGTTTAAAAACTTAATTAAAAAATAAGTATTTATTACAAGAGAATGAATGGTCACTGAAGAAAAACAGGCTAAAACAAAACACACATTGAATCCTTTTACCCAAAGATAATATTCGCTATATACTCCATTGCTTTTTTTTTTTAATCGTGGTTTTAAAAGGGTAAAATAAGTAATAGCTAGCATTTACATAACCTCTTGTTTCACGGACCGTCCTAAGCACCGAGCATCTATTCACTCATTCTGTCTTCGCCACACCACTACGAGGAGGGACTGTTGATATCTGTGCCTTACAGACAAAGCAGCCGCGCCGAGGGAAGCTAAGTAAGTAACCTGACCCAGTTCACAGGCTTGGAAGTGAAAATAATCCCCGTTCGGTTTTGGCTCGGGGAACATTACGTTCAACTAAGTAGTGTGGGAAGAAAACTTTCTCCTTCACTTTATTAAATCCTGAACTGCGACGTCAATACCCCGGTCGGAAGCAGGGAGCACACCCAGCTCGTGTTCTATGTGATTCCTGAGCCCCGGCTGGGGGAGGGGCCGAGCTAACAGCTGGGCTGCGGCACTCAAATCTGTAGCAAGAATTTAGATTCCTCAGGGCTGTCTCTCTTTGATGTGCCTTAATATCAAACTGTAATCTCCTCACCCCCACATACTACCGTAATCAATTAGCTTGGGCATGAAAAGCCTATATTTAACTTGATTCAAGTCTGACTTTACTTTTTCCCACCTGGCTCCTTAACATGTAACACTGTAGCTCCCGATTCCTGTAAAACCTAAATGTGCCTGTTTTTGACTAGGAACTGCAAAAAAGTGGGGAGGCCAAAAGCAAAACGGAGGTTAAGACAAGTGGAAGGAAACTGGCCACAATGCACACTGTGTAAACTGGCAAGGCGAGATGCAACCGACGAGTTCAGAGACACTCTTAAAGGCAAAGGTGTTCTTACAGCCCTGGAGGGTGTTCCAGGCCTCCACCCCACCCCCAAAGGTAGGGCGACCAGACGTCCCGCTTCTGGCGGGACAGTCCCGATTTTTAACAATGTGTCCCGGAGTGTTTTAAAAAATATATTTTATTGATTTTTTTACAGAGATAAAAAGAGAGGGATAGAGAGTTAGAATCATCGATCAGCTGCCTCTTGCACACTCCCTACTGGGGATGTGCCCGCAACCAATGTACATGCCCTTGACCAGAATCGAACCCGGGACCTTTCAGTCCGCAGGCCAACCAAATCGGTTTCGGCAAAAGTCGGGACTTTTTTAAAACGCCACGGGACATGAGACAAATTGTCAAAACTCGGGACTGTCCCGCCAAAAGCGGGACGTCTGGTCACCTTGCAAGGTCACCTGGCAAATGTCCAAAGGGACCCACACTCTGTTTTCTGCTCTCTCACGTCAACACGGCACCAGGCCCCTGAAATGCCTTGCATTATCCTTTACAGTCGTGTTACCCATACAGCCACTCCTCTGCCAACGAGGGTAATTACACAGCAGCCTTGCTATCTCGGAAGAGCACTGTAATTAACTTGTGTCACTGCAGCAGCATTCGTGGTTGTAATAATCGCAGCAAAAAATAATAATAATAATAAAAATGTCTGTGGACGTAGCAGTCTTAGTTCTAGCTTTCGAAAATAACCTCATCTTAGGTTGCTCGTTCGATTCCACATCTGAGTGAGGTCACGTGATACTTGTCTTTCTGTGACTGGCTTGTTTCGCTTAGCGTAATACTATCCAGGTCCCTCCATGCTGTCTCAACGGGTAAGAATTCCCACCACCACCACCACCACCACCACCACCACCACAAAAAAAAAAATAACTTCAGCAATTACACTACTTAAAAAATCAAGTTTGTTTCCCTCCAAAAAAGCATGATTTCCTCTGCCCAGAGCCCACTGAAGCTATCTGTATGTCCCCCGTTGTAAGCTTCCAAGGAGAAGAGAAAAAACAAACACAACACCAATTCTCCCTGTGCTACTTACAGCTCCTCCAGAAAAGGGAAGTTCTTAAAAGCATCTTCTGGTAACTGAGTAATGTTGTTCATGCTGATATCCCTGGAAAACAAAATAGAGAAGCTTGTGAACTCGGTGGCATTAGACTTGAAGCATTTAATTTAACAGAAAAATAATTAAGGGGCGGCATGTTTGTAGAGAGAAAAAAGAAAAATGGGCATAAAGACAGACAAGGAAGAGTCACACATTGGCTTCAGGATGCAGAGAACAAGAGAAGTGACAGTTTTTCATTTAGAAACATACCCAGATCCTTTATTGTCCCCCTTAAAGGGTTTGTGGGGGAAGTGTCTCAAGCGACATACAATGAGTGGGCCAGGGTGGCTTCCCGGTGGTATTAAACGCGCTGTATCTGATTTAAAAAGCAATAAACAAGCAAATAAGTACCCCAGGACTTGATGTAAAAATAATTTTGCTGGCAAGGATGGCTTCGCTTAAGCCACCGTCAGGAACAATAAAACAGGTCCCAGCTATACCCTCGTCATATTTCTGCAAAACCTATAAAAGTCCTCCAGGTAATAGCTGAGAGTGGATTTCATTTTTCGCCCGTGAACAGATGCGGGCTGGAGACAAGTGCCTACATGACAGGTATGCAGTTCTTTCCCAGCGCTTCCTGACAGAGGCAGCAGCAAGGAGAGAATCACTCTTAACGATGTAACACAACGATTAACTAGTTCCAACGGCGAAAAACTCCTCTACTAACCATTTCTTTCTTCCCTGGACACTGCCTGTTGGGTTGGCTTTCCCCTTCCATACTCCACTGAACAATGACACAGGTCAGGCAGCCTCAGGAGGGACAGTCCCAGCATAAGGGTTGGTTGCCTCATGCAGGTCCTTCTGCCTCTGGTTTCATGTTAAAGTCTATGGCTCACCCTGCAGGTCTCTCCTTTCTGCAATTCATCATGAAAAATTCACATATGTGACCTTCCCTCTACCAGATTAGACATGTTGGTATAAGAGAGTGTAAGAGAGTCAGGGGTTGAGCACTGACCTATGAACCAGAAGGTCGCGGTTTGATTCCGGGTCAGGGCATGTGCCCAGGTTGGGGCCTTGATCCCCAGTGGGGGGCGTGCAGGAGACAGCTGATTGATGTTTCTCTCTCTCTCATCAATGTTTCTCTCTCTCTCTCTTTCTCCCTCTCCTTTTCTCTCTGAAATATATATATATACATATATATATCTATATATATATCTATATATATATATATTTAATAAAAAAGTATAAGAGAAATCAAGCACATGAAAATCAGATCACAATAACACTTCAGTCAGATAAAATTTTCTTTTGAAGGAAGTGACAACCTCAGTGTCAAGGTAGGAGAGTGCCTTCCCTCATCTTCCTTCCCACTGGAATTTAGGAATGGAATTGCATTCCTTCTAGTGACTAGCCCTTCCCAAGGCAGGTTTGGAAAACTTTGGGAACAACAATGAGTGTAGCACCAAACACAGCAACCACAGTAACGGGTGACATCAGACTGCACATAAAACCTCACTTTACAAATGGGGAAGCCGGGGCTTACCGAACTAAATCATCCCCCATAACACTGAGCAAGTGGTATAACACCAGGAGAGGTGAACCCCAGTCCATGATCTTAACTGCAAACTCTGAGTCTCTTAAGTATCATCTGAGCCATCCAGTGATAGTCAAAATGTAAAGCAAACCCTCTGTCCTGGTAAGATTTTTAAAAAGGAGGGATACTGCCCCCAAGACCTAGGCACAACCCTCAGGGAATCTCAGGAAGAGCATTTTTGCTTGACGACTAAAATGAGGACTATATGCTCAAGCTGGTTTGGCTCAGTGGATAGAGCGGTGGCCTGTGGGCTGAAGGGTACCGGGTTTAATTCCGGTCAAGGACATGTCCAGGTTGCTGGCTCGATCCTCCGTAGGGGGCGTGCAGGGGGCAGCTGATCATGGATGTTTCTATCTCTACCTCCTTCTCCCTTCCTCCCTGAAACCAATAAAAATATATGAAACACACACACAAAATGAGAACTATAAATTCAGGAACCATCATACAAATTTCCTAGAATATGAAACTCCTCTGAGATGAATCTTATGACTATAGAAGTTCAAATGCATTCCAAAATTTTATATCACTGAGAACAACTCACATTCTATTAAAAAGTAACTTGTAAGAAAAATAAAATTAATATACGTCTCTAGGACTAATTCTCCATATTCTCAAAGTAATATATGTTAAACAATTACTAATATATATTCTTTTTGAACCCAGGCTCCGGCACTACTTTAGTCAGCTATCATTATGCCCGTAGAGGGGAAGGAGAACCACTTGTGTTTTCTCATAGACACTCAAGCAAGGGTCCTGAGGCAAAGGCACCAAGACAGAGGTCGGGACCAGCAGGCCCAACTCCCGGCCCAGCCTCACGGCTGCTCGTCCTCCTCGGCCTCGGTGAGCTTATCTCCACGACGAGGGACTTGACTGACTGATTGGTTGGGTGGCTTCCAAGCCTGACCTTATAGACTCCCATGATTCACCTTTTCTATAGTTTCATGGAAGG
Organism: Vespertilio murinus; assembly: GCA_963924515.1. NCBI lineage: Eukaryota > Metazoa > Chordata > Mammalia > Chiroptera > Vespertilionidae > Vespertilio > Vespertilio murinus. The sequence goes on from OZ004709.1 coordinate 148,533,500, forward strand.
GCACACACACCCTTCCTGATGAAAATATATATACTTCACTTTATGGAAAGGGCATGTTTCTGAAAAAAAAGTGTGCCATCAGCTGAAACCGGTTTGGCTCAGTGGATAGAGCGTCAGCCTGCGGACTGAAAGGTCCCGGGTTCGATTCCAGTGAAGGGCATGTACCTTGGTTGCGGGCACATCCTCAGTAGAGGGTGTGCAAGAGGCAGCTGATCGATGATTCTCTCTCTCTCATCGATGTTTCTAACTCTCTATCCCTCTCTCTTCCTCTCTGTAAAACACACACACACACACACACACACACACAAAATAAAAGTATATTTAAAAATATGTGCCATCATAGAAAATTGAAAGCCTACAACTTCGCCATTATAAAAGGGAGCCACTCCCACGGTAAACACATGTGGCCTTGACCACCGAAATCATTCCTAAGAATACAACAAGGCTTCCGAGCGCACGGAAAGGCAGACGAACGATGAGAGTGGGCAGCGAGTCCATAAAATATCGCACAATTTCGGTGCTCCTGAGTCACGGCAATAAAAGCAGGGGGAAGGCTCACCGTAATTTATTACCGCGCAGAGCGAGGCCCTCCGCAGCTGCCTCTCGGGCTGGCGCACCCGCGTTCAGGTGCTATCGCCGCAACAGAAACGCTGATTGATTGCCTCGCCAGAAAAAGACACATAAATTGGAGAGGCTTTGCACCGCACTGTTACCTGCATTCCATTTTTTCAGAACACATACACCTATATAATTCTCTCCTCCCTCTCCCCCATCAGCGTAACAAGACGTGACAGGTCGCTTTGCTGTGAAGCCAGAGAGGCAATTAGGGGGACCCCGTATTTACAAACTAATGTGGCTTCCACGGGACAGGGAGGTTTTGTTCCAAGGCCGCAGATGGAGGAGCAACACGTGGTTTCGAACCTGCCCCCAGTTTCACACGCCCGGGGAGGGGAGCTCCTCTCTCTATGGGTGTTTTTCTCTCATAACTTTCCGGGCTTCGGTTAGAACACATTTTGCGGGCGAGGCGAGAGCGCGGGGCGGGGACGGGCTACAAGATGCTATCTCCGGAGAAGCGCTGCAAACATGTGGTTACAGAGCAGAAGGTGGGTGGGTACTCATTTAAAATAATGAGGGCTAATGGTGATAAACAGCCTACAGACAGCCGGCAGAGCGGATCCCAGACCTGACATCACCCGCAGCGGGCAGCCAGCGCAGCGAGAGCTCCCGGGCTGGAAAGAATGCCGCCGGAGATGAGGTAACTGCAACGAGATGGAGAAAGCCCTGCGCCCCTAATTGCACGGAGAGCAGGCTCAGAAGCCAGAGAAATCGGGAAAACAGATAAAGAAGAGATGGGTAGGAAATGTTCAGCCGGGAAATGCACCTCCAGCTCGGGGCCCTGACATTCATTCATTCATACGGGCAAGTCTTCCTGGCAACACCTGAAATTAAACCAGTGATTTCCCATCCCGGGCTCCATAAAGACAATTAACATAACATAGAAACAAAAACCAAGCATATCACCCATGGCCAGAGCACTGCCAACTCAGAAACACCTCTGAAGGGGAATTTCAAGAGAGCTGATGGCCTTGCTTGAAGGTAGGCAGCGGGGGGGCGTTGGAAGTGCATGGGCCTGGGAACCTGCTCATCTTTCCTGAGCCCTAGTTCCTTTATTTGGAGAAACAGAAGCAGTAATAACTAAACCTTATAAGCAGCTGTGAAGATCGGAAAACGGCAAGTCACCCATGAGAGGCTAAGGCATAGAGATGTCGGTTTTATTTTATCGATGTCCATGTTTTTGAGTCCAGTGGACTAGGAGCAGGCCACGCATCATACCGCCTTCGGCGGCCTTCCTTCCCCAAAGAAACCCTTTTTATACAAGACGTGCACTAATTGGTGCAGAAGACCTAGAACCTGGAGCTCTTCCTACCTCCAAAAGGACACTCAACGCCACACCCCCAAGCGCTGAAGATTTTAAGCCCGAAAGGTCCTTCGAGATAAAATACTTCATGTTTTTAAAATGTTAAGAAGAAAAATTAAGGCTCAGGTGTTGACAAGAGTCAAGTACTCTTAACAAACAAACAAAGATGAAAGAGAGAGAAAAAAATGCATTCTTATAGGAGATTTTAGAAGGACAAGATAACACAACAGCCATTTAAAAACTAGCAGGATGACCTCAGGCAGGTTAGTGATTAAGAGAGGTTAGAGCACTGACCGGTTTGGCTCAGTGGATAAGAGTGTCAGCATGCAGACTCAAGGGTCCCGGGTTCGATTCCAGTCAAGGGCATGTACCTTGGTTGCGGGCACATCCCGAGGGGGGAGTGTGCAGGAGGCAGTTGATTGATGTTTCTCTCTCTCTATCCCTCTCTTTTCCTCTCTGTAAAAAAAACAACAACAATAAAATACTTTTTTTTTTTTTTAAAGAGAGAGGTTAGATTTTAGCCGTGGGCAAACTACAGCCCGCAGGCCGTATCTGGCCCTTCGGATGTTCTATCTGGCCCAAAGAGCAGAGGGTTCTCTTGCTCTCCCCTCCGCTCCTTCACCAGCAGCCCAAGATGAGAGTGCCAGCATGGTCAGGTTGCTTTTGTTCCGGCCCTCCGGCCCAGTTTAAGAACCCACTGTGGCCCTCGAGTCAACAAGTTTGCCCACCCCTGGGTTAGAACCTAGAACTTTTACTTAGTGGGCAGGAAAATTCTCCAATGTATCTTTTCTATACACAGTTGCTTGAATGCATCTTTTCTATAAATAACTGCTCGGATGTATCTCTTCTATACATACTTATTTGGTTTGGAATAGGTTCATTAGAGTTAGGCCTCTCAAGGTACGCTAACTGGAGCAGAGCATACACCTGCGTGTTATACCCACACAATGCAACACTCCCCCGGTTTCAGAGATCAGAAATACAAAAACACATCACTCCCCGCCGCCCCCACTAGAAAAATAAAGCTGAACACTCAAACACCAGTAGTCACCGGTTTCAAATTTAAAATTTAAAGGGTGCAATTGTCTAATTGAAACTGCTAAATCTCCCAGTGGTTAAACTCTCATCTTTTTCCCCTCATAAAATTTACTAATGCTAAAGTATCTAGAGAGTAAAGAGGGAACATCATGTTTCAACAAGGTACCTTTTAAAATCCCTGCACCGGGCTCCCTCAGCGAGCCTAACCTGTTTGCCGGTGGCCAAGCGCGTACCGCCGGGGGCTCCGCCATCGCGTGCCTGCCGGCGCTGGGCCTTTTGCCACGGAATTAATTTCGTTTTAAATCTGCTGCAACTGACCCCATGATATCTGCCTTCGGACAAGCCCTCCTATTGGTATTAGATAAAATTCGACTGCTGCTGCCACGCCGTTGACTGTATCTCAGACATCACTCAGCGGTTTTAAAAGTCAGCGAATTACAAACGTTCGAGAACACTGGGTTCTCTAGTGCGTTCTCCGGAAAAGGCCGGTGATCACGCTCACCACTCACAAGTTGATAATGACTGAGAACTACTGTCGGTCCAATGACTTTCCTAGGGTCTTTCGCCATCAACCAAAAAGTTCAGGCCAATCTCCAGTGAACAGATTTCTACAGTATGAACAAAAAAAAAAAAAAAAAAAAACTAAATTTGGTAATGCCTCTGGTGGAACAAGTTTGAAAGGGAAGGTGTCTCTGGTCCATAAGGAATATCCACACATATACTTTCAGAGTTCTTAGTCAAAGTTTATGAAGAGTTTAATTTCTTTTCTGATATTAATCCATATCTCCGGGCAAGTAATCTCTTTTTCTCACCACCTTTTTATGGTAACAAAAGTAACCTATGTTAATTGTTCTTTAAAAAAAAAAAAAAACACAGAGAAAACCATCCGAAATATCAATACCCAGAAAAAACGACTGTCATAGCTCATGGGTGTCTTTATAGATTCTTTTTCTATGTGTGATGGATTCTTTTTACAAATACAAAACCCCATAGTCCTGAACATGTTTATCTCTAAGATTCCTCACTGCAAAATTTAAAAAAATCATCTTATATCTTTTAAAGTCTAATATATCCCAATGCTATTTTTAGCAGGCCATACATCTTTGCTACTGGAAGCCACCACGTCCAAAGGAAAAGAGGTCAGTTAAGGATTTTCCTTTACAGGAGAAAAAGAGATACACGGTCACCCACTGAACATTTACGAAGTATCTATTATCCATTTAGGTACAAGACACTATGCTAGGATGGTGAGACTTTTACATCAAAATGTAAATTCACAGGTCCTAAAAAAATGGTTATTAAAATCCATTAGTCCATTCTAGTCTTGTTATGAAGACAGTGTTGCGATGTTTTATTAAATTTAACCTTTTAAGATGCATTATTACATCCCAAAAGCAATAGAAAGTGCTAAATATATGTGGAGAATCTGTTCTTTAACGCTGCAGAAATGGGGCCAAACCAGTATTTATGCTATTTTGGTCAGATTTTGCTCCAGAGATATTTTTCTGACCTTCCATGTCTTGGCACTGCTAGAACCCAACTCCGTGTCACCATAGATACCCTTCTAAGGCTGCCAGTAACGTTTCTATTCATTTTAGGCAGCAGGATACACCGGCTCCATGTTACCTAGCATTTTCTCTGATGTTTCAAGCACAAAGACTCAGTGCTTTCCAGCAGAGAGAACCCCAAACTTGCTTCTCTGCAGCCTTGCAATCCTTAAGAGGGTAGCGGCTACAATCACCATAGCAACACTTCAAAATAAATGTTCATTACTACAGAGCCAAAATCATCAGCTAGTTAAGGTACTTGAACATCCTAGTATATAATCTTCCTAACAAGACAGAAAGGCTAGAGAAAATGCCAGCTTTAAATCTTCGAAAAGAATAAAAATTAAAACTTTCTGCTATAGGAGATAGAAGAATGTTGAATCCATTTATCAACCTTCATGGGTTAAAACTTTTATTTTAAGGCCTTTTAGAATTTTTGCACTCAAAGCTGGATTCCCTTTGATAAGAAAATGAAGAGACATAAAATAGACTTGGTGAAAATACTGGCAAAATGTCTATCAGATAAAGGATTTGTACCTGTAACATAGAAGTAACTCTCAAAACTCAATAAAAATAGACCTGATTTTAAAGTGGGTAAAAACTATTGAACAGGCATTGCACCAAAGAAGATTACACAAATGACAAAAAGCACACAGAAGCATGTTCAACATTAGTGGTTAGGGAAATGGAAATGAAATCACAATGAGATACCACTATGACAAAAGCTAAAATGTAAAAATAATAATAGCCGACAATACCAAGTGGTGGCGAGGGCGTGGGACAATCGGATCTCTCCTACTGCTGGTGGGCAGGCAAAATGGGACACCCTTTGGAAAAGAGTTTGGCAGTTTCCTATAAAATTAAACACAGGTTGATCACCATTTGACCCAGCAATGCTACTTTCACTGGTGGATGGATAAAGAAGCGTGTGTGTATCTATAAATACCCTGCTTCCCCGAAAATAAGACATCCTCCAAAAATAAGACCCATTTACAGGTTTCCTTCTGAGTGAAATATAAGGCATCCCCCCGAAAATAAGGCCCCCAGGCTCTGTCTCAGAATGAAAATTAATTTACCGTAAACTGGTCGCTAGAGCCACCCCCACTGGCGTCTAGCGACCAGTGTGACCTTACGCGGAGTCCTGATATCACTGCTGTGTGAATGGAGAGAAATCAGCATGGAAACTTTGTGAAACCTAAACTGCAAGAAGTTGTGACTTGGGTGAAGAATTCATGGGAGAAAATCACTGACAGAGGCATTGCAAATGCACTGCGAGCAGGCTGCCTTGACAAGAAGTACTCATTTCAAGACAGTGCTATTGCTAAACATGAGAGATTTGGTCCACTGATTCTGAAAGAAATGGAGTCACAAGAAATTCACTAGGAAATTCAGGAATTGGATTGTTATGATGATGTTCCAGAAGATGATGACATGATTGTCATTGAATAAATGAGTAAATTCTTGATACTGTAGGATTCACAGTCTGTCTGGTTTGTGTTGACAACTACCGTACCATATACAGGTAATAAATTTCCTTTATTTTCATTTAACAATAAATGTGTACCGTATTCTTCTTCATGAAAAAATAAGACATCTCCTGAAAATAAGACCTAGCGCATCTTTGGGAGCAAAAATTAATATAAGACACTGTCTTATTTTGGGGGAAACAGGGTAAGAACAAGGAGCAGACTGTTGGTACAAAGAGCAGCAAGGAAGAATCTCAGACAACCTTGGAAAACTCCAAAGGGGTTGTACCATTTTGCCCTTCAAGGAGGCAAGACCCAAAAGGCTTTCTATTGTGTAATGCCATTTACATGGCATTCTGGAAAAGGCAAGCTTTTAATATATTTTTATTGATTTCAGAGAGGAAGGGAGAGGGAGAGAGAGAGAGAGAGAGAGAGAAACATCAATGATGAGAATCATTGATCTGCTGCCTCCTGCACGCCCCACACTGGGGACAGAGCCCGCAACCCAGGCACATGGCCTGACAGGTAATCAAACTGTGACCTCTTGGTTCATAAGTCAACACTCAACCACTGAGCCATGCTGGCCCAGACCAGGAAAAGGCAAACGTTAGAGACAGAAAACAAATCAGTGGTGGCCAACAGGTGGGAGGGTGGGCTGGCAGAAAGGCTGACTACACAGGGGCATGAGAGATCTTTTGGGGATGATAGCAATATTCCACATCTTGATTTTGATGGTGATAACATGATTGCATACCTTTATCAAAACTCCTAGAATTGTACTTAGAATGTGCAAATGGTGCTATGTGTAAATCAAACCTCATTACCTATGTTAGCCCTTTAGAAATAAAAGCATGTGATATCACCTCCTCCGATTTCTCCCACAGGAAAAAATAATTTGTCTTTGGCTAGAAGTCCTCTTTCCCAGCTCTATGCAAAACCAAATAGTTTGAGGCAGGGCTGGCTTGAGTGAGGAAAACTGCAGTGCTTTCTTTTTTTTTTTTAGGTTTTGGTTTGGTTTGGTTTTTCCAACCACTCCTATACATTTGCCGCAGGACACTGGGTCTAGCCCGGGGGTGGGCAAACTTTTTGACTCGAGGGCCACAGTGGGTTCTTAAACTGGACCGGAGGGCTGGAACAAAAGCAACCTGACCATGCTGGCACTCTCCTCTTGGGCTGCTGGTGAAGGAGCGGAGGGGAGAGCAAGAGAACCCTCCGCTCTTTCGGCTCCGCGGGCTGGATAGAACAGCCGAACGGGCCGGATCCGGCCCGCAGGCCATAGTTTGCCCACGGCTGGTCTAGCCTCTTCCTCCTCTCTCTGTTGAGCACCTATTAGGTTTGTGCAGGTTCAAGGCATCGGATAGAAAAGACCAGCAGGACACAGTATCTACCCTCAAGAGCGTCCCGAGACTGTGAACAGGCAACACTCGAACCACAACAAAACGTGCTGCGACCCCCGCAGCCCAGCGGGCTGGACGCTCTGCCACATCTTCCCTGAGCTGAGGTGTCAGGGCCACTGGGGACAGGACGCTGCTGTTTCGACCTGCGGCCTCCCTCCCCGAGGTCGGCACCGTGTCTCTGGATGCAACTGGCACGCTGAGCAGGAAAACTCTTCATAATGCAAGACCTTGCTCACACAGGGTGCTTGGCATCCCTGTTTCCCTGGTGCACTGAGTGGTGGAACCAAAACATTCCCCAAACACTCCCAACCTCCCCTTAGGAAGTGGCTAGTACAGATAGGGATGGGAAATCTATTTGGTGGGTGGCATTTTTAAAAAAGAGAAATGATGACTGGTTAACATCAACATTAAAGTGCATCACATAGAAAAAGAATAAGTATCGTTTTATCGTAATTATGTAGATTTCGTGTTTGTGTGTGTGTGTGTGGGGAGAGAGAGAGAGAGAGAGAGAGAGAGAGAGAGAGAGAGAGAGAGAGAGAGAGAGAGAGAGAAGTCCTCTCACTGGATTCATAGGGAAAAAATGTTGAAAGCCTCTGACCCAGGTAACTTGTTTGTCTGGGTGGAGGATGCCTTCCAGGCACAGGGAATATCACACATGAAAGCATGGCCAAACGAGATAAAACCAGAATAATGGTCAACAAGATAAAGCCCTCCCGGAATTTGGCATTTACTAGCAGTATGGCTACCAGCGGCCAGCGAAGCTATGAGGACCAGCAGGAAGTCCATCCCCACAGGCCTTGCGCTGACTTCTAGAAACCAGACCTTCGCCCCGACAGCATGGAAAGCTGCCAGGGGAAGTCCGATTCCACAACAAGGTCAAGTCTGTTGGAGAAGGCTCTCCGGGGCGGCCGCATGTTACAATGGGACACAGAGAGGAGAAACCCAGCCGCCTCCTCTCCTGTAACGGATTGTGTGCTCAGTCACCTCCAAGGTCCTTTCCAAACGGATCACTGCGACTCCCACTCTGGCACCGCTGCTCTCCCGCGCATTCCATGCATAATTAGCAGAACATAAGAAACCCTTTAGATTCATGGTTTTCCTATCGGTGTGGGCACATTTGCTGGTGTTAGCAAGTGTGTGAATGAGTACAGGCCTTAACCATACCCCCCTTCGGAATTACAAGGGGTTGGCAATTAAGAAAGACGCCTGACATCATCTCCGAAGGTAACACTTTACGCTGTAATTGTTTGTGCGCGCGGTGAAGCAATGCAGCCCAGGAGACAGTTAAGGGTGTGTCCCCCAGGGAGATGCTAGCCCGACAAGTTAGAAATGAGAGCGGACAGAACACCGGGGTGTGAATATCACACCGCAAGTGGAAGGCGTGGAGGGCTGCAATTACACATCCTTAGAGCATAATTTAAAAAAAATAAAGCGAGTTAGGCTCCTATCCATATTTCTCAACCGCTGAAACGATTTCCACTTGTTTGGGGAGGGGGGCTTATTTGTTTTTGTCTTTAAAAAAAATTTATATATATATATATAATTGATTATATATATATATATATATATAATTATAATTGATTTTTTTACAAGGAGAAAGGGAGAGAGATAGCTAGACACATCTATGAGAGAGAAACACTGACCAGCTGCCTCCTGCACAGCCCCCACCGGGGATGTGCCCACAACCAAGGTACATGCCATGCCCTTGACCGGAATCGAACCTGGGACCTTTCAGTCCGCAGGCCGATGATCTATCCACTGAGCCAAACCAGTCTCAGCTGTTTTTGTCTTTTTAAGCAGGGCCCTGTTTTTAAGTGTGGGATGTGTTCTCAAGAGAAAAGTAGAGGCCGAAACTGGTTTGGCTCAGTGGTAGAGCGTCGGCCTGCGGACTGAAAGGTCCCAGGTTCGATACAGGTCAAGGGCATGTACATTGGTTGCGGGCACATCCCCGGTGGGGAGTGTGCAAGAGGCAGCTGGTTGATGATTCTCTTTCATTGACGTTTCTAGCTCTCTATCTCTCTCCCTTTCTCTCTGTAAAATATCAATAAATTTTTTTTTTTTTAAAGAGAGAGAAAAGTAGAAAATATTCTAAATCTTGAGCCACGTTTACAAAATGGCAAAGAAAAAAGAATACCAAAGACATAAAGGACATTGCTTTCCTTTCTACGGCTTGGGATCACATAGAACAGTGAAGGGTTAAACTATAATATTCCTTTTTTTTTTCTTTCTTGCTACTTAACGGGTGTTCTCAGACATTCTTTGGGCGTCAGCAGCTGTGCTGGTAACCCTAACGATGACAAAAACAGTGCTTATTACCGGCCAAGACACACAGACAGAATGCTATTTCAATAGTCCATTTAACATCAACAAGAAGTATTGTAAGGATTGTTGTCTGGGCAGATTAGAAACACTCAATTACTTCATCCGAGCAGACAAAACGCACTATTCATCAAGGAATCAATCCAACAGCATTTATTATGGTAAATATTCTAATTAACTAAACGGTTTAGGCCTGACTATGGCGACAACTTATTAACACCGCTGATAGGAAAACATTACTTCATCATAGCCCGGCCCGCAGACAAGCACTCCCACAACCTCTGCTTCGACAGTTACTTTTTAAACTGCAGCTCACGACTAATTAATGGTTTGTGAAATTGTTTTCATGGGTCATAGCCAGCTTCTTTAAAAAAAAAAAAAATTGAAATCAGAAAGAACAGAATAAAACAAACATATGTCAGAATGCACCCAGTGTGGCAGAAAGGTAAGTTTGTTTCAGGAAATTTTGTCTCTGCACGCGTGTGTTTCCGTCTTCCCAATTGCAAGGTGGCAAGTTCGCACACTCTGTTCCTTACTCTCAAGTTCACATAGGTGTTTTCTGTGAAACATAGTCAGAGCCGTGTGTTCAAGGAATTGGCTGTTGGGGCCAAACAGCTCTTACCCCTTCATTCAAATGAGAGTCAAATCTGCAAGGGTGGCCCAATGGGTTTGGTAACCTCTAAGGCCTTCCTTCTCCTCGGCCACACCCTGTTCATGTTCCAGGGACACTGGCTCTCTAAAACTGCCAGGAACTGCATGCCTGGGAGAATGTCAGGATGGGCTCCCCTGAACTTTCTTCATTAAAAATAAGGAGGAGCGACACATAGACACGCATTTAAAAGACTTCATTACACTACTATTTTCATCTGATTCACCAGATCTGGCAATCACTAAGCCGAGCTAAGCAAAATTTCTACTTGGCTACCCTGGGTTCTATTGGGATCTTTAGAAGTCTATGATAATATCTTGACATTTTTCACTTATTGTATATAAAATGCTTACATATAGCCCGATGAAACCTTCCTTAGGTAATGTAATGATTTAGAGAAAGGCCAAAGCTCCCTCCATAAAAAGGAAAAAGAACCCCACTACACTCCAGTAAATCCCTTCTAATGCCCCCAAATCCAAAAGGGTCCTCCCCGAAAGCATTGACTGTACATCCAATCATCATCTCAAGCAAGAGGAGTTTCAATTTCCAAGCCACTGAGGCGCTGATATCACTATGGTGAGGCAAGAGGAAAACTCTAAATGATGAGCCAGCCTATACTCTGAGGCCAGCTGCCAAGGTCAAGGCCTTCACCAGACCAGGCTCTCTGGGATTTCACCATCCTGTAGTGCGGGCTTTGCGAGGCAATCACTTGCCTCGGGGCCACGAGGCACGTAGTAATACTCCTCCCAAACACGCACAGCACAAATTCCCCCCCTTTCCCTTCTGATGGCCGTTTTAAAAAGGCTTGTGAAATGCATTCCATCTTTAAAGAAACGACTCAAAATTGTAACTGGGAAGATACAATTATATCTATAAGACATGGATAAGGATGGCTTGCTTATAAAAAGTCATTGAACATATTCTCTTGGAAATGACTTACAACTCATTCAAGCCACTAATGATTTCTTCTACACGGAGAAGGCTAGGCAATCACCTCTGAGATGACCCTGGATCTTTGGGAGCAACAATTCTAAAAGCTGGGTTTTTGACCCTCCTGAAGAGCTCCATGTGTGACAAGGCCCTGAGTTCCAAAAAAATCCCCAAACTAAAGAATTTCAACTCCTTTCAATTTTATAATCAGTATGGGTCATATGGGCCTTCAGGGCAGGGTCTGTGTTTTGCTCACTTCCGTGTCCCAAATGTGTGGCCACAGTTGAACGAATGACATTCAAGAAACTGTGTTAAATGATTTAACAGTTGTAGCAACAAGTACTTACTTAGCTTTTCCAAAAAAAAAAATTTTTTTTTTTAAAAAGGCTTAATTTTCCAACTATCTTTTTAAAAGCCTGGCTGCAGGAGAAAAGAGAGCAAAGCAGTCAAAATACCCCCAATCTTTACAAGTGACACCTGAGCTTCTTCTGGGACCACCAGGAACACATTTCTTATGGACAGTGAAGAGCGTTAATGACCGATTTCCTCCCAGTCTACTGCTCTAACCAAATAATCACCTTACACAGACACACATTTGGGGAAAAGCAAGAAAGAGAGCAAAGCATTCATTTAAATATAAGCTCCTGGATTTAAAAATAGCTTGGGGGGGGATGATGTAAAAATGAATGTCAGTAAAACTAATTTTTCTTCCTCACAATTTCAAAATACAGGCTTTGTCCTATAAATAGCACCTCACAAAACCACTGAACTAGAAAGCATCGTGGTTAAAAGTTCTTCCCAGAAGCCAGGCCAAGAGCCCCGAGCTCAAATACAGCTCTGCTCATTCACCAGCTGCATAACCATAGGCAAGCCCTCTCCATCTCTCTGTGCCTCGGTTTCTTCAGTGTAAGTGGAGTCGCTAACTCTTCTCACTTCAGAATATGGCTGTGAGGATTGCATGATGTGGTCTCCAGCCAGTGCCCTGCACAGTACTGGCCCATAGCATACACTAAATCCAAATCAGCTATTATTATTTACTAGAGGCCCAGTGCACAAAATTCGTGCACAGTGTGTGTGTGTGTGTGTGTGTGTCCCTCAGCCTAGCCTGCACTCTCTTCAACCTGGGACCCCACGAGGGATGTCCCTCCATCTCTCCGTGCCTAAATGGGCAGTCGGACATCCCTCTCACAATCCAGGACTGCTGGCTCAAAAACTGCCCCCCTGCCTGCCTTCCTGATTGCCCCTAACCACTTCTGCCTGCCAGCCTGATGATCCCCTAACCACTTCCCTGACAGCCTGGTTGATGCCTAACTGACTAACTGCTTCCCTGCCAGCCCAATTGCCCCAGATCCCTCCCCTACTGGCCTGGTCAACCCTAACTGCCCTCCCTTGCCAGCTTGGCTGCCCCTAACTGTCCTACCCTGCTGGCCTGATCACCACCAACTGCCCTCCCCTACTTGCCTCATTACCCACAACTGCCCTCCCTTGCAGGCCTGGTCCCTCCCAACTGCCCATCTTGTGGTGGCCATCTTGTGTCCACATGGAGGCAGCCATCTTTGACCACATGGGAGCAGCCATCTTGTATGTTGGAGTGATGGTCAATTTGCATATCACCTCTTTATTATATAGAATACTATCATCACCACCAGATCACCATCTTCTCTAACCATCTTACTTTATTTTTATTTTTTTAAAATATATTTTATTGATATTTTACAGAGAGAAAGAGAGCTAGAAACTTCGATGAGAGAGAAACATCGACCAGCTGCCTCTTGCACACCCCCTACTGGGGATGTTCCCACAACCAATGTACATGCCCTTGACCGGAATCGAACCCGGGACCTTTCAGTCCACAGGCCAATGCTCTATCCACTGAGCCAAACCAGTTTCGGCCCATCTTACTTTAATAATGAGGCAACTGAGGCCCAGAGGAGTTAGGTGATAAATTAAATCAAAGAACCGAGATCAGCACCAAAAAGGCATACACCAGTCCAGCATTCTCTCCTACCACCTGATACCAGAGTGCATGGCGGTCGTGCGTGCTCTGGCACTTGGGAAGACGAGGCGCCTGGAAGCCACGTGTGAACGGTGCTTAGACTCTGAGGTTAATGGGGACGAGCTGGCAGAGCCCCTCCCCCTCGCTCTACTGACACACACGTGTTACAAACAGATCGTGCAAACAAACTAACCCACACTGCCTGTCCCTGAGCAAGAAAGGTCTCTTCTTCTTCTTTATAAAGATTCCGATCCTTGAAGAAATCACAAATTCACAATGAGGCGAAATGGCTAAGGAATTCCGGGCTCCTTTGGAAGGGGTGGAGGTGTTGGGGGTAAAATGTTCTATGTTGCTTATAAAGAACTCGCAGCTTTTGTTATTGTTCCACACATGCTTTAGCAGCATGACAAGTAAACACTGCCACTGATCTTAAAAAAAAGAAAAGAAAAGAAAAGAAAAAAGCACCTGCATGCAAGCCAGGTAAAAAAGGGAGAGAGGCCGAAACCGGTTTGGCTCAGTGGATAGAGCGTCGGTCTGCGGACTGAAGGGTCCCAGGTTCGATTCCGGTCAAGGGCATGTACATTGGTTGCGGGCACATCCCCGGTGGGGGGCGTACAGGAGGCGGCTGGTCGATGTTTCTTTCTCTCTCTCTCATGGACGTTTCTCTCCCTTCCTCTCTGTAAAATATCAATAGAGGACAGCAAGCCAGCTGGCCTGGGAGGGCGTGGAGGTCGGGGGTCAGGGACGAACCTAGGGAGACAGCACCGGCTCCGATTACAGAGACTACCTGCATATCCTACCCGGGAGTGTGAGGGCAGGAGCAAGGGGAGCTGTGAGAGAGGGTTTTAAGGGCCATACAGAGGCTGCTTTGCGGAGCCAGGCCGGTGGGTGGGCACAGGGTGTGCGTTCTCTGCTCCTTCACAACAGCCGCCATGGGGACGGGCATCGGTGTCGGCGGCCGGCCGAGCAGCAGCCCCCGAAGCTGCGGGCTGCGGGGAGCGCGGGAATGAGAGGAGCCGGTGATTCATGCAGCCACACAGCCTCCCTTTATCAGGGCCCTTGGGAAAAGCTCCGTCTGACCTCAATACCAACAGCAGCTGTGTTTCTCCCGCACAACGTGTCCTTTTTGTTTTATGGACAAAGTGGAACCACAGCGACGGTCCGTTCCCTCCACTCCAACGGGCCAAGGCTCCCTGGGCCGCAACCACCAATGCGCTTTCACCAGGAACACATTGGGGGGTGTTCCCGTCTTCCGCTGGTCTTTCCTTGTCCTGATTTGGGGGGGGAGGGACCAGCAGTCCCCAACTTTTCACCCACTTATTGGCATTTTATCCTACGTATTTTTTGTAAGCTATTGTGAATTCTTTTTTTTTTTTTTTAATAAGGTGGATTACGTTAGGATTTTAAGCCAACAAAAACACAAGCACCTTTGGTGGCAGCATAAGCAGGCGACTGTACCCCAGCTGGTCTGGCTCAGCGGAGAGCACATCGGCCACTGGACGGGAGGGTCCCAAGGTTCGATTCCAGTCAAGGGCACACGCCCAGGTTGGGGGCTCGATCCCCATGAGGGAACGTGCAGGAGGCAGCCAGCCGATCAATGATTCTCTCTCATCATCAATGTTTCTATCTCTCCCTCTCCTCTCTGAAATCAATACAAATATATTTAATTAATTAATTAATTTTAAAATAAAAGGGAGACTGTAGAGGCAAGAAGATTGAGGCGGAGACACCAACTATGAAGGATAACGAGATGGGGAAGCAAAGCAGCGGCAACAGGGCCCGAGAGGGGAGAGAGGGACGAGGCCCCTCGGGGTCAGGACAAGCAGGACTCGGTGACTCGAGGCTGCGGGGAAGGCGACGTGGCTCTGGAAGGCCACGCTGTGGGGATTCCCATCTGTGGAGCTGGGAGACCGATGCCATCTTCCATGTGGCCATCACGGGAGTGAAATGTGCGTTTGGACCAGGTGGTGTGTGTTCCTTACGCTGCAGGTGGCTGTCCATTCAGACCCAGAACCGATGGGCATGTCAGGGAGGGAGGGGGAGGAGTGTGGGGGTGGGCACATGAAGAATTAAAGCTGTGGAACGAGCCCTAACTGGTTTGGCTCAGTGGATAGAGCATCGGCCTGGGGACTCAAGGGTCCCGGGTTCGATTCCAGACAAGGGCATGTGCCTTGGTTGTACCCCCAGTAGGGGATGTGCAAGAGGTAACTGATCGATAGTTCTCTCTCACCAATGTTTCTAGCTCTCTATGCCTCTCCTTTGCTCTTTGTAAAAAAATCAATAAAATATATATATTTTTAAAAAGCTGCAGAACAAGATGGCATCCCCCAGAGAGGACATGCAATGCAGGAAGATAAACAGCTGAGGAAACAAAGTCAGAAATAACTCAGTTTTCGGAACAGACGGGAGGAAGGGAATGAGCAGGAAGGCGGGGAGGGAACGTGAAGGAAAAGCTTCAAGGAGATCAGGTGCTGCGGAGACATCAGTGACTATGTATTTGCCACGGGATTTAAAGGTAATTAGATCATTTGTCAATAGGTTTATCACAGCATGAATCTCATGAATATGAACCGGGAATGGAACCTTTTCTTCTTCTCCTTCTTCTTCATTCTGGCTCCAGGAATAGAACAAAGAGAGGGAGAAAATGTCCTGAGGTAAACTGGGCAAGATTTAAAAGGGGGAAGGAAAAGAAACACAAGGTTTAAAGAGGATGTGTGTAAACATGTGAGAAAGAGACCGCCCGGGGTGGAACTGGCTGGGCCGGGATCCTGAGACAGGAAGAGGGGACCTGCAGGGAGCACAGAGGGCAGGGCGGGGGTGTGTGTGTGTGTGGGGGGGGGGGGGCGGGGCAGGCAGGTGGGCCAGGAGCCGGCCACACCTCCTCAGGGTGCCCTGGAGACGGCCCCCCCACGTGTCTGTGAGCTCTGGGCCTCTATCCCCATCTTCCTGGAGCCCAGCACCCTTTAGTCTAGAGGCTCATTCTCGCTATGAATGGGTCCCTCTCCCGGCCACTTCACATCGCAACTCTCCGTTTCCCCCCTCACGTATGTTCCCAGCTCTTTCTCGGATGCAGTAATTAATTGAAACACAACATCACTTAAGTGCCAATCACAGCTCCATCGAGATCTAAGAAGAACAATAGTGTGCTTATATGCACAGTCTATTAATTTAAATTGCCAGCTGAGTCACTACATGCCAACAATTAAGCAACCTCTCTCTCTCTCTCTCTCTCTCTCTCTCTCTCTCTCTCACACACACACACACACACACACACACACACACACACACGGCTATACTCCACATTAATATCGCCGAACCAGAGATCGCAGAAAACAAGTTATCCTGGATGGCCACGTTCGCCCCCAGGGGAGCGAGGGGCAGGCATTCAAATAACTCTTGATAACGACTGTTTTTTTCTAAAATGCTCTTTCCGAAACAGCACGTGTAAAACATGATTCCGTCGTTTTGTGGGCCTCCACCACGAGCGCCCGCACTGTCACACACCGCCAGACACAGAGGGGGCAGTGGCCCAGCTCGCCGCATCCTGCTTCTCCCCCACGCCGACCCAGGCCGCCCGCGCTGCCCGGACCACGATGGGGCCTCAGTCCGCCCTCCCGGTCCCGCTCCGATCCAACCCCCACCGAGCAGCCGAAGAAACCTTTATAAAATAAGACGCAGTCCAGGCCATTCCTCGCCTTACAACTATTTGCTCCCCATCCAGGCCCCACCTGCCTGGGGCCTGCACTCCTCCCGATCGGGCCATTCCCGGCCCCCAGCTCACCCACCTTCCTCTCTGCTCAGCCTGCTGGGCCTTCCCTTCCCCAGGCCTTTGCTGCCTGTTCCCTCGGCCTGCATTACCCTCCCTCAGCTCTTGGAGTGGCAGGCTCGTGCTCGCTGCTGTCTGGGCTCAGGTTTAATGTCACTGGGGTCACCCAGTCTTTCCTTAGCCCCCCTCCCAGTAGACCCCGTTAACCCTCTCTTACCATCCAGTGTAGTTCCTCTTCCCAGCTCTTACCTGTGAATTCCTTTATTTGTTACTTTGCCCTTTACGTTTAAAACTCTCCCATTGCACTTACTGTATGCCGGCACCCAACACTCACCTGGGAACTGGAGAGAAATGCCCACTCCTGGGCCCTACTCCACACCTACTGATGGGGCCATTCTAGGGGAGTTAAGGTGCTCTCTGGGGGATTCTGAAGCACGCACTAATGCGAGAGCCCCTGCAGCGCATCCTGCTGCCTCCCCGTGTATTTCTCAACGGCCTTCCCTCTAGAAGGAACTTTTACAAAGATGGAGTCTGTCTTATCGACAACCGATTTTCTAACTCCTGGTCCAGGGCTTAACACAAGGTAGGTGTTTTGTTTTGTTTTTCGTTTCTTCTTTTTTGGTGAATCCTCCCTGGAGGATCTGTTTCCATGGATTTTTAGAGAGAGTGGGAAGGAGAGGGAGAGACAGAGAGAACCATCAATGTGAGAGAGAAACATCAATTGGTTGCCTCCTGCATGAGCCCCGACCTGGGCCCTGGGCCAGGGAGGAGCCTGCAACCTAGTACGTGCCCTGGACCAGAATCCAACCTGGACCCCGCGGTTGGCAGGCCGAGGCTCTGTCCACTGAGGCAAACCGGCTAGGGCAGGATGACATTTCTTACCCCCTCCAGCAGGGGACCTTCGTTTTTACCTCCAGGAGTGAGGTGGAAAAACCCTACATCACCTTCTTGGATTCTTATTACCCAAGTTACCAAGAACACTGTGGGGAGAGTAGCCACTGAGCAGTCAGAAAAGGTGTTTCCTCTGCAGCTCACACACAGAGGCCTGCTCTCTGCGGGCCCGTGCCATCCGCGGCCAGCCTCCCCACGCACGCAGTCCCCTCTTGCCCACCGTGCACGCAGCCTCCTCCAGAGCATTGTGACGTTATGGCGTCCCAGACAATTTGCATATTATATATATATATATTTATTTATTTATTTATAGATAAATATAAATATATATGCATATTATATATATGCACATATATTTATATATAAATATATGCATAAATATATGCACATATATAATTTGCATATTATATATTCTTATATATATGCTAAAGGGTATTATTCTTTAAGAGGAAGAAGAAAAAAGTAAAGATAAAAAATGATGAACAAAACAAAGTGACAACAAATACATATCTATCAACAAGTGAATCTAAAAGTCAAATGATGAAAAAAACCTGATGAACAGAATAAACTGGTGAATGTAATAGAATCAGGGGCATGGGCCATGGGAATGGAGCGAACTGACAACTCTCAGGGGGTAAGGGGTTGGGGAGGGTGCGGGAAGAGACTGGATAAAGATCTCATATGCATGTAGGCAGTACCTATGGATGCAGACTGGGAGTGTCGAGGGCCTGTGGGGGGGGGGGGACTGGGTAGAGGGGAGCTATGGGGGGAAAAAGAGGAACATCTGTAATAACCTGAACAATAAAGATTTAAAAAAAAACACCACACAACTGGATCCGAAATGAAATAAAACCCATCACCACAACAGTTTAAGGTACACTATCCCAGATCCCCTCACACACACACACGGGACACCCATCTCCTCTTTCCTCCCAGAACCTAATCTAAGTTTTTTTAAGGTCTAAGAAAT
This sequence comes from Vespertilio murinus, assembly GCA_963924515.1. NCBI lineage: Eukaryota > Metazoa > Chordata > Mammalia > Chiroptera > Vespertilionidae > Vespertilio > Vespertilio murinus. Next base: position 148,552,387 of record OZ004709.1, read on the forward strand.
ATCCTCCCTGAACAATCTCACTCATGTGGACCTTCTTCCCAAAGTCTGTTCCGGTCATCACTCGGGACTGCCGAAATGTTTGTGAGGAACTAAACAGAAAGGCACAGCCAGCCACTGGCCTCGTTCCCATGCAAACGGCTTGCGTGAGGAACACGGTTCTATCTGCTTTCCGCGTCTCCCCCCCCCCCCCCCCCTGCACCGCAGGCAGCGCGGTGAGGGGCTTCCACCGCTGGCCAGAACCAGACTTCCCCGTGGAGTCCACGCCCCCGGGGCCATCGCCGAACTGGCCATGTGGCCCGAGACCAGCCAGTCCCTGACTCTTCAGAGCTCCAGATCTCTCCTGGGATGTGAGACCAGCATCGTACAGGAAGCCTTCCCACCCCCCAAATTCAACGAGGCCTGTCTGTCCTCGGGCTCCTCATGGGCCAATGGCAAAACACCTGCCTTGTCACACAGCTGGAGAGAGGAAAGCATTTTTACAACTGTAGAACCCTTCATAAATGTGAGGTACTATCATTACTTCTCAGCATACAGGAGGTGCCCATGCAGAACGCATGGACCCAATACAGACACTCACTCTGCCCCCGAAACGGAAGGCAAGGATGGTGGAAGGCCTCGAAACCTTGGCTAGGGGGCCAGGTAAGACCCAGGAGACCGAGGCTGCCGCAGTTGGGTTTGAGAGAGGCCCCCAGAGCCCTCGTGTGGATCGGAGAGGACGCATGTCCGTTGCTGAGGAGGAGAGAATGAGGTGCCATGAACAGATGCCACCGATGGGAAAGGAAGAAAAGAACTAATAATTCCCAAGCGTCCCGTATGTACTTAACGCTGACATCTGTGTCCCCTTTTACTATTTATAACTGTAGCCTTATGTACCCAAAGCAAAATAATATTTGGCGTAAAAGCCTATGGTGTTTCCACTACACTGAAGTGGGAGACAAAAATCTATCCTAAAACACAACAGATGATGCCCTGGCCAGTTTGGCTCAGTGGATGGAGCGTCGGTCTGCGGACTCAGAGGTCCCCGGTTCGATTCCGGCCAAGGGCATGTACCTTGGTTGCGGGCACATCCCCAGGAGGGGGTGTGCAGGAGGCAGCTGATGGATGGTTCTCTCTCATTGATATTTCTAACTCTCTCTCCCTCTCCCTTCCTCTCTGTAAAAAAATCAATAAAAAATTTTTTAAAAAAATACACAACAGATGAGAACACTGTTGGTGCCTTAGAGCCGTTCAGTAAGAGAAGCCACCACCCTCACACCAGAGAGGCTGAGGCGGGGGCTGGAAGACCCTTTGTCAGGGACACGAGGCAGGATTCCTACCCCAGGTGCGACTTCCCGAATTCTGGTACCTTAAACCAACAGAGCACCCAGCCCCCAAATCCCACACAACTGGAGAGAGCAACTGTTTGACATGTGAGAACACGCACAGTACATTCGCCAACCCATTTTTAAAAGGGAAGCGAGCGGGTGGCTCAATACCAAAATAAGCCAACAGGGCATAATCTCTGAATACAGGATGGCCCTTTAAGAGGACTGACAGGACCCTTACTTCAACATGCTAACATTACACCCCGTCTTCCCATGTCACCACACAGCTCCTCACACGGGCAGGGGGGAATCAGCCCGTTGCCTCGGGAGGCCTTTCTGACTCCTTACAATTTCCAAGCTCAGAGGTTATGAGGCTACAAGACTCTTTCCGTTTTTTCCCTAAAGAATCAAATGGCAATGATGGCGTTACCCTTTCCAGATAATGTTTGTTTGACCAAGTTCTACGTGCATGAACCGACGACTACTCTCAGTAACAAGAAGAGCCGGTACTGAGCGCCAGGCCCTGTGGCAAATGCTCCTCCGGCCTCATCCTCACAACAACCCCCCGAGGCTGACGCTGCTGCGATGCCATCTCACGGGCCTGGGAACGGAAATGCCAAGCTGCCTGGCAGGGGCACCAAGCCAGGGTTCCAACACCCAAGAAGCCTGTCTCCATGATCACAACACCATTAGACTTCTTCTTTTTTTTTTTTTTTAAAGTTGGGCATTAACCAATTATTTTTAAAAAATATATTTTATTGATGTTTTACAGAGAGGAAGGGAGAGAGATAGAGAGCTAGAAACGTCGATGAGAGAGAAACATCGACCAGCTGCCTCTGTGCACGCCCCCCACCGGGGATGTGCCCGCAACCAAGGTACATGCCCCTGGCCGGAATCGAACCCGGGACCTTTCAGTCCGCAGACCGACGCTCTACCACTGGGCCAAACCGGTTTCGGCTAACCAGTTATTTTAAGAAATGCTCTACGACCACCCACTTACCGAGGACACTGACTAGTAGCCTCTATGAATGGGAATGCCCTTTGGTTTGCTGGAAAGAAATGCCACTTACTTTTATCACGAAAACATACAGGCATAGCTTTCCATCCTGCATGTGGAGAAGAAGCAAGGGGGAAAAAAAAGAAAAAATCTCAGGAAAATAAATCATGATAGCCATCTTCTAAGAGCCCTGCAATTTTGGTAATTACAGTTTACAGCGTGGTCGTAAAAAAAATGGCTGCTGGACCGCTTGCCATTGTCACAGGTGTGAACTGGAAATGGCATCTGTTCACAAGGCGAACATGCGACTCTCACACACTAGCAAGTAAGTGTAGGCCAAGGGTGGGCAAACTTTTGACTCGAGGGCCACAATGGGTTCTTAAACTGGACCGGAGGGCCGGAACAAAAGCAACCTGACCATGCTGGCACTCTCATCTTGGGCTGCTGGTGAAGGAGCGGAGGGGAGAGCAAGAGAACCCTCCGCTCTTTTGGCTCCGAATGGGCCGGATCCAGCCCACGGGCCGTAGTTTGCCCAGGCCTGGTCCAGGCCTAAACAGCACGTGTTTGCAAATCCTGTATCTGTACTATGGTCATCTCTCTCGGCTGCACCGTAACCAGACTTGGGAGAGAGTGACCGGGTGCGACACTAAAAACCTGGCACCCATCTGCCATTATTTTGGTTACTAACTCATTTTAATTTCAAATAATTATCTCCCCACCCCCCACCCCCCATTTTATGTTGGTTCTCTTCTCTTGCTTCCACCCAATATTTAGACAGCAACGTGAACCACAAACGTTGGGATGGGTCTAAAATGGGGCGGATGGCAGGGCTGACTGCTTGGACCGGAGTGCAAACTGCCACTTATGTGGCCGAGCCGGGACAACCAGGGTAAACATGTCCGCTGGCCCAAATATACACATAATCATTTTTATTTTAAAACTTGATTTCGCATCCTAGCAATTTCTTCCGCAAAAATAGCCAAGGAACCCTACTGTTTTGGCTTTTTTTTTTCCCCTCTCAAATAAATCGCTATTTTGAAAAGAAATCCTAATTATCCGTGTGTGCTGGACAGAGCAATAATACGCCGTTTCCTAGTGTTGAGAAAAGTTCCACCGTGGTACCTCGGGGCAGTCATGAAAACCAATGCATCTCCATGGAGCGCACTTATTACAAAGCGTTTTGAAAGTAAACAGCGACTTAAAATCGGGAAAGAGTGGCTATTTCTACCGAACGCCACTTGACCTGGTATTTCCTGCCAGAGCAGGGACCAGATCGGCCCTTCAAATCCGTGTCCTGCTCAGCATGTGCGAAGATGGTTTTCCTTCTGAAGTCGGATGGATTGCACCTGACTCTCATCTAAAGAACTAGTCGTGTGGCCGAAACTGGTTTGGCTCAGTGGATAGAGCGTCAGCCTGTGGACTGAAAGGTCCCGGGTTCGATTCCGGTCAGGGGCATGTACCTTGGTTGTGGGCGCATCCCCAGTGGGGGTGGTACAGGAGGCAGCTGGTCGATGTTTCTCTCTCATAGATGTCTCTAGCTCTCTATCCCTCTCTCTCTCTTCCTCTCTGTAAAAAAAAAACCTCAATAAAATATATTTTTAAAGAACTAGTTGTGTGTGTGTGTGTGTGTGTGTGTGTGTGTGTGTGTGTTGATGCTAACAGAAGCTGCAGAGATGAACTAGTTCATCCACCGCCATTCCCCCACCCCAGAACTTGTACCAATGACTTAACCTAAAGCCCCACACGGGACAATTTCGTGCCTCCAAGCTGTACAACCTGGAATAAAACCAGAATCTAGGTCTCTGCATTTCCTACATTCCTCCCAATTCAAACTTGTAATTAATGAGTATTGCATAATAACATTTACATCTAAAAACACAGGAGAAGAGAGCAAAACAAATGCAAGTAGTGGAAGAATTATCTACTGAGTGAGGAACTCCGGGGGTAGAGCCCAGCGCTGGGGGTTTTCCTTAGCCCTCCCGGTGATGTGAACACTCGTGAAAATAGCACAATGGAGAGGCAGAGCCTACCAGCTGTGGGAAAACTACGGCCCGCGGGCCGCATGCAGCCCGTTCGGCTGTTCTATCTGGCCCGCGTACGGAGCCGAAAGAGCAGGCCGTACCCTTGTATGTAATGATGTTTACTTTGAATTTATATTAGTTCACACAAACACTCCATCCATGCTTTTGTTCTGGCCCTCCGGTCCAGTTTAAGAACCCATTGTGGCCCTGGAGTCAAAAAGTTTGCCCACCCCTGGCCTATACCTTACATAGCAGTTGCATGCCTGATATCAGCTGGACTTCACAACCTCGTGAGGCAGGCAGGGTTGGGGCAGTGTCCCTTTGCACAAAAGGGGAAACTGAGGCCCAGAGCAGTCAGCTGAGTTATCTAAAGAGACAGAACAGCCGAAACCAGTTTGGCTCAGTGGATAGAGCCTCAGCCTGGGGACTGAAGGGTCCCGGGTTCGATTCCGGTCAGGGGCATGTACCTTGGTTGCGGGCACATCCCCAGTAGGAGGTGTGCAAGAGGCAGCTGATCAATGATTCTCTCTCATCGATGTTTCTAACTCTCTATCCCTCTCCCTTCCTCTCTGTAAAAAAACCAATAAAATATATTTTAAAAAATATTTTTAAAAAATAAAGTGACAGAGCAAAGGCTATGGAGCGTTAGAACAAATTAGTTTTGGTGTCATGTCATGTGAAGGGTTAGGAAAAAAATGGGGCTCACCTAGCCAGGCAGCCTTAGGCAACTAGAACCCAGGTTTCACAACCTGAAGACCACACAGCCTCTTAATGGAAAGATTCTCTTGTCAAAACATTCCATCTGAGCAGGAGCCTCTGATACTATCTCCCCCCTAAAATGATGAGTTGCTTTTTTCCCCCTGAGGCTCATGTGATAAGTACTTAGTTAGGGACCTGCTATGTTATTTCGCACAAAAAAAGCAGCCAAGATGACTAGATTAGGCCACTTTTATCATTAAACAACAAGTCACCTTTGATTAGACAATAGGATACTTCGGGTAAGGATGCTGGTGAGAGGGATTTGAAGGAATGGACAGTGGGACCAGAAAATAAAAATAATAAATGATAGTGGGAACTCGAAGGAATCGAGGGACTGAGAGGACTTACGGGGGTTGCAAATGTGTGTAGTGACCGTCATAGCGAACCTGAGTTCATCATCACCGTCATAATAACAAGAACAACCACAGGATGCAGTCCAGAGGTAGTCAGCAACCCAGAGGCTGCAGGGAAGCCCGGTCAAGAGGCTGAGGATGTAGGGAAGTGTATCAACCTAAGGAGCGTTTCAAAGAATGTGGGACTGCCGAAGCCTGTTTGGCTCAGTGGATAGACCGTCGGTCTGCGGACTGAAAGGTCCCAGGTTCGATTCTGGTCAAGGGCATGTACCTTGGTTGCGGGCACTAGGTCCATGTCTCTCATTGATGTTTCTAGCTCTCTATCCCTCTCCCTTCCACTCTGTAGAAAATCAATAAAATATATTAAAAAAAGAATGTGGGGTGAGGGTTTGGGCCAGAGAAGAGCAGCAGGAAGTCAACTTGGGGGAGAAGAGACCCCAAACCCAGCTCCAACAGCACCGTCCAAAGGCTTCCCGCGTGCCAGGCACCGTGCTGGACACAGAACACGTTTAATTCTCAGAATCATGGCTGTGAAAGGCAGGTTTTGTTCATTCCGACGAAGGGAATACGCCGAGGAAATTTAAGGAAAGTTAAGGAACTTGCCTAAGGAGACGAGACGGGGCAGTGTGTGTTGTCCAGGACACCAGGCACCTCAGAAGACAAATAAAAATAAAAGGAAGACCTAGAGGAAACCACGGCTGACCCCCTTCCCCCAAGGCCCACCTCCCCTGCCTAACAGAGTAGGGTAGGTAGATCGGTGGGAGATTCCTCCCAAGTTACATCTGACCTGATGGCTAGGTGGTCTCTGAGGCTCATCTGTCCCATCGGGCTAGTCTATATATCAACACAGCCTGAGACTCAAGCAGTCGCACTCTGTCTGCCACTATCGATTCTGCAACTTCAACAAGTGTTGTGTGTGCCACAATTAAAATAAGAAAGCTGGAGCAGGCTATAAATGTACACATTAACAAATGTCTACCTCTAATGCTGGAATCCCAAACATAAAATGCTGTTTTAAAAAAATATATACGTGTTTATATTACGTGCACACACACACACACACACACACACACACAAATGTTATTTTAAAAAGGGAACTGCGGCCCAGCTAGAACATGAAAATCATCCTTTCATAAATTCCAGGGCATATTCATAACAGGAGTCAGACAGATTTTGTTTTCTACCACATAGTGCTATAAAAATAAACTGTCATCACAACATCCTTGCGGTGGTAAAAGGCCATATTTGCCTGCAGTTAAACCCAACAGCAGCTGCTCTATGGAAAAAGACGGCCCCATAATTGGCTTCTTTCACCTCCGTTAATCACGGACAAAAGTGTCATTCAGCCCCCAAATGGACAAAATGCTCCAATGGACGGTCAGCTCCCGGAGCCAATGGGGTGGAGTAACAATAACCCTGCAGCATTTTCCTTTTCCCCTTTGTTTGGTCTTTCAAAGCCCTTAATTAAGACCTGCACAAAGCACCCCTACAGGCTTTTCTCAATGAGGCATTACACGCCTGTTTTCTTGTATTTAAAGGGGGGGAGAAAAAAATAGCAGGGATTTTCGGAAACACATTAAACAGAATACACAATTTCCATTTATTTGCAACTGAAATACTGTTAAATTTTTTGGAGCTTAAATATTACCGTCGGCCACAAAGCAAGTTCTTTCCATTCTAGGCTTGGGGGGTGGGGGCAGGGGGGTGAGGGTTTGTTTAGAAGCGGGGTGGGGGAAGCTGGAGTCTGGTGTTAGAGTTCTAAATGAAGAAGTGACACAAAAAACATTTCTCCAGAAATAAAACTGGTCAGACGTAATTTAGAAGAATCTAGATGGGTCTCCTGAACTTTCCAATGGCTTACTATATGCTCCTGGGGGAAGGGGAGGGGAGGGGAGATAGCAAAGCTCAAGAGATATTCTTAAAGCAAATGGAGACAAAGGGTTAAAGCTGGAACCGAATCTGCTTCTTACAAAACTCCTTTTAAAAGCGGCACAGAAAACGCTAAAGTGGTTTTTACAATTCAGCAGCCTGTGTAAGAACTCCACTGATTTTTGCCTCCACTTTTTTTTTTTTCTTCCCTATCCGGGCCTAAACAAAGCTTCAGATAATCAGGGTGGATAAGAATCAGAATGTCTTGCTTTTAAAAATACCCGGAGCCTCGGTCACTTTTCATGATTCGATTTTCTGTTTGCACCAGTTAAGCGAGGCCGTGGGGTTCATTTTTAAACGCTCTGAAATACAATCTTCCCGGGTTGTAGAGTGTTCTGGAAATACCTAGCCCTGCCCATAATTTGTTCTTCCCTCCCCCACTGCCCCCCCCCGCCCCCCCTCTCGCAGATATCCTGAGTGACAGCTTAATGTGACAGCTTTCCTGCCACAATTCACCCAGGGGGAGTGGCAGGTAGGCTCCTGGGAGAACAAATACCTAACAAAGCCATCACTCTGGGGCGTGCCTTCCAAACTGCCAACCCAATCCATCAAGTGGAATGCGCGCCACTATTCTCTTGTAAATGTGCTTGTTTCCAACCCGCCCAGGGCTGGGGCAGCGGCCCCCAGAAGACTAAATGACCTAGCTCAAATGTCACCTCTGCCTCGAAGCCCTAGAGCTCCCCAAGGCGGGCAAGTTCCTTTCCTCTGGCTCCCACAGCCCTTTGTCCTGTCTCCTCAGGCACTCCCGGGCTGCATTCATGTGTGTTTACTGGTATGTCTGTCTGTCTTCTCCACCAAACCGGGGCCCCGCGGGCACCTGCGAGCCGGCTGGACGGCGTGGAGGAGGGGACAGGCTCTGGAGTAAAACCACTGGGGTTCGAATCCTGGCGAGCGATTCTACTATGACCTTGGACGTGTTCCTTGAACGTCTGGTGCCTCGGTGTTATCGGCTTAAACTGCGGATAAAGAATACCTTTTTCTTATAGTTGTCGTGAGGATCAAGCAAACTAACAGATGCAAAGATCTTCCCACAATGCCTGGCCACCACCAAGAGCCTGATGAACACTAAGACAGGAAGCGCTGTCTTCCCACCTCCCGGGTGAATACAGCATCAGCGCAACTGGAAAAAGAACAGGCTGTATACCCTCCACGTCCATGGCCTACAGTTTCGCTGAGCAAGTTAATTTGTGAATACCCTTTCCAAAAGCAAGCTTTCCTTGTCCTTCGATGTGCCCAACAGTTCAAAGTTCGCTGTGTGCAAAGCCCAGAGACAGGCAAGGAAAGAGCAAAGAAGATGCTCGCTCAGACCCAATTCCTGCTCCCACAGAGCTAACGGGCCATTCTGAGCATCTGGGAATGTACTGTATCCCGGGCTGATGCTATCCTCGCCCAATGTATTTGGCCAACGCGCAGTTTCTCCGCAACGTATTGAATCTTCAAACAGTCAGAAGATTTAGGGACAAGCAATTTGTTCTCATTTTGCTAAGGGGAGAGAGAGAGCAAGTTTCAGGATGTTGTACTTCATATGCTTCAATACAGCCTGTAATTCTTTTTTTTTTAAAATATATCTTATTGATATTTTACAGAGAGGAAGGGAGAGAGATAGAGCTAGAAACGTCGATGAGAGAGAAACATCAACCAGCTGCCTCTTGCACACCCCCTACCGGGGATGTGCCCGCAACCAATGTGCATGCCCTTGACCGGAATCGAACCTGGGACCTTTCGGTCCGCAGACCGACGCTCTATCCACTGAGCCAAACCGGTTTTGGCCACCCTGCAATTCTTACTAACGCTCCAGGCCAACAGGCCATGGGTATTGGTTCCAGGTCCGAACCCTGAAATCCCGTGACATCAGTATTGCTCTCTGGAGCACTGTGAGAGTCCGAACTACGCACGCATGAAATTAAAGAATGTGGGTCATGGAAAGGGGGGGGGGGAGAAATTGTAGCAAAATCATTTTATTTCCATTATTCTCTTTTCAAAAACGGTAGCATTATAGATAGGACCGCTTGTTTAAACGGAGCAATTCCGGTGAGACCCACTTCCATGAAATCATGACTAATTTAAAACCATTATTACATTGCATCACCCAGAGTTTTAGTTGTTCTTTGGTTGAAAAGAATGGTCTGGAAACAAAGTGATATTGCTACGCATTTGTTCTTGACCCAATTTTTTTTTTATCATAAAGCAGTAATCTGATGAGAGTCTGAATAATTCATTAAACCTACAAATATATAGTTCCATTGGGCAACTCCAGGCAGATGTCCTGCATCACTGCTCTTGAGAAAGTTAATAAGAGACTAATAGAAATGAGCTGCTGCCCAAAACCGGTTTGGCTCAGTGGATAGAGCGTTGGCCTGCGGACTGAAGGGTCCCAGGTTTGATTCTGGCCAAGGGCATGTATGTACATTGGTTGTGGACACATCCCCGGTGAGGGTGTGCAGGAGGCAGCCGGTCAATGTTTCTCTGTCATCGATGTTTCTGGCTCTCTATTCCTCTCCCTTCCTCTCTGTAAAAAAAAATCAATAATATATATATATATATATATATTTTAAATATATATATATTTATATATATATATATTTAAAGAAATATATATATTAAATATATATATATATATTTAAAGAAATTAGCTGATTACCTATAAATTGACCACTGAGCAAGGGGAGGCAGAGGTACTGCCTCTTGCTGGAGGAGATCACCACCAAAGGTCTCTCCTCACTCATCCATGGGTATTTCACATTCAAATAATACAGCAAAAAATATACACCATGATAAATTTGGGTTGTTTTTCTTATTATTCCACAGAAGTATGCACATGGAGGGGGCAACCTCACCTATTTGACAACATCTAACTATCACGCTAACTGGGCTGTCAAGAGTCTTCATCCAAGAGACAGGGGTGTCCATCCTCCTAAAGGGCCCAGATGTTTCCTGGCTGGCTGTACAATAATCAATGCCTACTTAACTATTACAAATCCTTAAAACATCCCTGACAGTTTAAAAATAATGAATTTATTATAGCAGCAATTTTCAACCATTGTGCTGCAAGAATTTTTAAAACATGCAATACCTGACTGTTTAGTCAGGTCTCTTTTCCCTTAGATTGTCAAATGAACAAATGATTACAGCCAACACGCAGCCAGTGTGAATGAATCAAAATTATACCTTTTTTTTTTTTGTCTGAGTGGCCAAAAATTATATCTTTTAATGTGCCGCAAAATCTTAGTAATTAGTCTATGTATGCCAAGAGATGAAAAAGCTTGGAACATTGCCTTATTATAGCATCGGTATGATTAAACAACAAATCTATTTCAATCGTGTGGAATTCTGAAAATATCACTTATGGGCAAAATTCTGTTGCTTGAGATGCTACTTACAGACTTCCAATGGCAAATGTGTGTACTGTGCTGAGCATTTTAAGCTCCAAGAAAACCCTAGGAAATATAATATGGGATGGCTGCTGGTTTTCAGCTCTGCTTCCCAACCAATCCGGTAACAACTGAACTGCTTCAGGACATACATCTCCTCGGTGTGCATCTTTTCCTTTTATGTCTATGTTAGAAAAGTGAGTTGGTTCCCCTAAAAGCTAATAACCCAGTGCACAAATGTCTTGGAAGCACAGAAATTGAAAGATAAAACCTGGCTATATAGAGCAACTCCCTTAAAAGCGTGTTTAAGTTAGCATGATGCACATGATACTCTGCTTTCTAACAAACAGCGCAGCTGCATCCCCAACAACAGGTCGGCAGGCAGGCATTTTTATTGTAGAATATCCAGTTACCCTCTGATGCCACTGTTATTCCGGTCCTTCTCCGAGAGAAATGGGGCCGTGAACACTCTCTCAGGAAACAGGAAGAGGGGGAATTTTGAAGTGGGGTGAATGAAGGAGGCGTTAGCAGTAAAGCTCCAAAAACTATGTTGCCAAAAAAGTGATGTTAAACAAGCCTTGTAAATTGTCTAGAGCAGGGATGGGCAAAGCTTTTTGACTCGAGGGCCACAATGGGTTCTTAAACGGGACCGGAGGGCCGGAACAAAAGCAACCTGACCATGCTGGCACTCTCATCTTGGGCTGCTGGTGAAGGAGCGGAGGGGAGAGCAAGAGAACCCTCCGCTCTTTCGGCTCCGCGGGCCGGATAGAACAGCCGAACGGGCCGGATCTGCCCCGCGGGCCGTAGTTTGCCCACGGCTGGTCTAGAGAGACATGGGCATGTTGTTCCACCTGAAACAAAGCCCTAGGTAGAATGAATACTTTCAGTCCCTCCTAGGAGAAAACAAGACGTTCTCAATTCCACAAACTTCCCACGCTGAAAAATGGAAGAACTCCCTATAATGTTGCTGAGAAATTAAAAAAAGATACCCACTTGGAAAAAAAAAATGTATCCTCACCAAAGGATATGTTTATTGATTTCAGAGAGTGAGGAGGGAGAAACAGAGAAACATCGAAGTGAAAGAGAAGCATCCATAGGTTGCCTCCAGAAGGCACCCCAACCAGGGGTCAAACCCTCAACCAGGTATGTGCCCTGACCAGGAATCGAACCCACATTTATTTTTTTGGTGTATGGGATGATGCTCCAACCAGTTAAGCCAGCCAGCCAGGGCTCACATGGAAACTTTTGCTCTCATCTCCGTCCCTTGCTTCAGAGCTCTAGATGCAAGAACGCCTACAGTAAAAACCAAGCAAAATGAAACAAAGACATCCCTCTGCCATCACGGCCTAAGCCTCTCCATTCCCCCAGCAAGCCTGATCCTCCATGTTGACAGTGAGTGTGACATGTTCCGGAATGGTCTATTCTACAGCTAAGACTACACGTGGCTGGTCTTAAAACACAACCACCACCACTCCTTAAAAATACGAAAGTTTGAGAGTCTAATCTTATTTCAGAAGTTGGCATGACTTTTCACTTACAACAAGGAAATGTTAATTTGAAAGAAACCAGAGGACAATTATTTAGTACCGTTCAGTCATGAACTTTTTCTCTCCCTCCCCTCCCCCAACTTCAGACAAATGCATCACACCGCTGCCCTAATGCAGAACATCCACCGGTCACAGCGCTCAAGCTCTGAGGCCCGCGTCACCAGTCAGAGGTATAAATTAAGGTCCAAGGACGGCTCCAGGCACGGCTGCGCTTGGATCTGCTTACTGGGCAACCGCGTTGTTCCAGGCAAACTAAACGCTTAAGAGGCTAAAGGGCAGCGGAGGCAATTATTGGAAGGAAATTTCTCACTAGGCCCCAAAGAAATAATTAAGTCTTTGCATGCTAAATCACAGCGCTGGGTTAACAATGAAGTAATCAAGTGTAAATGGTGACAAAGCCCGTCCATAGGACCCTGTGAAAGGAAATTAAGGTTGTGGGCAATCTAGACGATTGTTGCTTAAATACCACAAAAATTAGTCCCTGAAACTTCATTCATGTATCCCCTCTTTATACAAATGTGTGTGCTTCTCTGTGGGAGGCAAGAAGTTGGTTAATCCAGCAATTAAGGCAAATATACTGAATCATCAGAAGTAAAACACCACTCAGCTACTAATTCACAGGCAGAGATCCAACCCCATTGCCCATACTACTCACAGCGCCGAACACTCACCAAGGAAGTACCTCCAGAAAGGGAGATGCATGTGGGTTTTACTCAAATATACAGCTGAAACCACATAAATGATAGACGGAATGCATACTTTATATGTGGCACTTTCTATGTTGCAGGTCATAGAAGAGAATTCACACACACACTCTCGCAGAGCTACAGGGGACTTGGGGAGGTCAGTGGGGAGACATAAGGAGGGCACCCATGTAACCTCCCAACAATTGCTCGTTAGCAAGTGAAACTGGTTATTCTCCAAGGGAGCAAAATAATGTTGACCCGAGAGTTAAAAGGTCTAGAGCAGCCGTGGGCAAACTATGGCCCGAGGGCCAGATCTGGCCCTTTCGGCTGTTCTATCCGGCTTGGAGCTGAAAGAGCGGAGGGTTCTCTTGCTCTCCCCTCCGCTCCTTCACCAGCAGCCCAAGATGAGAGTGCCAGCATGGTCAGGTGGCTTTTGTTCCGGCCCTCCGGTCCAGTTTAAGAACCCATTGTGGCCCTCGAGTCAAAAAGTTTGCCCACCTCTGATCTAGAGTCAGACTTGGGCTCTGTGACCTCAAGTTATCATCTAATCTCAGACATTCAGTTTCCTCACTGAAAGAGGGAGACCAAGACTAAGACTTCTCAAGACTTTAAACTGATCTGGTGTATCTGTAGTTGTTGAAATAACTTAAGACTCACCAGAAGTTGCAAAAATAAATAGTATAGAGAGTTTTTTCAACCTTCGTCCAGCTTTTCCTAATGGCAGCATTGAATGTAACCATATATATTGGAAGCCCTGCGCAGGAATCCGTGCATCGGTATCTTGCTGCCCTGGCCCCTCCTGTAGCTCTCCGCTGCCCACTGGTAGTTTGCTGCCCCACCCTCTGCTGATCCATGATCCGGTCATTACGTGGTTGGTCATTATGCTCCAGGGCATAATGACCATTTACATATTACATCTTTATTATATAGGATTAGCGAAACCAGAAAATGTATGTATTAGCTAAACTTCAGACCCTACTGTTATCCCACTACTATATGTACTCATTTTTTTTAATGACTTGTATGGATTCATGCAACCACCACTTAAAATCATGATAAGAAACTGCTCCATCACCACAAAAAAAATTTTTTTTTTAAATCAAGGGCATATTACTCCACTTGAAACAAAGCCCTGGGCAGAATGAACACTTTCAACTCCTCCTGACAGAAGACTTCCAATTCCTTGAGGAAAATAGGCACTTTCAACTCTATAAGCTTCCATATAGAAAAATGAAACAGAACTCCCCGTGATGCTGTTGCTATGAAGTAAAAATATGCTCTCAAGGAAAAGGTCGCTCTCATCTCCATTCCTTGCTCTCGGGGCTCTAGATGCAACTACATCAATAGTATAAACGGACATCCTTCCTACGACTCACCACCCCTTTCCAGGCACCTGTCCGCCCTTCTCTAACCCTAGCAACCCCTGTCCTGTTCCCTGTCACTACAATGCTGTCATTTCCCCAGTGTTCCAAATGGCGCCAAACTGCTAGAAGACCTCTTGAGGTTGTCTTTTTCACTCAGCACAATAGCCTTGCGATCGACCCATGTTGCTATCTGTATCAATACTTTGTTCTTTTATGGCTGTATACGATGCCAGTGTACTGATGTCCCAGTGTATTATGTTGTACTGATCTTATTACTTGTATGTTTTAACTAAATTATCATTATGAGGTGGGGAGACACTTTTTAATTCTTGTTTTGCCATTGCTTAAGCTGAATTCATATTCCAATAGATACTGACTGATAATCTTAACCGGTATTTATCTTAACCAATTCCTTCAAGCCTTCCCTGACTACCCTACTTAAATAGCGAGCCTCCATCATTCCGTTTCATTTTTCTTGACAGTACTTAACATCACCTGACTTTATATATGTATTTTTTTTTAATTGTCTGCCAGCACACCTACCCCACTCCCTACCAGGTAACCTATATTAGGACAAGGACACTGTCAGATATCATTAGATATCCGTGTCCCCAACACTGAGAACAATTCCTGACACATAAAGCACTTAATAAATATATGTTGAACCAATGAGTTTAGTACTGACATTATCTTGGTAAGTAATCATTACTTTCAAGTTGAAAGATTATTGATTCCATGAACCATTATACAAATATTAGTAGCTCTTAAAAAATAGTTTGAACCGATCAAATTATTTGCATGAAACCTATTTATTCACTTCCACAAATTAAACACTTCCTACAATTTCAATAAAGTACTAGGCCCATGAAAGACCGAACAAAAGACAAAGAAGAAGCACCGGAAATATTACCATCTGACAAGCAACACAAGTCAAAAATCTTATTAAATGGTCAAGGGTTTACAAAGTCAAAGAATAGACCATCTATTCAGATAATGAGCTTCTTTCTACTTCGTTTTGTTTTTAACCTACTCTGGTGGGCCACCAATGGTTCCGGACAAGTCAGTAACTAAATGTTAACTGGTTTTGTTCCCTGATGAATGGAAAATTTCATCAGAGCAATACCAGTTCTTAAAAGAAGTAGACTCAGAAGGGAGGGAAGGTCTGAAAGATATTAGCAAGAACGTGGTGTTATGATTTACCGTATTTGCCGGTGTATAAGACGATTTTTTGGCCCTGAAAAATATGTATTTGCCGGCGTATAAAACGACCGGGCGTATAAGACGACACCCTAACATTTCCACTAAAAATACAGAGTTTGTTATATATTCGCCGTATAAGACTACCCCCCACTTGGAGGCATATTTTTCAGGGCCAAAGGGTCGTCTTATACGCCGGCAAATACGGTATGTCATTGAAAGGCTTAGCAAATAATAAACAGATATTAGTCTATAAACACATACACATATATGTCCTTTGGAAAAATGGACTTTTTGTTTCCCCCATGGAAAGACCTAGCCTTTCTGATGAGTGGCCCATCACACACACAAGAGCCTCAAGACCACAGCACCAGGTGAACTCAAGATTTAGGAGAGTCCAAATCTACATTCTAAGGAGCTGAGAACACTTGAAGCAAAAGCCAGAACAGGTGTAACCCCTCCAGAACTAGTTCCTCATCTATAAAATGAGCAGATCAAGATATCCTTGGCAGGCAAGACAGCTGAACGCCTGCATCCCGAAGGAGCTCTAAAGGACACTGTCGTATATCCCACTCAGTCAAATCACCCTGGTCTGAAAAACCAAGACCCAACGCCCCGCCTACACCGCATTTTCACCTGTGTGCCCTCACCACACATGGCTTCTCCAACTCTAAAATGGAGAAAGCAGCCGAAACCGGTTTGGCTCAGTGGACAGAGCCTGCGGACTGAAAGGTCCCGGGTTCGATTCCGGTCAAGGGCATGCATATACCTTGGTTGCAGCCATATCCCCAGTAGGAGTTGTGCAGGAGACAGTTGATCAATGATTCTCTCTCATCGATGTTTCTCTCTATCCCTCTCTCTTTCTCTCTGTAAAAGAATCAATAAAATAAGTTTAATAAAATAAAATAAAATAGAGAAAGCATCAGGGCTGTTGCGAGAATTAAAGCAATGTTACACGGACAGCACTTCACATAATGCCTAATACTCAACAACTTGTTTATAATTAGCATCTACGTTAATAACATGATGACGGCGGTGGTTTATCTGAATGGTCAAACCGGCCACGAAGAAGCTCTTCGTGACAAAGAAGAAGCGAACGGAAGAGGCAAAACCCTTCCAGGAGAGAAGACAACCTTCAGGTCACCACGTCCATGGCTGTCCAGGATGGGGCCGGCTGTCACCAGGACATTCAAAATCAAAACTGTGGCCACAGATTCCGTCATGAACAGCCCCTGCTGCTCAAGGGAGGGTCACACAGATCCAAACAGGAACCCATCCAGTCTGTAAAATATTAACAGTCTCATAAACATCAACTCACACAATCAACACAGTGTTCAAATCAACTAAAGTGTACCAACTAAACTAACACCAAGTTGACCAAATGAAATGCCTTGGGGGCGGGAGGCGGGGGTGGGGGCGGGGGGAGGAGGGCGGGAGAGGGAGGAGGGGGGCGTTAAAGACTCATGGGTGATTCACTTTTATGCTGACTTCCCTATAAAAACATCTTCAACAGGAGAGGCAGGAAATTCCAGTGAGTGAAAGGGAGAGCAAGCTATATGGAAACCATCACACTGCACACTCGACTTTTTAATGGACTTTCAGGGTTTTGCTTTAAAGAAGCACGTTCAGAAATCTGCTCCTTAGGAAACAGGAAAGTGAGCACGCGAACGGATCTGATCCTCACATACATACCACCTAGGTGAGTTCCACCAAAGAAACGGCCAAAGTGCACGACTGACATTTTCCCGACGCAGGAAGAACACCATTCACACAGAAAATTACATGAAAGCTTTTACAAAGAGGTACGTAAAGAGTCTAAGGAGGGGAACTTCACAATTCTGCTTTGAATGAAAGACAATGCTGCACAGTGACTGGATGTTTGCAGACCGGCTAGTCCCCAATCAGGTCCGCCTCCCACTGGACGCACATGTGTTTGCTTCTTCAGGATGTTCTCTTTTCAGGTCTGTTCCCCTCGCCCCGTAATAAACTGCAGCTTCGCACCATTTCCCTTCTCACTGCACCTTTTCCTCTTCTGATAAAACTCTGTCAACTACCCAAGCAAATGACAAACAAACTGAACCCATGAATTTTACAGGCCAACCACCGCCCACGCACTGTGGAACCACGGAGCGAGCTGTTTGCTCAGCTGTGAAACGAGAACCATGCCAGAGACCTAGACTGGTTCCTGGTGGAAGTGAGTGTTAAAACACGTAACGTGCCCAATAAACAAGTAGGCCTGGCAATTCCTCATCAAATTTCCTTTTTCCTTTTTCTTTTTTTGTTTTATTGATTGATTTGAGAGAGAGAGCGAGCTAGAGAAACATCCATTTGTTGTTCCACTTATGCATGGATTCACTGGTTGATTCTTGTATGTGCCCTGACCAGGAGTGGTACCTGCGACCTTGGCATATCTGGATGATGCTCTAACGAGCTGAGCTACCCAGCCAGGGCCAAATGCTGATTTTTTTTTTAATCAGACTTTCCAAACATGATTACACTAATAACTCAAAATTGTTTTCATCGCAAGCAAATTGCACCACACATTGGGATCACTTTTACAGGAGTCCGTGGGGGGCACCATAGTAACTGCCAGGTAGCAAAAAGGGGGCTAAGAATTCTACTCTTTTAAAAGTACAGACATAGTTATGCAGGTCAGTTAAGTAGTCAGTTAAAAATAAGATGGAATAGCTAAGATTAAACTAGTTAATTTTTTAAAAAATATTTTATTGATATTTTACAGAGAGGAAGGGAGAGAGATAGAGAGCTAGAAACATCGATGAGAGAGAAACATCGACCAGCTGCCTCCTGCACACCCCCTACCGGGGATGTGCCCGCAACCAAGGTACATGCCCTTCACCGGAATCGAACCTGGGACCGAACCTGGGACCTTTCAGTCCGCAGACAGACGCTCTACCACTGAGCCAAACCAGTTTCAGCTAAACTAGTTAATTTAGGATAAGAGTGTAAGAGCACAAAAAGGAAGGGGAGAACCTCAAATACTGGACTCCTTTCAGAAGAATCATAAAACCTAAACTCCTAAATACGTAACCTTCCAAGAGCCAACACATTAGAAGGAAAGAACTGCAAGAGGAGTGACTATCATGAGAAAATGTGAAAGACGGGCATCTCTGACACATCGTTTTACAGCCAGCGTGCAGTATCGATACCAAGCACCATCAAAAATACTTTCTCGACGACATGCATATATACATTTAAATATCTGGCTAGATCTGGTATAAAATAGGAGCTGACTTCCTTCTAGATAAATCATTAACTCCTGTCAGGCCAGCCAGCGTGACTAAGAGACAATGAAACTAGAAATTCAGGCTGGGGCACCTTGAGGGTTGGAAAGGACCCTGATGACACGAATGTCATCCCTTCTTCTGCAGAAGTCATGAATCTTGTCAGCTTCGGGTGGATGTCATGGGGGTTTTGTTTTTTGTCTCCTTCTCCTTCTGAAATGCCACCTCAGCCAGGGCAAATTCTTTTCACACAGAGGAAGACCTGAAAAGGACAGCAGCTGACGAGCCCTCTCTTCCACATGCGCGGTCCTCTCTCAGGCACACCTATTCACAAGCCTCCACACTGGGGATGCCGATGCCACAGAGCCGAGCGGGCATTAATGCTGGCTGAACTGAAACCACGTCCCCCAGGGGAAGGCTGGTTCCAGGCAGCAAAAGCCTTGGCAGGTCAGTGCGGTGGTGCCCAGCTGGCATGGGAGGGGTCAAGTGCTCTCTCTCTGTAACTGACAAGAAGACACACATAAAGGCAAATAGTCCCCAAGGCAGGTTCCATCTTCTTCATTCCCAACTTGTGTAGCCATCAAACACACACCACATACCCAACCTGGGAGAATAGTATCCAAATGGCATACACACACACACACACACACACACACACTCACACACTCATGCACACGCACACCCACACTCCCTTTGGTGAAATATACAATTAAGTAGCAAACACCACCATGGAAGCAGGTCATACAAACTTAATTCCATCTGGTATTAGAAACGTATTAAGCCCTGACCGGTTTGGCTCAGTGGATAGCGCGTCGGCCTGCAGACTGAAGGGTCCCAGGTTCGATTCCGGTCAAGGGCATGTACCTTGGTTGAGGACACATCCCCAGTAGGGGGTGTGCAGGAAGCAGCTGATTGATGTTTCTCTCTCATTGATGTTTCTAACTCTCTGTTCCTCTCCTTCCTCTCTGTTAAAAAAAAAAGATCAATTACAAAAAAGAAAGAAACTTGTTAATGCAGAACACGAGACCCCCCTTTCCACAGAAGGTAATGGGGCTTTAGAAACACAGTCTGATTGCCAGCAGCAGGGCCTGTGGTTAGCGCACAAACTCGCCAACCTGCCATAAAGTATGAAGCCTCTGCTCTCTGCCCTCCCGGCCTCAGACTGTCTGCCAGGGCCAGGAATGAAACAGTCCATATGTTTTCTTTGTGGGTGACATGGCTATTGAAAGCAAGGCCGTGGCAGTCTCCCCGCTGAGGGACTGGGTCACGCTATTCATGTGTAACCAGGCAGATGTCAAGATGGTAATGGGAAAAACATTCAAAAGCCAGGGTCAAAAAAAAAAAAAAAAGTGCACAACTATATTCCAAACACTTGGCCAATCTAAACAGGTTGTGAGCGTTGCTCCATACATTAGCCGCTGCTCTGAATTTAAATTCACTTTCCAAGCAGGTCCGAATCAAAACCCAGACGAGTTTTGCCCAGTTTCCGAGAAAGTTTTAATGGCGCTTAACATACATGCCGTATAACTTTTTCGCAATATGGAAGGTTTTAAGGGGGAAAAAAAGTTCATTCTAAAATACGTTTAAGATAATAAGCTTTTCTTCTTTATCCACAAAGCACAAGCATTCGTTTCAAATATTAAAAAAAAAGAATACACAGGCATCCTATAAAATATCATGTTCCAGGTACTTAGAAGAAAAATTCCCTCTAAGCTATATTATTTCTAGAAGCAAGCGATGGGAAGACACACAAACACAGCCGACTGCAGTTCTGAGTGGATGTCAGCCATCCCCAACGTGGGACGTGGCCTGAGGCCTGAGCGGGGAGCTCTCCTGGGCACCAGGATTCCCTGGAGCGAGCGTGTGTAAGGAAAATCCTGTGTTCCAAAGTCGGGATGCAGGAAGTTAGTCTCCAGAGACCTCACCGACACAGCCTAAGGTCCTTTGACCTTTTGGTGTGAGAAGAAACACTGCTTCCGTGACGACAGCCTCTTGCTACCCAAGCAGCCATCTCAGGAAAGCGGCGCCACGTCACAGAGGCCCAGGCCACAAAGCGAGTCCCCCTCCGCTCCTACGCGTTCTCCAGAGACACTTACCTCCCCACCATCAGGCTTTCTTGTGAGGAGGGGCATCATACCACTTCTAACAAAGTATCTTGACAGAAACATATACCCTACTCTTTCTGCCCCAGGATCTTTATGGTTTTCTAAACAAAAAAATCTGCCAGAGCCCAGTCGGTGTTGCTAAGTGGTTAACGTCAACCTATGAGCAAAGAGCTCAGGGTTCGACTCTTAGTCAAGAGCACGTGCCCAGCTTGCAGGCTCGATCCCCAGAATGGGGCATGCAGGAGGCAGCCGATCATTGATTCTCTCTTATCAGTGATATTTCTGTCTCTCCCTTTGTCTTCCTGTCTGAAATCAATAAAAATATAATTTTTTAAAAATTCTGCCAGATGAGTAGCCTCTTTTTCACTAACACGGTGGCTCACCTGTGCTGTTTACAACAGGATTTAAACCTGATGTACATTAAAAAAACAAACAAACAGGCCGAAACCGGTTTGGCTCAATGGATAGAACGTCGGCCTGCGGACTGAAAGGTCCCGGGTTCGATTCCGGTCAAGGGCATGTACCTTGGTTGCGGGCACATCCCCGGTAGTGGGTGTGCAAGAGGCAGCTGATCAATGATTCTCTTTCATTGATATTTCTAACTCTCTATCCCTCTCTCTTCCTCTCTGTAAAAAATCAACCAACCAACCAACCAAACAAACAAACAGAGAAATGGAGGTTGAGAATTTTAAATCACAAGATGATAACACATGTATCAGTATACAGCTTCTTGGTCACTCCCAAAAGAAATGACAACAAAGAAGTGGGTGCTCACCATCTCTCACAGAGACCATGCTTTAGAGGTTCCTACATATGAGCCTTGGAGGAAAAGCCAAGCTACCTTCTTGCAGCTGGGAAAGCCACTGTCCTATGCGGTTAAGAAAGATGTCCAAGCTCACACACTTAGGAATTCAGGGGTCTTGACTCTTTGTCACACTTTCAAAAACAAAACCATTTTTGAAGGCCTGACCATAAAGATAAGCCTATAAAAAGAAGACTGGAGAAGAGGCAATGACATAAATAGCTGGATTACATGACCATGAACTCAAAACGACCTTGGAGAGAACAAAAGGCCATCAAGAAATTTTTTCTTTATTACAAAGATAGGAAAATATTAAGATTTTTTTCCTAAAAACCTAATCAAATGAGAAGAACATTTAACATACCTCCCTTTTTTTTTCTTTAGAGAGAGAGTGGAAGGGAGGGGGAGAGAAAGAGAGAGACATCGATGGGAGAGAAACAGTATCCATCAGTTGCCTCCCACCCGTGCCCTGACCAGGGCCAGGGGTTGAGCCTACAACCAAGGTACGTGTCCTTGACTGGAATCGAACCGTTGACTCTTCAGTCCAAAGAAAGGCCAACGCTCTATCCACTGAGCCAAAGCAGCTACGGCTAATATTCCCTTCTAAACTCTGATCAAATTACGAGAATTCTGTTCATGCCTCAACTGATGTGAGATATGGAGCTTGGAGAGGACTCGACAGGCAATCAACATCCCAGCCCAGTGAATGTGAGAAGAGACTGCTGACTTGGGAGCACACCCCCTGTCCTGCACCTTCAACACAAAAAATGTGGGGAGAGTGAGAATTTAATGACATCCATCTATCGTCCTAGGACAACAGCTCTCATCAAGCATCAAGCCAAGCTATCTTGCAGATGGGAAAGTTCCGATGTCACCACTTGTCCTAAGGCAGTCTTCAGTCCACCCTGCGGGCTACGGCGGGGATGGATCTCAGAGTCTGGGACTAGTGGAGCAGGGAGACCCAAAGCAATTCCAGGCCGTCCCTCGGCCATGCCCGGCACAGCCTCCAGGGAAAGGCACCATCTCCTGCCAAATGTGTGTCACCCTTCTCAGGAGGGAAAATATTGCTAAATAAAACTTCTTAAATATACTGGAATGGGGAGAATCTGACAGGATGTCTCTGGATAGCGGATTCTAAAATCTGATTTGAATATCAAAAATATTTTGTTTGTGCCCATCTGGGTGTGGTTCAGCAGCGGCTGAGCACCGACCCAGGAACCAGGAGGTCACCAGTTCTATTCCTGGTCAGGGCACAGGCCTGGGCTGCTGGCTCAGTGGGCTCGATCCCCAGCGGGGGGCATGCAGGAGGCAGCTGGTCCAGGATTCTCTCTCATCATTGATGTTTTTACCTCTCTCTTTCTCTCTTTGAAATCAATAAAAAAATTTTTTTAAGTATTTTGTTGTCGGAGTGCATTGAGATTTCATTCTTTCAATGGTCACCTTTATATTTAAAACTCCATTAAAAAAAAAAAAAAAAAAAAAAAAAAGGTTGGCCGAGACCATTTTGGCTCAGTGGATAGAGTTGACCTGCGGGCTGAAGGGTCCCGGGTTCGATTCTGGTCAAGAGCATGTACTGTGGTTAAGAGCACATCCCCGGTGGGAGGTGTGCAGGAGGCAGCTGGTTGATGTCTCTCTCTTATCAAAGTTTCTAACTCTCTATCCCTCTCCTTTCTTCACTGTAAAAAATCAATAAAATATATTTTTTTTAAAAAGACTATATCCTTCTAGCATAAAAATAAAGGGGAAAATACTGACTAAAGGGGCTAATATAACTTTTACCTATACTGACTCAGAATACTTAAATAAAAATTGAATATGAAGGAAAAAAGGTCAAGTAAAATCTTGTAATTTTTGCTAGATTTGCTTCCTCCACACATGTCTCTAGCACAGACAACAGACCAGCCTGGGATCGAAACATATACCCATTCTTGGCTCAGCTGCCTCCCAAAATATCTATGGTTTACATTTCCTTACAAGGATATTCTCATATTCCAATGGACCAATGTGTTGCCACTGGGGGGTAGCGGAGTCTCCAATGCTTTCCCTATAAGACCTTTCAGTACAGAAAAGCTAGAACTACAAAAATATATATAATTTTTTAAATGTTCATTTTCTGGGCTATTAAAAGGACATTCCTGAACTTTAATCACTTGCGTCTAAAATAAGAAATACATAAATGCCAAATTTTGCCGTATGCTTTTTTGACAATTAAAATATGCTGAGGTATCAAAACGTGCTTTAGAAAGTAAAAACAACCATCCCAAACATTGTTTTAATGGCCTGGTACACAACACAGAATACTTCAGAATGCTTTAAGAATCTTGCTAAAAACAGTTCCAGCCATATACAAAGTTGAATAACAAATATTTGTCTATGGGTAGGTGAATGAGAATATATATACCCTCATAATTCCATCTTGCCATTGAAAGGGATTATCTAGCTGAGTACTATGAACTATAAAATCATCATCTGTCTCCAAGCTAAGGATGATTTCCAAACTCAACTTTGAATCCACCCAATTTCAGACAATAGAGCTGATACCTCGCCTACAGTTTGAACATTAAGCACTTAAAAACACAGACACACACAAAAAAGCAAAGAAAGGCAGACAAATTAGCCATTGTGTAAGAGTCCTTGGTTTGCTAAATGCCCTAGATTTTTCTTCTTCACTGGCAGAATTTAAAAATAGAGCATTTTATTATCCTCAATGAAGCTTTAAAAAACAACAACTACAATTCACTGTAGTTGGGGGAAAAGAAAAAAAAAGTTATCCATACTCTTGTACACATAGGAAAACAAGCTAAGGCTGAGGGAGGCAGTTAAAGAGCGAGCTGTAGAATGTATTTCTAGAGCTAAAACCTTGAGATCTAGCTTAAACAATTAAAACATCTAGGCTGTCTTACCAAGATCACTCTAAGTTATATTAGTTATTTTTTCGGAGTGAAGGGCACACTTTGGCAGGGCTCAACTTTTTAATCGAGGTATTCCAACAAATGTTGTGCTTTCTGTAAATTTATATATATTTTTATACAGGAAAAGTGAGAGACAGTCTTAGAAGAATTTCAATACCAAAGGGTTCTTAAAACTTTACTTAATATTCCCCACAAGTTTCAGAGAAATTCAAAGCAGCGGGAGACATTAGCCATCATCTGTTCCAATATCCTTTAAAAAAAAAAATTTGATAAGATAATGAAAATACAAGGATAGGCACCACTAAAGAGACCAGGAACCAAAATCCAAGCTAGCAGGCTGTCAGAACATCCCACTAGTATAAGGATGATTAAAATGAGAATTTTGAGAGATAGGCTGACAGAGGCCAAGAAAATGCCTAAACTTGCCTGGATCCACCTACCGGTACGGAACTTTGATCTCCCCGAAGAGATTAAGCTGTCAATGTTACCTTACAACTCCAGCGCTCGGAGCCAAGTGCCCGGGCGATACGTGCTTGTGACACCATGACTGCCATTAGCATCCAGCTCAACTGGAAACCATTAGATATTAGCGGTCACCACAAGCCTTATGGAACTCAGAAGGAGGGAGTTACTGGTTCAAATCCTAGGAATCGCTCAGACCACACTCAGCACAGTGCTGCCTCGAGAGGAAGTGACCTCCCCATTCCGTGGAAATATCCCTCCGGGAGAGCTGACCAACTGGAAGTTTGCATTGGTGGGTGAGAGTCCAAGAGTTAGGCACTTGGACTTCACACACCAGAGAGGATCCTAGAAGTGTATAAAAAATAAATGAAAATAAAATTAAATAGAAATAAAACTCTTGGCAATAAGAGCTGTTAACTTCTTGTTTTATTTTATTTATTTTTTAAATATATGTTATTGGTTTCTTATAGAGAGGAAGGGAGAGGGATAGAGAGCTAGAAACATCGATGAGAAACACCGATCAGCTGCCTCTTGCACACCCCCTCCTGGGGATGTGCCCGCAACCAAGGTACATGCCCTTGGCTGGAATCGAACCTGGGACCTTTCAGTCCGCAGACGGACGCTCTATCCACTGAGCCAAACCGGTAATGGCAAGAGCTGTTAACTTCTTGTTCTAAAGTGAAGAGGCCAAGGTCCCGAAGGGCTGGGCATGTGGCACTCACGGCCATGCGTGTGATTTACTGAGAAATGTGGAAACTAGCTCTCCGTCTTCCCAGCAGGACGCTCTTTCCCCTCTTGTATTAAAGAGAACCAGGCCCCAGTTTGTAAACTAAAGGATCTGCAAGATTTCCTACACGGACCTTGTTTAGAACCAAATTCACTTGTATACAATGCCAACACATCTCAAGAAAGACACACCGCACAAACTAAGCTGTCATGACATTCACAGATGGGCATTCAGAACTCAAGAAATATCACAACGCTGCCATCAAAAAAGGTATAAACATTTTGTCACTAACTACTGACAACACAGCAGACATTAGAGGAAATTAAAAAGAAAAAGAAAAAAAAGGCTTGAAATGATACCATGAAAAGGAGAGAGGTTTTTGGAGGAGTGAAAAATACACCTTAGGGAAGAGTCTGAGATGATGCTTGCAAAAGGAGAAGAAAAAGCAAGAGATTATTATTATTTTAAATTTTATTTATATTTATTTTTTGCTTTTATAAACATTTTATTATAAATATGTTGTCACTAATCGAACTTTTCAATTATTTTACTATTATTATATTTATATTTTTTTATTTTCTTTGTTTTTTATTATTTTTTATTTTTTAATATTTTTATTAAATTATTATCTGTGTACATATATTACCATTGCCCGCCACCCCCCCCCCCGCGCGCGCAAGAGATTATTTTTAAAAACATTTCAAAGTCCCATCCATTTTACACAGAAAGCTCCACAGCCTGCCTATGCAGAAGATACACACACTGCGAAGGTTGAAGAGATCATGACTAATTACATGGAAGTGAGGACACTGAGTAACTTCTTGTACAGTATCCAAATTACTGAAACTGGGTGATTTTATTTTCCAAGTGTGAAGCCATAGCCACAGGAAACAAGCAGGCCCATTCTACCCTATTAAAGCGCCTTAGCCGGGCATGCATTCTGCAACAGGTCTCCATGGCAAACTTCCTAACACACACTTCCAAACACAAAACTCCTCCTCCAAGTGAGCGCTCGCAAATGGGCTTGTGCAACTTCAACTAGTATAGCGATATTCTGCTACTCCTGGGATCTTTCCACGAGAGGATCAGAGCGGTATCCTCACCTTGCCACCCTAAACTTGTGTTAAGAATTTTAAAATCGGCCCTGGCTGGTTTGGCTCAGTGGATAGAGCGTTGACCTGTGGACTCAAGGGTCCTGGGTTCAATTCCAGTCAAGGGCACATGCCTGGGTTGCGGGTTCAGTGATGTTTCTCTCTCTCTCTCTCTCTCTCTCTCTCTCTCTCTCTCTCTCTCTCTCTCTCTCCCTTCCTCTCTAAAATCAATGAAACATATATATTTTTTAAATTATAAAATTGTAGAACTCCTGGAAGCTACAAGCAGCCTTAGATAGAATCTAGTAAATCCAATTACTTCGTTTTCCAGATGAGGAAATGGTCATCAAATGAAAAAGTAGAAGGACTTGCCCAAAGGCCAATCACCGGGTGGCATGGTCCAGACAAGGATCACGGGCTCAGGCCTAGCACGGCCTCCACGAAGCCAGCGGAACAGCCTCTGTAATCTTAAGGCTGTGCGCCAGGCGTAACGTGGGATGTGGAAATCTGTGCTCCAGGTCCACATTTCTCAGAGCCTGTGGCAATCACACACATGCCAGAGGAGAAAATGGTGCGCAATCCCCTCCCTCCCGCCCTCGTGACTTCATCTCTCTCTCCCCGGATGGAGAAATCTTGGAAGGCAGGCGATTAGGAGTGTGACCTTTTGCCATCATACAGGAGTTAACTGTCAATCCTTTTGATCCAGTAAAACTCTGAAATGTGAACGCCAGTGAGAGCACTTCCTTTAAAACACCTTCGGGTCAAGTGTGACAGAGCCAGCGCGTGGTGGTGACACAGGCCTGGGAACGGCTGTTGCAAAACAGAAACAGTCACTACAGGTGCGGCAAGTGGTGGGAACACGGGAATCCCAGCAACAATGCCGAGGATTACTGCGGCCTCTGCCCCCAGCCTCAGATAGAGCGGCTTTCAGCGGGAGACAGACACTGTGAGACGGAACAAGTTCCAACGGGCCGAGAGGAGGAGAAGCAGGTATCCTCTCTCCTCTCGGGGGCCTTCTCAGATCTGGACAAAAGACGACGCGGGGAGAATGCCGAGTTGGGCAATCGCATGTGGGAATGGCATCTGAATTGCATTTCCCAATCCTGCCCCTCCGTGTGGCCTTGAGTCTTTATTTACCCACTGCAGCCTTTTTAAGTGCCTACTGTGTACCAGGCTCTGAGGACTCCAGGGGGGGGGGGGCAGGTTGGAGGGGGAACCCCTGCTCTCAGTCAGTCCTGGAGCCTCCAGAGTGGGATGCACACCCCCCGGGGGAGGGGAAAGTACACCACCATTGAGGAATGAGGAGAACATACAAGAACCTGGGTGAATAATCATCAGTCTCATCTTTTTGACTTCCATTTCTGTAATTTCACGTGTAATGAAATTGGCCTGGATGAATACACTCCAGAAATTCGGGGCACCCCTCTCCTCTCCTGTGAACTAGACTTTGGGAGCCACGGCTCCGGCCCCTTGGTGTGTGTGTAACTGCAGCTCACTCACTCGGGGACGGGAGAGCAGATTGGGAAGGAGACCCCCAATGAATCGAAGATATCTCGTAAGCCGGGCCTGTGGGTGTGGGTCAGGGGTTGAGCATGGGCCTAAGAACCAGGAGGTCAGGGTTCGATTCCCAGTCAGGGCACATGCCTGGGTTGCCGGCTCCATCCCCAGTAGGCGGCATGCTGGACACAGCTGATCCATGATTCTGTCTCATCACTGATGTTTCTGTTTCCCTGTCCCTTCTCTGAAACCAATAAAAACTTATTTTTTTTAATATATTTTTAATTGATTTTTTACAGAGAGGGAGAGGGATAGTTAGAAACATTGATGAGCGAGAAACGTCTATCAGCCGCCTCCTGCACACCCCCTACTGGGGATGTGCCCACAACCAAGGTACCCTTGACTGGGTTCGATGCCCTTGACCGGAATCGAACCCAGGACCCTTCAGTCCGCAGGCCGACACTCTATCCACTGAGCCAAACCGGTTTTGGCTAAACTTATTTTTTTAAAAAAAGACCTACTGCAGTGTGCAGAACAGCACCTGTCCCT
Source organism: Vespertilio murinus (assembly GCA_963924515.1). Lineage (NCBI taxonomy): Eukaryota > Metazoa > Chordata > Mammalia > Chiroptera > Vespertilionidae > Vespertilio > Vespertilio murinus. Next base: position 148,581,302 of record OZ004709.1, read on the forward strand.
TCTCAAGGTGGCTTTTGCTGGACTAGCTGGTTTCCCCAAATGCAAACACACTGCCCTTCAGATGGGGTGTTCATATACTATATACTTTTAAAATATATATATTTTATTGAATTTTTTACAGAGAGGAAGGGAGAGGGATAGAGAGCTAGAAACATCGATGAGCGAGAAACATCTATCAGCTGCCTCCTGCACACCCCCCACTGGGGATGTGCCCGCCACCAAGGTACATGCCCTTGACCGGAATCGAACCTGAGACCTTTCAGTCCGCAGACCGAAGCTCTATCCACTGAGCCAAACCAGTTTCGGCCATATTCTATATACTTTTGAGAGTGAAATGAAGAGCATCACGTAAGTAAGGTGTTATCGGGGCAAACAATCATTCTACAGGTGAAGATGGGAGAAGAAAGTCAAACACACTTGCTGCATGCAGCTCAGGAAGTGCTCTGCCGACAATCTTCCCTGGCCCAGCGCCCATTAGTCCTCTCTTTCCTGGGCCAGGAACCACGCATGTTGTAATTCTCAAGGCTGAGAAGACAGCACTTCGCGACCTGCACAGTGAGCTCTGAAGGAAGACGCCTGATGCTTCCCAGAGAGGAGCGTGCTCTCATAAAAAAATGGGCTATTTCTTTGTGGTTTTAGGTACTAATGTGAAACAGCCCTTTTCCTTAGAGGGCTGAGCGTGCTCATTAAAACTCGGGGAATCTGCTAAAGGCCTTTCCAGCGGTGGAAACAGTAAAACTATGCTTTTCTACGATAGAGAGGTTTCCGGTCAAGACAGCTTTCCCTCGGGAGTTACTTGGACGTTTCAAAGAGACACGGGAGAAAACCAGCCCCTTCCTCTCACCCGGGTCTTGTCCTTGTTTCTCTCCACTCCCACTTTCCCACTTCATGTGCCCTTGTGGGCAAACTGGGTTCATTGCAAAGTTAATTTTTTTAAATGAAAAGTTAAATGTCAGCATCCTGAAGGAAAACAGTTTCAAACACCTAACCAACACCTGAGGCGGGGGAAGAACTGAGAAAGGGGCGGGAGGCCCCCCAATGAGCCAGCGTCCAAGGCCAGAGGCCTATCAATGCAACCCCCCTTCCAGAGGGCAAGCAGACACCTCCCACCTGGACACACAGCCTGGCCTCCGGCTGGCAGAGAAAGGAGTTCTTCACCCGGCCTGTCATTCCTCTCACACTGTCTGTGTCCAAGCGGTCCCTCGCAGGAGCCATAAGGTAGAAGGAAATTCCCTTTACCCACGCGCCTCCGGGTTCCTTTCTCTCTCCCCCGGTCCTGTCACAGCTCTGGATTCATTCAATCACCCCCCTGGCCCCGCAGCCCAGAGCAAGAGCATACACCTAGCCCCGCACCCAATCACCTTCCTCTGCCTCTCCTGGCGGCGTTTGCCACTGCCACCCCCAGACAGACTCCAGCGGCCTCTGCTTTGCGGACGGGCCGGCCTAAGGCTCCCCGGCCCCTGGGCGAGGAGGGAGGTTTTAAGGCAGAGCCCTGTGAGTGCTCCCCCCGGCCGCGGGCAGCTGGAAGGGGAAGCTCTGCGGCCTGCCTCCCCTCCCCACGGGGCAGAGCGCGGGTCCTGGAGCTTTTTCCTCCGACACCCTGTCCCGCAGGTTAGAGTTCCTCCGGTAAGAGGCCTCGCTGGGGAAGAAGAGCGTTTTCGCCGCCAGAAACCTGCCTTCTCCCCCGGGTTTTGGCCTCGCCTGCCTGCCTGTCCCCCGGGGAGGCCGGGGCGGACCTGCCGGAGGTGCCGGTCGCTGTACCTGCGGGGGCCGGGCTGGAGGGAGGTTCACCCGCCCGCCCGCCCGGAGGTGCAGGTGTTCCTCCCCCCTCACGCTGGGCCCCGGAGGCTCCGGGGGCTGCTGACCTGAGAAACGTGCCCGGGGCTGCACACGCCGGCCAAGGTTTAGAGTTCTAGGCGCCCTCACCCCGCCGATTGCAAACCTCCAGCCAGCTGAGCTGGGGGGGGGGGGGGGGGGGGGAGAGGGGGAGAGAGAGAGAGAGAGGCGGGGAGGGGGAGGGTGTGAAAGGGGAAGGTCGCCTGAAAAGGCTGCCAGGGGCAAGTGTTTCCAGATTCCTCCCTCCTCCGGGGCCCCAGATCCCCACCCAGATGCCCTTGGGAATTGGGGGGGGGGGTGGAGAGAGGGGGGGGGGAAAGGGGGGTGACTGTGTCCCGAAAAGCCTAGAACGAACACGCGCTCCTCGCGGCTCGCACACAGACGGGCCAAGTTTGGAAAGCCCGCGGCGCCGGGGTGGGTGCCAGGCGCCCCCCCAACACACACACAGGTGACGGCGCCCCTCTGCTCGGACACGGGGGGCGGGCGGGGGCTGGCCACTCGCCCCCTCTCCCACCACCCCCACCACCCCTAACCCCCCACCACCCCCCGATCCCCACCACCACCACCCCCCATCCCCCGACCCCCCGATCCCCGCACTCACAGCGCGAGGGTGAAGGCGCTGAGCCCCGCGGGCACGGCCGCCAGCCCCTTCCCGGAGCAGTCCACCCGGCGGTCGCCGTCGCAGCTGCAGGGCGCCGCGCACAGGGCCGGGGCGGGCGCCGCGCCGCCGGGCTCGGCGGAGCCGCGCAGCCCCAGGGCGAGCAGCCACAGCAGCGCCAGCGGGCCCGGCATCGCGGCGGCGGCGGCGGCGGCCTCCTCCGCGCCGGCCTCTCCGCGGCGCCCTCGCTCCGCGCGCCTCCGACGGCCCCGCCGACCCCGGGCGGCCGGCCTGCGGGTGGGAGCCGCGGCTCTCGGCTCTCTCTCGGCTCTCGGAAGCGGCGCGGGCTCGGCGTCCTCAGCAGACCTCGGCGGCGGCGGCGGCGCGGGGACGCGGCGCTCCGGAGGGTCGCCCTCCCCGCTGCTCCATGGAAGCGCAGAGGCTGCCCTGCTCCCGCCGCGGCGGCTCAGGCCAGCCGGCCCGGCCGGGCGCCGCGGCCGCTGCGGAGACCGCGCGCTGCCATCGCACCCGGCTCTTCCAGCCGCTCCTCAAGGGCGCGGGGCGCAGCCTCCGGCCATGCCGGCCGCTCGCCCCCGCCCGCGCCCGGCTCGCTCTCAGCACCGACCACCGCGGCGCTTCCTCGCTGCTCGCTTCTCCCCGCCGCCGCCGCCGCCGCCGCCGCCGCCTCGGTCCGCGCTGCTCCCGGCCTCTTTCCCTTCTAGGGTTGCGCGCTCGGGTTCCCGAGCCCCCAGCCGCCCGGGGTATGCAAATCGCTTAGGTACATGCAAAACCAGCCCTGCTCCCGGAGCGCCATTGGCCCGGGGAGGGCTCGGGCTCATTACTATGCAAGGAGGGCCGCCGCCATTGGTCCAGAGCGGGGCCGAAGGGGCGTGCGCGTCGGGCGTGAGTGACAAGGTGGTGGCGGCGGCGGCGGTGGTGGTGGTGGTTGGAGGCAAAAATCCCTGACTTGGCTCTATTTGTGCGGCGGCAGGTTGTGGGTTGAAGGTAGAAGAGGAGAAAAGACGTCGAGTCGGGTTTTTTTTCCCCTCCCCCATCCATCTTCTTCTTCCTGCAGAAATTGGATCCCCCTGCACTGGATGACCTGAAAAATAAAACTCGCCTGCAACCTTCAGTTAAGTTTCAAATGACTCTCCGCTGTTCAACCGGAGCGGACTTTGGGAGCTATGCAAATAGGGGGGGAAAAAGATTTTGTAGAGGAGAGAAGTCTCCCTTAGTCCTTAATCCAGCAAAAATATTTGGGTGTTAGCTATAGGCCAAATGAGAACAGTATATCCCGCAAACCTCTCCCTTCACCTGAGATCTTTATATTCCTATCTTTATATGCACTTGGTAGGTATAAATCTTGGGCATTTAGCCACGGACGGTGACAACATTTTGGTGACAAAAATGTAGATGTTCTCACATCCTTAAAAATCCTAAAACGTGAGCATTTTGTAAGGATCAAAGGAAGTGATGTTTCTGAATACGGGACAACTTCTCCAGACCACAAGAAGGCAGAGTGCTGCTAACTGACTTCCATGGAGTAGCCAGCAGTCACTTTGATGTTGGGTAATTATCAGCATTCCTCCCCCTTCTGGACTTTTGTGGCTTAATAGACCCCACGGAATCATTATTTGTACCAAATACTATTTTATGGGCGCCTCTTTTCTTGCTTTTTTACTATGCCTTTGGGTTGTTTTACTCCACATTAGAGACATTCTTCGTGAATACTTTAAGGCAGGTAAGGTTAAAAATGCCCCTGTCATAAAGCTGACTATTCATGTCACCTAAGTAAAGAAAATAAAAAATAACTCAAATGCAGACCTAGACCAAAACATTTTCATCTTGGCATTCAGGCATTTGTCTTAAAAAATAATTGCCTGGCTAAAACCGGTTTGGCTCAGCGGATAGAGCGTGGGTCTGCGGACCCATGGGTCCTGGGTTTGGTTCTGGTCAAGGGCACGTACCTCAGTTGCAGGCTCCTCCCTGGTCGGGCACGTGCAGGAGGCAACCAGTCCTTGTGTTTCTCTCACATTGATTTTTCTCTCTGTCTTTCCCTCTTTCTTCCACTCTCCCTAAAAAAATCAATGGGAAAATAGTCTCGGGTGAGGATGAACAAAACAAACACACAAAAAAAGTAGTTCCAATAAAATGTCACGTGTAAAAAAATTTTTAAAAAAATAAAAATAATGCCTGGTTGGGCATATGGCTAACATACATTTATTTATAGGCCAGAGAATCAATGTATGACACTATGCTTTGACTTCAGGTTTTAGGGAGTACACATTTCCTATAATTATAGGTGTGGCCAGCCCTCTGGTTTTACAGAGAATAAACCCGAAGCTCTCAGATACTGTGCTCAGCCAGAGAGCATCGCAGGAAAACTCCCAGGCTCCTGGCTTCCGGTCTGGAGCCTCCCCTACATCGGCTTCCATTATCTAAATCATTTTCATTATTTTCTAGCAACTCTCCTAAGCAGGTGAAGTGAGGGAAAAATTGTAAATCAAGGTTCTTTAATTATTCCATTCGGACCTCTTCTTTACAACAACATTGAAAGATGACAGCATTTCTCTTGTCAAGATATCACTTTATTTTCTGTTTTTAAATAACAATTTTAGACTAAACAGTTTGATTTTATTTTGCTAATTAACTCTTTCCTTTCTTTTAAAGTAGTGGTTTTCAATTCTTAGTAAGCTTAAGAATTGCCTACAAAGCTGGGTGAGAGAGGCAAGATGATTTAATAGGGCCGTGCGTAGGTAGCATCAGCATTTTGATGCACATCCCGTCCAAGTGATACAGGTGGTCCATGAACCACACTTGGAAACTTTATTCTTGGCTTCCATGGAATAAAATCTTAGGACTGGCAACTTAGGTAAAAGGAGAGCATTAGATTTTTGGAGAGAGGAGAAATATAGATTGTACTGAAGAAGAAATTGCTATGGTCCATCAGCTGCAGGTAAGAAAGGAGGATTCAAATTTGCAACTTGTGCGAGACAAAATAGCAGGACAAAGGACTTAGAAAAGAGGTAATTGCTGTCAGAGTGTTAGCGTTTCTTATAGTTGATACATGGGCACATGCTTTGCATTAAAGAGAAATTGGAAATTCGTCTTCATGTTTTAGGTAAGATATCCTAAGAGAGCAAAACAAGGTAATTTTTAAGATATACTCTCAGATAACTAGGAAAAAAACCGCTCTTACATAAACCATAAGAACCTAGAAGGAAGATGTCAGGATGAACCAACATTTGAGAGCAAGTAAAAAATAAACATAATAGAGACTCTGCCTCCAGACTGGTTCCTCTTTCTAGTTTTTCATGACTTTGGATGAGTAAATCGAGAGCGTCCACTGGCTGGAACACAGGAGGCGCGGCCTGGCTGCTGTGCTTTTGCATATACCACAGGGTGCTCTGGGGCAACAGAGAAGGTGCCCACTTCCAATGAAGCTCACGTTGGGGCTTTTGTGCCAAGGGCAAGGCTGTTGTCCGGAGGACAAGCTGGACTTTGGTCTCACTCCCCCCTCCCCCAAACGCGCCTGTAAATAGAGAGCCTGCAGAAGTGTACCAGGTGCAGAGGCCCTACCTGCCGGGCTAAGAGGCCCAAGGTGCTTCATTAAGGAAACAAAACCTTGGGGGATCAGGGGTCAGGGGGGGAGTGAAGGGCTCTCAGGCAGTGCTATCATGATCGACAGGATTAAAAGTCTTCAAATATACAGAATTTTACTTTTTATGAAAAATTTCTAATTTACAGAAACAACAGAAATCTGAGTTAACAGCAACCAGCTTAAGAAATAAGATGTTGCCGAAACCGGTTTGGCTCAGTGGTAGAGCATCGGTCTGGGGACTGAAAGGTCCCGGGTTCGATTCCGGTCGGGGGCATGTACATTGGTTGCGGGCACATCCCCGGTAGGGGGTGTGCAAGAGGCAGCTGATTGATGATTCTCTCTCATCGATGTTTCTAACTTTCTATCCCTCTCTCTTCCTCTCTGTAAAAAATCAATAAAATATATATATATATATTTTAAAATAAGATGTTACAAATGTAACTGAAGCTCCCTTTGGACCCCTCCCCAATCATATTCCTTTTCTTCTCCCTCTCCTGGGGAAGTAAGCCTTTTCCTAAACTTGATGATTAATTCCTGTCCATATGCTTATGCTTTTCATATGTGTGTATCCCTAAGCAATGCATAGTACAATTTTGCACGGACAGAGAATATCATCCCATACTCTTCTACAGCTTGCTTTTTTCACTCAACCTGTGAGCCTTATTCATGCTCGTGAAATATGTGGCTACTGTTAATTCATTTCCATTTTCATATTGTGTCCCATTTAAAGAATATACCCAGTATTAATCCATTTCTCATTAAAATATTAAATTTATTTTTTCCTAACAATGCTACCATAAATCAATAATCTTGTACAACCTTCCTCGTTCATTCAAGAATTTCTGTAAAATGTATTCTCTTTCTCCCCCAGCCCCAAGTGTGTGTGTGTGTGTGTAAGAGTGGAATTGCTGGGTCATAAATTACGTGCATTCGCCACTGGGTTGTTGTCCAATTGCTCTCAAAAGTGATGGCACTTCTTCGTGCTTCCTTCAGCAGAGAATAAGAAACCTCCTTACCCATTACTCTACCTCCTACCAATACTTCATACTGTAAAACTTAACTATTTGCAAATCTGATACATATGAAAGGAAATCAAAGTGTGGTCCAAATTTTAATTTTCCTGGTCACAGCTGCATCTTCTCATGTATTTACTGGATATTCGGTGCTCTCTGTTTTGCATTACCTGTTTATTTCCTATTGTGTTGTTCATATTGTGTTTATTTCATAGGGCCAGGTGGGAAATATTTGGGGCTTTATGGGCCATACTGTTGCTATCACAACTATTCAGCGCTGCCACTGTAGCGTGAAAGCAACCATAAAGGATATAAAAAAAAACAAACCCCAACAACAAATAGATGTGGCTGTGTTCCAATAACCTTTTTTGGGAAAACACATGTTGCACTAGTTCTGGCCTGTGGACCAGTTTCCCAACCCTGTTGTAGGGGTGCTGCTCCTTTACTGAAATCTGATTATCTTTCAAACCATCTTCAGGGTTATGTAAAATCAGAGGCATGGACCTCAAAAGTGACCTCCTTTTCCTGTAAGCTGAGACTGTGTCCTTTCAAACTTCTGGTCTCCATGCTGAGCTCAAGCTGAAAATTATATTGCAGAATGGGCCACAAAGAGCCCATGACAAGCTTTAAAATGCCCCCTCTTCCTCCAAGGAATGGCTCAGAAATTGTCCTGATCACTTAGGGTTTATCATTTCATCCAAAAGGCACCCCTGATGCAATCACGTGACCTGTGGAAAAATGGCTATTGCCTTTACAAAAGCATAGTTGCCAAACCTACCACCTGAAGTTAGACGCTAAATAGGTATATTAAAAATATGTAAGCGCACACACACACATACACACACACACACACACACATACACGTATCTACATGCACATACACATATGCAAACACTTAAAAATATGATAGATTTAGGGAATAAAGAAATAACATCAGATCTAATCAGACATCTCATATGCACGTACTCTGAATAATTGAGTGCCCAAGAGAAATGCTATCATTTCTATGCTCTGATGCCTCCACGTTTGTATTTAGGGCTTTGGGAGCTTTCACATTTGGCCACAGAGGCTTGCAGTCTTACATTGTATTTTCCTTCTGAGTCTCAATGTCCCTAGTGGTCCTACTGTGCACGGGTAAGGACACATGCCACCCCACCCACCCCTCAGGGATAATTTAAAATAGCAGTGGTCATCTTGAAGCACACACACAAAAATAACAATATAAAATTGTTAACAAAAACATTCTTTGAAGCCAAACCAGTGGATGAATTTGGGCTGCTGGCTCCTCTCCTCTCCACTCCACCTGGCACTAGGGCAAGGATGAGAACGGTTGGCCACTGCAAATGCCGCCTGTGCAGAGCAGATGGGTCTCTGGGATACCAGGACTGGCAGTGAGGCTTTCCACGTGACTGACTGAAGGCCATTCTTGAAGATGGACCTTTTTAAAACAGCACCACCGAAAAGTTTCTTAGTCTCCTGACCTGCTGTGATACCCTTTTCATTACTTCCAAAGGCCCGTATTGACTTAACATTTCAAGACATTAGGATAAATATTGAAAATACGCTACTATGGCAAAACCCGTTTGGCTCAGTGGATAGAGCATCGGCCTGCAGACTCAAGGGTCACAGGTTCGATTCCGGTCAAGGACATGTACCTTGGTTGCAGGCACATCCCCAGTGGGGGGTGAGCAAGAGGCAGCTGATCGATGATTCTCTCTCATCGATGTTTCTAACTCTCTATCCCTCTCTCTTCCTCTCTGTAAAAAAGTCAATAAAATATATTAAAAAAAAGAAAAAAAGAAAATACGCTACTATGGGTGCTCAATTCTTTCTAAATCTGATTTTCTTTTCCTGACTTTCCCTTTCAAACCTAACCCAAGAGGAGAATGAGACTGAATTACGGCTGAATTACAAGAACCATAGGTGTGAGTGCAGTGACTACTGAGAAACAAAACAAGGCAAAAAAAAAAAAAAAATTAAACGAGTGTTAGAGAAACCAAACGTTGTAATTGGAAAGTAAAGGCTGAAAGATCACCATAGAAAACTGGGAAGATGGCGGCCTAGTCACGCTGAGGATTTGTCAAAAGTACTCACTCAGAACCTACTCTGACTAGCGAGGCAAGAGTTTAGAGTAACTCAGGCCAGCCTACATGTAAATCCCCTGGGGGAGATTTTAAAGACAGACATTTCATCTCCATTGACTCTGATAGAGTTTGGATGGGGCCCTGTGTTCTACATATCCTGATTCTGATAAAGCAACCCTGCTAGAGGATGGTGCGAATTTGGGTCCTTCAGGAAGCAGACACCACCACGGGATTGCTCATGCAAGAGATTTCTTAGGGGAAATGTTTGTGAGGAAAACCGAAGAGGGAGCCGAGGGAGACTTCTAGAGCCACGAGACCAAGGTGCAGTTCTGACTCCAGGCCGAGGAGAGAAGGGGAGAAAAGAGGTTGGGTGAGTGTGGGCTGCGGAGCAGTTCTGTCAGAGCTGGGAAAGATGAAGTTGGCCAGGACAGGAGTCCCCTGCCCCCTGGCCGTCCTGCCTTAGCATCTCTACTGGGCTTAGCCGGTGGGACACGACCCGTGGTGAAGAACTTTCCAGCAGGAAGGACTATTAGCCAATCAGTCTCCCTACATTCAGAAATTTGAGAGGCACATTTTTATGGCAGCCTCGGGATATATGGTATGATCTGGAGTCCCTCCCTTCTAGCAGCTCACAGCTCAATTAAACTGGTGGAATTTAGGAACTTGGGGTGAGACAGGACCTTAAGACTAGCTCCATCACCTACCTGGGACTTGAGATGCTCAACAGCATCCCTGTTGCTCTCAGATTCCCTTAGGGTGAGCGTCCTCACGGGGCCACTGGTAGCAGAGTCCATGTTGGGGCAGCTCTGGCTGAAAGAAAATTCGGCCTTCTGCTGTGCCACTCTTTCTCCAAGGTACTTTTTAAATCCTCAGAAAGAGGAGGGATTTTGGAAACCGTGTGTTAAATCTCACTTACTGAGAAACCAGACCCGAAGAGGATAGCTACATCACCCAAGGAAATACATCTAGTTACTGGCAGAACTGGAGCTCGTACCTATCTAGGTCAATTGCTCTTTCTACTCTATTCGTGGTTTAATTTGTATCTTGAAGGGTACTTTTTAAAGGTTAAGCCTGGTTTTTAATTGGCAGAAAGTGCTGGGACATTCTAAAACAGAAACAGCAGCACTTTAGTGCCACCTTGTGGTAAAATATAAAAACATAATTATATAGGGTGTAAGGAATTTGTAAGGTTCTATTTACAGAACTCAATCAGCTTTAAAGCAAAAATATTCGTAGTATGTCATATGTGTTTTTTTAAAATTCAATTCTGCCAACATTGCAGATTTTTCTTGAGGAGGGGTGAGAGAGAGAGAGGGAGGGAGAAAATATGAATTTCTTTAGCTTATTTATACATTCTTTGGTTGATTCTTATATGTGACCAGGATCAAACCTGCAACCTTGGTGTATCAGGTAGTGCTCTAATTGAGCTACTCAGACAGGGCAATATTTACAAATTTAAAAAATGGTTTAAATGGTCATTTAAAATTTACTGATTTTGCTAGTAGACATTCTGCTCACAAATTATCGGTATGTTCATATTTTAACTGGCCTAACACGAGGACATTCAGTTCTTAGGGGCTACTGAGCCGAGGTGGCCACTGGAGGCAGAAGGGTCACAGGGCTGCACAGGTGTCCAGAGCCAGTCCAACCGCGGGAAACAGAACCCAGCATCCCTTTACCCCAGGGCAGGAATCTTCATCCTTTCTTAACCCACCACTTCTACTGGAACATGTGCACAAGGGAGAGGCCGTATCATTTTTGATAAAGCCACCGATCAAAACGTAGGATTTCCTCTGAACTAGTTTTCTATGGCTGCCATAACAAAGCACCACAATCTGGGTGGTTGAAATAAAGAGAAATTTCAGTTCTAGAGGTGTTTGGAAGGTTAGTTCCTTTTGAGGGCTGAGGGGAAAATCTGTTCATGCCTCTACATACTTTGTAGTATGCTAGCAATCTTTGGCGTTTCTTCCTTGTAGAAGCATTATCCTAATCTCTGCCTGAATCTTCCCAGTCTTCTCCTCGAGTGTGTCTGTGTCTGAATTTCTTTTTTTTTTTTTTTTTTTAATTATCTCATGCCCTCCCCTCACCTCTTGATGTATGGCTCAAAGGCCCAAAGATTCTTTTAGGAAGGAATCTGCTGATGAAGGTATGGAGATCTAGCTAAAGATATGAAAAATAGTTTTCTTTTTTTTTTAAATTTTATTTTATTAAGGTATTTTCTGTGTACATAGTTTACCATTGCCCCCCCTCACCTCCCATTTATGCCCTGCCTCCCCAGAGTTCTGTGTTCATTGGTTGTACTTATGTTCATGCATACCAGTCCCTCGGTTGTTCTCCTATCTCCCCCCATGTCTCCTTCCCCTCCCTGCTGTCATTTGGCAGTCTGCTTGTTTTATGGTGACTATCTCAGGACCATATGAATAGAGTCCACTCCTCCTCTGTTTTTCACCGCCCCTTCCCCTGGGTCCCACTGCTTCCCCAGGGACACATGGCTCGCCCGGGGCACACTGCACCCTGGGACACTCGGCTCACCCGGGGCACTCGGCCCCCTGGGACACTCGGCTCACCCGGGGCACTCGGCCCCCTGGGACACTCGGCTCACCCGGGGCGCTCGGCCCCATGGGACACTCGGCTCACCCGGGGCGCTCGGCCCCCTGGGACACTCGGCTCACCCGGGGCGCTCGGCCCCCTGGGACACTCGGCTCACCCGGGGCGCTCGGCCCCCTGGGACACTCGGCTCACCCGGGGCGCTCGGCCCCCTGGGACACTCGGCTCACCCGGGGCGCTCGGCCACCTGGGACACTCGGCTCACCCGGGGCGCTCGGCCACCTGGGACACACGGCTCACCCGGGGCGCTCGGCCACCTGGGACACACGGCTCACCCGGGATTCCCTTCCCCTTTGGGGGGTACGGTTCACCCGGGGCACATGGCCCCCTGGGACACTCGGCTCACCCGGGGCACTTGACCCCCTGGGACACACGGCTCACCCGGGACACCCTTCCCCTTTGGGGGGTACGGCTTACCTGGGGCACATGGTCCCCTGGGACTCTCGGCTCACCCGGGGCACTCGGCCCCCTGGGACACACGGCTCACCGGGGATTCCCTTCCCCTTTGGGGGGTACGGTTCACCCGGGGCACAGGGCCCCCTGGGACACTCGGCTCACCCGGGGCACTCGGCCCCCTGGGACACTCGGCTCACCCGGGGCACTCGGCCCCCTGGGACATACGGCTCACCCGGGATTCCCTTCCCCTTTGGGGGGGTACGGTTCACCCGGGGCACAGGACCCCCTGGGACACTCGGCTCACCCGGGGCACAGGGCCCCCTGGGACACTCGGCTCACTCGGGGCACACGGCCCCTCTAGGGTGTTGGGGTCGCATATTGGAGGCGCCGTGCTAGCTCCTTGCTAGCATGGCGGGCAGGCTGGGACAGCTGCAGTTGGGCTGAGATGGTTGCAGGCGGGGGGACCACCTTCAAAGGTGTCTCGTTCGGTGTGGGAGCGGAGCAGCTGCAGACATGGAGGCTAAGTTCTGAGGTCGCCCACTCCCTGAGCCCAAGGCGTGGTGAGCTCTGTTCTTGGTGGATTTCCTTTATTCTCGGCGGCAGTGGCGGGTGGCGGTGCCAGATGCAATATTGACGGTCGCTCCTGTGGTTCAATTACCACTGTAGTTTTAAAGTTCACATGGCGGTGGTGGTGAGAGCTTCGGCTTGGCCATGTGGCATCGGAGGATGGGCTCGCCTGGGTGGGTAATGGAAGGCACCGTGCCATTTCCTCACCAGCGCGCTCCATCTCCCTCCCAGCATGGTGGGTGTGCTGGGAAGATTGTGGGCGGGCTGTGATGGCTGCATGGGGAGAGTCCGCCCTCAATAGTGTCCTCTTTGTTGCGGATGTGGAGCTGCTGTGGATGCAGAGGCTAATTTCTGAAGCCACACTCTCTATGAGCCCGGTGCGTAGTGAGCTCTGATCTCGGTGGATTCCCATTCTTGGGGGCGGCAGTGATGGTAGCTCCCGTGGCTCAACTTCCCCTGTAGTTTTAAAATCCGCATGGTGGTAGTGTCTGATGCTTTGGCCCGGCCATGTGGCAGCGGAGAGAGGATTCTCCGGGTCTGCCAATGGAAGGCGCAGCGCCAGCACAGCGCGCGCGAAGGCCTGGCAGAGCAGGCCGAGGGCGGTGATGGAGAGTCCCCGCGATGTCTTAGTCTTTCAGACTTAGTGGAACGCTTCCCCTGAGCCAGGACAAGCAGTACCACCACAAATATTGGCCAACTCAGTGCTGCCCCTCTACAGGTGACAGTAGGGGCATCCTCACCTTGGTAGGCCTTTGCTCTTGGAGGTCTTAACCAGTGTCTGAATTTCTTTTAAGAAGGATGACACCATTAGCCCACCCTAATAATCTGTTTATCTCTGTAAGGGCATTTTGAGGGGTTAGGACTCTAATACATTTTTAAAATTTATTTTGGAGTGGGAAAGAAAGGACCCATGGACTCAATTCAACCCATAAGAGCTTAAGACACAAAAGTCAAAAATTAGATATTTATCTAAACTCTGGGTCCAATGTATATGAGATACCAGAACTAAAACTTTTCCTTGGCTATTTCATGCTTTCAGATTATATTTCCTTCCCAAATAAAAAACAAGGACAAACATAAAGGTTTGGTTTTTATTACTTGCTGATGAATTACTTTTACCAGTAATATTGCCATTTAAAGGGAACTTACCATAACCAATGGCTACATTTTCTTCTTTTTATCCAATCAGAATAATTCTGGAGATTATAGCACATTAGAATTCTCCCAAGCTTCCTCTCCTAAAGAAAACTTTATAAAAGGACCATGTCATCACTGTGTCCAAAAGATACTTCTGAAGGTGACGAGAATGAGAGCTCTCACACATACCTTGCTGACATGAAGTACTGGTTCTTTTCTTAAAAGTTTAAAATCAAAGAAAAACAAATGAAAAAAAAAAACCCACAAAAAAAATGGCCTCTATATGAATTCACCTTTTGTTGCTTATATAATCTTCAGACAGAGATTTTCTGCCACCATAGAAATAAATGTACAAAACCTTCGGACACTTCACTATATTAAAACCAGAATAATCACTGATAGTGAATTCAGCAAAACCAGAATTGGAAGGTAGAGAACAGGTATTCTGGTTTGCTGAAATTTTGAAGAAACTGGGGGTTAACAATAAATGCTTTCTGTTGTACCCCGTGTTGCTTGGCACATTTCTTGCCTTTTAAAAAGTTCATGATGGGGAAGAAACCAAGATGGCAGCATAAGGTATACACCTGTGCGTGCTGCCTCTCACAACCACACCGAAACTACAACTAAAAGACAAATGACTATCACCCAGAACCACGGGAAAGCTGGTGGCTGCATAGAAGTTCTACAACTAGAAGGAAAGAAAAAAGCTCATTGAGACTGGGTAGGATGTGCAGAGGCTCGGAAATGCAGAGGTAAGGAGGCACGAGAATTGGGCTGGAGACTGGGTACAGTTTTTTGTGTTTTTTGTTTTTTTTTCAATTGAAAGGGAGATACAAGCTCCCGACTGCTCTGAACTCGTTTCTGGTGAGACTCTGGGGACCCAGACTCCTACAGGGAGACACTGGACTGTCTGGCACTGGGTCGGAAAGTGAGAGTGGCTTTCTCGCAGAGGTGTTCACAGGAATCAGTTTATTGAGCTGGGGTGTGAGATGCAGGGACAGCTGACTGGCAGCCATTGCTGTTTGCTTCACCCTGGTGAGTCCCTGAGACCCTGCCCCAATTTACAAATCCATCTAAACTGTGTGCAGCGGCTTTTACATATGAACGGACTGCCCTCTTGCAGCTTAACATAATAAATTCCAGCTGTGGCGGAGAACTCCAAAACTTCCAAACCCCAAACAAAGAGGAGAAATCTGCAGATCCCACTATAGTGCCTGCTGGGTGGCCTCAGACAGAAGCTGACTTGATCATCCGTGGAGATCCAGGAGCCAGTGTACCTAGTGTCAGTGTGAGACAAAACCATATTTCAACTCCTCACATACACAAGAGGCAGACTCAGAGAGCACCAAAGCCCCACTGAAGCAAGTCCTGCCCCATAAGGGTGTCTCCAAGAGAGCAGTTCTTCCATTATAGACACAGCTGACCCTCACAACCAATTGGCCTGGAGGTCAATTCCTCCCAGTGTATCCATAGCAATCAAGGCTTAACTACAACAAGATTGTGGACCCAGTCCACAAAGTGGTGCACCAAGAGTGTCCACCTCAGGTGAATGGGGAGGCTGAACCACCGGGCCCTATAGGTCACCTACACACAAAGCCACTCCATCAACACAGGGAAGCAGCAAAAATGCGGAGACAAAGAAACAAGTCACAAATGAAAAAAATGGAGTAAAGCAAACTACTGTATATAAACCACAGTTATAAGGTTACTCAAGAATCTTAGTGAGACCTCCAAGGAACGTAGTGAGACCTTCAAGGATCTTAATGAGAATGGCAAAAAAATGGAAAAGGACCAGTGAGAAATTAAGCATACACTGTTGGAAATAAAGAATATGCATAAAAAGTTCATGATGGTGAATCACACCCTGTATTGTCTGACATCCATTCCAACCACCCATTGTCTCTAGAGCTGGGTCACAGCCTCCTACAATTGCTTTCCTGATTCAGGTTCCTTAATGAGACATTCTTTTTAGAAATTATTTATTTTCATTGATTTCAGAGAGGAAGGGAGAGAGCTAGAGACATCAATGATGAGAATCACTGATTGGCTGCCTCCTGCATGTCCCCCACTAGGGGGAGGGGAGGGATAGAGCCCATGACCCAGGCATGTGCCCTTGGCTGGAATCAAAGCTGGGACCCTTAGTCCATAGGCGACACTCTATCCACTGAGCCAAACTGGCTAAGGTTTTATGAGACATTCTTATTTTTCATTCTACATAGGATTTCAACTCCCCTCCTACCCCTTACCTCATTAATTTTAGAATTCCAGGAGTTTGATCAGAGTGGACAGTAATCTTAAAATTCCTTATGAATCTTACTCCTTTTAAAGTTGTCAAGGTTATTTTTTTTTTTCTTTTTCTCAGCATAAGAAATAACAAAATGCTAATTTTAATTACCGGCCACAATGTCTTCCTTTAGTTAAGACCCTGATGCTACTTCACAGGAAAATAATAGCAAACACAAATAGCACTTCCCGTGCCACGCACCTTTTAAGGGCTTTTCAGGTAATGACACTTACAGGCATATTACACATGACAGCTGAGGGAACGAAGGCTCAGGGACGTTAAGTAACTTGTGCAGTAACACAGTCACAGTGAGCCTGGGATTCAAACCAGCGCAGTCTGCTTCTAGATTCTGTGTTCTCAGTCACCTGCCATTTTTCCTTTCTTAACACAGGTTACTTTTATGTAGTTATGTTTTATGAAAGACCAAGGAAAATGGAGGAATTTGAAGTTTCATTCCAGTAACCCACATAGATTTTACTTTTACCTCCTTTCAAAGTTATTTTACACATAGCTTTCAGAAACATAGCTATTGTACAGTTATATCAATTTTTTAAAAAAATATATTTTATTGATATTTTACAGAGAGGAAGGGAGAGAGATAGAGAGCCAGAAACGTTGATGAGAGAGAAACATCGACCAGCTGCCTCTTGCACACCCCCCACCGGGGATGTGCCAGCAGCCAATGTACATGCCCTTGGCCGGAATCGAACCCGGGACCCTTCAGTCCGCAGACCGACGCTCTACCACTGAGCCAAACCGACCTCGGCAGTTATATCAATTTTTTAATCCAAGGAACATAATACAAATCTATTTTAATAAGGCTTAGAATCAGAATTGGTAAATGAAGTCATGTATTGAAAGTCTTAAATCCATTTTGAATATTCTATTTCTTTACCTAAAACTATAAAGTGTCATATCATAGATTGGCTGCCTCCTACTCGCCCCCTACTGGGGACTGAGCCCACAACCTGGGCAAGTGCCCTGACCTGGGATCGACCTGGTGACCTCTTGGTTCCTGGATTAAAGTTCAAGCGCTGACCACACCAGCTAGGCTGCTTGCTAATATTTTTTAAAACTATGTCCAGATACGTATCAGTTTGGAAGTTCCTGAAAATTAATGACCAATTTGTTTTGTGTTTTTCTCTATTTATCACAGAAATACAATGATCTTTGAAAAAAACACTAAAAGTAAAAGTTTGGAAATGTTGCTACCAGAAGAGACAACAAAATATAAGTTAGAAAATTCATAAACATTCATTTATTCAGGAAATACAATTACTTGAGTTCTTAATATTTCAATGACCATTCCACATTATAAAATATTCATATGTATTCTTTTAACTCTACACCGTCATGCTGACATTCTTCTCAAATAAACCATAACCATTTCTTCCATTAAATGCTATAATATCCATTCAAATTGTAAACAAAGTACTTGAGCCAAACTATGTTAAGTATTTGAACAAAATAATTTCCAAAAATTTATAATTAAAAAAACACATTTCAATTACCAAACCCCAAAGAATTAGGCCACTATAATCTAGCACATTGCTAACAGATAAAGCGTCCATGTTAAGACAACACGTAATTATCAATGACTTTATTTCTCATCTGCAATTTTTAAACATGCTTTTCCAAATGATAAACATTATTGTAAAATTTAAAAAGGCAGAGAACAAAAAGATGGCAGACGTTAAAAGTTTGTTTAAATTACTTGCAGATTTTATTACTTTTTTTTAAAAAAAGACTATAATTATTTCCCAAATAAGAATGCCAAGTACCTTTTATTCCTAAAGAAATTAAGAAAGATAACCAATCATTGTATCTGCTACTTAATAGTAGCTGTAAATTGTTCTATTCTGATACTTTCAAACATAGTCCAGTGTATTTACAGCATTTTATAACGGGGAAAATTAGTGATTCTCAGCCGTACGTGTCTTTCAGAACCACAGGAAAAGCTTAAAAAAAAACAAGAATCTGGTCCCACCCCCAGAGATTCTGATTTAGTTGGTGTCTGCAGGATGTTCTAATATGCAGCTAAGGTTCAGAATCAACCCATTTTGAAATACCGCCCCCTCCCCCAACCGCCAAAAAAAAAAAAAAAAGAACTGGGGAGAGGGGATAATTATATTTATATTTCACAAATCAAACATCTATTATATACTTACTATGTGCCTGGTTATGTTCATGAATCATACACTGATTTATAAAATGAAAAATTCCTTCATTTCCTCACGATAGCAAACTACTACTTACTGTACATCTTTGCCACTGAATGATTGAATTTTCTATGGTCAGAATTTAAAATTCTGGGATACACTATGAAAACTGTTTTAACAAAAACAAACTACTGCTACTCATGCTTAACAGTAGCAAGCAAAACTAGTGCATTTGGCTCCTTTAAGCTGTCTTTATTTTAAGAATTATAAATAAGTGCCAACCCACACGAAGAACAGACTGTGGATTACTGCAGAAGAAGAAAAAATAGCTTACTCAACTTATTAAGTTTCAACACCAAAAAAGATTTAACTTGGCTGCAAGTTCCGAAACAGCTGAGATACTGCACCAGGAAGCTATAATTTATAATGAAATGTTGACACACCCTTAAAAGCTACTGCAGCTGTAGCTATACTAAAATAAGGTTTCTTTAGGGTTTACTCTGTAATGCAAGAATACGAGCATAACAACATTACTGTTTTATATGCACCAATACCTCTCTTTAATATATAAAGCTCTACAACAAATACCTCTAATAATTTTACAATTAAATTAAGCCCATAATTATTCTACACTACTTTGGTCTCAACATTTTAAAAACATTAATTAATTTTGAAAATATACAATTTAACAACATTCCTATTAATAACAAGCACATTTTGTAGTGGACTAAAGACACATCCAACCATGCAATCAATCCAGTGTTCAATACCTAATGATAAATAACAATGCCAATTGACTTTTATTCTGAAAAAAACCACTGAAAACTGGAATAATCTTTTAAGACTCACAATGCTCACAAACATGCAGGAAAAAAGTATACATTTATAGTCTTCTCGAAGGAATGTTTCAAAATGCCCACTTCTTATACAGGTCTAAGCTCCTTATATATTTTAAACCACTATCTTCCTTTTAATATCTTTCACTTAAAAATGTTCCTAAGTTATTCACTGAAAATGACCCTCAATTCTTTAATTCCAGCTTTAAAAAGAGTTCAGTCACAGTCCTTCACCAATAGCTGCCTTTCCGTGAAACAGTGACACCCAGTGGACAAGTGAAAGCATGTCTCACAATTCCCACCACATTTGAATCATAAACAAAGACCCCGTCTCTAAATCAAACCATTGTAATGTGAGTAAGTTCCTACTCATCTTGACAATCTGCAGATTCTTATGAACACATCACCTCATAATTTCTATACATCTTATTACATATATCCTCCAATAATCAACCTATTTAAAATCCATGCTTTAAAAGGAACTGGTAAAAAAGTGTGTTAACTCTTGAGACTAATGAGATGAAAGTATTACTTTTTCATCTTTGCTTCTGCCATTTCCCACCACAAACTAAATGGCTCATCTCTAGGAATGAAAGGACCAAAATATAAAAAATATATTTAAATAGAAATGAATAGCATTAAAAAAATTTGCAAAAGATGAAACCTGAACCTGTTTTTGCATTTGTAATTTGACATACTGTTGAATATAAATAGACCTAATCAGTAATGCTCACACACAAATTACACCCTCTTGCCTTGCTGCTCAACACTATGAAAGAATACATATTTTAGCAATGATTGTTTCAGTGTTTAAAAACTTACTTTTATAAATCAGTACAAATGAGTATTCACTATACATTATGTTTAAATAATAAAAGTAAAAAACTTCCACTGTGCTATGACTTACCAATGATTATATATGTGTGTGTGTTCAAAGTATAAAATGCAGCAGCAATGCTAACATTGATAGTGTAATAAACTGCTGTAACTGAAACTGTCGGTTTTTTTCTTTTGGAAAACTATAAAGAAATTTTACAGGTTTTAAAAAAAAAAGAGTTAAGCAATTAAAGAATTCAAGAACTATTACTTTTTTTGGGGGGGGTCCCTCAGCCCGACCTGCACCCTCTGTCCAGGAGCCCTCAGGCTATGTCTGACTGATGGTTTGGTTGGCTCCCTGCAGGGAGCGGGCCTAAGCTGGCAGTTGGACATCTTCAGCACTAAGCACTCCTGCAGAGGCAGGAGGCTCCCGCCACCGCCACTGAGCCCACCAGCTGTGGACCCAGCTCAGGGCTTCTGGCTGAGCGATGCTCCCCCGTGGGAGCGCACTGACCACTAGGGGGCAGCTCCTGTGTTGAGTGTCTGCCCCTGGTGCTCTGTGCACCATAGCGACCAGTTGTTCTGCTGTTCAGTCAATTTGCAGATCACCCTTTTATGCAGGTGGAATCAGGCCAAAACTGGCTCTCCAACATCCCCAAAGGGGTCCCAGGTTGCGAGAGGGTGCAGGCCAGGCCAAGGGACTCTAGGGCATGTCCGACCGTTCTTGCTCAGTCCTGCTCGCCCAGACCCCAGCAGCAAGCTAAACTACTGGTCAGAGCGTCTGTCCCCTTATGGTCATAGCGACTGGTCGACTGTCTGCCCCCTGGTGGTTAGTGCATGTCATAGCGAGTGGTTGAGCGGCCTTAGCATATTATGCTTTCAATGGTTGAACGGCTGACTGGACAACCACACACTTAGCATATTAGGCTTTTATTATATAGGATAAGCAGCCAAATGAAGAACCTTTTTTTTCCTAAAAAAAGATTAAGAATGTAAAAGTACATCTTAATATTTAAAAAGCATTATTAAAAATCTATAACAACTTTATGACAAAATCTGCATTTGAAAAAGGCCTGTAAAAAGAGCAGGACAAAATTGCCCTCATCACCTTTTACTTTTTCTTGTCAGAAAAAAGTGTATGCATCTCTGGAACCACAAATGATTTTAAAATAGGCATTTATAAAATGGCAAGGAGCATTTCACGGCAAGTTTGTTGTTCTTTATGATCGTTGGCATTGCGGCCATCAGTAGGTCACGAGTGAAACTTCTCTAGCTAAAAGCAAAATGGAATATAAAGTTCTGAGCTGCATTAGGTCTGCTGCCTGCGTTTGGCTGATCTCATTTTTTCAAAACGTGACTCCATTTCTTCTAAGACCTTAGGTGTATATCGCACTACTAATTTAACCTTTCCTTGAGCTGCTTTCAGCAGTTCTACAGCCTTTTCGTGATGTTCTCCTTCCACGCTCTAGAAAAAAATATACACACACAATTAATATATAGGTTTTGCAATTCATTCAAAGTGCAAAAAAGCTTCAAAGACATGCAAGTAAAAAAATTTTAATGTTATATCATTTCAACACTATAAACCTATGAAATAACCTGGCTTTACCATTTTAATCAATGTGAAACCCTCTGCTAAATATATTATTTGTAGTCCAAGAACTGATTTCTAAGATACAAATAATTAGCACATCAGTTTACATGCTCTATTATTCCACCATTCTATAAGACTAAAATGAGGGGTAGACTTCTAATGTAACATACTGCCTTCACTACTAAACAGCTTAATCGCTTCATAAAAATCACACTAAGCATTGCCAGTTTTCACTGGAAAGAAGCTAAACACACATAAAGTCTTTAAACTGTATCACTGTACTAAACAGCACTGCCTTGGATTCCTTTAAGGCAGTGTTTCCCAAACTTTTGACATATGTGTACCTCTTCTATAATTTTCGTAACACTTTTTCTTTTTTTGGTACATACCCAAAATAATAATAAATGAAAAATAAAATTATTCATAATAAAATATAAATAAAAGTTATATTATAAATAACATTTATTTGCACACCGGACCATCTCACACCTCACAAGACTGTCTTGACTTGACTCATGAGAACGTAGAATTAGGCGCAGCTAAGCACGGTGCAGTGCATAACCCCACCAAACTCCGGTGTAACGCGTACCCCCACCAAACTCTTCCCATACCCCTGGGGGTGCGCGTACCACACTTTGGGAAACACTGCTTTAAGGGATTTCTAAACTACAAAGCTTTGCCCCCTTATATCTTGTTTCTATAACTCATATACTCCCCCAAGTGGTCACAACACATTACTACAAATAGAAATAAAACATGCTTACCACTCCATTAACAGAGAGAAGTTGATCTCCTCGCTTGAGGCCCCCGTGTCTATCAGCAATTCCTCCTGGAATTATTCGAGATATATAGATTGGAGAGTTTTGTTCTTTGCCTCCCATGATATTGAACCCAAGGCCCTCTTCTGTTTTTGGAAGCTCAACGACTCGAGGATGAGAATGTCCTTCGCTGGCAGCAAATGCAGCCACAGTAGCCTGAAAGAAAATTTTACGTTTCAATATATCACTTTTGTTTATTTCAGCTCTTTCATCTTGTACCTATTTTTGAGGCGCATACATTTGATGTTTGAATACCCACAAATTCATTGGCAGTTGTGAGAAGGTGAGCTTAGGAGGATGGTGTTTTAGAGGAGACAGCTGGGACTCTATAGGAGGTGTCAGGTCAGTGCATCCAGTTCCCAAAAATACTGTGCGGCAGTTGGCAGGCAGACTTGCTGGACAAATGAACTTTGCCATTAAAGAGGAGAGCCTCTCTCTCCCGAGTGTGCCGGCAGTCTGAGCTTTGGGGCTGCAGAGCCTTGTGCAGGACGCAGCCTATCTACATAACCTGTAAGGAGGTGGGTGTTCTTACACGCAGTCCTTCTGGCTGCTGTACCATTTGTTCTTTACACTAAATAACTCATCAAGAAATAACTCAATATCGAGAAAAAGAGTACATATAAACAAGGACTTTCTTGTTGCTTTAGTTAACTATCTACTTATTACTAGTTTTTAAAAAAATATATTTTTATTGATTTTTTTACAGAGAGGAAGAGAGAGGGAGAGAGTCAGAAACATCAATGAGAGAGGATCATCGGTTAGCTGCCTCCTGCACACCCTCTACTGGGGATGTGCCAGCAACCAAGGTACAAGCCCTTCACCGGAATCAAACCCGGGACCCTTCAGTCCGCAGGCTGACGTTCTATCCACTGAGCCAAACCGGTTTAGGCTAGTTATTACTAGATTTAAGGCTCATATATTCAGTAAGCTGTGAAAGACACATAACTCAGGAAGAAAAGCCAAGTTTCTAGCCCTACCTGGTGTAGCTCAGGGGACAGAGTGTCGGCCTGGGGAGGGTCCCAGGTTCAATTCCGGTCAGGGGCACATGCCTGGTTTGCGGGCTCAGTCCCCATTGGGGGGCGTGCAGGAGATAGCCAATCAATGATTCTTTCTCATCATTGATTTTTCTATTTCTCTCTTTCCCCCTTCCTCTCTGAAATCAATAAAAATATATATTAAAAATAGCAAAGTTTCTATGTTTTTTTCCTAATCTGTCAAACTATATCCACATGTTTTAAGTGTTTGTACTCTACAGAGGATATAGTATTTCCTTCTGCAAACCAGTAACTCTCAATGAAAAATTACCTGCTAATAACTAATTCTAATATAAATCACTTACTGCTGACATTAACTTATTCTAACTAGATATGGACATTGAGATCATGTGGGAATTACTGAGCAAAGCCCCACGAGAAAGCACAGGAAGCCTGCCACCTGTATCACTCTGAAGAGATAGTCTACTATTGGCATCACCACGTCTTTGCAGAGTTAAGGTAAAGAAAGCAGAGGAACCAGGGGAGCACCCACCACGTCTACCGTTTACTTTTTGTGTGGTCTGAGGCCGGTAACAGTCTGATGCTTTCTCACCAATAAAATGAGGATAATTCATACACCAAACCTTTAATGTAAATATACAATCAATGATACAATTAAATAGGTATACTATGTATTGCTATATATTTTATATGTGTATTGTTGTGTGCAACTGCATTTTTTTAAAAAAAATATTTTATTGATATTTTACAGAGAGGAAGGGAGAGAGATAGAGAGTTAGAAACGTCGATGAGAGAGAAACATTGACCAGCTGCCTCCTGCACACCCCCCCCCCCCCGGGGATGTGCCCGCAACCAATGTACATGCCCCTGGCCGGAATCGAACCCGGGACCTTTCAGTCCGCAGACCGACGCTTTACCACTGAGCCAAATCGGTTTCGGCTGCAACTGCATTTTTAATGTATTATCTAATCTGCATGATAGATTATCTTTTGTAAAGACAATAAAAAAACCCTATTTCTTAGTACTTGAGATGGTCAGTATAGGTTGAAAGACGTTAGTTTTTAAAAAAAGCCTGTTATGAATCCAATAATTCTCACTTTTAGCCAATGAAAAACTTTACCTTTGCAGTAGCATTAGCTCTCACTTCAGGACTGCTGCTGATGTCCACAGTCTCGTAGACATGTTCATATACCTAGAAAGCCCAAAGTCCGTGATTTTAAATCTCAGAAAACACCATGCTTACGTTCTACGAAGTTAATGGATGTGCTAAAATTTTACGCAAAACTATGCATCTTTGTGAAATGTTTGTCTAAAAGAAATTTCAAAAATGAGACAGGTTCTAAGGTTTTTCTAAAGTTTGTTTGCTTAAGAAATTCTGAACTCAAATTTCAGAGGATTATCTCATCTAATTAACTGAAGTTTTTAGTAAACTTTAATCCCACGTACTCACCTCTCTTACAGCATTGCAGAATTCACTTTGCAGGACTCTTTGTAAAGCCTGAAGTTTCTGTGGCGGTACCTCCCCACTCCTCTGCAGTTTTTCCAACAATTCAATTGCTCTACAGATATCTAGAGTCAAACAAATACACACTCATAGATAATTTTCTCTGAAGATTCTCTAATATGTAACAGAGTAGCAGTTAGGATTCATTCCTCAAGGATGAACAAGAATAGGAAAAACATTAAAAAACAAAAAAAGCATGTGTGTTGGGGAGGAGGAGGGGAGATATGTACCGTATTTTTCGGACCATAAGATGCACTTTTTCTTCACCAAATAGTGGGAGGAAAAGTGCCTGCGTCTTATGGTCCGATTTGCAGAGCGGCAACGGGTCCCCCGGGACTTTCCGTGTCCCTGGGGACTGCATATTTGGTGAAGAAAAAGTGCGTCTTATGTTCCGAAAAATACGGTATATACCTGAGGAGGGGAATGTAAAATCTGAGAATAATGCTGAATTTTACAGTAGATTAGGAAGAAATACTGCTGTTGTAGACATACCAAATCTAGGGAATAACATCTCTGAGTGAAAGGAAAACTGAACGTGAAATACTATATATCACAAGAAAGAACTGAGGCTAAAAAACATGACAAAGACTGTCTATGATTCAGAAAAGCTGATAGTATATCAGTAACTATGTAGACAATAAAAATTTATCTATCGCTAGTATTAATAATCAAAGCACTGAACAGAACAAAACACTGTGTCAGTAAAATCACTTAATTTCCCAAAGGAAAAACACAATATATATGTAGATAGGAACTATTCCATCACAGATGCAGTTAGTGGCAAACATATTCATAACAATGGTACAAATGGTCTGTTTTCAACATAGAATCAAAACAGTGTTTTGAGATAATCAAATACATGTTTACAAAATAGAAAAATAAAAACAATTATTTCTGTCAACCTGGTTTCAATACTATCTGGGCAATCTTGGGCAAGTTACTTAACTTCCCGTGTCTCATTTTCTCTACTGAAAAATAGAAACAAGAGTACCTTCCTTATAAAAATTACTCAATGAACAAATTTTAAAAATCATAAAAAAGGGTCTGTCATATAGCACGCATAAATATCATGCTACATTTGGCACCAATTAATCATAAAAAATACTGAGGGATGGTACACATTTATACAAATACTAGAGGACCAGTGCACAAATTCATGCACAGGTGGGGTCCCACCAGCCCACCCCAATGGGGGCAGATGGGGCTGGGCTGGGCTGGGTGGGGAGAGGACACAGGAGGTCAGCCAAGTGGACCCGCCCCTGATCAGGGTCAGGGGTGCCAATTGGGACTGGGCCAACCATGGGGAGAGGTCACAGGTTGGCCATTGGCCCTGCCCCTGATTGGGGTGGGGATGGGTTGATCGAGGGCGGGGTAGCTGGGAGGGGCCTCCCCAATTGGGCCTTTGGTCTGCTGCATTATGCATCACAGTGACGGGCAGTTCCAGCATTCCAGTTGCTTGGCTTTTATATAGAGAGATATTAAGCATGTTAGACAATTCTCATTGGGTAGTGTGAGGAAAAGTGTTCTATGAATTAAGACACTTTATAAAATTCAGAGTTATGTTTACAACCCTGTTAATGATTATCTTTGATTTTCTTTCTCTTTACTGTTTTTGTAAACGCACGGGGATGGAGTACCTAATTATTCTACTATTCCTTGCCCCCTTTTAAATGGAAGGACTAGAACTTTTTCTTCATAGAATTACTATGGCCTTGTTGGTGTTTGCAGCTGGAAAACTGGGAATGAATGTAATGGGGGAAAAAAGTAAATCTTCCAATTTCAGCTTACACTGATGTTGATCAAATAAAATGGAAATAGATTGCCCTCAGTCTGACATCCCATCACTTGAATGGCTGGTGAATGGAAACTGTTGGTTCATCAATTATTTTAATTTATAGTTACAATATGCAATTAAAAATTTGAAAAAGTAAAATACTCTTTCCTGCACTTACACTGTACCTAACATGTTTAAATGTGTTCCATTGACTCATTTAAAAAATATCTATATATTACTGATTTTTTTACAGAAAAGGGGGGAGAGGGATAGAGTTAGAAACATCAATGAGAGAGAAACATCAATCAGCTGCCTCCTTTACACCTCTCACTGGGGGATATGCCTGCAACCAAGGTACATGCCCTTGACCGGAATCGAACTTGGGACCCTTCGGTCCACAGGCCAACACTCTGTCCACTGAGTCAAACCAGTTACGGTCTGATTCATATTTTGATGAATTAGAAGACATCCAGGGATCCTGATCATATGTGCTGATTTTATACTGTAGGACTGTTGGAAATGTTCATAATAACAGTCTGTTAAACCGAATTCTAAGAAAGAATCATAGGTAATGCAGAACTGACTTTCTTATCCGGCTAAATGACAACCACAAGCAATTAATTCATCCTATGAAGGTGCTGAGCGTTCTACTGGGGAACTGAAAAGGACTCTAAAAGAGCAAAATGGAAGGCCAGAGATTGAGTTTCGCATTTTGTGCTGCATAAAAATGCAAAAGAGCCCTGGCCGGTTTGGTTCAGTGGATAGAGCGTCAGCCTGTGGACTGAAGGGTCCCAGGTTGGATTCCGGTCAAGGGCACATGCCTGGGCTGTGAACTGGATCCCCAGTGGGAGTTGTGCAGCAGGCAGCTGATCAATAATTTTCTCTCATCATTGATGTCTCTCTCTCTCTCCTGTCCTCTACTGAAATAAATACAAATATATTGGAAGAAAAAATAAAAAGACTGCAACATGCTAGCATCCTACAACCGGCTTTCAAGAAAAACAGCTACTTCCGGTGACACAAAACAGACGTGTCCCCATGTACAAAGCACGGTGCCACGGTGCTCAGGAGAAGATGCCACAGTCTCAGGCCTAACTTAGTAAGTCCTCCCAGAGCAGCCACTCCCCTGTCAGAGATGCTGCATTAATGAATGGCCTGGTGGGCTGAGGGAAACAGTGTCATCCACAGAGAGGCTTACAAAAGTGAACACCACGAGGAATAAGCAATGTGAAGTGCGCATTGGGTTTTGTGAAAACATCAGGGGAGAGGTTTCTCTAAGTACAGTAATTTCCTTTCTTAGGGCAGAAGTTACTTAATGTTCAGACTGTAATTGCAAATGTGAATATTTGCAAGGGATGTTTAATCTTCTTCCTAAACTCTTGTTTGCTACACTTACTGGTTTCGTCTGTACGCATCTTGACTCCTAACTAATGACATCCACTGCGGGTCTGCCAAAAGCCCGCTTGAAATGGACTGAAATAAAGGATTTGGTGGAGGAAAGGGCGGGATGTTGGAAGTCTTATTAACAAGGCCCCGATGGGGACATAACCGTGCATTTTCGCTGGCATTTGGGTCTCTAATTCCGCAGTCTTCTCTAGAGAGCAAGAGCCAGCCACAAGTCGCACGTGCGGAGTTTGTAAGGAAGGAATGGGAATGACCTGTCAAACATTTGTGTACACTCTACCTCTATTCCTCCCAGTCCTGGAACCCTTCCGAGACCAGGTAAGCCGGCGGCATTGTTTCTAACGCGCCTTCGCGGTGCCTGGGTGGGGCACCGAGGCCGGAGGTACTCCGGTGCCGTGCACGTACCAGAGGGGCTGCGGTGGCAGCAATGACCGAGTTCTAGCGCGCAAATCCGAGGAGGGAGAGAGGAAGGAGGGGTCCCGACGTGTGCGGGGAAGGGTGGGCACCCTGGGTGGTGCACCCATACATGGGAGCTGTGTGTGCACCCGGGCGGCACACGTTTCGCCATTGCACACGTCCCTGAAATGCTGGGTCCCGGGGTCCCCCCGGGCGGCGAGTGTGCGGCCAGGTGGTGCTCCGCGGCGCAGCCTCGGGGGTACCGGTCCGGAGACCGAGGCGCCTACCCCGGGGCCGGGCGCCGGCGGGAGGGGCAGCCGGGCTCCGGGCCGGGAGCCCGGGCCTCTCCTCCTCCTCCTCCTCCTCCCCCGTGGAGACACGGCGTTCCTCCACCCGCTCCGCCCTCCGCGGTCCGGGCCGCCGCCGCCGCAGCACTCACCCCTTTCCAGCCGTACAGGTTCCCCCAGCGCCGCCATCTTCTCCCTCCGCCTGCAGACCCGCCGGAAGTGACGACACAGGGGCGGTGCGAGGGGCGGGGCCTAGCGGAGCCGGGAGGGCGGAGGCCGGCCGGTATCGCGAGAGGCGGAGCTCGGAGCCCCGGGATCGCCTGGGCCGCCGGGTGGAGGCACCTGAGCTGAGCGTGGCTGCGAGGAGGTCGGCCTTCGGCGGCTCAAAGGTTCCCGGATACCGTCCTGAGGCCGGAAAGAACCCGGTTCCCTGCCTCAGATGCAAGCCTTATTCCCGGCTGCCCTGGTCCACTTTGAGCCTCAAGGTCCCCCCTCTGTGCGACAGACTCCTGTCTTCAGGTCCTTTTCCTTACGAAACGCTGAGATACTGTGACACGGAAGGGCAAATAGGACAAGTTAAGCATTGCTTTAATTTTTAAAAAATCCAAGGGTCGAGCCCTGGCCGGGTTGTTCAGTGGTTAGAGCACAGGATGGAAGGTTCCCTTCAGGTCAGGGCAGGTGCCTGGGTTGCGGGGCTGGATCTCCAGTAGGGGGCGTGTAGGGAGCAGCCAGTCACGGATGCTCACCATTGATGTTTCTGTCTCTTTCCCTCCCCTTCCTCTCTGAAATCAATAAAAATACATTTAAAAAAAAAACCCAAGGCTGGAATCTTCACTATAAATCTATTTGAGAGTAAGGATGAAAAGTAGAAAAATTGTGAAACACACCTGAGTGACCAAGGGAAACAGGCCCTCGGGGGCAAGTAATTTTAAAAAGTTGACCTAGCCCCGGCTGGTGCGGCTGTTGGTGGGTCGTCCTCCTGGTCAAAAGGAGGCGGTTGGATTCAGAGTCAGGGCACAGGCCTGGGATGCAGCTTGATCCCCAGTAGGGAGTGTACGGAGCTGTCTGATGCTTCACTCTCACACCCAGTTTTCTCTCTCCTCCTTTCCTCTCTCTCTCTCTCAAAGCCAATAGAAATACTTTTTAAAGAGTTGATCTAGAATCTTATGTAAATAAAATACTGTGAAGTAAATAATGTTTTGAATGCATTACAGATTTTTTTAGGGCCACTTGTGAAAGTTTCATGAACCAAGAATATGTTTGGTCCTAAATTTAAACTAAATATTAATTTCCCCAGTATTTAAATTCCACGGACATTTATTCAAGCCCTAGTCTGTGCTGACATGTTAGGTGCCCTCACATACAAATTTTCAACACTTCAGGACTGGATTAGTATTTTTTTAAACAAACTCCTGGCCAATTGGTTCCATTCAGTGGTAGTGTCTGTCCCCTCCTTGGGTTCTGATTTCATCATCAAAGGTTTCTGTTCAGAAACTTTCGATGGGTTTCTACATTTTCTGTGTCTAAAGACTCCATAGTCTGACCCTAACACATCCATCTAAACTAATTTCTAGCATCCCCCAAGTGCTACCGCCACTCCGGTGGAGGTGGTAAAATAACCTCCCTTAACTGCGGTCTCACTTTCCATGGTTTCAGTTATTTGCATTCAACGGCAGCCCAAAAATATTAAATGGAAAATTCCAGAAATAAATAATTCATAAGTTTTAAATTGTGTGCTATTCTGAGTAGCATCATGAAATCTCGAATAGTCCTGCTCCATCCCACTCGGGCAGTGAATCATCCATTTGTCCAGCGTATCCATGCTGTATATGCTCCCGTTCCTTAGTCATGTTGTAGTCTTCTCCGTTATCAGATCCTCTGTCCGGTGTTACAGCGTTTGTGTTCAAAGCACCCCTGGCTTACTTAATAATAGCCCAAAACACAAAAATAGTGATTCTAGTAATTCGGATATGCCAAAGAAAGCCATAACGTGCTTTCTGTAAGTGAAATGGTGAAAGTTCTTGATTTGATATGGAAAGAAAATCAAATTCTGAGGTTGCTAAGATCTGAGGTAAGAAAAAAATATTTTATTTGTAAAAGTGTGCAGAAGGAAAAGGGAATGTGTGCTAGTTTTGCTGTCACGTTTCAACCTGCAAAAGTTACGGCCACAGAGCTGGTACGATGGAAAACGCATTATGTTCATTAGGTGGAAGACATAAACAAAAAACTTGTTTGATTGATTATTAATTTCTCACTGTGTCTAAGTTAAGATTACACTTTATCATAGGTATGCATGTAATAAAAAAAACCCATAATATATTTAAAGCTTGGTACTATATGCAGTCTCAGGCACCCACTGGGAGACTTGGAATGCTTCCCTCATGGATAAAAAAAGATTATTATTCAAAAACCATATTTATTTTTGCTTCCAAGTCTTCATTTATGTTGTTCTTATATGGAATGTCCTTCTTCATCTCCTCCAGTTCTCTAAACTGTACACATATTCAAACTTGAGTTCATCCTTCAGGTCCCTATGAAGACATAACACTTCTATTAAGCTTCCTTTTCTCCATACTGTTTCCCTTCTGTGGTCTCTGATGGCCTTTATACCCTGCAAATAGCATTCTTGTGCTTTCCTCTTATCCATTTTTCTGCTGCAAGTGTATTCAAGAAATGTTTACCAAACGCCTGATGTCTACCAGGAGCCTTGCTAGGCACCAAGAATACAATGTAGAGCAAGCAGAGCTAGATAGACAAATGCAGCCATTGCCTTTATTTTTTCAAAAATATATTTTTATTTATTTCAGAGAGGAAAGGAGAAGGAGAGAGCGAGAGAAAAACATCAATAATGAGAGAGAAAAATTGATTGACTGCCTCCTACACACACCCACTCGGGACCAAGCCCACAACTTGGGCATGTCTCCTCACTGAGAGTCGAAATGTGCTCTTGGTTCATGGGTCAACACTCAACCACTGAGCCACACTAGCTGGGCTCCTCTTATTTTCTCAAATGCATTCTCTTCTCCATCCTGCAGCTCCACTCTTTTGATGGCTCCACTTACATGCATATTCCTCTGCCTGACATTGTCTTACAGTTTACTGATGCTCTGTTCTGTTCACTTGGATTTTTCAAGCTTTTCTCTAGCTCCTATTTTCAATATACAATATTCTCTAAAACCCATCCAGTTCATATTTTATCTCCGATGTTGAGGTTTTTTTTTATCTCTAGTAATTTTATTTAAGGATGTGTGTGATTCTACATTTTTATGTCCTTACTTAACATGCTCTATCCTTTCTGTAGTTTCTTGAACATGTAGAACACAATTATAATGACAATTTTAATGTTCTTGTCTACTAATTCTACCATCTGTGCTATTTTTGGCACAACAGTACTAAATCAAATATAATGATTGATTTTTCTCTTCATTATGGTTCATAATTTCGTTCTTCTTGCATAACTGTTGTATATATGGCCAGGCATAGTGAAATTATTCTTTTGGGGGTGCTGCATATTTTTGTAGTCTAATAAATATTTTTTAGATTTCCTATCTGCATTTCAAAACAGTTTTGTTCTTTTGAGGCTTGGTTATAAGCTTTGGAAGGTGGAGCCAGTTCAGCATTTTGTGTAAGGCTAATTGTGTCCCACAACCAAGGGTCTTCTGAATCTTCTCTTCCTGGTGAAAACAGGAACTATTCTCATGAACTGGGGTTGTGTATTATTTACTTTGTCCTTTTTTTTTTTAACTAAATCTTTATTGTTCATATTATCACAAATGTTCCTCATTCCCCCCCCCCATTGCTCCCCTACACCAAGTTTCCATTCAATTCTCTGCCCTTCCCCATCCCCCATTGTCCTCATCCATAGGTGCAGTTTATGTTCAGTCTCTTCCCGCCCCGCTCCACTCCCCATTTCCCCAAGAATCATCAGTCCACTCCCCTTCCATACCTCTGATTCTATTATATTCACCAGTTAATATTGTTCATCATGATTTTTACTTCCCTTGGTTTTTAGACTCACTTGTTGATAGTTACGTGTTTGTTCATAATTTTTATCTTTATTTTCTTCCCCTTCCTAAAGAACCCCTTTTAGCAATTCATATAATTCTGGCTTGGCAGTGATGAATTCCTTTAGCTTAAATTTATTTGTGAAGCTCTTTATCTGGCCTTCGATTCTGAGTGATAGCTTTGCTGGGTAGAGTATTTTTGGCTGTAGGTTCTTGCTATTCATCACCTTGAATATTTCTTGCCATTCCCGTCTGGCCTGCATGGTTTCTGTTGAGAAATCAGCTGACAGTCGTATGGGTGCCCCTTTATAGGTAACTACCTGCTTTTGTCTTGCTGCTTTTAATATTCTCTCTTTGTCTTTAGCTCTTGGAATTTTAATTATGATGTGTCTTGGTGTGGTTCTTTTTGGATTCCTTTTGTTTGGGGTTCTGTGTGCTTCCTGGACTTGTAAGTCTATTTCTTTCACCAGGTGGGGGAAGTTTTCTGTCACTATTTCTTTCAATATGTTTTCGGTATCTTGCTCTCTGTCATCTTCTGGGATGCCCATAATTCTGATGTTGGTTCGCTTGAAGTTGTCCCAGAGGTTTCTTACATTATCTTCAACTTTTTGGATTCTCTTGTCTTCTTGCTTCTGGGGAGGAGTGTCCTCTGGCTCTTTGTGTTCCAAATCTTGGACTTGATTCTTGCAATCTTCCAATCTGTTTTTAGGACTCTGTATAATATTATTTATTTCAGAGATTGTATTCTTTATTTCTAGTTGACCTTTTATTATTTCTTGTTGATCTCTTATCATATCCTCATAGGTCTTATTTATTTTATCGGCCTTTTCTAAGAGATTGTTGAACAACCTTATAAGCGTGGCTTTGAACTCTATATCCAGTCGCTTTTTGTCCTCCATTTCTTTCGTTTGTGATCTGTTACCTCGTTTCGGCATTTTCGCTGCTTCCCTGAGTTGGTAGGTTGGGAAGATCAGCTGTGTCTATGCCAGGAGACAACCTTATTCCACTAGACTTGGAAACCTGCAAAAGCCTCTCTGAGTTCAGCTTGGATGGGGCAGAGTTTCAGGGTGGAGCCTACAGCCTTGGCTTCCCGTTAGCCCCGCCCTCTGAGGTTCCTGAGTCTCAGTGTTCCTCAGTGTCCTTTGGTACTCGCTGCAAGCACCTCTGAGAGAAAGGCACCCGAGAGCTTCGCCCGCTACCAGACAGTGTAGTCTCTCCCCCAACAAGCCCACAACTGGGGTTCAGAGCAGTTGGAAGTGGGGTTAAGCACAGTCCGGAGCTTATGTCTCCTTCCCGCTAGGGCAATCTCGCGGCCCAAACAACAGTCTGTCCTCTGTGCGCGCAATGTGCATGACTCAGGGGATCTGCTTTTCGCCGTTCCCCTAAGCTTCTGTCTTACAGCCCAGATTCCCTCTGTATGAGGCTGGAGCCCGAGGGTCTTGCCCAGGACTGGGGTTCAGTGCAGTCAGAACTGGGGCTCAGCACAGTCCTGAGCTTTTGAGTCCTTCCCGCTGGGGCAATCCAGCAGCTCAGCGAACAGTCCCTCCTCTGCGCGCAATGTGCGCGACTCAGGGGCTCTGCCTTTTTGCCACTGCGCTGAGCTTCCGCCTTACAGCCCAGATTCCCTCTGTATGAGCCTGGGACCCCCGGGGTCTCGCCCAGAACTGGGGTTCAGTGCAGTCGGAGTTGGGGTTCAGCACAGTCCGGAGCTTTTATCTCCTTCCCGCTGGGGAACGCCAGCCAGGCACTCAGCCGCCTCCTCTCCAGCTCCGTCCTCTCCCCGCGCGCACGGTGCCTCCGTACCTTAGGCTTTTACAGCTCCTCTGGTTTTCCTTCTGGTTTTCTCTTTCCTTCTAGTTGTAGAATTCCCAGTCAGTCAACTTTCCTGTAGTTCTGGATAGTGTCCTCTCTATATTTTAGTTGTATTTTTTGAAATTGTTGAGTGCGGCTGCAGTTAGGCTTTTACCTCTGCCGCCATCTTGTTGTTCTCCCCTCTTCTCTACTTTGTCCTTTTGAATGATTCTTTTTGTGTCCTTGAAATTTTTAAAATATATTTTATTGATATTTTACAGAGAGGAAGGGAGAGAGATAGAGAGCTAGAAATGTTGATGAGAGAGAAACATCAACCAGCTGCCTCCTGCACACCCCCCCACGGGGGATGTGCCCACAACCAATGTACATGCCCTTGACCAGAATCGAACCCAGGACCTTTCAGTCAACAGACCAATGCTCTACCCTGAGCCAAACCGGTTTCTGCTGAAATTTTTTTTTTAACATACATACTCATGATGAAATTTCAGAATAAATAAAAGGTCCTAAAAGTTTTCAGAGATAATACAAATAATAAAAAGCCACATTCTAGCCGAAACCGGTTTAACTCAGTGGTAGAGCGTCGGTCTGCGGACTGAAAGGTCCCAGGTTCAATTCTGGTCAAGGGCATGTACATTGGTTGCGGGCACATCCCCGTTAGGGGGTGTGCAAAAGGCAGCTGGCTGATGTTTCTCTCTCATCGACATTTCTAGCTCTCTATCTCTCTTCTTTCCTCTCTGTAAAAAAACAATAAAAAATATATTTTTTAAAAAGCCACATTCTAAGGACTTAGAATCATAACAGCTATGTATCATTGCTTATTTATAGCATAGGTATAGATAAGGAAGGAAGACTGGTTTAGGAGCTTTTGATAAAAATATGATTCAATTAACTAACAACCCATTTATATTTTATGCACAAAACAAACAAAAGAATCAGCTATTGTGTAAGGAGAGATCCCCTAAAATGTCCCCCTCTAGCCTAGCTGGTGTGCTCCATGGTTGAGCATTGACCTAGGAACCAAGAGGTCACTGGTTGGATTCCGGTCAGGGCACATCCCAGGTTTTGGGCTCTGTTGCCAATAGGGAGTCTTCAGGGGGCAGCTGATCAATTCCTCTCTCATGGATATTTCTATCTATTCCTCTTCCTTCTTCTCTATCTAAAAATCAATAAAAACATATTTAAAAAAAATAAATGTCCCTCCCTAATTCACAAATGCTCAAGTATTAGTGTTGGAGAGACCTAGAGAGTACAATTCCTTCACTTTAGAGAAAAGACTGATTACTGGCGCATTTCTCAAAAGAGGGCATTGCGAGTATAAATGAGGCAGAGCTGCTTTAGCTTTTATGCCTCTGTCGAGTTATTGGATCACCATGCTTTCTAATCAAGACTTGTTCTCGCCGAAACTGGTTTGGCTCAGTGGTAGAGCGTTGGTCTGCAGACTGAAAAGTCCCGGGTTCAATTCCGGTCAAGGGCATGTACAGTGGCTGCAGGCACATCCCCGGTGGGGGGTGTGCAAGAGGCAGCTGGTTGATGTTTCTCTCTCATTGATGTTTCTAGCTCTCTATCTCTCTCCCTTCCTCTCTGTAAAATATCAATAAAATATATATATATATATATATATATATATATATATATATATATATATATTTTTTTTTTAAAAAGACTTGTTCTCCCTGTGGAAGAACTCCTCTTCACCTGCTTCCTTATATTACTTCTGACTTCAGAGAAGAAGAGAAATAATCAAATTAGAATAGGAAGACTGAGTCTTGATAAACCTCAGGGATGCTAAGTTATTCAAGTTTAATCTTTGTTTAAAAAATTAAAGCAGGGCCAGCGTGGTTCAGTGGTTGAGTGCAGACCTGGAAGCAAGAGGTCACCAGTTGGATTCTCAGTTGGGACACATGCCTGGGTTATGGGCTCAATCCCCAGCAGTGGGTTTACAGGAGGTAGCTGATCGATGATGTTTCTCTCTTATCAACGTTTCTATTTCTTTAATCTTTCCCTTTCTCTCTTTTTCTCTCTCATAATCAATACAGGAAAAAATAAAAATATTAAAGTCCTCAGTAGGCTAAGTATGCAAGTGTTCTTAATCCATTGCAAAGACAATGGATTGAGTCATCAATTAAAAGAAAAAGAAAGTGGGTGGGGTAAATTGGGGGAAAGAGGCTCTCTATAGAGAAGCTAGGGAAATGGAAAATAATATGAGGAAGCAAGACCCTCCCAGTAAAATGTTTTACTATTTTTTTTGCCTGTCAAACCATATATGTAAATATGCACTATAATATAGAATTGACATTTAAAACAGTTATGCCTTTTTGCAGAGTAAAACATTACTCTTAACAAAGGGACATATTCAGGCTTCTATCAGTATAGTTAAAGCCAAAGGCTTCTTTCTTTCCCCAACAGAATTTCTGTAAGCTACTTCTCAGAAAAGTAAAATTTTAGATGAATGGCTTCCTTTATTTGCCATGAATGATATTGTCAAATGCGAGTTAGCCTGATTTAAAAATAAACTAAACATACATAAAAACACTTGGTCTAATCAATTAAACGCAACAATATGGGGAAAATCTCTTCAAAAACACCTTTTGTTGAGAGGTTTTCTTAATCACCTATCTCAGAGCAGAACGCAAGTCCCATCTCTGAGTAGCAGACATCTAAAGTAACCCCTTTCCCCTTACTTTGGGTTGGGACAAGTTGCAGATTCTATTAAAGTGTAAGGTTTACTTTCTTAATGTCAGTTGTTTCATCATCATTCCGAGTACATGTAAAGGCACAGATTGATGTATTTTTCTGGCATCTCCCTGACGCACCCTTGCCCTAAATAAATCTGTTTGCCAGGATCTTGTCGCTTAAATTAGCCATCTCAAACTCTTGGTCCTGCCAACACAGGCGATGGTGCCAATGTTCTCAGCATCTACTGGCACACGAGCTGTTGCCTTTTCTTTGGCTTTCTATGTGTACCTGGGACCATCCTCCTTTCCTCACAAGGGAGCGTTCTGGCTTCTGTGTTCCCGAGACAGACTTGAGAATTGTTTGGACTCACTCTGGTTCTCTCCACGGTATGCATTCTACACCATACATTTGCAGCCACACAATATATTGTTCAGAATTTGTCATGCATATACTTGCAGATTGGCAGAGCCACCTGCCAGAGACGAGAACCTTTTAAGTTGTTGTCAAACGTCATAAAATGTGTTCCGTGATTAATTTTGTGGGCACAGATTGGTTTTTGCGCAGAGTCCAAAATTTGGAATATGTCACAGTGACTAAATGGCACTGGCATGCTGAATGAATTTGGAATTTGTTTTGTCAAGTGTGGGAGCAGGCACACAGATGGGCTTCGATCCAGTGGTTCTGCTTGGAATTCTCATTATAGCGATGATGTCACTTGTCACGTGGAGTGGGTGGTAATGCTGCAAAAGTAGGGATAAAGCAAGGCAAATAACAAAGTACGCAAACCAACAGAAAGGGCTATGGTAGCACAGAAAGATTTCACTGTTAGCTGACCTCTGCTTAATGGACATTAACATTGTGTCAGGGCAGTCAAACATGTCCTTACTAGAAATACAGAAAAGGAAACTTCTAACCGAGAGGGCCCTTTAAGATGGGCCCATATAACCTAGGAATCTTCACTTCAAAGAGAATACCAAGTAAAACAAATGAGCCCTTGCTTTTTTAGATGAGGTGGTATAAAAAATAAATTTGAGCTGCAAACAAGAGTCTTTCTGCAAACCCAACCAAACCAAAACCAGGGCATTTTGCTTTATAAGAAAAGCTTTGCCTACTCAAAAGGCCAGCACCCATCTTGAGAAATGGGAAAAACAAAACAAAAACCTTACCAATAGCAAAGAGGTACAGCATGTTTTCACCAAGTGTGCTCATCAGAATTCTCATGCATACACTTTAAAAGTAGATGCATGGCCGAAGCCGGTTTGGCTCAGTGGTAGAGCGTCGGTCTGCGGACTGAAGGGTCCAGGGTTCGATTCCGGTCAAGGGCATGTACATTGGTTGCGGGCACATCTCCGGTGGGGATTGTGCAGGAGGCGGCTGGTCGATGTTTATCTCTCATCGACATTTCTGGCTCTCTATCTTTCTCCCTTCCTCTCTGTGAAATATCAATAAAGTATATATATTTAAAAAAATAAAAGTAGATGCATGATGCAGTTAAAACAGTGCCTAGGGGGAAATTCATAGTTATAAAAGCCTATATTCAAAAAGAAGAAAGACCTAAAAAACAATCCTCTTTTATCTGAAGACACTAAAAACAAACGAACAAACAAACTAAACTTAAAGTAAGTAGAAGGAAGGGGGAAACTAAAGCAGAAATAGAATAAAAATATTATGGAGATTAAATATCTATAATAATAAAAGCATAATATGCTAATTAGACTAGACAGCCAGACGACCTTCTGGATAAAGCCAGGGTTGCAAGGGCTGCAGCTGCGAGGGCTGAGCCCCTTGCACGAATTTTGTGCATCGGGCCTCTAGTATGATAGTAAAATATATCATATAAATAACAAGTGAGAAAAAAATCAATGAAACCAAAATGTGGTCCCTTGAAAAGACCAACAAAACTGACAAACCTTTAGCTAGACTGACCAGAAAAAAAATGTAGCTAGTCCAGACTGAGATGTGCTCTAATTGTAAAGTGCACACTAAATTTCAAAGAGCTTTGCCAAAAAGAGAGAGAGAGAGAGAGAGAGAGAGAGAGAGAGAGAGAAGAAGAAGAAGAAGAAGAAGAAGAAGAAGAAGAAGAAGAAGCAGAAGAAGAAGAAGAAGAAGAAATGAGGGAGGTCCCAGGAAGTTAAGGATGACTGAAGTGGGTGATTATTAGGATAAGACTATACAATCTATCATAGATATGGAGGTAAGTAAAGACAGGTGGGGTATGAGGCATGATGAAAAGACAGTAGGGCAAATGCACTGGCAGGCCAAAGAACTTGTAAATCAGAGTGCTTGGGACAGTGGAGTGGAAAGATGAGGTGGTGGTCCCATAGTGGAATACTTGAGATTCACCCTTCAAGCCCACTTCAAATGTCCATTCTCTGTGCTGTATGCTAACAAATGATCAATATTGTATGGGTTTACTAACGTGTTTGTTTCCTCCAGTCAGATAGTGATATAGGTTCACTCTAGGGGCCATGATGGTATTGTATTCTTCTCTAACTCCCCAGTAGGCAACAAAGTACCTGACATAGTTCCCATGCTCAGTGACCATTCTTCTTCTTCTTCTTTTTTAAAAAAAACATATTTTATTGATTTTTTACAGAGAGGAAGAGAGAGGGATAGAGAGTTAGAAACATCAATGAGAGAGAATCATCGATCAGCTGCCTCTTGCACACCCCCCACTGGGGATGTGCCCTGCAACCAAGGTGCATGCCCTTGACTGGAATTGAACCCGGGACCCTTCAGTCCACAGGCCGACGCTCCATCCACTGAGCCAAAACAGTTTCGGCTCAGTGACCATTCTTTGCATAAAGAGTGGGTGAGTTCTGGGTCTGCATAGTCAAGACATGGCTGTTGTTAAAACTAGAATTTTCCTTCTTATTAATTTTATGTTTTAAACTTCATCTCCTCACTTGAATATTTCCTTACACTAGATGATATTTTATCAGGAAGAAAAAATAAAACAACGGAGTATGGCTTTAAGCCTCGAGTGAATGGGCTTAAATCGTATTTCAATACGCTTTTTAAAATGCTTCCATGTTATCAATTTAACATCGACCTGCTCGTTAAGATTCCATTATTAAGGAAACTACTGTAAAAATCATTGAGAGCATTTCTACAGATCTTAGCCACTGACTCATCTTGTTCAATTAGCTGGACCTGAACATCCCTCATTCAGAGTATCAGATAAGATTTTATATGTCTAATATTCACAAACCTTTATTTTGGGCTACTTTTGTGTTTCTATAGTTGTTAATGATGATGTTAAGAAAGAGCTATCTGTAGTAATAAAAGCATAATATGCAAGTCTACCAAACAGCTGAATGGAGAAATGACCTTCCAGACAAAGCCAGGGCTGTGAGGGTGGTCAGGGCTGTGAAGGTGGTCAGCATTGCAAAGGCCTACTCTTGCACGAATTTTGTGCATTGGGCCTCTAGTATAATAATAACAGCTGCACATATGGGACAATGTCCAGGCATGGTTTAAAGACCTTTCCAAAAAACATATTTCCCACCCTGACTGCATGCAATGCCTCTCGTCTCAGCAATTAATAAGTGTTTTCTTTGAGTTAAAGCATGAAGCCTCTAGTCATACTAGTTTATTTTGGGGCAGGGAAAGACTCTTTTGGCATCAACAGCTTATATTTGGAAAATGGATAGTTTGTCCTTTCTGTTTGTTTACTTTATCTTACATTCTCCTGGAGGTTTTAGTAAATCTTTTTATTTTTATTTTATTTTATTTTATCTTTCTTTTTCTTTAATTCTTTTTGCATTCTGCACAGACACAGAGGAAAAAGAAAATGATTGAAACTTAAATATGAAAGAGTTCTT
The DNA here is from genome assembly GCA_963924515.1 of Vespertilio murinus. Taxonomy (NCBI): domain Eukaryota; kingdom Metazoa; phylum Chordata; class Mammalia; order Chiroptera; family Vespertilionidae; genus Vespertilio; species Vespertilio murinus. Next base: position 148,622,324 of record OZ004709.1, read on the forward strand.
TACAATTAAACCCACAACTTTATACATTTATCTTACGCCAGTGAAATAGCACCATTATTGTTTCTACTTAATAAATGAAAAATCACCAATTATTATGAAATACTACAAATTATATAAAAGAACCAAAAATATCTCATAAAAAATATATCCAGGTCTGAAGAGTGCTGTACGCTTGACGCCTTCACATCCTTCTCTTCTGTGTGCTTATGTATAACACGTTGTTTCCTCGGATAAATGCATCCCCATACTTATTCTTCAGTTGTCCGTTTACATATTCTTCCGTCTGCTCCAAGGCTATATTCATATAGCCATCCAGGCAAGCCAGGACTCCTCGATAATCCACTCCAGAATTTAGCTTTATCACCACTGGTTGTCCAATGATTTGCTTTAAGAAGTCACCGGGAGTTTGCTTCTGTAGACTCAATGTAACAATCCTGCTAAGAAATTTGGGAGGCAGGACACCTGAGTTCTAATCTCAGCTCTGTTACTTAATTAGCTGTGCGCCTTGGATAACTCATCATTTCACCTTTCAAGGCCTCAGGCTCCTCATCTCGTGGATGGGACCCGGAATCCCCTCTCTGGGAGCCCCACAAGCACAGCCTCCGCCGACGGGACGAAACCTAGTAAACCTTTTTAATGAAGGTCCAAACTGGTGTAGTTAAAGGGTTTTCAACTCTGCTGGAGCAAGGTTTAATGGGGGGAGCCACCCATCTTAGATCTTAGGAAGTATGGCACCAAAGTTCCAAAGGAGCCCTGATAGGGTTCTGGCATGATCCTCACCTTCCCTCTTCCCTCATTACTTACAATCTACCTATGCAACCATCAAGCATCATCCCACCATCTCCCTTATTCCAAACCACCAGGTCATTCCTGATAACCTTGACCTGCATCCTATCTGTACATTCCATATGCTGACCCCATTCCCCATTTCCCATTCCTCCCCACCTCTTCTATGCTTTGTGGTCCATCATTAGAAAAAGCCCTTGTACCCTCAATGTTTTCTTTGAGTGGTCCTTTTACACATTATTATTCTAACTGGAACTCCCAGAGTCCTGCTTTCTTATAGCCTGGTGAAGTGGTACTTGTTTTCTGTCCCATACTCCTTTGGGTGTGGAAGCCTCTAGTCATTCTAGCTTTTGTTTGGGGGGCAGGAGGAATAGAGTATAAGTCTTGTGAGATCAGTAACTTATATTTGGCATGTGAATTTGGAATAAAATTCTAGACCTAGAGGTGGAGGGATTGTATCCATTTGGTTTTCATTGCTCAGACCAAGTTCTCTTCTCCCTTAAAGAACTTTGGTGTGAAGTTTATGACATTATTACCAGCTACCCCTCATTATTGCAGTCATCTGCTGACTTTGTGTCAGCGCTTCCCCACATTTCTTAAAAAAAAAATTAAGCTCCCTGTTTGTCCTCACTCATTCCAACAATGTGCCTATTCCAAATTTTAGGATTTTAATTATCATCCAGATCAGGGGTGGGCAAACTTTTTGACTCGAGGGCCACACTGGGTTCTTAAACTGGACCGGAGGGCCAGAACAAAAGCAACTTGACCATGCTGGCACTCTCATCTTGGGCTGCTGGTGAAGGAGCGGAGGGGAGAGCAAGAGAACCCTCCACTCTTTTGGCTTTGAGGGCCGGATAGAACAGCCGAATGGGTCCGAGGGCCGTAGTTTGCCCACGGCTGATCTAGATGGTCATTTTAATACTCTGGCTTCTGACTCCCTCTTTTCCTCAGAAACTCATCCCCACAGAATGGGCCACTGATTCCCTACCTTAAACCTGGTCCTTATTGGTAAATGCTAATCCCTGCCTCCCCCCCCCAAAAAAAAAAAAAATCTGAATCTTAAGCATTCCACTCTGGCACCACCATCTCATCTCTTTCCAGTTCACTATCCTAGCACTCTGACTTAAAAGTTCTTTGGCCTGACAATGCATTTGTCCTACCATCTTTTCACCATCCCTTATATCCCACATGTCTTTACTTACCTTCTTATCTATCGTAGATTGTATAGTCTATCCTAATAATCACTCACTTCACACATACTTACCTCCCCGGGACCTCTCTCACCTCTTGTCCTTCTTCAGCAAAACTCTTTGAAGTCCAGTGTGCATTTTATACTTAGAACACATCTCCGTTGGGACTAGCCACATTTTAAGTGCTCAGTAGCCATGTGTGGTTAGTGGCTACCATATTGGCTTTTACTGAGTGAGATGAGGAATCACTGGAAAGTTTGGGGGAAGGAAATAACTTACTCTGAAAAGATCATATAGCTGCTGTGTTGAAAACAGATGATGTGGAAGCAAGGAGTTAGCAGAGAGACCAGGTAGGAGGTTAATGCCGTTGAAAATAGGCAGATGGTGGGTGAGTTTTATTATCAGAAATACAATAAGTGCTTATATTTTTCAAGGGAGAATAAATAGGATTTCCAGATGGACTGTACAGACAGAAAAGCATCCAAGATGACTCCTGGGTCTTCAATCTGAGCCACTGGAAGAAATGGGAGAAATGGAGCTGTCTTTAAGTGGATGGGGAAAAGGGTGATGGAGTGGGTTTGGAGAAGGCAGATCAGTATCTCAATTTTTGATTTATTAAAGGTGTTTTTTTATCAGAAAAACGAAAAAAATGGAGATTGTTTCAGATAGTGATATGTGTCACAAAGGAAAACAAAATAGCTGTGAAGTGCCCTGGGAGGCCACTTAAAATAAGCTTGACAATGAAAGCATCTCTGAAGAGGGAGCATTTGAACTGAGTCCTGAAGGATGAGACGAGGCCAGCCAGGCAGAAATCTGGAAGAAAAGCTTTTCAGTGAGAGGGTACTATAAAGATAAAAGCTGTGAGGCAGGCATGTCTGAAGAAGGGCAAAGCAGCCATGTCTAAAGTAAGTTGGGAGGATAGGCAGGGGGAAGCCGTATGGTAGTGCCTGTCAGTCTTGGCGAAAACCTTTGGCTTCTACTTTGTGGCATGACCTGATTCATTATATATATATATATATATATATATATATATATATATATATATATATATATACCTCTGGCTTCTGAGTGGTAAATGGAATTATATCACATCATCACATCACATCATACTATATATCACATGTCTTATCAATAATGATAATTATTATTACAGGTGACAGAAGCAGAAGCAGAGAGTGCAGTTTGAAGCTTTGACATTACAAAACTCTAACTCTCTTGCCTCTTAAATCTTTCCTTGATTTCAAGGGGTTTCTGGAGGTAGAAAATACATCTTCCTAATATTTATCTCCTCCAGGTGCCCCGCAGCGGAAGATGCAGGCTGTGTTGTTGAGTGAATTATCAGTATCTTCTCATCAAGGCTCAGGAGCAAGTATACAAGCATTTTTTTGTATACTTGTCTTTCTTCCATGTCACATTTTGTCTGTCCCATAATTAAGACTCAGTAAGAGTTTGTTGGGGTGGGGCAAAGCCTCACGAACAATAACCGGTTTACTGGGAGCATCTCGGATAGCCAGGGGCGGTCAGGAGGCTCTGAGCCTTGCTGGGTGGAAAGTGAGGTGAAGGCAGGGAAGGCGGAGCCTGTTGACAGAGGGGAGGTGGGTAGAGAGGCACCCAGCTTTGTGCATGCCAAGGACAGATTTGGCCTACTTTTTAGTTTGGCCCGGGGCTGGCCTGCTTCTCTTGATGGTGAGGTGATCCCTCTGTGTGGCAATGACTGAAATGGTTTGATCACCACGGGACCGTAATCCATCATCCAAATCCTTCATTAAAGAGACCTTTCTGTTCGGCCTTGTACAAAGCCAAGCCTACAGGAATTTGCCATCCAGCGTCAACATTCGCTCTGCCGATTTTGATGTTGCAAGTCCCAGCAAATGCAGGATGGCAGTCTGCATTCAAGCTTTCTGGCACTCCTCCTTCCCTGGCTGGGACAAATGTCCTTAGGCCAAATCTCAGACCAGCAAGAGTGTTGCGTGGTAGGTTGGGTCTGTGCTTTGCTGCATATGCCGGGCTTGAGTTTGATTCTGTCCCAGAGAGGTCTGGGGACCAAAGAGATGACATTTGACACCAAGAAAGCAACCTAGGTGTCTGGCTGGAATCAGTGTCAAAAACCTTGTTTTTCTTTATTCAAGTCTCTGCAACCATTTGAAATCCATCATTCGTTGCCCAGAAGTTTCCATGCCTTTAGATTAGGGATCTACACTCATAACTGATGATCCACTGGACTCCCATCCCTGGCATCTGACCAGAGCCATCAGGGCTGGGTACAGAGTTGTTGTTAATTGCTATGTGTAATCACATTAGGCCTAAGGTTGGAGATATTTCTTTGTTGCTGTTTTGGACCTGAAACATGTATACTTTTTTTTTTTTTTAAAGCATGTCATTTTTGCTTTCTAATTAGGAAATGGGAGTTTGGAGTGGCACCATTGTAGTTATTTAATCATGCTTTTTCTGGGAGATGGGAGAAGAGGACAATATTTTCCTTTTTTCATCAACAATTTCTTTTATTTCTGTCTAAGAGCATGGAAACTTGGTTCCTCGTCCCCTTTAGGCAAAGAATGTATGGCTCAGATTCACAAAGGGAGTTGATTTTAACTTTGGGTTGCCCTAACTCTATTTTTTTTTACCCCTTCTCTCCTGCTATCTGACACAATTGGTAAGTCCTTCTAGCCAACAATTGTTAAAGGTGGGGTAAGAAGGAGCCCATTTAAGTTTATTTTTTTCTTGAGCTTTGGGTAATCTGCCTTTATAGTCACCCAAATAAGTAATGTGGGTGGCATATTCTCCTTTGTCCTTATGATCCAGATAAACTTAAAATTTTCATATGGTATGAAGCAAATGAGATAACCACTAAACAGAAAAAGTCAAGAACCATATGATTTCACTCATATGTGGGATATAAAATTGAAAACAACAAATGAACAAACAAGATACACAAACTCATAGGCACAAACAATAGTTCTAGTATTGTGGTTATTAGAGGGAAGGGGTAGAGGGGTAATAAAGGGTAAAAAGGGTAAATATACAGTGACCAGAGATTTGACTTTGGGTAATGGGCCCACAATGCAATATACAGATGAGGTATCATAGACGTGTATATTTGAAACCTATAAAATTCTATTAACCAATGTCACTCCCCATAAATTTAATTAAAAAGAAAAAAAATTATATGGTGCCTGAATGAACCACATTGCTTACAATATATAATGTATGTATTTTGATTTCAGAGAGGAAGGGAGATGGAGAGAAAGATAGAAACATTAATGGTGAGAGAGAATCATTGATCAGCTGCCTCCCGCATCCTCCCACCCCCACCCGGGGATCTAGCCTGCAACCCAGGCATGTGCCCTGTCCAGGAATCAAACCGTGACCTCCTGGTTTATAGGTTGATGCTCAACCACTAAGGCACACCATCAAGGCGCCTGCATTCTTTTAGGTAACTGCCAAACATCCCAGGAACCCCTGGAAGAATGCACACAGGCAGCGGCACTAATGCCATACATTAGTCCCTCCCTATTCTACTAAAAACTTGTATCCACTGCCCATCCCCATAGGGAACTGATGCCATCCTAATACCATTCTTGCCCATCATCTCTCCCCTTTTGAGAAGGAAGTCAACATTTCTCCTCTCCCACCCCACACCATGCACACTTTCTGGCTTTACAAGCTGCTGTATAATCTTTTTTTTTTTTTAAAGGTTGAAGCTTTAAAAAAAAAAATATATATATATATATATTATTGATTTTTCACAGAAAGGAAGAGAGAGGGATAGAGAGTTAGAAACATTGATGGGAGAGAATCATCAATCAGCTGCCTCCTGCACCCCCCCCCCCCCCGGGATGTGCCTGCAACCAAGATACATGCCCTTGACCGGAATTGAACCTGGGACCTTTTAGTGTGCAGGCCGACCCTCTATCCACTGAGCCAAACTGGTCTCGGCTGCTGTATAATCTTGCTGAGCCTCAGTTTCCTCACAAGTGAAATGGGGATCATCAGACATACCTGCCTTGCCACAGTCCACAGAGTTAATAAGAGGTGAGAGCGGCAGCTAGAAAGGGATTCATTTCTACACGTAGAGGTTACTATTATCATTTGCTTACTGCTATTATCGTTAGCCAGCTCCCTTTGTCTATCCTACCTTGTGTTTCAGATTCAGGGAGTCTTTTGGTCCCAGTAAGTTGAGGACCATTTCAAAGACCCAAGAAAATGACTGGCAATGAATCCATGCAAGAAAAATCTTATTGATATTTCATTCAGTGATTATGTATCTTCCTTATTTTCTTTTCCTTGGGTTATAAATTGAGTTTGTCTGCCAGTGCTGTGAAATAACAGGCGACATTATAAGACCTTTGGTGATCAGGCATTTCCATCCAAATGGTTGCCACTCAAAATTGGATTTTCCCTTGATTTTTAATAAATGGAGGAGAATAAAATGTGATTCTTTGTAATTGTATAGTAACAGGAATTCTAAGCATTGCTTTATAAATAGCTGCTTTTATGTGGTAATAATGAGTTTTGAGGGGGAAAAGCTCTGAGGATTTTAGTATATCCTTTGTTATCTCTATTTTATTCTTTTTTAGAAAGTGGATGCACCAAGGCATCAAGAGGAGCATAAACTCTCCAAAGACACAACCATTGTCTGAGTTGTGACATCTCCGTACCTTCTCCTTTTGCATTTAGACATTTTAAATGTTTCCTACAAGATTTATAAGAATAACTGAATAAGTCTATATCTGCAATTTTCACACCGACTTTTAATTTATTTTATTTTTGGTTAATGTTCTGAGGGTTTAAAGCTGCCTGCTAAAAGCTGATTTCCCTGTCTCCAAAGAATGAGTAAGCCACTTCCGTGGAATTACAATCTGCTAGGTGAAGCCCGTCTTTCACACAGGAAAATGCAAAGGAATCTAATATTTGCCGAGTGTCTATTCCACGTGGGGTTTCAGGCTAAGCTTTTTACATGCTAGACTACTTAATCCTCATATCAACTCCACAAATTATATTAAACAATTATCCTCACTTTAGCAATAAGTGAACTAAGGCTAGTAAGTTGAATCATCAAGATTTAATCATACCTGTGCTATTTACTATGAAATATTTAGTTGACTATATGTTCTGGTCTACAATATTTACATTTTTCAAATATTTAACTTTTCCAAAACCATAATCATACCCAACTCCCTACCTTTTGCTCTCCCCCCACCTCCCACCCAAAATGCAAGAAGCATTTTTAGGGAGGGGGTTTGAACCATCAACCTTTCAGTTAATAGCCAAACACACTATCCAATTATATCGCAAAGAATCACCATGCCTCACTCCTAGACTTGACAGACTCCACTGTCTTTGATTTTTTTAAAGTATCCCCTTCATCTCCAACCTAGTAAAGAATATATATTTGATTTTTAGAGAGAGAGGAAGGAAGAGGAGAGAGAGAGAGAGAGAGAGAGAGAGAGAGAGAAACATTGATATGAGAGTGACACATTAGTTGATCAGCTGCCTCCTGCACATTCCTTTCAGGGGACTGAGCCTGCAACCCAGGCATGCGCCCTGACTGGGAATTGAACAAGCAAACTTTTGGTGCATGGGAAGATGCCCGAGCAACTGAGCCAATCAGTCATGGTAAGGTTTAGCTATAATTTAAATGATGAATATAAATCTGCAAACATTCTAATAAACAAATAATAATTTATTAGTACTTTAAATCAAATATAGAGATAAAATAACATCTTTAGTATGCCTGCATTCATAATTTTAGGAAGATTGGCGTTTTAATTATGTCTCACATCAAATACATTCCATGGCATTCCATGGTTTTAATGGAGTATGTGTACAAATAGTACCAACAGTGTTCTTTGAAAAGGGTTCTGAGTGGACAAAGATTTCCTGGTGGCAGGAGAACCACCAGCATGCTCACTGACATATGTGCATATGGAGAGACCACCTGCCGCCTGAATCTCTTCACAGGTAAGAAATGCAACTCCTTTGCCCAAGGTAAGCTCCAGCCAGAATTCACAGCCTTCTTACAGCTAGTGTTACCTTTTTCTGCCAAGTCTGAGCCACTTGAAAATAAAACACGACGTTGAGCACAGAGTGACCTGGAATCAGTGCTCACGTTCCCTTGTGGAAACTTGCAAATGATATCAGCATCAACAAGGCAGCTGGTCAAGAAGGGCTCTTTTTAAATTGCTTTTCATGGTGGATTGGGGAGTTATCATTTGGACAGATACTATGTGCCTGGCTTTGCAAACGATATTTGTTTTACCACTCACAACAATTCTATAAGGAATGTACAGTTATCCCATTTTTAGGCAAGACATGATTAAGTATATTAGTATCATTCCCAAAGTCATGTGGAGGCCCCGGTTCAAACCCAGGTCAGGCAGTTTCCCCCACTGTATTAACAGTGGCTCCTTGAGGGAACAATTCCCAGGACATTCTTTATAGAAGAGTTCTTGAATACCATGGAATAAATACCTTTAAAAATAATATGAAAATTAAAAATGTTTACTAAAAACATTTCTAGTCAATTATTGAATTTTTTGATGTTCTGGATTAATATCAGATCGGCCTTTTACTAATTTATTTTATTTCCTTCTGTCGGCCACAAGCTGGAGCTACTGTATAAAAGCCAGTCACTTAGTTCAAGGTGCAGTTCTGGAATATAAAGCTAGATTGCCTTAGCCCTCAAACAGCTTGGGATAAACTCTGGAGAATTAAAGGTTGAGAAGTGCAGTGTCATAGAGAGCTAAGTAATTGGACGTGGCCACTTACTAGTTCTGTGATTCTGGGGAAACAGAGATAGTTGTACCAATCTTCTGGGGATCACTGCAGTGAGGATTATCTTAACAACTTAGTTCAGAATTCAACACGCAGCATATATTCCATATGTGCTTATTAATATTCTTGATAGTTATTATTATTAATTTCATCATTAGTATTATAGCTCAATGATGCTCAACTCATTGTAGTTATAATTCATATTATTACCCATCTTTGTATAGTCACACATCATCAAGCATGTGGAAAATGCTACTTGACTTCTCATGACTCAATGTATGATTTGGAGGTGGATGGTCTGGATGTTGTATAGTTAAGGGGTTATTATACTGCTATGAAGAGGTGAAAAAGAGAGAATAGGACATGAAGACTAGAATCCTTCTGCTGAGCTGGAAAATGACAAGAGCCTTCTGTTTTAGAGATTAGGATCACGCCTTAACAGTGAGCATATTTGTTATGTCAATCATTACACAATAAGGCTACAACCCCAGTAAGTGGCAAGATCCAGAGAAAAAACCCAAAATTTCTCTTGAGTGAGATGTCCTAGCTCACCAGGAGATAGCTTCAATGTGGTAGGTGGTAAGACAGCACCCACACGTGGGGTCATTCTGCATGGAGGTCAAAGGAAAGGAAGCTGCTGAGGGTGTTTCTGAGGTTGTCTGAGTCCTCTGGGGCAACAGCAGTGTTTTTCAACATGCATTCTGTGGAATTCTTGTTTCCTGAGGATTAACTTTCTATGGTCAAATAAGAATGGGAATAGAATTCTACACCTGAAGCCTATATAATTGTATTAACCAAAGTCACCCCAATAAATTTAATTAAAAAGAGTAAGAAATATACCACCCAATATTCTTTTCCCACTTTAGGGAGTCACAATGCCTATGAGTACTTTAAAAAAAAATATATATATATATAATTGATTTTTTTTTTTTACAGAGAAGGATAGAGAGTTAGAAACATCGATGAGAAAGAGAAAGACATCAATCAGCTGCCTCTTGCACATCCTCTACTGGGGATGTGCCTGCAACCAAGGTACATGCCCTTGGCCGGAATTGAACCTGGGACCTTTCAGTCCGCAGGCCGACGCTCTATCCACTGAGCCAAACCAGTTTAGGTTGCCTATGAATACTTTTAAGGCTTTGAAAAATACTGACAGAATTAACCTTTCTATGTATGCTAGATCCTAAATTATTCCCTCATTTTCCCCATGAAAATTCAATAACAAAGATTTGGGGGGGGTATATGGAAGTAAACGTTGGAGATGAGTCAAATAGTAACATGTCTACTTATAATATTCAATTTATGAATTTAGATGAACATAGGTATTCATAATGGCATAGAAACTATGTATTTATAAATCAACTCAAATTTCCCAAGTTTCCCCCCCTCACACTTTATGAGAAAGGTGTCAGTGTTTTTCTCATTATTAGGATGGCCTTTTTAGTCATCTGACAGTTCTCAGTTCTCTAGATCAGTTATTTTACTTTTGGGAGGCACAGAGCTTTCTGAATGTGCATGAACTACCACAGTAACTTTTATCCCCAGTTTCAAGTATCCATTTGTATAACACAAGGATATTGTTTGTTTGTTTAAAAAAAACATGCTGCAGGTATATTTTGTGATTGTTATACCATATTAAATTATCTTTACCAGATGTTATCTTAAGACAATTAAAATTGAAAGATTGTAATTGCAGGAATGATTACTAATTTCTCTTCAATTTCCTTGCCTTATATGACTTCAATGATTTTTTTCAGGTAACCTCTACAAATTAGACACTCCAACTGGCATTGTTTCAGTTAATGTCTCTGTCCTAAATAGTATGTTGCTGTTTTAAATCAAACCATTTAAAAAGAGTCCAGTAATATGACAGACTATGTGAGAACTGGAGTATACAACAATTCTGTCTTTTCTGAGGAATAACTTGTAAAATGATTGGCTCACACATTTATTTGTCTGTCCATGTGCATGCTGAAATACCAATTTATGTGCTTGGAAACACTCTCTTGGCAACAGTAGACTAGTGGGTAGCTCTTGGTTTTTTGGTGGGAATAGGCTGCTGGCAAGTGCTACAGGTGATTGGGACTATAGTAAAAAACTTGTAATTATAACCCTATTGCTTTTTTGGTCACTTTACTTTGGCTCTCTCTCAAAATTTAGTCAAGCCTTTTTAAAAGTCATGACTGAATCTCTCCCATCCCTTGAAATATTCAGCCCAGAGCATTCAGTAAGAAAGGACACTTCCTTGAGGTTGGAATGAAGAGTGAGTGGGGTTTGCAGGAAGACCCCAGATGAACTCGCAGGGGAAAGTAAATGACTGGGGATACAGACTTGGTCCCTCTTATTCTGTCTTTCCTCTCCAAAGCTGAGCACTGACTACCCATTGCCATCTCCCCAGAGGCTTCAAACCTCAGAGGGAAGGTAGAGGAGGGTAGGGCTAAGGGGGAAGAGCTCAACCAAAGGACTTGTGTGCATGCATATAAGCCTAACCAATGGACACAGACAACAAGGGGGTAAGAGTATGAGTGGGAGGGCTGGGGTGCAATGGGGGGGGGGGGATAAAGACACACATGTAACACCTTAATCAATAAAGAAATTTAAAAACAAACAAACAAACCGAAAAACCTGCATGATGCCACCTGAAAACAAGTCAGAATCTCTGGGAGAGGACTCCAGTCATTAGTGATGTACAAAGTCTTCCCTAGGGTTGAGAGGGTTAAGATCTCTCACAATGCTGTTAATCCCCTATGTCATTCCCTTAAAAAATCTGAAGAGCGGTGACCTCTTGCAAGCTAGGAGCTGGATATGAACGAAGTAGAATCTGTATAATGTGTTCTGTTACTTTTTATGTATCCCTTCTTAACTCCCATGTCACCCCTAACATTCCCGTTATAGAGCTGGACACAGAAAGCCCTGACATAGCCCGGACGAAGAAGCTGGGCGCTCCCAGTGGGACGGGACGTTATTGGCAATGGGCAGTCTGACTTCTGAATTGAATTTGAGTGCTGGGAAAGCCTATTGTCTAACGTTTCAGTCCTTTGGTTGAAGTTGTGTCTTTGCCAACAAATGCCTGTGATTGGGCTATACAATTCTCCTCTCTTTCCATTTCCCCTCACGGGAGCAAGCTTCCTCTATGTATTATTTCCTCTGATGGGAAAGAGAATCTTCCGTAACCCTTCTTCTGAATGATAGGCTGTCTCTGTGAATTATGAAGAGAGGGGTTAAAAAAAAAAGAGAGAGAGTAGGATTCTCTCATAGAGGTGCCCTGTTCAGAAGGCAGTCAATTTTGGAGATAAAAACCAGGAACACCAGTGGGGTGGAAGAATGATAACACCTTACAAGTGTAGGACGAGTTATAAATTATAAAACACTTGGTACTCATCACTTTCCTTTGAATATTCCAAAGAGATTGATGGAACAAATATCAATAGGCTTGTTTAGGATAATGAAACATAGATGATGTGAAGGTAAGTCAGTTCCCCATGAAAATGCAGGCAAAGACAGAGGTGGGACTAGTGCCTGGGTATTCAAGGCATTACTCACCTTGAGCAGCTCTAAAGGTCACATGGTAGACCAGTGGTCCCCAGATCTGGGTACTTACTAGAACAGTTTGGGAAGGTTATAAAATATCTCAATTGTCCTAACTGGTTTGGCTCAGCGGACAGAGCGTTGGTCTGCGGACAGAAGGGTCCCAGGTTCGATTCTGGTCAAGGGTATGTACCTTGGTTGCAAGCACATCTCCAGTAAGGGGTGTGCAGGAGGCAGCTGATTGATGTTTCTCTCTCATCGATGTTTCTCACTCTTTACCCCTCTCCCTTCCTCTCTGTAAGAATCAGTAAAACATTAAAAAATAAAATAAAATATCACAATTACTCCAACTCACCTGTGGGGCTTTAATTCAACAGGCCTACATTGGAACTCAGGGAAACTGTAATTTAAATTAATTTTCCCATAGTTATTCTCAATTCTGATTGTTATCACTTGGGGGGGGGGTGTTTAAAACATCTTCCAGTCCAGATTGTAATCCAAAGCAATTGCATCAAAATCTCTAGTGTTGGCATCAACACATTAGTGTTTGTAAATACCTCCAGGTGATTACCATGGGCCATCAAGGTCAGAAAATATTACTATGGTCCACGATTTTTTCCAACTCTTCCCTCAGCACCCCAAGTTTCATCATAGCCAGTAGGGAAAGACAGGTGTAGGACTGGGGGTGTTAAGACCAGGATTTGATCTTGTTTCTGTCTCTTAGAAAAGCCGCTTCATTGAGTGTCTGTTTTCTATTTTATTAAGTGAGGAAAATAATAGTACATACCCCTCAGGGAATGCTGTGAGGATCAGATGAGATAATGTATGTGAAATCACCACCAAGGGCCATACAGTTATCAGCAAGTTCCTAAGGAGCTGCTATTTCTACCATTTCCCAAAGAGCTCCTTTATAAGAAGGTGTGTTTGTTTCTCCTCCCGATGTTTCTCCCGTGTCCGTAGTTTCCATCCTCCATCTTAAATAGAGTCAAAATTCTAGGGTCTGAAGCAGCTTCCCAAAAGTTTCCACTAATGAAATAAGGTTTGGAAATTAAAAAAAAATATATATATATATTTTATTGATATTTTACAGAGAGGAAGGAAGAGGGATAGAGAGCTAGAAATGTCAATGAGAGAGAAATATTGACCAGCTGCCTCTTGCACAGCCCCTACTGGGGATGTGCCCACAACCAAGGTACATGCCCTTGACCGGAATGGAACCCGGGACCCTTCAGTCCGCAGACCAACGCTCTATCCACTGAGCCAAACCGGTTTCGGCAAGGTTTGGAAATTTGAGGTACGTCCTCAAAGCTTCTTTTTGCTGTTGCTATTGGCATATTCATCCCTCTGCACTCCGGAGTTATGAATCTGCCAGTTTGCTAAATGTTTACTCAGAAGGGCAATTTCATTCTTGTAGTACAGGAACACTTTGGCTATTACTGTTCACCTTCCCCACTTCTCCACCTAGCGCTTTGAGTTCTCCTGAATGTGCCCCCAAGCACCTCTTGGTTAGCCCATACAGCAAATTAGGGAAAGTTCTAGGGTGTGTTTCTTATTCAGCAAATGCTGAGCTCACTGTAACCCAGGCCCACCGGAGAACCAGAAAACCCATATTATAAACACCCACTTCCTGGCCTAACAATTTGCACTGGTTGGGCTGGAATCTTCTAATATCAGGAATGGTAGCGTGAGGATGAGTTTATTACTGCAAACACAAGCAAAAGCAATCATGAAATTATGGATGACTCACTGTCAGAGGAACACTTGAATCATCCTGATCAGCCCCCGAGGTTGACCAAATGGGGAAACTTCTGCACCAAACTCACACTGTGCCATCAGTCTTCTCTCTAATTGATTGTTATTGCCAGCTTTGTCTTGACTACGTCAGATCTATTTTTAAACCTCTCACAATTCCCTCTTCACCAAGTAAAATAATTTTTTGTGTGAGTACCTTTCTCTTATTTCTTATATAGTTACTCATTTCTTTCTCAAACTAGACAGTGAGTTCAGGACTCAGATAATTTCCTGTTTATCGTAAATAAAATAGTACCTGACACATAGTAGGTACAGCATACACATGTTACATATATGATTAATTCTACATTCTTTCCCAGTGAAGAGGGTTGTTTCTAACAAGCTAAGAAAACCAAGATTTACTCTATATATTGCTTTTTCTAGCATTCCATGAACATAGAAAAGTTTCTATGATATGTATACGTATTTATTTAAAGGGGGGGAGAGAAAGAAGAGAGGAAGGGGAAGGGGTGATCAAGAGAGAGGGTGATAATATGTGTCAGATAATGTTCTATGTTTGGTGATATAGCAATGAACAAAACAATCAATGACATCAGTTCTTGTAGAGTTCACATTTGTGTGTGTGTGTGTGTGTGTGTGTGTGTGTGTGTGTGTGTGTGTATACTTGTGCGCATGTGTATGTTAGGGGAACAGGCAACAATAACATATAACAATAAATAAGTACAATATAATGCTGTTAGATGGTGAAAATGTTATAGAAAAATAGGTAGGGTAAGGGAATAGAGAATATTGGGTGGAGAGTAGGTTATTGGAATTTTATTTATTTATTTATTTGTTTGTTTATTTATTTATTTTAAGGTTGTTGGAATTTTAAATTGAGGCTATTTGGAAGAAGAACATTCCAGGTGGAGGAAATAGAATGTGTAAGGTCCCTGAGGAGGGAAACAATGAGGAATGTTCCCAGCACGGCATGGAAGCCATGGGCCTGGAGTGGAGCAGGTGTTGGTGAAAGCACAGGAGAGATCACAGGGCACCTGAGTGGGTGGCGGGGGAGGGCAGACTTGTACGCCATTGTGAAGATGGACTTTTACTCTGACTGAGATGGGAAGCCATTGGAGAATTTGATCTGACTGATGTTTAAAAGGCTCATTCTGCCTGCCGCAATGAAAACAGTGGGTGGGAGGGTAAGGGCAGAAGTAGAAAACCAGTTAGGAAGTTAATAGGACAGATGGCTCAGATCATGATGATGGAGGAGGAGATAGGAGGGGTGAAAAAAGTCTGAATAGACTTTGAAGGTAGAGCTAATGAGATTTTCTCTCAGAGATTGTGAGTTATGGGGAGAGTCAAAAGGTACCCTAAGTTGTTTGATCTGAATAACTGAGAGAATGGGTAGAGTTGCCAATAACTGAGAGGAGGACACCTAAAAGAGAGGTTTTGTGATGAAGAAGGAGGTGATCTGTCTATATGTCTGCCTCTCTCTTATCTATCTATCTATCTATCTATCTATCTATCTATCTATCTATCTATCACCTACCTATCTATATCTCTCTTTATCATCATAATCACCTATCTGCCTACCTATCTATTTATCTGGCCCTACTTAATACTAGTATATGTAATATCAAAACTCAGACTAAGTATCTTGTTGAGTGTTTATAACTAATAGGCGGTGGTGTTGAGTTTGAAGTATTTTAGATTTTGAATCCCCCACTTTCCCATCCAACTAGGCTCTTTTAATACACCAATCGCTTTTAACCTCACAACAACTATACCCCATTTTTCAATTTTTTTAAAAAAGCTCTCAAGTTCTGAGTGTTTAAATGGCTAGCTTAAGTCATCTTAAGGGACAGAGCAGAGATTCAAACTTGGTGTCTGACTCCCAAACCTATATTCTTTCTATGAAACTATCCCCCCTATTCTCTGCAGCTTTGGTTGGTGGTAGAGATTAACTGTATGTAAAATATCAGCACATACACTGTCTGGCAAATAGTAGGTTTTAAATAAATGATCACTATCACTCATTGATATTGGTCTCATTTGTGTGTATGGTGTTTCCTATACAGGAACTGTGAATTCAGTAAAATATGGGGCACAAAATAATTTATTATTGCCTCAAACACACTGGAAATATTTATTGAATGAATCTCATAGGGTGCAACTGAGTATATTATAAACAACATACCAGGGACCCTCCCACAGTACTGGCATTTCCGAGAAGAGACATAAAGGCAGGAGCATACGCGACTGAAGATAACACCCGGGGCTACCAGAGAGCCTTTCAGAGGAGAGACCCCTTGCAGAAGAGCCTCCCACCCTGTGCAGAGAATGCTTTGTTCTTTGCTCCCTGACAACTCTTGCCTGTTATAACTCGGTGATTAATTTTGTGTTGCACCATCTAAAGCTTTCACATTTGGAATCACTTTGCTCCCCTCTCTCAAATGATGTGATGGGTTCATTATTTCAAAAATATCTTGTCTTGCATTCAAATGAAATCCGATGCACCCTAACTCTAGTTCTGGATATTGTTCTACCACATAGAATTGTTTGCAAAAATTAAAAAAAAAGAACAATCACATCAAATGTTTGTCTAAGAAAAGTCTCAAATCCATAACATAAGCTTCCGTTAAAAAACACACACCTATTATACAAATAGGAGTAAAATAAACCCAAAGCAAGCATAAAAAAGGCAATAATATAAGTAAGAGCAAAGATCTTAGAAATTGAAAACAGAAGACAACAGGGAAAATAAATAAAAACAAAAAGTGATTCTTTGAGATTAATAAAATTGATCAGCCTTTAGCAAGATGGTCAAAGAATAAAGAGATAAATTACCAATACCAGCAATGAAAAAGCAGATATCACTACAGATCCCAGATAAATTAAAATGATATTAAGGGAACACTAAGAACAACTCTATTGACCCAAGTTTGAAAACTTAGACAAAATAGAACAACTCCTTGAAATCAGGACAATACCAAAACTCACCCAAGATATAATAGATAATTAAACATATTCTATAACAATTAAAGAAATTGAATTTGCAGTTGAAAATTTCAAAAAATCACTGGCAAATGATACCAAATAATTAAGGAAGAATAAACACTAATTCTATACAATCTCTTCCAGGAATTAGAAGAGCAGAGAACACTCCCAACTTAATTTGTGAGGCCAGCATTACCCAGATACCAAATTTAGACAAAAACAACACTAGAAAATTAAAAAACAAAACAAAAATCATGATAGCCAAATATTTTTCATGACCATAAATTCAATAATACTTAGTAAAATATTGAGTTGAATCTTTTAATATGTAAAAGCAATTATACAATATAGTCAAGTAAATATTATACTGGGAATATGAAATTGGCTCAATATTGGAAAATCAGTCAATATAATTTAGCCTAACAATCTAAAGACAAAAAAAGCACATTATTAATTTATGAAGAACAAATATTTGACAAAATTCGACACCTGTTTATGAGAAAGACTTTCAAACAAGTTAAGAATAGAAGGAAATCAATAAACAACAAATGTTGGCCAGTTTGCGGAAAAAAAGGAACCCTCGTGCACTGCTCATGGGATTGCAGATTGGTGCAATCACTGTGGAGCTTCCTCAAAAAACTGAAAATGGAACTCCCATTTGACCCAGTAATCCCACTACTAGGAATATATCCCAAGAAACTAGAAACACCAATCATAAAGGAAATATGCACCCATATGTTCATAGCAGCACAATTTACAATAGCTGAGATTTGGAAACAGCCTAGGTGCCCGTCAGCAGATGATTGGATCAGAAAACTATGGTATATCTACACAATGGAATACTATGCTGCCATAAAAAGAAGGAATTCTCATCATTTGCAACAACCTGGATGGAATTGGAGAACATCATGCTGAGTGAAATAACCAGTCAATGAAAGAGAAATACCACATAACCTCACTCATTTATGGATAATAAAGAACATTATAAACTAATGAACAGAAAGATAGATATAGTGTCTGTAAAACAACAAGCAGACTGTCAAATGACAGGGGGGAGGGAAGGGAGATCTGGGGGGGGATAAGAGATCAACTGAAGGACTGTTATGCATGCATATAAGTACAACCAATGGACACAAAACTCTGGGGAGGGAGGGCATGTATGGGAGGCGGGGCGGGGGCAATGGTAAGCTATGTACACATATAATACCTTAATAAATTAAAAAAAAGAATAGAAGGAAACTTTCTTTAACTGATAAAAGGCATCTACAAAATACCTAGCTGACATTATACTTAATAGTTAAAGAGTGAGTACTTTTCCATAAAACTTGAAATAAGGCAAGGGTATGCAATTACACAACTCACTATGAATGTCCTAACCAGTATAATAAGTTAAGAAAAAACAAATAAAAGCCAGCCATATTTTCAGACAATGTGATCACCTGTGGAGAAAATTCCAAGGAATGCACAAAAAGAGCCCCCAAATTAGTGAGTTGAATGAGATTGCAGGATACAATCAAATTCTTTTCTTTATACTGGCAATGGACAAAATTATAAAAATTATATTAGCTCCAAAAAGTTAAATACTTAGGTATAAATCTAACAAAACATGAAGAGGGTCTGTATGGTGAAAACTACAAAACCCTGATAAAATAAATAAAGACCTAAATAAATGGAGAGATGTACTAATTTATTGGTTGAAAGAATCAGCATAGCAAAGATATAACTTGCCCCAAGTTGACCTATAGATTTAATGCATTTCCAACTAAATCTTAGCACTGCTTTTATCGACACAGATTAGCTGATTCTTAAATGTATATGGAAAGGCAAAGCAACCATAATAACCAAAGCAATTTTTAAAAAGAGCAATAAAGTTGGAGAAATCATTCTAGCAGATTTTAAGATTTCTTATAAAGTCACAGCAATTAAGTTAGTGTGATCTTGGCAAAAGAATAGATACATAGATCAATGGAACAGAACAGAAAACACAGAAATAATTCACACAAATATGTCCAAGTGATTTTCACAAAGTTGTGAAAGCAATTCAATGGAGGAAGCCTTTCAAAAAATGGCGTTGGAACAACTGAATAGCCATATGCAAAAAACAAACAAAAAAACACACACACACAAAAACAACAACAACAACAACAAAGAAAAATAAAAAGAAAAGAAAGAAACTTGATCTTAACCTCAAACTTTGTATAAAAAATAACTATAAAATGGTTCATAGCTCTATATGTAAAATGTAAAATGATGAAATTTTAAAGAAAAAAAAACAGGGAGAAAAGCTTTGTGACTTAGAGTTCTTAGATGTGATACTAAAAGCACAAACCATAAAAGAAAAAAAATGATCAGTTCGATATGAGCAAATGAAAAACTTTCACTCTATCAAAGGCACTATTTTGAGGACGAAAAGATACAAACAAAGAGAAAATATTCGCAACTCATTTGACCAATAATGGGCTTATATCTAGAATAGAATGTGGCAAAAGTAGGTTTACAGTTGTTCAAATTGACATTAATACAATAATGAATAAATAATAATACAAGAATAAACTGTTTCATGTACTCATCACTGAAATCTACTTTTGCCGCATCCTTTATAAAAAGAACTCTCATATACTTTTCCTGGCAGCAAATTCAGTGTGTAGAGGGTATGAGTGTGGTCCTGATGGATGCACAGAATTGGTGAAAACAGAAAATAAAGGTACAAGAAAACTGACTGCCTTTTGAAAGCAAAACAAATATTTGGCAGAAAAATATTGGGGTAAATAGGTACATATGAACAGATATTTGATTCTCCTCCTACTTGAACATTATCCTTCTAGAAATCTCTCCTAAAACTTTGAAAGTTCTGTGGTTTACTTCAAGGAGAGACTGTTTCCTTAATATATTTCCTGGTAGTGCTTTAGGAAAATGGAGTAGGACAATTTGGCTGGAATTTGGCTAGAAGATGCATTGGAGAAGGAGAATGGATGGCGTCTTTTTAATTTGAGATGAAAGTTCAGGAGTGTAGTGAATAAGTATATTCACTACATCTATCTTTACCCTGTTCAAGTTAGATGGTGGATCTCTGCTTGAGTTCATACAGTTACATAACCTGAAATTAGTGTTCTGACATCTGTAAGCCTCACTTTCTTCTGCTATAAAATAGGTAATAGGTGATGACTGAAGAGATGACTTACAGTAGTGCTAGGCTTATTAAACAAAATACTTTATATCCGGCTTAAGCAGAGGCCCTGGTATCTGGGATTTATTTACCTTCTATAATTGAAACTTTGTAGTCTTGAGTGGAGGCCAAGGCAGGCCAGGAAGCTTGGTTTCCTCCACTGCCAGTGGCAACCCAAGCCTCCTGCTCTCTCCAGCTCCATAGCTGCCGCCATTTTTGTTGGGATTTATTTATCTTCTATAATTGAAACTTTTTAGCCTTGAGTGGAGTCCAGGGCCAACCAGGATGTGTGAGAAGCTTGGCTTCCTCCATTGCCAGGGAAACCCAAGCCTCCTGCTGGCTCCATGGCTGCAGCCATCTTGATTGGGTTAATTTGCATACTCACTCCTGATTGGCTGGTAGGCATGAATTATGGGTATAGTGGAGGGACAATCAATTTGTATATTACTCTCATTTTTTAAGATAGGGTTAGGAATGTGGTTCTATGCAGTAGGAAATGGCCAAAGACAATACAAGTCAACATTTTCAGGCACAAATGTCTTGAGTAAATTGATCTTTATGTGGCTAAGCTGGCTTGGCCAGGCCCTTCAGTGGGAAATGTAGAGATATTTAGAGTTGAATGCAAAGGCCTGAGCTCAAATAGGTTGAATGATGAGACAATACTAAGGATTTAAATGGAAAAGGACACTATAGTAAAGGTCTGGGGTGGGGTGGGGTAGAGGCATGATCTGTCAAGTGGCATCAATGCCCCTGTGGGAGAAGAGGGACTGGATGGCAGAGAGCAGCACAGTAAACTGCTGATCAAATTTCTCTAGGACAATGAGGGGATTATAATCTTCTGAGAGGTTACTCATGCTCAGAAAGAGAAAGTAGTAGGATCTCATCTTCCTGCCCCTGAGAATTTATGGTGTTAGATGCTATGTTTCCAGTGCTTTTGATTTATTCATTCCTTTTTAAAATCTATTTTTAAATTAAGGTGACAAAAAATAGAGATAAAAAATAACTGCCTTATTTGTTTGTTGTAGATTTACCCTTGGACTCCAAAGTAAGGAGGTGATGGGACAGGGAATGCAATTTATGTTCCTTTCATCCATCATTGCTGTGACTGATTTGGTGTATGAATGTGTCCACACAGGTGCATGCACAAAAGATAATCTGTAAAACTCATTTATGAGGACACACAGTTGCCCCTCTCAAAAAGTTCCCATCCTAGTCATTATGTTTTAAAATAAAAATTTTTATGGGATTGTAATTCAGTTATCTTTACACTGGAAGTAAAATTCCCGGGTAGACCAGGAAGCTCACTAACGAGCCCCAGTGGTACTCAACCGTAGCTGTACCGTAAAATCAGCCATCGGACTTTAAAAAACGTATGTGCCCGGCCTGGGCTCCACTCCAGAGCATTTAAATTAGACCCTCCAGAAGTAATTTCCTTTCATTTACTCTAAAAGAATCTAAGATTTTGAAAAGTAGAATTAGCACAACATTTCTGGCTCTTTCAGTGAAATTCTCTGCTTAGTGAACCTTCTGTGAATAAGTGTGGAATATTAAAATTTTGCCAACTCTGACTCAGCATATCTATCCCGAGGAACAGAGCAGGAGGAAAGGGTCATGGATGCATGCAACAATTTGTCAACCATGAATCATTGTAACAACGGTTTTCGTTGTGTGTTTGTTTTTTAGAAAAATTTTAATTTTCGTAGACAATACGGCATCATGGTTAGAACTTGGGAGTGATATATTTATTGACTACTTTAAATATATTTTAAATTTTTTTCAATCATGGTTGACTTATCTTAGTTTCAGGTGATTATAATTTTTAAATATATTTTATTGATTTTTTAAAGAGAGGAAGAGAGAGGGATAGAGAGTTAGAAACACTGATGAGAGAGAAACATAGATCAGCTGCCTCCTGCACATCACCTACTGGGGATGTGCCTGAAACCAAGGTACAGAATAGAACCTGGGACATGACAGTCTGCAGACCGACGCTCCATTCACTGAGCTAAACTGGTTTCAGCTGATTTTAATAGTAAATTTTTAAAAGTAAAATTGAAAATAATCTACGTGTGCAAACATATAATTTAAAAAAAAGAAATATTATGGTAACAACCATCTAATGGGCTACTTTGCAGCCATTCAAAATAATTTTGTAAGAGTACTACTTAATGCATGTAACATACACAATTTATTAAGAGAAAGAAAGATGTTATGTAATACTATATATGGTGAGATATACTTCTTTGTCTTAAAAAACAACAACTCTGTATGAATAGAAAGAAGATTGGATATATATATTCCAAAATAGAAACATTTATTATAAGGTGAGAGTATGGGAAATGTGATAATTTTTAAATTCTTTCCTAAGCCTAATGTTATTTTCCAGATTTTTCTATTCTACGCACAAATTATTTTTATAAGGAGAAAAATATTATTAAATTAAAACCAATTACAGAAATCTAAAGAAGATTTAGATAAAACATTACAGAGCCATCCAGCCATATGTTGAAAGTAGTTGATATCTTTATTTTGCACATGCTACCTGTGTGGATAGATTTCATAGGTAAAATAGCCTTGCGGCAACACCTGTGAGTTTGCTGTGACAATAATAACCATAGCCATGTCCTTGTACAATGTGTGACTTAGATTTAAGAAGAAGAGTCTGGAACAACTGGCTTAACTTGGCAAAGACAGAGAAAGATGGGCTTTTGTCTCTGATTGCTTTTGAACTAATAGGCTGCTTTCTTCCTTCAATATTTAAAAATTAGGAACAGCTGCTAGGAGCTTCACACAGTTTTTTCTTCCTCTCAGTCCCTCACCCCTGGAAGTTAAATCTGTCTCTATGGTTAAGGAATCGGTGAAATTGACTAGGAGGTGGGCTGGCATACTACTTCTGCTTTAAGATATGTAATGTAGGTGTCCTATGGGAGAACTGGATTGCTTTGATATGGAGGCATCACATTAACGTTTTCCTAAAAAATACCCTTCAAAATTAGGTTGGGAGAACACACTAATGTTAATTGATTGGGAAATTGATGTAAACAGTCATAAAAGTGAGCAGACTCCCTTTTCTCCAACTGATTGGAGTTCAGATCAGCTAAGAAGCTAAGGATATTAGTCTTTTATTATATAGGATAGATAGACATGGATTGAACTTTCACAAAGTTTATATGCCCTTGAAGGCATATTAGTTTTTTTCAAAAAATACATTTTATTGATTTTTTACAAAGAGGAAGAGAGAGGGATAAAGAGTTAGAAACATCATTGAGAGAGAATCATCCATCAGCTGCCTCTTTGCACACCCCCTATTGTGGATGTGCCCGCAACCAAGGTACATGCCCTTGGCCAGAATTGAACCTGGGACCTTTCAGTCTGCAGGCCGACGCTCTATCCACTGAGCCAAACCTGTTTCAGCAAGGCATATTAGTTTTGCCAAAACTGGTTTGGCTCAGTGGATAGAGTGTCGGCCTGCGGACTGAAAGATCCCAGGTTCAATTCCGGTCAAGGGCATGTACCTTGGTTGTGGGCACATCCCCAGTAGGGGATGTGCAGCAGGCAGCTGATCGATGTTTCTCTCTCATCGATGTTTCTAGCTCTCTATCCCTCTCTCTTCCTCTACGTAAAAAGTCAATAAAATATATATTTTAAAAAGGGCATATTAGTTTTGTCTAAGTATATCTCTTCATAATGTACTATATGTCTACCTGTGCATTTATTTATTATTTTATCACTCATCATGATTTTCTGGCTCCTCACAGGAAATGACCCATGTATTTTTTGATCAATTCTAGAACAGAGATTTTGCATATTTAAATTGATTTAGTAAAGCGTGCATGAGTTAAAATATAATAACTTAAAAATATTGCCTTTTGTGTTTGCATAATGCCTCCATTGTTGTTGAACAAAAATCACTATACATTGTTTTTGTGGAGATAAGTTTTATAAATGTGATGAAAGAAATTCCTCTCCCCCTCCCCCTTACCCTTAAAATCATAGTGTAAAAAAATTATATTTATTTTGCCTGGAGACAAGACTACCCAAGTGTTATAATGTTTCCAGTATGAATATTATAGAAGTAATGGGAAACTGCTGTATCTCATTTCCAGTGAGGCCACAAGAGAAAATGATTGTAACAGGAAGTCGTGGTTTGGCTTTAAAATGCCTTTATTGTGAGGTAGCGGAGAAGAATGGCCCATTAAAGGAGTTTATATATTCTCTCTCTCTTTTTTGATGTTTTTAAAAAGGCAACAAATGATGTGAGATTAAATCAGTCTATTTTGTAGCCTATTCTAAGGAGAAATGTCTTCTTCCTTCTCTCAATAATCTTCTGTTGAGATGGTGGGTGGGCCTAGGTAGCCAGTTTCATATCACCCTGATCCTCATACCCCTTTCCTTCTGCCCACCACACCAGCTGTGTGGACTGGGGATGAGAATTGTAACCATGAAGACCAATCAGAAAGCTGGTCAGAGACACTATATAACCTGGCATTAAAACATGAGGGGGATTTATCCTATTTACTTTCTCAAGTCATTGCTGGAGTATATGCATTTTAACAATGGGGGCTGAAGTTGGAAGGAAGACATGACATAGAGGAGGGTTGTGACCAGACATTGGCTAAAAAGGTAGCAGACAATATGAGTAACAGGGGAACTGATGACTAGAGAGAAAAGATAGAATAGATGCAGGAGAGAGAAAGTAAGAGTGCTCATGTAACTAACGAGAGAGCTGCCTTAATTTATGTTGGCTTTCTAAATTATGGGTCAAGCCCCCTATCTTATTTTTTTTTCTGAAGGAACTTGAATCTCTTCATCAATTTATGATTTTGCCCCCAAGGAACAGAAAACCCAAGTTAAAATGGTTTAAACTAGGCAACATTTATTATCTCAAGTAATATGAAGTCTGGAGACCAGGATGATCTTAGGGATGGTTGTGTGATGTCATGGGGACACAGTTTCATTCTATCTTTTCTATTTGCTGCATACAACTTGTTGGCTTTTGACTAAGGCTTGTTCTCTCATGGATGTTAAAGGCCTTTACCAGTTCCATTTATCAACCTTATTTTATCGGACATGTCTTCCAGAACTTCCTAATCTGTGTCAGTGTGAAGTGATTTCTCCCTAGACCTCCAGCTTATCTGTCATGCTGAATTCTCTCTCTACCTTCATCCTGGAGTTCCCTGAAACTGTTTCTTGTGTTGAAGCCCTTGCTTTTCAGATGTTTTGTCTTCAGTTTTTATTTATTTATTCTCTTGTTTTGATGGAGTAAAACCTCCAGCAACTTTCTGAGATAAGATAATGGGAAATAAATTTTTTGATACCTTGAATAATTGAAAATGTCTTTACTTATCTTAATATTTGATTGATAATTTGGCTAGGTGTAGATTATAGTTTGAAAGTAATTTTCACTCAGAGGTTTGAAAGCCTTGCTCTACATCCTTCATGCTTCTTCAAGAGAAGTTCAATGCCATTCTGATCTTGATCCTTAGATGTAATATGATTTTCTCCCCAACTTTGATCCTTAGTATGTAATATGAATCTCCTCAACATATAATTATCTTTATTTCCAATGTTTTGAAATTTCATGATAATGTGCTTTATTGTGGACCTAATTTGTTAATTATTTTGGCACTTATTGTGCCTAATTTGGAAACTTTTGATTTCCAGTACTTGGATTTATTATTATATTTTTTATTCTTTCATTATATCTTCCCATATGTTTTTTCTTTTCTAGAAATTCTATTATATGAATGTTGAGCTTTTTTTGTTCTACTGTTGCCCTTCCTCCATCCACTTTTTTTTGCTACATTTTTAGGTCATTTCCTCAGCTTTATCGTCTAACCCTTTTATTGAAATCTTTCATCACTCTTATTTTTAATTTTCAAGATGTCTTTTTTGTTCTTTGCATCTTTTTCTTACCTATTTTGTAAAAACTAGCATCTTGTTCTCTTTCTGAGGACATGGATAATTCATTTAAGTTTATTTAAAAAACAACAACTATATAATATATATATGTATATATATATATTATATATAGTTGATTTCAGAGAGAAAAGAAGAGAGAGAGAGAGAGAGAGAGAGAGAGAGAGAGAGAGAGAGAGAGACATCAATGATGAGAGAGAATTATTGATTGGCTGCCTCCTATACACCCCACACTGGGGATTGAGCCCGCAACCTGGGCATGTATCTTGACCAGGAATTCAACTGTGGCCTCCTGGTTCATAAGTCGACGCTCAACCACTGAGCCATGCTGGCCAGGTGATGATAGTTTCTTGAAGCTTTCTTTTTCTGTATCAGAGCTGTGTCTTTCAAATTGCTTTTCTATATTTGCCTTGAATTCTGTCCTTCATGTTAGAGCCTTCTGATGATCCTTTACAGTATAATCTTACTTAAGAGTGGGTAACTAAGAGATGCAAATCAAAACAACAATGTGGTACCATCTCACACCTGTCAGAATGGCTAACATCAACAAATCAACAAACGACAAGTGTTGGCGAGGTTGTGGAAAAAAGGGAACCCTAGTGCACTGCTGGTGGGAATGTAGACTGGTGCAACCACTGTGGAGAACAGTATGGAGTTTCCTCAAAAAACTGAAAATGGAACTCCCATTCGACCCAGTAATCCCACTCCTAGGAATATATCCTAAGAAACCAGAAATACCAATCAGAAAGGAAATATGCACCCCTATGTTTATAGCAGCACAATGTACAATAGCTAAGATTTGGAAACAGCCTAGATGCCCATCAGCAGATGACTGGATTAGAAAACTATGGTACATCTACACACTGGAATACTATGCTGCCATAAAAAGAAGGAATTCTTATCATTTGCAGCAACCTGGATGGAATTGGAGAACATTATGCTGAGTGAAATAAGCCAGTCAATGAAAGAGAAACACCACCTCACTCATTTATGGATAATAAAGACCATTATAAACTGATGAACAAAAAGATACAGAGACAATAAATCATCAAACTGACTGTCAAATGACAGCGGGGAGGATAGGGAGATATGTGGGAGATAAGAGATCAACCTAAGGACTTGTATGCATGCATATAAGCAAAACCAATGGATGAAAAACTTTGGGGAGGGAGGGTATGTATGGGAGTGTGTGTGGGGGGGGCGCAATGGAAAGATATGTACACATATAATACCTTAATAAAAAATTAAAAAAATAAAAGAATATTTGAGCAATAAAAACATAATAAAAAACAACAAAATTTATTTTTCATACTGCTGATGGAATAAAAAATTGGTATAATTCTGAAAATAAATTTGGCAATATATGAGATCCTTAAAAAATAGTGGTTTTCTGGGAATACAATGCATTATTCAATACAATGATTGGGTCTTGTCAACTGTGAGCTTCCCTATTGTGTGATCTGGCTGGGCATATTTACTGAAAGAATCCTTGAAAACATAACCTTTAATTATGTTGTATTGGCTGGACAGATTACCCGGAGAAAAATCCTCCAGTGTCTTGCTTGGAGGGAGTAATCCTGGCTGCCAGCATTTTGGGAATTCAATTTGTGGAAGAGACCTGAGGATCTCAACAATAGGCATTTGGCATTTCACTCATTCTTCTTGTTTTCAACACATCACCCTGACCTCAGCCTTGCTTGGTGTTTTCTGAGCCAGAGATCCTCTGACCCCTTTTGGTAATGAACCCCTTAGTGTGGGACAGTCAGTTCCTAGATATACAGAGTGGTTTGTAGATGTTATTATTGTTGTTTTTGTTTAACAAATTTAATGGCATCCTCTTGTTTTCAGCCTGTTTTTTTAATCCTATGAACAAAATTTCCACTTCCTGAGACTTTGGCATTCTTGTAAAATTAAGTTCCTTCTCAGCTTTCTCCACGGATGGCTTAGGGTCCACTTTCTTAGGTTTGCTGAATCAGTTCCTCCTTGTCTGGATGCCTTTTCACTTTTAAAATTGTGTTGGTCTCCTCTCATTTCCCATTTTCCTTGTTCTTACAGACCTATGCCTTAAAGGAAATTCCTTTATTGTCTTTTTAGTGGGGTTTTGGAAGATATGAGTGGCAAATACATGTACTTACTCTGATAACTTTATTTTGGAGCCCTTTGGACATACTTTTTAAGATGAAACATATTTTCCCAGAATTTTCCCCACTAGACAGACATACTCTCCCACATCGTTGGCCAGGATGAGGCTACACATTAATGGCTAAACCAATCACTGGCAAAGGGAATGAGTGCATTTCAATTGGCTTATCTAAACTGCAATTCATTCCTGGCAGTGAGGAAGATCCCTTTCCTGAGCATAGGGCTTTGTGGGGGGGTGAAAACTATTCAACATTGGGCACAGTAGCAATCAAAATGGGCACACTACCCCATTAGAGCAAATCAAACTCTATGAATACCTCAGTGAACTCTGATACTGCCAACAAAGAAGAAGATGGAAAGGAATTTATGTAGGTCATCAATGGTGGCTGCAAAAGCTTCTGTTCCTAGCACCTAAACAGCAATCATAGAAAATAAACCACAAAACTACTTTGGAGAGAGGACAAAATTATCTCATAAGGACAACTCTTGTGCATACATTTTCATCCCAAACAGAATTGCTCTCTTTAATCATCTTTTCTTAGAGCAGTCTACCAACCTCAGCTGAGTATGATTGCAGGGAGCCAGAATACATACAAAGAGTTGAGGGAACTTTCCAATTCTAGTAAAACAGAAGGCTTTATGTAAATAGTTTGAGCCAGTACTTTAAGTGTAAGCTTTGGGAGAAAGGTTTTGCCTCGATGGTATTTCCAAGTAATTGGTTTTATCTCACTTGCCAGCTCTTGATTGATGATGGCTGTCTAAAGGGCTGGCCTGAATAGCATTCTGAGTTGGGGCTGAGATCAGCTGGAAAAAGTGCTGTGCTCACTTAGCAATGTGCCTGTGGGTACTGACATGGAGAGTCAGCACATGGGCTGTGGATTTTCTCTTTTTTCTCAGTCCATTTCCATGAGGGCCAAGGCTCCATGGAATCACTCAAGCTGAGGCTTTCCAGTTACAAATGATACCTAAGACAAGGAGGTGACCTTTTTCCTTGAATGACATTCTCAGTTGAGGAAGAGAAGCATCCTCAAGGAAGAGTGGTCAGGAATTTTGCTAATATCAGGATCAAAGGAGGAGGAAGTTTTGTTGAGCATCATCTTTGAGACGAAAGCTAGAAGATTGGGAGGTTCAAGGGTGTTTCAATGTCTCTGAAATAAAATGTGGATGAGAGAACCATAAAATCTTTCCAGAGTTCTGTCACTAAAAACTTCAACTCCGCTATTTTTGTTTTCTGAGGTAATTAGAAACAACTTGTGTTGTTTGGGTCATCAAATATGATCATGGGTAGGAAGAGCAACTAGCCTTGGAGCAACATGATCCCAGGCATTGGGTGAGCAGTGGCAGTTATTACAGGAGAGCAAAGCAAGGTGGATCTCCAGCCCCTGCTATAAAGAAGAAAAGAGAATGTGAGGAGCAGCCCGAGAGGGAATTTTGGGCTGAGCAAAAGAAAGGCCCTTCTAGAGTTTTCCAAACATAGTGCCTTCTACTATTCAAAGCATTCCTTCACAATTATTGCATATAATTCTCTGACAACTCTTTGACTAAGTTACAGTTGATATTTTTAGCTCTGTTTCCCTAATATTATAAATTAATTTTCAGAGTGGGTAAAGAACCCAAGGTACAACAGCTTGGTGGTATTTAATCTAGGTCTAAAAGTAAATTCTCCCAACCTATAGATCAGGGCTTTTTCATTGTGTGATAATGTCACTAGTGCTTTGTGGTGTGAAGGTTGTCTAGAATATATTAGTCAAAGGTTTGTGTGTGTGTGTGTGTGTGTGTGTGTGTGTGTGAGGAAGAGTGTTTCAAGCAAAAGGAATAGAACTTTCAAGGCCCTGAGGAAGGAGAGAGAATGATGCTTCCTGAGAACCAAAAGCAGGCCAATATGTCTAGAGCAAGGGAAGCAATGTGGACATTTGTATGAGATAATGTGTAGCAGAGGCCAGATAATGAAGAGCATTGGAAAACGATTTTCCCCCGGGTGAGCCGAGTGTCCCAGGGGGCCATGTGCCCCGGGTAAGCCGTACCCCCCCAAAGGGGAAGGGTGTCCCGGGTGAGCCGAGTGTCCCATGGGGCCGAGTGCCCCAGGCGAGCCGAGTGTCCCAGGGGGCCGAGTGCCCCGGGCGAGCCGAGTGTCCCAGGGGGCCGAGTGCCCCGGGCGAGCCAAGTGTCCCAGGGGGCCGAGTGCCCCGGGTGAGCCATGTGTCCGAGGGGGCCGAGTGCCCCGGGTGAGCCGAGTGTCCCAGGGGGCCGAGTGCCCCGGGTGAGCCGAGTGTCCCAGGGGGCCGAGTGCCCCGGGTGAGCCGAGTGTCCCAGGGGGCCGAGTGCCCCGGGTGAGCCGAGTGTCCCAGGGGGCCGAGTGCCCCGGGTGAGCCGAGTGTCCCAGGGGGCCGAGTGCCCCGGGTGAGCCGAGTGTCCCAGGGGGCCGAGTGCCCCGGGTGAGCCGAGTGTCCCAGGGGGCCGAGTGCCCCGGGTGAGCCGAGTGTCCCAGGGGAAGCAGTGGGACCCAGGGGAAGGGGCGGTGAAAATCAGAGGAGGAGCGGACTCTATTCATATGGTCCTGAGATAGTCACCATAAAACAAGCAGACTGCCAAATGAGGAGCAGATTTTATTCATGGGGTCCTGAGATGGTCACCATAAAACAAGCAGATCGTCAAATGACAGCGGGGAGAGGAAGGAGACCTGGGGGGAGATAGGAGAACAACCGAGGGACTGGTATGCATGAACATAAGTACAACCAATGAACACAGAACTCTGGGGAGGGAGGGCATAAATGGGAGGTGAGGGGGGGCAATGGTAAACTATGTACACAGAAAATACCTTAATAAAATAAAATTAAAAAAAAAAGAAAACTATTTTTCATATCTTTAGCTAGATCTCCATACCTTCATCAGCAGATTCCTTCCTAAAAGAATCTTTGGGCCTTTGAGCCATACATCAAGAGGTGAGGGGAGGGCATGAGATAATTTTAAGTACATACATCTATTTACACAACAACCTCAGTCTGAATAAATTATGTTTTGCACTTTTATGGACTGCTATTTTCCAAATGGATATAGAAGTTGTTGTGATGAATAAAACTCAAATTCATTTTGTACTACTCCTAGAAGCTTTTGGCTATTATGTAATACTATAGAGGCCCGGTGCACGGATTTGTGTGGGGGTGGGGTCCCTCAGCATAGCCTGTGGGGATCGGGCCAAAACCAGCAGTCCAATGCTACCTGCCACTCCTGCCTGCCACTCCTGCTCATCCCTACCCCACTGTGCCTGCCTCCGCTGCTCAGTGGGATCCACTGTGGTCTCTGGGCTGCAGTGGGCACTCATTAGCCCCAAGTCTGGCACCCATTGGTCACCTGAGTGGTGCTTTTGCTCTGAGAGCACATTGACCACCAGGGAGCAGCTCCTGCTCCTCCCCCCTTCCCTCCCATCCCCTGCCACCAGTGGTCAGTGCACATCATAGCAACTGTCCTCCAGTCATTTGGTCACTTAGGCTTTTATATACATAAATAATACCCATGTTTCTGGCCTCATTAGCCTATGACAACAAACACAGTTATAATTTCTTTTGCTCTCAAATTATTGTGGCTTAAAAGTTGGCCCTACACAAAACTATTCCATCAAATCAGGAAAACAACTAAAATGCAGACAAGAGGCAGGACACAAAGGAAGGAGATGGAGGAAGAGAAAAGAATGGACATTGAGTTCAAAACTACAGTTATAAGGCTTTTCAAGAATATCCTAAAATAGGCCGATAAAATAAATGAGACCTATGAGGATATGAAAAGGGATCAACTAGAAATAAAAAGGGATCAACTAGAAATAAAGAAAACATTGTCTGTAATAAAAAAAATATTACACAGAGTCCTAAAAACAGACTGGAAGATCGCAAGAATCAAGACAAAGATTTAGAACACAAAGAGCCAGAGGACACTCCTCTACAGAAGCAAGAAGATAAGAGAATCCAGAAAGTTGAAGATAGTGTGAGAAACCTCTGGGAAAATTTCAAGAATTGTCCAACATCAGAATTATGGGGATCCCAGAAGAAGAGAGAGAGCAAGATAACGAAAGAATAATGGAAGAAATAGTGACAGAAAACTTCTCCCACCTGGGGAAAGAAATAGACTTACAAGTCCAGGAAGCCCGCAGAACCCCAAACAAAAAGAATCCAAAGAGGACCACACCAAGACACATCATAATTAAAATCCCAAGAGCAAAAGACAAAGAGAGAATATTAAAAGCAGCAAGACAAAAGCAGGTAGTTACCTATAAAGGAGCACCCATATGATTGTCAGCTGATTTCTCAACAGAAACCTGCAGCCAGATGGGAATGGGAAGAAATATTCAAGGTGATGAATAGCAAGAACCTACAGCCAAAAACACTCTACCCAGCAAAGCTATCATTCAGAATCGAAGGCCAGATAAAGAGTTTCACATATAAAAAAAAAAGCAAAGGAGTTCATCACCACCAAACCAGAATTATATGAATTGCTGAAGGGGGTTATTTAGGAAGATAAAGATAAAAATTATGAACAACAAATACATAACTATCAACAAATGAAACTAAAAACCAAGGGAATTAAAAAAAACCTGATGAACAATATTAACTGGTGAATATAACAGAATCAGAGGTATGGAAAGGGAGTGGACTGGTGATTCTCGGGGAAAAGGGGAGTGGGGGTTCGGGAAGATACTGAACAAACACTGTGCACCTATGGATGAGGACATTGGGGGATGGGGAAAGGACAGAGGGTGGGGTGGGAACCTGGTGGAGGGGAGCAATTGGGGGGGGGAGAGGAACACATTTGTAATAATCCGAACAATAAAGATTTATTTAAAAAAAAAAAAGAAAGTTGCCCTATTCAAAGATCACCTAGTTATTTCTGAGTTTTTCCACATAGGACAGCTGTGTTACATTTTTTCTACTTGAGCTTCTTGTCCCTGCTCTGCTTCCCTCATGGTTCACTGCTCTTATGAGCCCATATTTGTTCATTACCACCTTCCATTTCCCCACAGTGGTGTGTTTGCATCACTTGTGTCCCCCTTGCTATCTTTGTTCATTCCCACCGGTCATGTAAGCACTGCTGCTATTGGTCACAAAGGCTCAGATAGTTCGCTTTCTACTTCTATAAGAAGTTTGGATACAACCTGAGGTTGAGGCTACCCTTGTCACTTCCCTGAGGTTGACCTCTCCTTGAGCCATCATCTTCTGCACATCTGCCTCCACAGCTGCTGCTCATGCAACTATTGCCAGTGCAAATGCTTATAGAAAGCAAAGGCTTGCTATTAATACCCTCTTCCAGCCCCTACCTTGCATAAGGGCAGCTTACACTTAGCACCGAAAGTTCTCTGAAAAATCTCCACACATAGGATTCCTGTGTAATTGGCCCTGCAGACAGAGAGGAAGGCTTTTGTTTTGATAGTCTGGGTGTCAGCAAATTATGACTCAGGGGTTAACTTCATTGCCAGTCTGTTTTTGGAAATAAAATTTTACAGTAACACAGCTGCACTCGTTTTTTTTTACATATTGTCTAGGACTGCTTTAGCACTACAATGACAGAACTGCAAGCTTGTGACAGAGACAGTATGGCTTGCAAAGTAAAAGAAAATATTTACTAACTGGATTTTTATAGAAAAAGTTTATTGACCCTTTATTCAGTGGTTAGCCTGCCATATATCCTGCCTGCAGAGTAACTTCTGTCTAGTGGAAACATCAATTCCCTCTTAGGCATGGTCTTGCCTTACAAATCCCACCTAAGGATCACACTCTGCAAATACAGGGATAATTTTTCTAAAAGCTATTCCGTATTCTCCCTGGTAATTATGTTATATGTACTTTTTGTATAAGTCAGCAATAGCATAAATGCATTCATGTTAATAGTTTTTCTATCTAATATTTATCTAACTCATCTATCTATCTGGCATCTGTCTGAACATAATTTTAATTATATGTACATCTGTGTCATATAGAAGTTTTATAAAAATATAACTAATTTTATTCACCAAACAATAAATGAGAGGTATTATTTTAAATAGTTTATTTATTTATTTTAAATAGTTTCCTATTATTGTGCATTTAGGTAGATCACAGTTTTCACCTTCTTGGTGCTAACTTACACTGTCTCCAGAAAGATTTCATTTTGCTCCAGCAGAAGTCCCATGGAAGGTTCCCACTGGCCCATCAATGGCCATGAGACCATTAATGGAGCAGAGGTACTATGCATAGGGAATAGCATATTCTAATTGGCCGTGTTGGGGTCAAGGCCTGACTTTGGAGTTTAAATGTGGAGTCAGCCCCATACAATACAAGTTAGAAAAAAGGGGTAGGTACCTTAGACAAGATAATATAAATCTTTTGTTGGCAGACATGAACTTTTTCTTTCCTAGCCTATAAAGAATTAAATATGCCGAAACAAGTTTGGCTGAATGGATAGAGCGTCGGCCTGGGGACTGAAAGGTCCAAGGTTCGATTCCGATCAAGGGCATGTACCTTGGTTGCGGGCACATCCCCAGAGGGGGGTGTGCAGGAGGCAGCTGATCGATGTTTCTCTCTCATGGATGTTTCTAGCTTTCTATCCCTCTCACTTCCTCTCAGTAAAAATTCAATAAAATATATTTTAAAATAATTAAATATGAAGATACCAGGGCTTTGACAACTCTTCTCTTTCCTTAGCTCAGGCTCCTAACTCTTTTATAAGCCTGGATCTACCTCAGTCACTGCACCAAATCAGTTCTAAGGGAGTCACAACCCATTATTCTGTAGTTCAGTGGGAAAATGAAATAATCAATCAACAAATAACTACTGACCATGTTCAAGAAACCAATCTAAGTGCTGAGGATGAAATGGTGAACAATAACAGTCCTTACTCTTCTGAAACTTGGAGTGTCATAGAGGAGCCAGACAGAGAAAATTACAACATGGCAGGACAATGAAGGATATAGGAAATATGTGCTATTCTGAGAGCATGTTGCTAAAGGTACTCAATTAACTTTGGTATATATAGAAGTGATAGCTAGCTCAGCTGAGATTAAAGGAGATCAGGCATACCCAGATGAATAAACTGGAACAGTGTTCTAGGCAAAGGAAACAGCAATTGGCCCAGGCCTGGGGAAGAGAAGATTAAAACCTTGTCATTATTTAGTATGCCCCAATCACAGAATATTAAAGACCATCTGGTGAGGAACAAGACTGGAGAAGTGAGCAGGGATTAGTTTGTGAAAAGACTTGTTAACTCATATTAAGGACTTAGACTTGATCTTGAGAGAAACATGTCTACAGGGAATTATTTTAAAATGGAAGGTGGGGCATGAGCGATGTGGACAACAAGATGGCGGCAGAGGTAAAAGCCTAACTGCAGTCGCACTCAACAATTTCAAAAAATACAACTAAAATATAGAGTGGACACTATCCAGAACTACAGGAAAGTTGACTGACTGGAAATTCTACAACTAGAAGGAAAGAGAAAACCAGAAGGAAAACCAGAGGAGCTGTAAAAGCCTAAGGTACGGAGGCCCGGTGCGCGCTCGCGGGGAGAGGACGGAGCCTGAGAGGAGGGGCGGCTGAGTGCCTGGCTGGCGTTCCCCAGCAGGAAGGAGATAAAAGCTCCGGACCGTGCTGAACCCCAACTGCGACTGCACTGAACCCCAGTTCTGGGCAAGACCCCGGGGGTCCCAGGCTCAC
Source organism: Vespertilio murinus (assembly GCA_963924515.1). Taxonomy (NCBI): domain Eukaryota; kingdom Metazoa; phylum Chordata; class Mammalia; order Chiroptera; family Vespertilionidae; genus Vespertilio; species Vespertilio murinus. The sequence continues at coordinate 148,658,239 of OZ004709.1, forward strand.
ACAGAAGGAATCTGGGCTGTAAGGCGGAAGCTCAGCTGAGCGGCGAAAAGGCAGAGCCCCTGAGTCGCGCACATTGCGCGCAGAGGAGGGACTGTTCGCTGAGCTGCTGGATTGCCCCAGCGGGAAGGACTCAAAAGCTCAGGAATGTACTGAGCCCCAGTTCTTACTGCACTGAACCCCAGTCCTGGGCAAGACCCTTGGGCTCCAGCCTCATACAGAGGGAATCTGGGCTGTAAGACAGAAGCTCAGGGGGAACTGCGAAAAGCAGAGCCCCTGAGTCGCGCACATTGTGCGCACAGAGGACCGACTGTTGTTTGGGCCGCGAGATCGCCCTAGCAGGAAGGAGACATAAGCTCCGGACAGTTCTTAACCCCACTTCCAACTGCTCTGAACCAGTTGTGGGCTTGTTGGGGGAGAGACTACACTGTCTGGTAGTGGGCGAAACTCTAGAGTGCCTTTCTCTCAGAGGTGCTTGCAGCGAGTACCAAAGGACATTGAGGTACACTGAGACTCAGGAACCTCCGAGGGTGGGGCTAACCGGAAGCCAAGGCTGTAGGCTCCATCCTGAAACTCCGCCCCATCCAAGCTGAACTCAGAGAGGCTTTTGCAGGTTTCCAAGTCTAGTGGAATAAGGTTGTCTGCTGGCATAGACACAGCTGATCCTCCCAACCTACCAACTCAGGGAAGCAGCGAAAATGCTGAAACAAGGAAACAGATCACAAACGAAAGAAATGGAGGACAAAAAGCGACTGGATATAGAATTCAAAGCCACGCTTATAAGGTTGTTCAACAATCTCTTAGAAAAGGCCGATAAAATAAATGAGACCTATGAGGATATGATAAGGGATCAACAAGAAATAATGAAGGGTCAACTAGAAATAAAGAATACAATCTCTGAAATAAATAATATTATACAGAGTCCTAAAAACAGATTGGAAGATTGCAAGGATCAAGTCCAAGATTTGGAACACAAAGAGCCAGAGGACACTCCTCCACAGAAGCAAGAAGACAAGAGAATCCAAAAAGTTGAAGATAATGTAAGAAACCTCTGGGTCAACTTCAAGCGAACCAACATCAGAATTATGGGCATCCCAGAAGATGACAGAGAGCAAGATACCGAAAACATATTGAAAGAAATAGTGACAGAAAACTTCCCCCACCTGGTGAAAGAAATAGACTTACACGTCCAGGAAGCACACAGAACCCCAAACAAAAGGAATCCAAAAAGAACCACACCAAGACACATCATAATTAAAATTCCAAGAGCTAAAGACAAAGAGAGAATATTAAAAGCAGCAAGACAAAAGCAGGTAGTTACCTATAAAGGGGCACCCATAAGACTGTCAGCTGATTTCTCAACAGAAACCATGCAGGCCAGACGGGAATGGCAAGAAATATTCAAGGTGATGTACAACAAGAACCTACAGCCAAAAATACTCTACCCAGCAAAGTTATCACTCAGAATCGAAGGCCAGATAAAGAGCTTCACAAATAAATTTAAGCTAAAGGAATTCATCACTGCTAAGCCAGAATTATATGAATTGCTAAAAGGGGTTCTTTAGGAAGAGGAAGAAAATAAAGATAAAAATTATAAACAAACACGTAACTATCAACAAGTGAGTCTAAAAACCAAGGGAAGTAAAAATCATGATGAACAATATTAACTGGTGAATATAATAGAATCAGAGGTATGGAAGGGGAGTGGACTGATGATTCTCGGGGAAATGGGGAATGGGGCAGGGCGAGAAGAGACTGAACATGAACTGCACCTATGGTTGAGGACAATTGGGGATGGGGAAAGGGCAGAGAATTGAATGGAAACTTGGTGTAGGGGAGCAATGGGGTGGGGGGGAATGAGGAACATTTGTAATAATATGAACAATAAAGATTTATTAAAAAAAAATAAAAAAATAAAATGGAAGGTGGGTGATAGGGTCAGATTTATATTTTTAAAAGGTTACTTCAGGTGTGGTGACAAGAGTAAACTCAGGGTTAGAGAATATAACTGGAGGCAGAAAGATGAGGTAAAAGGCTGTTCCAGCAACTCAGGGAAGAGGGGATGGAGACCTGAACCAAAGCAGCAGCAGTGGAAATGAAGATAAGTTGTGGATTTGAAAACGTTTGAGAAGATAGTTTATCAGGTGATTTAATATCTGTTCTCTGAGATCTAGCCCTTAAGCTCTGAGAACTACAGTTCTGATCATGGATCTTCTGCCTTGTTTCTGCAGTCTCCTGATTCCTGGGGCTCTGAGTCTTCTCCTTACACCCACTGAGCACTACTGTACTGTTCTACTTTTTTTAAAATATATTTTTTATTGATATTTTACAGAGAGGAAGGGAGAGAGATAGAAAGCTAGAAACGTCGATGAAGAGAAACAGACCAACTGCCTCCTGCACCCCCCCACCGGGGATGTGCCTGCAACCAATGCACATGCCCTTGACCGGAATCGAACCCGGGACCTTTCAGTCCGCAGACTGACGCTCAACCACTGAGCCAAACCAGTTTCTGCCTGTTCTACTTTTGTCTGACTGCTGGGGCTCTGCTATTCCCTGACATCCTCCAGGAAGTCGTTGGAAGGTCTCAGGCCTTCCAAAACCTACCTCCCCATGTCCCTTGTCTTTGTCCACATGGAAAAGATGCTGCTTACTTGGATTTGCGTTGCTTTCTGATATCATGGACTGGAACCTCTGTGGAATTCCATGATTTATCTCTCAGACTGAGCTTTTTGCTGGTAGTTACATGTATTTCAGGGCATGAATCTAGTTCCAAATCCAACTTTTCAGTTTAGTTGGCTATTTTGTCAGCACTTGAGATGTGCTGGGTTAATGCCAAGATACAACAAAAGTAAAGAGTAGATGGATGCCCTGTGGCTTCGTGATATTTACTGGTAGTAAAAAAAAAAAAGCGAATTCTGTGATAATTTTTATATGGAATGAGAAGTGATAACTCTCTTCTGCTCTTCCCTATAGAGTTCTTTTTCTGATCATTCTATGTCTGCATATGCTGACGACTCCCAAGTTTATAGTTTCTGTCCTAAAATCTCCCTATATTCACTTCCCACTGGATTCCTCCACCTAGATGTTCCCAAAACACTTGTAGTCTTGCCTATGTAAAACATAATCCCTTTGCCTTATTGTTCCTTTTTATTCTTTCTCCCGTATTCTTTGTACTGATGAATGGCCCCATCAATCACCCCCATCAAACAAGCAAAAGATGTGAGAGTCATCCTGGAGTTCTAAAATCATCCTAGGTCTTTATTCTACAATCTGTTGAAATTCTCTCTCTTAAATACATTTTTTAAATGTCATATCTCTTCTACATCCTTACTGCCTTAGTTTAGTCTTTTATGCCACACAATGACTAATCATTTCCTGGCTTCGCTCTCTGCCCCTAGTCTTGCTGTGATCTAATCCTTCAGGGATAGGAACAACTGACGGCCATCTTCCTATCCCCAGAAAAGTCAGAGGTAGGCACATGGAGATTCCTTATTGAATATACATTTAATTTTGAATAAAGGGGACGATCAGGGCCACATGCGTCTCTTTCTTTTGCTACTCCCCTTAAACTCAGGTCTTCTTTTAGCAATATTTTCCTTCTGGGTCCTAGAAAATTTCTCCCCTGCTATGAAAGACCTCACGTGAAATTTCTACCAAGACCCTGAGAGAATTTGAACCTCCTTTTAAATAAGAAGCTTAGCTTTTTCACAGGCCCTCTGTGGCTCATTTTGGGAGTTGGGAAGGCCTTCTGCTGGCTCCTGAATTTTCATAACAGAATGTCAGCCTTGCCACCTAACAGTCTAAAACATATGCCTAAAGCATATGGATCTCTTTTCAATCAATGCAAGGACTTGTCTTCCTCTAAAGATCTCAATCTTGGACTGACTGTTATTCAGCCCTGTCAAAAAGCTTAGTTGAGAAGAGTGATATTTGAGGGATATTTGGAGCCAACCATCCAATCTTTATGTTTTAATCTTAAGCCAAGTTAAACATTTGTTTGTATTGCAACTCTAATTCCATTAGAAATGTCATCACTGGGTAACATTTCAGTAATATGCTATCTGGTTTTATGTAGCAATGAGAAAGAAATCTCTAATCCTGAAGAACCCCCTCAAATGTATTTTTCCATTATCTTACTAAATGTATCCTCAAGAACAAATATTTCTAAAGAAGTCTGACTTATTTCACTTAGCATCCTACCCTTAGACACATCCAAGTTATTGCAGATGACAATATTTCATCTTTTAATGGCTGAGTAGTATTCCATTGTATATATACCACATCTTTATCCAGTCATCCATTGATGGACACCTGGGCTTTTCCATATCTTGGCTATTGTAAATAATGCTACAATGAACATAGGGTTGCTCAAGTCTGACCGACTTCAAAGTTAGTGCTCTTATCCACAGCACCACACTGGTAAGGATTCATTGGAAAAATGCCTAGAGGTACAAGTAAGTAAGCACAAATCAGAGGCACTCCCAGCTATTTTGTCTTCTTAGGCGACCCTGCTAGTGGTTCTCAACCTGTGGGTCTTAGCCCACAGGTTGAGAACCACTACTGTAGAGCCTAAGACCATCGGAAAACACAGATATTTACATTACAATTCATAGCAGTAGCAAAATTACAGTTGTGGGGTAGCGACAAAAATAATTTTATGGTTGGGGGTCACCACAACATGCAGAAGTGTATTAAAGGGTCGTGGCATTAGAAAGGCTGAGAACCACTGTCTTGGGTCTTACAAGAACAAAACACAAAAGAGGAAATGGTTACTTGAGAGAATGATGGTATTTGAGGTGGGATGGTTTCAATAGATTTTACATATCAACTCTCTCCTAGGCTATATCCTGCTTGCTTGTTGTGGAGTTATCTTAGAATGTATTATAAATCCCCCTTGCTAGGTTTTCACATGTATAGTCATAAATCACCTTATTCTAGATGTTTTTTCTTTCCTTGAATATATTTTGTTAAAATGTTATGCTTCAAAAAGTTCTTTCCCATCACTCCAGTCACTTAATTGAGCTTAAAGGAAACCAACATGTTTAGAATAAGCTTTTTAAAAGTTGGAGCCTCTACGCTTTTGAATATTTTTCTTACTCCAATACCTCCATGGTGTTATCACATTCCTGAAATACCTAAAAGAGTTAAATGTGTAAAAAGCCTTAAGTGCTGAGAGATCCTAGGAGACCGCGTTTTGAAGCCCTCAAAAAACCTTCACTGGGAAATACATGCGCCAACTCTACTTGTCTGGGGTAAGGTCGTGGGAAATACATCTGTTTGCATTTGTGGAGTATACTGTCATCGTAAACTACGCTGTGTGAAGCTACGGGAGCAAAGAGCGCAGCAGCAATGTGCAGTTACCTCATTTGCCAAGCATGTATGTCGCAAATTGCTTGAAAGCAATCATCCTAATATCCTGGGTCCCACCAGAAATGTTATGATTACACTTCCACCACAAAGACTGTGCCCAGAAGGCCCCGCTTTTGTTCTGAGCAGGGTTTATTTGAAGGAAATGGAATGTGATTGTAATGAGAAGCCCGGGCCGGCTCTGTCTCTTCCACTCATTAGGCTGCCGTCATGTACAAGAGGGCAGCAGGGGCGGAGGGGGACAGGCGCAGAAGTTCCACACAACACCCTGGGGCTCGACAAAGGAAGAGGGGATGACAGGTGCAGAGGAGATGTATGAAGTTCTCCATCTGATAATTCCCATAGAGCTGGAGCCCTCGCCTTCGGGGCAGAGCTCTCAGGAGGGTGCACTCTATCACAGTCAGAAATCCCAGTGATACATTGTGCACGAGAAAAAGTCAGACAAGGCAATTACAGGAAAGAGCAGGAAGCCACCTCCATCTTCCAATCAGATTTTCAATATTTAACCATCACTTCCTAAGTACAGTTGGGCTTGGTGAATTATGCAGCATCCACAAGGCCCTCCAAGGAGATTTGCTCCTAATAATGGGTTTTTGCATCACAAATGAGTCGGGCTGTTTGTCTTTATACTCGTCTCTGTTTCCTGTCATGGCTTCTGCCTCATTTGCATTTTTTAAAAAATCTGTGATTTTGGCTTTCTTATAAGAAACGTGGAAAACGTGAAGATTCTCCTTTTATTACCATGGTCTACAAGTCCAAACTAGTTGAGCCTATATTAATTAAGTACACTTGTTTGGATATTTTGTTCTAGCTCAAATGCAGGGCTTCTAATAGGTACAAGTCATAAGAACAGTCAAATCCAGATGTGCTCTTTCCACCAGAAGCATGAGAACAGGCATTGGCCTGCTGGGAGCCGAAGGTGACAGCAGAAATAGGCAAAGCTAAGATGGATCAAATAAAAAGTGAGAAATGGAACATGTAGAAACAGTAGAACGGCGGTTATCAGGGACTTGGGGGGGGGCAGGAGAATTGGGGAGATGTAGGTCAAAGGCTACAAACTTCCGGTTAGAAGATGAGTAAGTTTTGGGGTCTAATGCGCAGCACCGTGATTAATAGTCAGCAATACTGTATCGTGTATTTTAAGGTTGCTAAGAGACGAGGCCTTCAATATTCTCACCACAAAAAATAAATAATTATGCGAAGTGATCGAGGTGTTAGCTAACGGTGAAAATCACATTGAAATATGTAAATGTATCAAATCATTAAACTCATACAATGTTATATGACAATCATGCCTCAATTTAAACATTTGGTCATTTGATTTAAAAAAAAAACAACAACAACAGAGGGAGCCTGGGGCATTTAAAAAATATATATTTTATTGATATTTTACAGAGAGGAAGGGAGAGAGATAGAGAGCTAGAAACATCGATGAGAGAGAAACATCAAACAGCCGCCTCTTGTACACCCTCTTGCACACCCCCTACTGGGGACGTGCCCACAACCAATGTACATGCCCTTGACCGGAACTGAACCCTGGACCTTTCAGACCGACGCTCTACCACTGAGCCAAACCAGTTTTGGCACCTGGGGCATTTTTAATAGCAGCGCTGGAGCTGGTGGTGGCTGGGAGCCCGCTGCTGTCCTGTGGGTAGCTTTGCAGCTTCAGGGAGCTCATTCCCATTTGGCAGGCTGCCCTCAGGCTGCAGGGGTCAGGGTGCAGACCTTCCTCCTGAGGGGGAGAATGCTCTCTTGGTAAGAGACTTCCTAGGCTTTGGCAGGCACAATTTCACTATTGGGATTTCCAGATCATACTTGGCATTAAGTCTGTCATAACAAACCCCACTTCCTGAGGCTTCTGATCCTACATACAACTCAAGGGAAGTAGTGGTTTATTTTCATCTCCACATATTCTCATGCCTTTATTTATTTCCCCCCAGCTTTATTTAGAGATAATGGATGTATAACACTGTGTAAGCTGAAGGTGTACAACAGGTTAATGTGATAGACATCTATATTACAACATTATTACCATCATAGCATAGCTAACACCTCCGTCACCTCACATAATTACCATTTATGTTTTGTCTTGAGAACATGTAGGATCTGCTCTCTTGTCAACTGTAACTATATAATGTGGTATTATTAACTATAATCACCCTGCTGTGCATTAGAGCCCCAGAACTTATCCATCTTCTAACTGGACGTTTGTACCTTTTGACCAACATCCCTCCCCACACCCATCCAACTCCTTGATAACCACCGCTGGGGATTTCTATGATTTCTGCTTTTTTAAATTCCACATAGAAGTGATAGCACACAGTATTTGTCTTCCTGTGCCAGATTAATTTCACTTAGCACAATGCCCTGACGTTACATTCATGTTGCTTCTAATGACAGGGCTCCCTTCTTTCTTGTGGCTGAATAATATTGCATTGCGTATCTATATCACACATTCTTTATTCATTTATCCATTTATGGACTCTTAGGTTGATTCCATATCTTGGCTATTGTGAATAATGCTGCAATAGACGGGAGTTAATGCCTTTATTAAAGCTGTGGCAAGAGAATGCAAGAACAACTACATAATGAACAGTCTAATGTCTCCTTTCCTTCCTTACTTCATCCCTCATTCACTTCCTCCCTCAGCCCTGCCCACTATGTGCCAGAGAGGTGCTGTGTGAGGCTCTGGGGAAACCACAGCTAACTTGATGCAGCCTCTGTCCCAGGGATGACTTGATCATCCAGTGCGGAATACGGAAAAAGAAACAGGCAATTGCAACTCAGTGTAATAAGTGGAATAATATTTTATGATGATAATCATAATAGTTAATAGGGATTTGTGTTCGTTAGGTCATTCTTTCAACTAGCCCTCGAGCCGTGAGCCAGGTACTAAGATTATTCCTATTTTACTGGTGAAAAGCTCGAGGCTTAGTCAATTTTGCAAGTTCATACACTTAGCAAGAGAGAATATGAATCGTGGCCCATGGAATGTGGATCCTGTCTGTGCAGTTGTAGAACTCAAGCACGTTGACACTAATTGGCTGTTATCGGAAAACATGGTGATGGGAATGTGCAACCAATTTAGTCTTAAAGGTACAGAAGGTGTTCAGGGAAGGTTTCTTCGAGGAAGGTACAGCTAATCTGAGAACTGAAGAAGGATTAGTAGAGGAAAGAATAAGGCCTGACAAATAAGATAAATGTGGGTCTGAAACCGGGCTGTTCCCACCTCCTAGCTTGGGTCAAATGGTTAACTTCTCTGCCTCAATTGCCTTATCTAGAAAAAAAAAAGGCACAAGATAGCATATAAACATTCTAACATTCTAGCATTGGACCCCTGTTTCTTTTCTACACGTTGCCAATATTCTAGATTTTACTGTGTGCCGGGGAGCATGTGGTCTGCATTCACCCCAAAGCCATGGGATAATCCAGATAATTTAAAATAGGAGTTTAGATGATTTATTCTAATTTATATTAGCACTAACCCTAATATTTCCTTGGTTATTTTGGGTATTTCATTTATCTACTCATTTAACAACTCATTCGGCTATTACTGGATACATTTTAAGATAAACATTCATGGAGGAAAAAAAGACATTTGGCCATTTCTCAGAAATAACAGAGCCTGAAAGAGGCATTTATCAAAACAACTCAATTAAAAAAAAATCACTGTGACTGGTTGCTGGGATAAAATGGAGAAGACATGAATCTAAAACATCATCCACTTGCTCATTGTTTCTCTAGTACACGGCCATTTTGTGACACTTTAAAAAGTTGTGTGCCATATGATAGAATCACTCCCAGATATAAGAAGAAGCCCTTTGTCTCCACATTCTATATAATAAAAGCCCAATATGCAAATTGACAGAATGGTGGATCAACCAGTGGACCGACTGATCACTATGATGTACACTGACCACCAGGGGGCATATACTCAATTCAGGAGCTTCCCCCAGCCTGCAGGCCCCAAAACCAGTCAAGACGGGTATGAGCCGGGAGGTCCCTGATCAACCCACTGGTCACCCCACAGATTGGTCCTTATCTCTGGCCAGGCCTAGGGACCCAACCCATGAACAAATTTCATGCAGCAGGCCTCTAGTTACTTAATAAAACATTAGATACCATTGAAACAAATGGATGCAATTGGTTTAGGACAAATGAATGTACATATGGCAAGATGAACAATCCCAAGCAAGAGTCGTGATCTTTCTCATCAAACCTCTTTTGTCAGATCTCGGTCAATGACCATGCTCAGGCTAAAATTGTGAGTGAAGCAGAATTCTAAGATAGCTCTAAGGCTCCAACCCCCTCTTGTAGCACTTTCAGTATAATCCATTTACCTTGAGTGTGGGTAGGACCTGTCAGTATGATGGCTGTCACTCCAGGGATTAGGTTGCATTATATGGCAAAGGTAAAGGGATTTTGCTGATATGATTAAGCCTCTAATCAGTTGATTTTGAGTTGATTAAAATGGGATTATCCTAACCTAAGCTGGAAAGTCCTTTAAAAGACGCCTTTAGCCTTCCTTGAGCCCAGAGACTCCAGGCAGCCGAGATTCTATTACTGCCTGGAAGAAGTAAGCTGCAGTGGTGAGAGGCGGGAATATGAGGCAAGGATATGAGGGTGCCCTCTGGTAACTGAGAGGTGTTCCCTAATGACAGCTGCCATGAAAAATATGGAGAATTCACTCACATAACCACAACGAAGTAAAGTTTGCAAACAATCCAGATGAACTTGGAAGTAGATTCTTTCCCAGTCAAACCTTTAGATGAGAAAAACATGCGCTAGCACCTTAACTGCAGCCTTGTGAGATCCTGAGCAGAGACCCAGCCAACCTGTGCCCAGACTTGTGACCCACAGGGACCATAAGATAATAAATATATGTGGCTTTAAGTGACTACATTTGTGTTAATTTGTTAAGCAGCATAGAACATGCATTAAGTTCTCTCAATTCTCCCCTCCCAATGCCTACTATCCCCTTTTCTTTATTTTGATTGCCCTCATTCAGGCCCTTTTGACTCTTACCTGAGCAAATAACTTCTAATTAGTCTTCTCACTTTCAATTTCTCACCTCTTCAGGAAGTCCACTACCACAATTTTTATCTTCCAGAAACACAGATCACGTCTCCTCAAAAAACATTTATTGCTCCCATTTTCTCCACAATCAAGGATATATGTACAGTAGTCACTTGGAGTATGGGTTTTGGAGTAATAGCTATGGATTTAGATGAAAATTCTAACCCTGAGACAGCTGTCTGAATTTGGGTGTGTTCATAAAACTAAATCTTTAAGCCGAAACCGGTTTGACTCAGTGGATAGAGTATCAGCCTGCGGACTGAAAGGTCCCTGGTTCGATTCCAGTCAAGGGCATGTACCTTGGTTGCGGGCACATCCCCAGTAGGGGGTGTGCAAGAGGCAGCTGATGGATGATTCTCTCTCATCGATGTTTCTAACTCTCTATCCCTTTATCTTCCTCTATGTAAAAAAAAATCAATAAAATATATTTAAAAACAAACAAACAACTAAATTTTTAAGCCTCAATTTTTAAAGTTGGGGTCCCAATTATATCTTTCTCATTGGGTTATTATAAGAATTAAATGAAATAATGCAATTAAGTTTATGTTTCATGTAGTGTACTCAAAAATTATAGTTGTTATTATTTGAGAATTAATCTCAAACTCCTTATTGCGATATTGAAAGCCATAGGTGATCCTCAATAACTTTCCTAGCCTTCTGTGTCTTTCCACAAATTATACTGATCAGCCGGTTTTTGGTTATATATTATGTGATTTATGTTGTCCTATTTTTATTTTTTTTCCTTAGATGAGAAAATAAAATTCCACAAATCTTTTGGGACTCAGCCTTTATGAGGATTTCCCTCTTTTAACCAAAGCTAACTTTTAGCTGGCACCCACCAATATCACTACACTGAATTCTCAATGCCCATGTCTACTATGATTTGTCAGGGGTCCATTCTGATGGGTGGTATTCAAGTTACACATTTTTAATAGCAACCCTGCCTACTATTCTTTTCTTTCTTTGATCTCTCATTTCAGAATTATTGTTACTTCTCTTTATGTTCCTATAATAATTTGCTTGTACATATGTTTGCTATTTTAAATTATGTTTTGAACTTCAATCTGCTCATATGACTGTCTTTTTGCCTCAATAGAAAGAAGAGTTCATCTTTAGATTCCCAGTTCACTTGGAACATAGTAAATGCTCAAATGTTTGTTAGGTGTTTAAGACTAGACTTCAGGTAGAGAACACACAGAATAATACAGATGTCATATTATAAAATCATACACCTAAAATTTATCTAATGTTATTAACCAATGTTACTCTAATAAATATAATTTTAAAAAGAATTAGTTTCATTGATCTACTTGTCAGTCTTCAGAAGGAGGAAGCAAATTTTTCCAATCGATGATATCTACTAATGATTGACTGGCTTTAGCAGCCTCTTATTTGGCTTAAATTATTAAATATTCCTCATAAGAATGCATCAAAGTAAACTATGTATGATTTATAAAATCCAATAAAGTCTATAAAGATTTGAATGGCCAATTTATTTAAATGAGCATATCTCTGTCTCCATACCAGTGCTTCTTTATCAGAGTAATTTCAAATCTTCATTGCTATAACAAATCTTTTTATGTCAAGCAATTGCATTTATGACCTGGAAAAAATTTGAGTCACCTAGTCTATGGATATGAAGACTTGAATCCATGTAAAGTAGTACTTTGGTCTTCCTTTCCTGTCTTCTAACCTATTTTTGGTACATTCTCTTTTTTTGCTGGCTTCCTCTTCCCTTTTCAGTTTAGGACCATTCTTGGTAAGAATGTTGACCTCAAATAGAAATTATATCTATTTTTCATCTGGTAAAGATGAAAATACATGTATTCTGTTCCTCATCTTTTTATTGGAAAATGTAGCTGAAGAAGTTTGTCTTTAAAACTGTAACTTCATTTTTCTCTGTCCTTTAAAACTCTATTCTTAGGGGTTTGTGATAGCCTTTGGTATTCCTTCTTAGTCATATCCTCCTTTATTTCATCTTCTATTCATTTTAAATTGAAAATAGACTAGTCTCCTTCATGATTCCCCCACTTTCTTAGAATTTAAGACTCCATAAATATGTATGCAATGTGTTTGTGTGATTGTTTCTAAAAATGCTTACTATTTACCAAATACAGATCTAGGCATCCTACACGAATTTTTCTTAGTTAATTCTCCCAACAAATCTATGTGGTATAATTACTATTCCTAGTTTATTTATGTTTATTCTTTAATTTTTAATTGATGTTTTAGAGATTTTTCGCAGAGAGGGAGAAAAACATCAACGAGAGAAAATAATTGAGCTGCCTCCTGCATGCCTCCTGCTGGGGATCCAGCATGTGCCCTGACTGGGAATCAAACCAGTGACTTTTGGGTTGATGCTCAACCACTGAGCCATACTGGCTGGGCATGTGTTTTTTGTTTTTTGTTTCTTTGTTTGTTTTGTTTTATTGTTTTTAGCAACCTTAGAGAGGGTAAGTAATTTTCCCAGGCAGTTTGTGCCATTCTTTACTATCTTACTTTGCAAAAGATTGAAATTCAGAAAGGTTAAATATCTTGCTCAGTGTCACACAACTGGTAAGTGGCATACTTAGGGTGCAAACCTACATTTTTCTTGAGTCTGTAGTTTGAGCTGTCACCCTCTTGCTACAACTCCATCATTTCCTTTGAAGCTTTTGACATCCATGCTCTTTCTTTTTTTTTTTTTTTGACATCCACTTTCTTAAAGACTTCAGCACATGTCAGCCTCTGCCCTATATTTCCTTTTCTTATTACGAATTCTGAGATGACAAAGTAACCATTCATTTCTTGCTTGTTAGAGAGAAGTTGGTCCAAAATAGCAGTCTCTTTGCTGTTGTTCTATTATTTCAGAGGTGATATTGTCAGTAAGGTAAGTAAAATAATTTTAACCAGTTTACTTTGAGCTGTAAAAGACTGCTAGTAGATGTCAAGAGACTTGAGATTTCCCATCAACATATAGCTTCTCCAGTGCCATTTTAGTCATAGAGGCAGGCGGTTCTTTTAGCATATGACAGCTCCCTAAGACTGTGCAGAAAATCAGGTGCACAGATAGTAAATAGCAGACTTGGGTATTATAATTGAGGACTCTGTTTCCAGAATAGTAAAAATCCTCAATTATAGCACAACTTTTAGAAAAAAAGTTGATGTTCTGCTTTTTAATTTTGTTCTTTAAATGTTATTATTTTCTTTTATAACCAAGCATCAGCTTGGCAGCTTAATCCCAAAGAGCAAAATTGATGGCAAAGAATCCACTATTTTTTACACAACTAATGACCTCAATCTTGGTTTTAATTGTAATAAGCTTATTAGAAACACATTACTTACTGTAGCTTTGGTACTAATCTTTCTATTCCCCGCTCACGTTTTAGAAAATAACCACAAGAGTGTGAGAGAATACTCAAATGATTGCATAAACATTGCAGTAAGGGCTAAGGTGGCTGCTATATTGCTGAAACTAAGCTGTTTTGGCCAACCAAACAGACAATGCCACCCAGGGACAGCTTGACATGTTTGTTCAAAAGCTCAGGGGTGAATGTCCAAATTCAACATATAAAATTAAGTTTATAAGTATCAATATGTAATTATGGGAACTCAAGAAAAGAAAGCTGAGCTTCTGAGGGTCTGCAACCAGCACATAGGAAGCTAAGAGTTAAGACCTCTCTGCTTCTATGAGATCATGGGATACCAACGTGGCGGGTAAATCTACACCTTCTTTAGGAGCTGTAGGCAATAAAGCATTCTCAGAATGAACAGCTCAAAGATTCCCATGAGATGCTTTTCCATTACCCTTAATGTAAATATTTATTGCTCTTGAAGTTATATTTTCACATCTTCACAGACCCCCATCATTAACCAGGTGGGCACAGTGACATGTCCATAGTAGATGCTGAATAAATATTTGTTGAATGAATGTGTAATGTTTCACTTTTAGAGTGCTGTCATGTGTTCCTTTTTAGACATGCCGAAGCTGTGACAATGGCATTCGTCACCCACTGACTGACAGGATCGATTTGCCTGATCTGACCTCTAATCTTTGTGTTTCCTGTAGACACTAGTTTTCCATATAATGCACAAAAATCTTAGAAGATCAAATGACATGAGTTCATGATCGTTATCTTAGAAAACCATTTGATGGTCAGGCTTTCTGCTTTACATTAAAAAAATAAACTGAATTATTTGAATTAAAGATCTGAATTAAGAACATCTTTTCAAGAATAGAGTTTATTTTAAAAAAATTTTGGCACAGATTTTATCTCTACTTGAGTGCCAAAACTTAGGGCTTTAAAACACACTGGTTGTGAGACCTGGTCAATGAAAGTTGGAGGAAATAATAGGAAATCCCATGGCAAAACTGTCCTACCCCCAAACCCTCACTGTCTGGGACTTCTCACTCCCCTGCTATTCCTGATCAGGCTTGATCCTTGGGACCTAGATCCTTGGACCTGCTTTTCTTTCAGCATCTTATCAACTCCTTTTTGATGCTTAACCAAACTCTTCCAATTGCATTCTCAACAACTCCAAGTTGGATTTCTAGAATTTATTTTCCAATATCTCTTGTTATCTTTTTATGAAAATACTGGTTGAGAACTAAGTGATTTAGCTCCATCTCCCTACTACAGACCAAGACTGATTCTCAATCATGTCCCCTCTTGAGAGGGTGCAGTATTCATCAATCAATTTCTAAGTCTGCATCTTTGCATCTGCTATAATGAAGAGATAAGGCTCATTTGCTATTGTTAACATCAATGGTAGGGTTACCAGATAATATATTGCCTACATTAGGAAGTGTTTGGAAGTGAAAAGAAGCACTATTAATAATTACTCTGGAAAAACAGGTATACATAAGACTGCCCCGGCAAACTGGAACTACTGTCATTAGTGATTTCTCTGGGAAATGTTGGGAAATATTTTTTTTTCTATTGAGATTCATTTATTTGTCTTGACTTTGCTAATTTTTGGAAATGAGCAATTCAAGAAATAGATTAAGGACCAGACTCATTCAATTGCCATTTTTATTTATTTATTTTTTTAGAGAGAGAGAAGCATTGACTTGTTGTCCCACTTACTTATACACTCGTTGGTTAACTCTTGCATGTGCCCTGACCGGAGATGGAACCTGCAAGCAACTAGCATCCCAAGGCAACATAAGGAACATTTGACTTGGAAAGAAGGACACCTTCCTTTTAAAACTAAGGAACCGATTGCATTGTCAGAAGGAGTTATGCACCTTTCTTTACCCATGAGTAATTACCAGCTTCTAAGATGGTGTTAGGTCTCTGGGCTCCCTTGAGAAGCCTCAGTGATTTGGACCGGTGTGGACCCTAATTTAAGGTTCTGTTAGAGAAACAGACATCCAAAAGTGACTAAGGCTTTTAGCCTATTTTGTGTAACAATTTCTAAATTTCCCAGTTTGAGATAATTCTTCATCTAAACATATATAATGATAGACTATCTGAAATGGTACCTTAATAACCATCTAACTCAATGCTCCTCCATCATGGCTACTTACCTAAATATTTGGGAAGCTTCAAAAGTACTTTTGTCTTTCCCATTTCCCGAAATTCTGCTTCAAGTGCTCTGGGGTGAGACCCAGGCATAGGCACTATAAAATTATATATATATATATATATATATATATATATATATATATATATGCGCCTCAGGTGTTTTTAATGAGCTGTCAGCACTGAGAACCTCTGATGTAATTCAACTCCTTCACTTTACATCTGAGAAAATGGAGGCCTTCTTACTTCAGCTGTCACTGTGGGTTAACAATCCAAATATCCCTGTGAATTGTGAGATGTCTTTAAAAGGGCTCTGTGAATGTGACATCACCTTCTTTATTTAGAACCGATCATAATTTTTATGGCTTCCAACAGATGTCTTGGTTTCTTGAATTATCCTTTTACGTCACGGGCTTCTGAGGCGCATGCTGCCAAAGGAGCCGGGAGGTATGCCTCTTTTTAGGTTCTCCAGGTAGTAGAGCATATTTTAGCTTTTTATTTCTTGCCAGTATTTTTGTTTCAATTTCTTCACTTATTTTTTTTTCTCCCCACTGATGCTTGTATCCTAAGACTTTAGATTATTATTCCCGAGTATCTCACAACTTGAACAATGTTTTCCTTTTGCCTTTATGCCCGAGTGATAGTGTAGCTCACGGGGTCGACAAACGATGGCCCAGGGGACCAATCCCACAGGCTGTCTGTTTGTGTTCATAAAGTTTTATTGGAACACAGCTGCACCCATTCGTTTATGGATTGTCCGTGACTGCTTTCAGGCACAATAGCAGAATCTCAACAGTTTGTATGACCCATGAAACCGAAGATATTTACTACCTGGTCCTTCACTGAAAAACTTTTCTGATCTCTGGTTTAGCTGGCTTTAAAGTGCTTGGACTGCAGGACATTTGTAGGCACCGCACTCTCTCTTCTAATATTTAATGGTGCTGGCATGTCAGAGGTCAGCTTGGTTCCCACCCACCCTTCCTTTCCCCACATCGATGACTTGGCCTTTTGCTTGGATGCCCAAAGCCTTTTTTCTTTTTCAGAATATTTTTTATTGATTTTAGAGAGGAAAGGAGAGGGAGAGAGAGAGGTAGAAACATCAATGATGAGAGAGAATCATTGATTGGCTGCTTTCTGCACACCCCACATTGGGGATCAAGCCTACACCCAGGGCATATGCCCTTGACTGAAATTGAACCCAGGACCCTTCAGCTTGCAGGCCAATGCTCTATCCATTGAGCCAAACCATCTAGGGCAAAAGCCTTCTTTCTTTATCATTGAAATCAAGTACTTTCTAGGGTATATCTTGGTGTCGATTGTTTTAATTTTATTAGAACACAGTACACTGTTTCTTTTCTGTTTACTTTACAAGAATTCTATCTTGATTATATACAGAACTGAGCACCTGTAGTCCAAGGATACCAGTTACGCACATTTTCATTTAATCTTGGCTTCTTTAGAGTTGTGTTTTTCATATTTATTTCATTTTGCTCACTTTTTTTTTTAGCTCTGTCTTCTGTGTACCTTATAGTATTCTCAGTAATAGCTATTCATTCCTTCCCCAACCTACATTTATTTTGAGGTTGTTAAAATTCTTGTTAAATTCATGGGGAATATGGTAGTATGCTTGATCATTATTTTATCTGCCTGGTGGTAACATTTTTTTTCTTTTCTGAATGTTAATTTGCCATTGTTTTTTTTCTTTCTGTTTCCCCCTTTTGCTTGTAATATTTTTATATACCAATAGGGAAAAGTGGGGGCAAAAGTAGGATTACCTTTGTTCATGTGGAAAAATAATGCAATAATCTATATATATATATATATAAGCCTAAGTGACCGGTGGCTGTGCTGCACACTGAGCTGCCCCCTGATGGCCAGTACATGCCCACCGTGGCAGTGAGCGGTGCTCTGATGACTGAGGGACACCAGACACAGGGCTCACGGCTGGCCACCACAGCCTGGCAACCACAGGCTGAAGGGCGGCAGTGGCTGTAGGCACAGCAGGGCCAGAATGAGCAGGAGCGGCGGGCAGGAGTGGCAGGCAGTGTTGGACTACGGTTTTGGCCTGATCCCCACAGGCTAACAGCTGTGGGAAAACTACGGCCCGCAGGCCAGATCCGGCCCTTTGGCTGTTCTATCCAGCCCACAGAGCCGAAAGAGGGGAGGGTTCTCTTGCTCTCCCCTCCGCTCCTTCACTATCAGCCCAAGATGAGAGTGGCAGCATGGTCAGGTTGCTTTTGTTCCTGCCCTCCAGTCCAGTTTAAGAACCCATTGTGGCCCTCAAGTCAAAAAGTTTGCCCACCCTTGGGCTACACCAAGGGGGGTGAGGTAGGTGAGGTAGGACCCCACCAGTGCACAAATGCACTGGGCCTCTAGCTAATAAATAATAATACAAGAATAAAATCTGTGTTTTGTGTATTTACAACAGCAAACCTTTTTTTGGCCACCCTGTAGTTTGCATAATGGCTCCTTTGTTAAAAAAATGTATTGGAGTGACATTGGTTCACAGAACCATAGAGATTTCAAGTGTACAACTCAACAAAACATTATCTGCACACTGCATCCTGCGCCCATCACTCAAAGCAAAATCTCCTTCTGTCCCCACTTATCCCCCGTTTGCCCACCTCCACCTACCTCACCCCCTTTTTCCTCTGGCTATTGCTCCACTGTTGTCTGTGTGTTTCATATTCCTTCACTTTCTTTCATCCAGCCCACCCAACCCTCCCCCAACCACCCCCTCTGACATCTAAACTGATTGAACAAAATATGAATAGAGACATGGACACATGGTTCCTTTTTAAATGGCTAAATGTCTTTGGATGAGATAAATTCTTTCTGGACTAGATATGTGCAGGATTTTCATAGAGACCGAACAAGGTCGTATTTCTGAGCTATAAAGGATTCTCTTCAGTTCATAGTTGTGGCAGAGATTATTGATTGCATTCTCCAACATGCATTTCTTTCTTCTTCTATAATAACAGAAACCAGATTCTACTCATTGTCACTGTGCCCAGCTAAACCCCTAAGATTCCCAATTTTCCTTATAACTGATTATGTCCACGTAACTAAACTCCATTTAACAATATGCAAAGCAAAAGCATTGAGTATGGCTTCTGGGAAAGCTCCCCCAAAGAGGGGGGTGGGAATGTGGTCTTCTCCCTTTTCCCTGCAGCTCGGAATATGGATGTAATGACTGGTGCTCCAGAAGCCACCTTACACCAGGAGGTGACCTTGGAGAAGGGAGCAGGGTACAGAGGGGAGCAGAACAAAAAGTTCGGGATGGGTTCCCTGACGACACTATGAAGCTGCCATACAAATTCTATATTTGAAATCCCTTTCAATGAGAGAGAACTAATCATCTATCACGTTAAAGCTTTTTTCTTCTTCTTTCACTTATATAACTGATCTTAAACTTTAACTGATACAGTCATACAACTTCTCATAACACGGGGTTGCCTGAATGAGTGTGGGTATGTGGGTGGGCAAGACAATTGCTGTCGCCTTTGATTTTTCCACTGCAAACAAAAGGTAGCAGCTGCATCTCAAGGTCTTCTCCTCTTTGCCTCATCTCACGGATAGACTGCTTCCCTCACGGGTAGACTGCTTCCCGTAAGGAGGTCATGTTTGTGCGTTTCTGCTTTCAGCCCCAGCTTCCTGCTTCTCTGAGGTGACAAATGAGGACCAAAGGAGCTTCCATTACAAGCCAGTCTGTTTCATTATCATTGCTCAAAGAAGGAAGTAGTGGCTTTTCTCCTCAGGGCTTCTTGTGTCTTGGGAGAACCAGTACTATTTGTCAGGTTTTGCCTGAGCTCTGCATTTTTAGGAGGGTCTGAACATTGTCTTACAGGGCACCCTGGGGGTCTCAGCATTGGGAAGCCCCTTCCTCACATATCATGGTTCAGATCCCTAGTTGTTTCCTAGTTTTGTCAAAGATGGAGCTTGCATATCTGTTTTCCTTATTTGTTGTTGCAGGGTATCTTTGGAGTAGGGACACAGATGTCTTTATTCCACCATTTTAAAACCAGAAGTCTCCTTGCTTTTTTTTTTTTTTTTAAGCTTTATTGATTTTTAAAGAGAGAGTAAAGGAGAGGGAGAGAGAGAAATACCCAATTGGCTGCCTCCTGGACTCCCCCTACTGGGGATGGAGTCTGCAACCCAGCCATGTGCCTTGATGGGGAATCAAACCTGCAACCTTTTGGTGCAGAGGACAATGCTCAACCAATGGAGCCACACCAGTCAGGGCTCCTTGCTTTATTTTTGAAGGAACATTTTTATAATTAGAAAGGACATATATTTATTGTAGAAATGTTTAAAAAAAATGCAGAAAAGCAAACAAACAAACAAGATGAAGAGGGGAATTACTGGTAATTTCACCAGCTAGTGGCAACTCGGATTAACATCTTAGAGAACATTTTTCTAAATTTTCTTTTAATCTTTCTATCTGTAAGTGTATGGATAGACAGGCTATATATATTCACCCACATGTTATTATTTTTTTTACCTATTCATTTAACTTCTGGGGAACATGATATGAAATATTATTGAATAGTCAACAACAGTATTTTTAATTGCTCTTTGGCATGCCAATGTATTAATAAGGTGTTAATCAACCCCCTAGTTGTGGACACTAATTTTCTAAATAACGGCTATTCTAAAGAATGCTGCAATGCACTTTTGTGTTAAGTAAAAAAAACAAAACAAAAAACCGAGCTAAACCTGTTTTATCTTTCACATTTCTCTTAGTAAAATCTTTCTACAGTGAAATTTCAGCTGAGGTCAGATGGTCATTCATTATGAATTAGTATCGGACTGTGGAGTTCTTATTATTATTCACGTCAGTGAGGAGGCAGAATGGTAAATGGGAGCCCTAGAGCTCAGTAATTATTTCATCCTCGCCACTAAAGCTGAGGTGATTTTCTTCAGAGCTGTGGCCAGCCCGGCGAAAGCTCTGCGTATGCACAGAGGCACAAAAGGGCACAGACATTTAAGGATCAGGACTCCTGTCCTGCTGGGATTCCTAACACCTTAAGACCCAAAGACTCCATCGACCTCCTCAGGGGTGGGGTAGGGTGTGTGATATTTTAAAAAATACTATTTATTTTAAATTTACACGATAGTTGCAAAAACAATACAGAGGTCCCTTATATCCCTCACCTCACATTCTTTAAGATGACCATCTTATGTAACCATAGTATAATGATCAAGAACAGAATACTATCATTGGTACAGTGCTGGCAACTGAACTACAGACCTTATTGAATTTCCCCATCTGCCCCACTAATCTCTCTCTCTCTCTCTCTCTCTCTCTCTCTCTCTCTCTCTCTCTCTCTCTCTGAAGTGGAATCCTAAGGGCAATCCCACATTGTATGTAGTTGTTTCAATTTAGTATCTTCTAGTCTATAAAAGTTTCTCACTTTGCTTGCCTTTTCTGACCATGACACTTAAAATTAAAAAAATTTTTTTTTATTGATTTCTGAGAGGGAAAGGGAGAGAGATAGAGATAGAAACATCAATGATGAGAGAACATCACTGTTCGGCTGCTTCCTGCATGTCTGCCTCAGGGGATCAAGCCTGCAACCTGCAACCTGGGCATGTGCCCTGAACGGGAATTGAACCATGACCTCCTTCCTGGTTCATAGGTCAACACTCAACCACAGAGCCATGCTGGCTGGGCTGTCCTTAACACTTTTGGTAAATACTGGCCAGATACTTTGTAGACTGCGACTCAATTTGGATTTTTATGATATTTTTTCATGATTACATAGAAGGCACACATTTTTGACAAGTATATTATAGAAGTGCACTTGTATACATATTTCTCAGTGCATCATATCAAGGGATTTATGAAGTTGACACATATTACTGCTGGTGATATTTTTACCTTGATCACTTGCTTAAGTTGGTGTCTGACGAGTGTCTGTATGTAATGTCATTACCTTTCCCTTTGTAATTGATAAGTACAGTATTTTGGAAGAGAACCTTTCAGATTATGTAAATCTAATTTCTCCTCAAAGGTTGGTTTATTTGTTAATGTTTCCATTCCAGTCTGGGTTTTCCTTTCCTCACATGTGGTTGATTCTAACTATTTGTTCATTTGAGGTTTTTTAAAAAAAATATATTTTATTGATATTTTACAGAGAGGAAGGGAGAGAGATAGAGAGCTAGAAACGTCAATGAGAGAGAAACATCGACAAGCTGCCTCTTGCACACCCCCCACCGGGGATGTGCCCGCAACCAAGGTACATGCCCTTGACCGGAATCGAACCCGGGACCTTTCAGTCCGCAGACCGACGCTCTATCCACTGAGCCAAACTGGTTTCGGCTCATTTGAGGTTTTTTTAAAAAAGGTTTGTGAAATGTTACTATAATTGCTCTAGGATTCAGAGCTATCCAAGCTAGAAAGTTGTAGACAGTGGCAGGAAAAATATGAACTCATCTGTCTGTGTCTTTGCATTCCACATCCTATTTGAAAAAACGTGCTATGTAATGGGATACCTAGAATAGTCAGCATTAATAATGGAGTTTAGAGTTTTTAGAAGGAGGCTAGACTGGGAGCCTAGAACCCAATGCCAGAGCCTGGTATTCAGTGCAATGCAGTTCACTTTTAGAGAGACATTGCTAAGGCTTGGATGTAAAAGGATTTCAACCCTCATACTAAAAACAATTATCCTATATGATAAAAGCGTAATACACAAATAGACCAATCGGTGGAATGACCACCCATCAGATGGGGGGTGGGGCTAGTGAGCTCAGGGCAGCAGAGCAGCCAAGGTGGGTGCCAGTGGGCAGAGGGAGGGGATGGCGGTGGGCAATGGGGGGCAGGGCTGGCCACTCGCTGGTCTGGAGGGGATGACCAGTGGGCGGAGGGAGGCCAGTCTGTGGCTTAGGAATGGGTCTAAGCCATCAGTTGGACATCCTCTGAGGATTCCTGGACTGCGAGAGGGTGCAGGCCAGGCTGAGGGACTTCCCCCTCCCCCCGAGTGCAGAAATTTTCATGCATCTGGCCTCTAGTTTGATTATAGTTGCCTAGATTGCTGTGTTGAAATAGATTATGAGGCTTCATCTGGGAATAGTGGAAAATTGTATGGGGATCAATTAGCATGCCACAGAATGGAATGTTTGAAATTCCAGGGCTGAGAAAGGGAGAAGTTTTGTAGCTGTTTTTAAACACTTGAAAAAACATGTGGGGTCAACTCTATTGTAATTGCAGTGGTTAGAACACTGAGGGTCCATCCAGGTTCCATAGAAGGAAGAACATTTTAATGACTGATGTTGAGTGAATGTGGAAAATGGATTGGAAATGCTCATGGACTAGCTGGCTTATATTGACATAGACTGTTAGAGTTCAGGTTTTAGGAATCATGAAGTTGCAGGTTATTGTGTCTAAGATATTAGACAAATCAAATGACCTTGCTATATACACTCCTAACTTCATATAGCACAGTGTAGGGTTTATTGATGCTGCAACTTTAACTTTATTCGTATTTTCCTTTGTTTAAAAGATGTGCTCCCCAACAATGGCAGTGACTACTTTTTTGCTCATGGTACCTCACACAGAATAAATGCTCAATAAATGAATGGATAAATGGAAGCTCGTTACTCTTACTTGTTCCCTTCTGAGAACCACTATCAACAAAACTTGCTCTGAGATACCAACTTATGTTAACCAATAGAAGGAGCCCTAGAAGTCATGGAGTGATAGGAGCTTTGTGTCACTGATCCAGGAAGGGGTGAGGCAGGGGGAAAAGAAAGGAGAGGGACTAGGGGTGGTTTCTTGATCATTGTTTCCATAGACGTAACCCTTCCTTTTTATAAATCTCATCAGACTTCTTATTATTTGTTGAATATTGCCTTTTCTACTAGATCTTACTTGTTCAATGTCTTATTTTCTTTCTATATAATATGCCCCCGGGGGCTCGGTGGGGGTAAAGACTATGTCTTCTTTACTTATTACTATATCCCCAACACCTAGAATAGTGCCTGGAACACACACAGTAGGTAATCAATCAGTATTTGTCAAATGAATAAATAATATGACCTAGGATCTTTGTATCAAATAGTGTGTGAGATATAAGGACACATAATACGTGGCCTCTGCCTTCAAGTAGCCTGAAGCCTACGTGAATGTTAGGAATGAGCACATAAAACTCTAATATACACAAAAAGAGGTAATCACAAGGAATTAAGCTTAATTAAACATTTGCTCCAGTGCGTTTCCGGTGACCAGGTCTTCAGCGACCACTAACTAATCCTTATGGCGATTGCAAGAAAAACATACATATCCCTACCTTTTCTTGTATCACCTTCTAGTAGAGAAAGAACAGGACTGAAATGAAGAAGTTCAGGCTACAGTCTCTTAACATTTATAGGATGGTTTTCTCATCAGTAAAATCAGTGTGTGGGGTTGGGTACTGAAGCAGGAACTGATAGGACCTTTCTGGAGGTAATCTCATAAAATTCTTAGAAAATCTAAATTGCAAAGTAAATGCATAAGGGAGTAATTGTACAAGTATTTTTAGCCCAAAGATGCTTCAAAAATACTCTGAGTCATCACAAATGCAGCCAGGAAAAACGGACCTTATCTCATATAATCACACACTGAACTATACATGAACTTGAATCAGGCAAAGGAATATTTTTTTAAAAAAATCATACAACATAAAATAAATC
The DNA here is from genome assembly GCA_963924515.1 of Vespertilio murinus. Taxonomy (NCBI): domain Eukaryota; kingdom Metazoa; phylum Chordata; class Mammalia; order Chiroptera; family Vespertilionidae; genus Vespertilio; species Vespertilio murinus. The sequence goes on from OZ004709.1 coordinate 148,682,853, forward strand.
CCTGACAACTAGAGAACAATGCCTTGGCTAAAGGAGTATTGATATTAGCTGAACTCTAAATGTTCAGGAATTTAATATTGATTGCAGTTGAATGCAAAGAAGACATAAGGAATGGCACGGGCTGCTATCAGTCAGGGGAGAGTGTTGTACTTGGAGCCATGAGAAATATGTGTGAGTGGTCAGGGTGCTGAAAAAATGGGAGTGAAACGAGCTATCAAGAACCTATGAATGATTAATACCTGACAGCCATAATGGGAATCAGAATATAGTGTGCATATGATTGAGTGGGAAGTGTCTGTATGTGTGTGTGTGTGTGTGTGTGTGTGTGTGTGTGTTGTGTGTAGGTATCTATTATCTATATATGTATATGGGATTGTTTTAATATTATGCATTAATAGACACTAGACAGATCCATGAAAAGGTTGTCACCAAGACTCATCAATTTTTCTTCCATTATATTTCTTGTTATTCATGGTTCTTTTTCATTTCCTCTAGTTTAAACCCTGTATTTTATGTCTTGGCTATTGCACTAGTCTCCCAATTAATCAATATGCCAGTCTTTACCAAGTCAAGTTGACCACACATAAAACCATCAGGCAGGTATTTTGGAAGCATCTCTTGAATTATGTTGTTCTTCTATCTTGATCCCTTATTCTCCATCTTTCTATTCCCACAAAATTTCCCCAGAGCTTCAAACTGCATTCTAAGGACCATACATGCTCCAGAAACAGAGATTGTGTTTACTTTTATTCAGCCATTGTCTTTCCAGTGTCTAGCACAATGCCTGAGGCAGAATGAGTTTCCAGTAAATATTTGTAAAATGAGTGAATGAATAAAGGAGGTGACTCATTTGTTGCTGGGAAATGGAATTAGATCAAGAAACTGAATTTTGGACCCTTGTTTCCTCTCAAATTAGCAGCCCTATTGTTATCTACCTTTTCCGGTGGTGTTCTCAAGTTACGTTTTGCTTGAAAATGAATCCTATTGCTTTAAGTGTTTATTTGGAAACAAATAAAGATGTCTTATCTCTTACATCTGAGACTTAAATTCCCCAATACATTTTCCAAAGGCGATTCCCATTACTCTCCAAAATGAAGATGATATCATCATATTTGTTTGCCTCAGCCATCCTCTCCAAAACTTCATGGCTCTGAGAGGGCTGCCATGTTTGTTTTTATAGGATCTTATTCCTGAGTAACAGGTTTTGACTCTAGCCTGGACAATTACAATGGCTTTGACCTCCAGGCCAGCATTGATTTGCTGGAGGTGGGCCTCTGACCCCAGCTGGGCTCTTCATAGCCCTTTCCTGAGATTTAAAACATTTTATTTTTATTTTATAATTTTTTAAATATTTTATTGATTTTTCACAGAGAGGAAGAGAGAGGGACTGAGAGTCAGAAACATCAATGAGAGAGAATCATCAATTAGCTGCCTCTTGCACACCTGCCACTGGGGATGTGCCTGCAACCAAGGAATCGAACCTGGGACCTTTCAGTCCGCAGGCCGACGCTCTACCACTGAGCCATACCGGTCCCGGCACATTTTTTTTTTTAAATTAGAGACTCAACAATAATAACCTGTCCATTTCTGTTGTAAAAAACAATGATAAACTTTTCATAATCAAGTTTCCAGTATTTGGGCAGAAGCAAAAATACAGAGAGGAGAGATGAGCAACAGAGAGTCTCCTGGGGGCACTTGAGCCCTTTGTTCTACGTTGTTAAACGTTGGGTCTGGTGGAATCAGATTCTGAGATGGACTTTGGGGTACAGGACATTTATTAGGGAACAACAATCAGGGAAAGGAGGGAGGGAGTAGGATTGAGTAGAAGGAGAAACGGAATGGTCGGTCAGGTCTCACAACAAGCCTTGACTGATGCCCAGAGAGCTCTGTATCACACGCGACCTATGACTCATCCTGCATGGGCTGAGGTGACCTGGTCTTTACACTTCCCCAGTGACCGACCAGTTTCTGCATATGGGCTGCCCCCCAAAAGGGCATATTCTTTAGTGAGACAACCTTCTGTAGCTGAAGCAAACCCTGAAGTAACAGACAGCCACAGGTTGTTGACTGACCTCAGAGCCAACATCTGGTACAACACATTCTTCTTGGAAAGGGATCTGGGAAGCTCATCTCACGTCCACCACAGAGGCTCACCTTTGGCCTCCCTTCCCTATGTTTAATGTCCCAAATTCTCTTAATAATATGGAATACTCCAATATGCTCTCAATACATTTCCATTTTTGCCAAACAAGGTAAACTTAGTTGTTTTCTTTATCATGTGCCACCAAGAAAGTTCTGATTAATATCCTCCAGCCAGATTATCCCGTAGAATACCCTCTCTCCTCTTGGCCATGAAATGCCTATATTTTCCCCTCTTTACTCAGTCATTCATGCACTAAATATTTCCTGAATGTCCGGTATGTGCAAGCAAGAATCTAAATCCCACCTCTCTCAGAACTCCAGATGTTGCCCAAGGACTTTCCTGACCAGTGACCCTCAGCAAGGTGGCTCTCCCTTGAGTGCCAATAGCATTCATTTCCTCTACCATGCACTCCGTGGGACTCTGCCTCTCACTGGACCACTGGACTCTGACAGAACTGTTTTTGTGATACTGTTCTCTGAAATAATAGGCCTTCATGAAAAATGAGGTGAGAAAATTCCTGTGGGACTTGTTTCAGCCCCTAAGGATGTTGTTTGTTGCATATCAGTCTTCTCTCGAAGAGACACTCAGGAGACATTTCTTTCCTATCTCAGTATCAGTAGCATGTGCGCTTCTGAGTAACTGCTTGGGTCTTATCTTACCACCCCGTGAGCTGTGTAAAGGGCTAGTTTTCCCTTTTCCTCTTGGTTGCTAGAGAGCTCAAGTCAAATTTGTGACACCCTCTTAGTGTCAGGTAACATTCTATAGTGATGTCACTATTTTGGCATCCACATGGACCTCCTAAGAAAGCAAAGGAGGGACTTGAAAAGGGAGTCCCAGGAACCTTTTTTTCCTATGAGGTATGTGTGACTTGTCCCAAGGAAATAAAAAGGAAATCCACATATAAATTTTGACTCCCCCAAAACTTTACTACTAATAGCCTGCTATTGACTGGAAGGAAGCCTTACCAATACCATAAACAGGGGATTGAGACATATTTTGTATGTTATACATATTATATACTGTATTCTTACTATAAAGTAGGCTAGAGACCAGAAATGTTATTAAGAAAATCACGAGGAAGAGAAAATACACTTATTGTATTCATTGAAAAATGCACGCACACACACAAAAAAAACTTGTGCAGTTCAAATCCAGATTGTTCCAGGGTCAACTGTACATACAAATATAGAATCATTACACCTGAAACTAATGTAGTATTATATATGTCAATTAAACATAATAAAAAATAATTAATTTTTCAAAAGAAAAAATTCATAAGATACAAAAATTAAAAAATATAATTAATACATACTATCTGAAATTATCTTGCTTAATTGTGGAGGGCTTTTTTTTTTGTCTATTCCAATAGGTGATAAGCCCCATGAAGGTAGAAACATTGTCCCCATTGTTCTTTACTTTAATGTCAATGCTTAGGACAATGTCTGGTATAAAATAAATGTTCAATAAATATTTGTTCCAAGAATGAGCTTCTAGAGTCAGGAACTGTGTCGTCTTCACATTTGCACCTCCTTATCCCACCTCACCTTTATATTTCCCAGCACAGTACATAGCACCTATCATAAATTGTTTTAAATTGAACTGAGAATGGTAATACATCATTTCAATTGGTGTGGTTTCAAATAGTTTTAGCAAATGTATACATTTGTCACAGGTAAGGTGCTTTGAATGGCATAAAAATCATGAATTCTGGTGGGAAGAAATAAGATAAAATAGGTTTGAGATACATAGCCCTTTTATTTAGGGTTTATCAAGAGCATCTTTATTTTTTATATATTCAGAAAATGAATACTGCCCTCATAATTATTCAAAGTGTGTATACATTTTGGGGGGATGCCCTTTAAATCTCAACTATTATACCTACTCCAAATGTCTATGGCAGTATGATTGAAAAAATAATTTGGCCCAATTATTTAAACAATGATGATGAAACTATTTCCAACTGATCACATATACTGAGCAATTGCATCTTTAAAATATATTTTATTGATTTTTGGTTTTTTTTACAGAGAGGAAGGGAGAGGGATAGAAAGTCAGAAATATCGATGAGAGAGAATCATCGATCAGCCTTCTCTTGCACACCCCCTACCGGGGATGTGCCCGCAACCAAGGTACATGCCTTTGACCGGAATCAAACCCAGGACCCTTGAGTCCACAGGCCAACGCTCTATCCACTGAGCCAAACTGGTTTCAGCTGCATCTTTAAATATCATGGATGACACATCACAGGTTTAATAACCCTCTCCTATCTCTGCATTCAAGAGGTATTTAAATTACCTTTTGAAATATGAGCATGAAACACCACGATGTCTAGACAGCAGGATTGTTAGTATCTTGTAGTCTTCTACATTTTCCATATTTTCTCTAATAATGCATTTTTTTAATAAGAAGAAAATATTCACAAAGAAATTAACAATTTGATTATATTTTGTTCTGGCTTCTACTCTAGAATATGCCAGCAGATTAATAGAGCCAGCAAGAGAGCCTAAACTCTGCAGTATTTTTCTCTAGATCCTTCTTTAGTTATTGATGTTTGGGAATAAATGTGAATTCTTAACTTATCCTTCATGAAATCTATTCAGAGTTTTGATTAGCTCCAGCTAAGGAGAGCATAGCATGTTACCATGCCATGCAAGGTCAGAGAATAGCCGGGTAAATTCTCCATGTCCCTCTAGCGTGGTCCGCCCTGCCAACATTTCTTACTGACGTCCCTGAAACTGACATTACCCTTTCATTGATGTCATTGAATCAGGAAGCTGAAAAACTGTTGCAAAGTGACTGTTTCTATTGCAAAGGTTTAAAACTTTAGAGATTGAAAGGTTAAAGTTAAAAATATGTATTTTAATTTGAACAACAGATGGCCTTGGAGTGACTACAAGGCTGAATTAACTCTCGAGGCTCTATGGCTGCTTGTCAAAGGGGGGAAAAAAATAGACAACCAAAACCCTTGAAAAGCCCACACTGGAACACACAGCTCAAGTGCTGGTGACATCAGCAGAATCTCTCTGTTGAATTAGAGTCCCGAATTTGGTTCCAGAGCCATCTGTTAGCCTCCAGATAGAGTAATCTTCTATGAAATTATACTTCATAGCTTCTCTAATGAACCTTTCCAATTGTCAGGGCCCCAGTCTTACAGCTGTCTCACCTTTTATAGTCTGCATCGGCTCCCTGAGTCCCTGAGACGCACAGAGGAGTCGACTTGCTGAAGTCCACAGTGGAGTTGTCCTTTGGAAAGATGTGTATCAGGACATACTCTTGTAAGGAAATGAGGAAGGTGGGGGTGGGGGAGGGTGCAGAGGGAAGAGCTGACCCACAAGGTGGTCAGCCTCAGCCACCTATGGAGAGTTCAGAGCTGTCTCAGATTGAGTCACAGGAGCCATGTATCCTCTCATCATTGGACAGACCGCTCATTGAAAGAGAGCATCACCTTGGATAATATGGTTCACTGTGGCTGAGACAAATTTCCAGTGGGGAACTCAGCCAACATTCCCAAGAGCTGAGGGATGAGCCCTTTGGCCCTAATAAGGGGACCGGAACACAGCACTGAGTCTCCTTCACCTCTATTGATCCAGATTATTCCGTGATTGTGGTATCAATACCCCTGGAACTACGTCAGTCTCTTCACCTGCTACCTTCCTTCTTGGCCTTGGCCAGACATCTCTCCAGGACCATAATCTCCTAGAGGAAAGCCTCAGTTACCTGAAAGCATTAGGTACTTGTTTAATTATTTATTGCTTGAACTCTACCAATCACATGCTGAGGATAAGTCTCCTCTTTCAGGGCTAAGAAGTGTTGCAGAAAGAAGGAATTGCCCATGTGTGGAGACCTGCAGGCAAGAAAGAGCATCGATGAGTCCAGAGAACTGAAAATGGGTCCAAGCAAAAGAAACATAAGGAGAGAAGAGCAGTAGTTGGTGAAAGGGGGCCGCCTCCCATGCTACAGAACTTTGGGATTTGTCTTAACATCATCCCATCATCCTTTCACGGCTTTGGCAAAACACTTCGGGGTTATCTTTGACTCATCTCTTTCACTCAGATCACATATCCATTCTGTCATCAATCCTGTCAGTATATGTATATATTCCAACTCTTTCTCCTTACCCTCACTGCCCATACTCGGGGCTAAGCATCGTTACTTGCTGGAATGACTGAACTAGCATCTTAATTGGTGTCTTCTCCTTTGCCCTTGCCCCTTGGTAGTCTATTCTCAATAAGCAGCCAGAGGGATCTTGTAAATATTCAGATTACCTAATGCAGAATAAAAGCCAAAGTTCTTGGTGTGACCTACAAGACCCTACCTATCTGATCTATTTCCCTCTCTATTACCATTCTAACTGTATCCCTGCTCCACTGGTCTTGCCAATCTTCAAACAAGCCAGCAACACTCCCAGTTTTTGACATTTCCTTTCCCTCTTCATAAAGTTATGCTACCCAAACATGGAAAGAGCAAGCTTCCTCATTTCTTCCAAATCTTTAATCAAGAAGTCACTTCCCAAGGACTTTCCTAGTTCCCCTAGCTAAGGTTTTAGTGTCTGGCAGATGATTGTTGTGCTTTGATAATTACTGAAAAAATGAATAGAGAGGCTTTGGAAGGTTTTTCTGGATGATTGAGATGCCAGATAGCCAGTCTGTCTGTCTTACTAGGAAGTACATTCTTTTATTTTAAATTTTGAGCATGAATGGTGGACAGCGTTTGAAAACCTATTACATCATTTTCTGAATTTTTAAATAAATACAGTTTTGTGAGCTATGCTTTCAGGACTTCTTGAGGGATTTGTCCCAGTGCTAAGTGGCCTGTGCTTCTTGTCCCTGTGCCTGTGTTTTCATTTTCCTCCTGCTTTGTCACTGAGTAGTAAGCTTTCAGCTGTCAGTAAGTCTAAGATTTCTCCAGCATATCAAACTAGACAAGAGCCAAAGACATTGGCCTACAAATTAAAATAACTGGAGAATCAACACATTCCCCAGTCAACTAGAAAGCATAGAGGGCTAGAGTTAGAAGATCTGGATTCTAGCGTAGCCACTAATAAGCTAAGTGATGTGGGGAAGGGAGAGAACTGATCACTATGGAGCTGTTACTTTATTTGATTCACACTGGATGGGTGATGTTTTTTATCATTTCCATCTTACAGTGAGGGAAGCCAGACTACGGGAAAGCAATCTGTTCCAGATCAGATGGCTTGCCAATAATAGACCCAGGATTGATTCCCTGTCCCCTGAGTCCACGTACTCTGTCCTCTTTAGCATATTGAGGTAGAGCATTATTTATTTCTTCATAAGAAATGGCAAACACATTCAATCAGAGTGACTGCTATCACAATATACTATGGGTCAACTGCTTGCAGAAATAGTGGTTCAGAGAAGGGGGGAGTGTCAATCAGACACAGATTACTTTCTGGCTCCAACAAGTCATTTAAACTTTCTAAGCCTCAGTTTCCTTATTCATAAAATCAGGATGATGATAATAATAACTCGATCAAAGGGCTATTGTGCACTCTTCTAGAATAAAACAGTAAAACATTTAATTTAGAAGCTGGCTTATCATAAGCACTCAGGAAATGGTTGCATCATTATTATTATTATTATTACCAAAGTAAGTGAGTTATTCCCTTTGACACCAAGCACCAATCAGGAAGCTTTGGGGTCATTTGTACAGGTGACCTCAAAGGCTTAAGTATGGAGAGTGGAACGTCAGTTAGCTGTGTAACCCTGGAGTTAACACAAAGGCAGTGTCATCTGGGCGTGGCTCTAAGGTACAGACATTCAAACATGGGGAGAAGCCAGCCATCCTACACAGCAGGGATGAGGCGCTGGGGCCCACTGGCCTGGCCATCCCGCTGGCTGCTTTCACCGGAAAGCTCCCAGCCAGGCTGCTACCAGAGAGGGGCCGAGCAGTCTCTTTTTTAGGCAGAACATTATGTGGATTGGATTAACCGGCTGTAAACTGATCAGCGCACATCCATAAGCCGTCAAGCATCCGAGTTCAAACAATCGGACTGTTTTAATGAGATTAGCAACTTGTTTCCTTCCTACAATTTTCTCCCTGCAGGATTCCATTCAGAATCCTTCTGAGAAAAGTGACTTAGGGAAGTAGTAGGATGGCAGGGAACCCTGCATCTTCCTTCCTGAGGAAGCTACAGTTGAGAAAGACTTCCGTGTCTGCTGCCCAGAGCCACCTGCACACCCAAATGCATGACAGAGAAAGCCCAAAGCTCAGGAAGTGGCAATGTAGAGGGAAGGCTTCGCAGAATGAGTGTGTATTCTTGAATGGTAAGCCTCAAAAAGAATGTGCATGCAGCTCTCTCGTGGATTGAGAGCCAAGGTCTGTCTCCAAAGTCTAGCGTGTAACAGATGACCCTAAGTTCAATAATGAGAGACGGAATTTCATATATCATTGTTAAGCGACTGGCATAAAGGTTGTGGAATCAAACACAATCTGCCTTTCAAATCACAGTCCCATCACTTACTAATTTTGAGAACGTGGTGAAATGACTTAATATCCCAAACCTTATTAAAATGAGATAATCACTGTGTGTCCCAGGGGGCCGTGTGCCCCGGGTGAGCGGTGTGGCCCAAGGGGGCCAGGTGTCCCAGGAGAGCCGTGTGCCCCGGGGGAAGACATGTGCCCCGGGAGAGCCGTGTGCCCCGGGGAAGCGGTGGGACCTGGGGGTTGGGGGGGGGGGGTTGGTGTGTGAACCAGAGGAGGAGGGGATTCTATTCGTGTGGTCCTGAGATAGTCACCATAAAACAAGCAGACTGTCAAATGACAGCGGGAGGGGAAGGAGACCTGGGGGAGATAAGAGATCAACTGAGGGACTGGTATGCATGCATATAAGTACAACCAACGAACACAGAACTCTGGGGAGGGAGGGCATGTATGGGAGGTGGGAGAGGGGGGCAATTGTAAGCTATGTACACATATAATACCTTAATAAATTTTTTTAAAAATGAAAAAAAATGAGATAATCATGGCTACTTGTGGCAAATGGACCCAAGCCTATCTACGTACTCACAAATATTAGATCCACAAATTATTAGGTCCTTTTTGGTAGAGAGTAGGTAGTCCGTAATAGTAGATGAGAACTGTCAGTTTCCTCCTCCAAAATCTCTCTACCAGCTGCCACTTTGCAAGGAAAGAAGTCTTGGGCTAAATTCAACCTCAGACAAGTAGGCACAGAACAGTCACACAACCCATTCTGAAAGTGTAACAGAGTGAGTTCTCTGCGATTCTCTTTAGGTGACTATGGCAATTATTATGGGTAGAGTTCTGCCTAAATTCCCAGTAGGAGCCAGAGCAGGTTAGCACCATCCTTTCTTCGGAACCCTGAACCTGAAGATTCCTTTCTGAAGCAATTGGGCTGTTGTGTTACCAGACTTTTGTTTTCTATTTTAGTAATGGAGAGGGAGTGCCTTTAGCCAATCCAGCATCTAGAACCATCCTCATTTCACCACTGGAAAAAATGATTTCTAACATGTGTTATGCTAATTAGTAACCCTTTGGTGCTGACCAGAGATCGTGATAAAAGACTAAAGCAGTTTTTGCAGTAATTGCCTCTGAAATGTGTGATTCCAATGGGGTCCTCCAACGGCTATCTCGCCATCCTTAGAGTGTGTTTTTCTGACTAGAAGCTCTTGAATATTAATCAACTATCCTAAAGTAGTTTTTGATTAAGGTAATTAACTAGGATAATTAGCTACCCTAAGCTGTAGGTTGAAAAATAAATACACACTGCCAAAAGCGGTTTGGCTCAGTGGTAGAGCGTTGGCCTGCGGACTGAAAGGTCCCGGGTTTGATTCTGGTCAAGGGATCAACCATGTACATTGGTTGCGAGCACATCCCTGGTAGGGGGTGTGCAAGAGGCAGCTGGTCGATGTTTCTCTCTCATCGACGTTTCTAGCTCTCTATCTCTCTCCCTTACTCTGTAAAATATCAATAAAATATATTTTTTAAAAAGAAAAAGAAAAATACATACACACACGTATATAAATTACTATTTATGCTGATATATTTCAAAGTTAAGGACTACATGGAACATCTCATAGAATTAAATGATAGGGACATAGCCACATTATATAAATTTATATTTCTAATAATGACATTGACAGAACCTGGACCAATTAAGTGACAGCCTGTGGAACTGGGGGATGAGTGGTTCCATACCCTCTTGGCAGCCACCAGAGTTACATTGTTGGTGTGGGAGTTTTGCAAGGGATTCGAATTCCTGGGTGAGCAGGTGAGGGTGGGTGTAGGGAGCTTTAGATACCGATACTAATGTTAATGTGGCATTACCAAGGTCTACTGAGTGACGGGCTGTTATGCAGTTGTTGGAAGGCTTCCTTCCAAGCTCATCATTTTTTGTTCTAGGGATTGACATTTTCCTTTCTTTACCATATATTTTGTTAAGTTCTTCATTTTAAAGATAAAATTTATCAATATTTTCTCTTTTTTTTGGTTTACACATTTTATATCTTGTTTAAGAAATCCTTTGCTACTTTCCCAAGTTTACAAATGTATTCCTCTATATTTTTTTCACTAAAGGTTTTAAAATTTTGCCTTTCTCAAATGTCATCAATCCATTGATAATTGATATTTTGTGTACAGTGTAAGGTAGGAATACAATTTTATTTTTTCCACCATATCATTATTATTCTCCCAGTTGTGATTTAAATACAATTGTGTTAAGTAATCCAATAATTACCTTTATCACTTTTGAACTAAATATTTATCCAGCGTTTTGTTTTTGTTTTGTTTTGTTGTTTTTTTGCTGGGGGGGGGGTGCGGGGAAGGTAAACAAGTAATATTATTTTTATGCCCCAACTAATGTGACGAGGAACCTGTGGTTAGGAATTTGGGGTGAATTATCCTACCCCTTCTCCCCCCAAAACTCAATTTAGAGTCAAGTCTGAGACAGGTCAATGCTTTAAAAAAAAAAAAAAAAAAATATATATATATATATATATATATATATATATATAATTGATTTTTTTTGCAGAGAGGAAGAGAGAGGGATAGAGAGTAAGAAACATCAATGAAAGAGAATTATCGATCAGCTGCCTCTTGCACATACCCCACCGGGGATGTGCCCGCAACCAAGGCACATGCCCTTGAATCGAACCCAGGACCCTTCAGTCCGCAGGCTGATGCTCTATCCACTGAGCCAGACCTGTTTTGGCAAATGCTTCCTTTTTGTTGCAAGTTCATTTCTCATCTAATGAGGATTCAACATTTGGTGTGTGGAATTCCTTTCTGATTCTAGAATTTCTGCTTTACTTTCTCATTCTGCTTTGTTTTCTTCCATGTGTGGCCCCAAAACCAACACTTTGGGCTACAGGAATAGCAATTTCAATATTAGTTTGTTTGATTTTTTACTGTTGATTTTGGCCTCAAGGATTTCAAAAATCCCCTTTAATTTCCTGACAGCTACTCCATGCATCAAAATATATTTTAACAACTTAACTCAAATGTTTAGCTGTTTTGTACCTTGAAGCAATCTCTAAGGACCTAGTTTCTCATGTTATTGAAATGGAAGTCTATAATTATTTTTGTTTAAATCTTTGATCCAGGTGGAATTAATTCTTAAATATTAAAGGACGTGGTAGGGATCTCACTTTATTTTTTTTAAATCCATCTAGTTAACCTGATTATGTATTAAATAATTCACAAGATGGCAGTTTTAGAATGCAAATACTAAACATGTTATAGGAAAAAGAACATTAATACAAATATGAATAAGACATAGTCCCTGTCTTGTAAGGTCTTACATCAAACAAATAATTCCTATTATTACCATTTACCAATATGCATTGAATATGATCCATTTTTTTGTATCACCAAGATCATTTGTGCTACAGATGCTGCCATCCCTTTCTAGATCAAAATATTTACAGATGTAAATATACTGCTGAGAGTATAATGGGGGATATATTAACAATTCTTTCATGTACATTGTTGTGTTACTGTGCATAGTAGATAAGTTTCAGAAAAGTTGTATTAAATTTAAAATCATGTCTTAAATTTCCTTGGCAAGTCCTCTATTTAAAGGAGTTTTACTTTGAATTATTTCCAGAGTCTTTTCAAAGAGTACATAACGACTCCCTAATTTTTCTATGATGCAAATAGGAACTTTCATTTACTAGGTTTCTTAATGCAAGTTATACTTGCATAATTTTCTAAATATCCTTTTCTAAAAGAAGAAGAAAACATATAAAGAGACTAGCATTTAAAAAGCAAAGCGAGACAATGTGTGGTTTTAAAAATGCAATTGTTAGAATATAGACAAAGACTCTCTGCATAAGGATCATTTATGTGAATTGAATTTGCTTGCCTCTACATGCAAGGCAACATTTTGGGTGATTTCCCCCCCCCCAAAAAAAAAAAAACTAATTTTTAAGCTTTGTAGGGTCGGTGCCAAATAGCATTTTAAAAACACACAATTAAAAAAAGAAGAATGTGCAGTTTTGCCTGCAGTGCAGACAGAGCCTGTATCAACTGAAGGCTTCTCGCCTAAAGACACAGAGAAAATCACTTTTTCATAAAGACCATAAACTCGACTTTATGCTTCCGTTTATCTTAATTTGTGGAAGATAGGAAGAGATGAAATAGGGGGCTTAAGGGCTTGGTTGTTTCAGTAATCTCATTGCTCCAATTTTATATCAAACATGCTGTAAACATTTTGACCTTCCAATTAGTAATGAAGGAATAGGATAATTTTGATTGTTTCTTATTACTTCTCTTATTGATTTAGTTCTATTGTGTACAGATAGGGCCTAATTCTATTTTATATCTATATCTAATATGTATCCTTTATAGCTGTTCACTTTGGTCTCTGCACACGTAGCCTATTAATGATTTAAAAGTGATAGTAGTGACTCTTATGAGCAAGTTTATCCTATGCCAGGCATTGTAGTATGGACGGCAGAGGCATCCTTTCGTTTAAACTGCAAAACAGAAGTGAGGAACCAGAGAATGTTTAAGAGGTGAGGGTTCAGAGTGTATCTGGGAGGAGCGGCAGAGGGTTGGGGGGGTGGAGGGGGGATTTGAGAGGATGTGGTTATGAAGAGCCAGAATCTGAAAGCCAATAAGAATGAGAGAGCGAGTTCGTGGCCGCTCAACCAACAGCGTCAACATTGTCCTTTGGAGAACTGCCCCCAAATCGAGATCTCTGCACTCCTGGTTTTAGTAATTGGCTCAGGAACATGCAAGTAACCCTACTTGGTTCCATAAGAAACAAGGAGACATTTTCTGGGAGAGAAGCTTCTTTATGGTTCCCTAGGAGCTACCGGAGGCGATGATGTTTCTCCCTCTGAAGAGAGTGAGTAGGATAAGGATGTGGAGGCTGAAGTGGCTGCATTCTTTTGCTGTAGGATGAGGAACCAGAATGAGAATAAGCCTGTCACAGGGGAGCAGAGGCAAATGAATCACAGAGAGGCATGCCCAGCACCTAATGACACTGAGAACCTCTGTATTCTAGTCCTGTGAGCCAACGATCGCCCCCTTTCCGTATAGGCCGGTGTGTGCAGGGATTTCTGTAGCTTGCCACCACCACAATAGGGCTAAACAATATAGGGAAGGCAGACAAAAATGAGTTCATTTTAAAATATGTTAAAGTACAGTTTATATTCAATATCATTTGATACTGGTTTCAGGAGTACAGCAGAATGGTTAGACAACTGCACACTTTACCAAGTGTTCCCTTAGATATTTACAGTACCACTGGTACCATACATAATCATTATAATATTACTGACTATAATTTTTATGCTGTACTTTACACCCCAGGTAGTCACTGTTTTGTAACTGTCAATCTGTACTTCTCAATTCCTTCACCTTTTTCACCTGGTCCCCCCCAATCTCCCTCCCTCCCTCCCCTCTGGCAACCATCGTGAGTTCATTTTTAAAAAATAGAAAATTAATGAGAAATTATTGCCAGGCAGGATTAATTTTATCTCAACTATATGATCATATGAGAATTGGCTATATAATAAAAAGTAGATTATAGTCCATAAATGGTTCAGAAGCACATGGTATTCAAACCAAAGAACCCAGTTAGAGAGCCATGTGCTGCTGTGTTGTTGGTTTTTTTTTTTTTTCATTTTGTTTGTTAGTTTATTTTGTTCATTACATTCTACATATGAGTGAACTCATGTGGTACTTTTCTGTCTCTGACTGGCCAGTTATTTCACTCATCATAATCCTCCCCAGGAGTTAGGAAGCAACTGTTAATTCTTGTACTCTCTCCGTCAGTTTCTCAAGTAGGTGAAGGAACTATGTCAAAGCAGAAACTTGTTTCTAATGGGATGCCCTGGCTACACGAGACATTCTATGCTGTAAAAATTATACATCACCTCATCTGAAACACTGAAAGATGGACTTGCACAAAAATAATTTGTTAAGCATGTTTAAACAGATATGCTCAATTTCTTCTCCGTCATAGGACTCAGATGCAGGAATGTTGAAAGGGTTCTGAACCGTACCAATACTCTAAGCACGTTTTGTGCCTGAGTGTTTGTGGAAATGTTGCACATCCACCCAACTCATCACCTGTTAAGTCACATCTTGGTTTAATTTTAAAGAATAAAATGATTCATAGTCATTTCATTCATGGGAACTGGTGCCAGTTCATTTCTGGGAGTTCAATCGCCAGCTTCTGGAGTGGAGAGACAAATAGCTTATTATAAACAGGCTGTATGCAGAGCTTTCTGTCTTGTTTTCCCCTGGAAAAAGTATCAGTAATTTCATATTTGATCTAATCAGCCAGTTTCTGGGAGGGTCTTTGCTGACATCATTTTTGCTATCCACTGCAGATTTGATATGGAAAAAGAGCCTGGTCATGCTTGAAATGGTAGATTAGTCTAAGTGTCTTTCTGCCTGTCGTAGCCCCCACTCCTGTGCAGTCACAATGTTGAGTGTTTTTACCCCAGCACAAGAGAAATGCCATTGGGAAAGCCAGATTAGGAGGTATCCTTGGCGGAGAAGCTGGAATTGATCACAATGCACTGATTTCATCGTGTCCATGTTTAAGTTGTAGCTGCCGTTGGCTGCCCTCACAGACAAGGCTGAAGTCCCAGCTTGCATCCAAAGCTTTCCACAATCGAGCATGTCAGACACACAAGGCGACCCACATTGCAAAGGCCCACGTTTACAATGTTATGTGAATGTTGATAAAAATTAACATCAAGGGTAGCCTTGCAGACAAAGAGAAAGGGAGACTGTTGTATTAAAAAAAAAAAAAAAAAGCAACTTTCGCATTCTGAAAGAGAAGAGGGGTTTCAGGCCTGGAGCCCATGCTGCTGTGACTGTGTGTCTGGCGGTACAAAGGCCTCTTCCCCTCGTGCGGTGGCTGTTTGCCAAACTCTGATTCCGATAACTCACCGGGTACTCATTGGGCACCTGCTAGAGGCAAAACATCGGGCTCCGTGGTGCATGAGGATCCATTTTCGGCCCAACAGACTGTTTAAGCCATGCAGTTTTAAAAGTGAAATTTTTTTTTTTAAATTCACACAGAAGCATTGAGAGACTAATGCATTTGAGATCCTCCATATATCCACCACTCAACTTCAACAATTAGCAAACATTTGCCATTCTTGAATCTTTTATCCCTTTCTGTTGTAGTTATTATTGATGATATTTAAAGCAAATCCCAGGTTGTATGTAATATCTTCCTAACACACTTGTACATATCTCCAAAAATATTAGCATTTCATTCCATAACTTCAGTTCCATGATCACACCTCCCCCCCAAAAAAAATTAGTAATATTTCCTTGGCATCCTCCAGTAACCAACCCACATTCAAATTTTCCCACTTATTTAAAAATGCCTTTTTTTAAAAAAAAAAATGGCTTGCTTAAAATAGGAACCAAACAGGACCCACATATTAAATTAACTGAATCCAAACCAAGTTCTATTAGACATGTTGAAGAAATCAGGTCAGCTGTTCTTCAGTCCCTACATTCCCAAATTCTCAGTTTGTGTTTTGCTTTTTTATAGTGTCATTTGTCTCATTCTCCATCCTTCTATTTCCTATAAACTAAAAGACCTAAAGATCTCACTCTACTTATGTTCAATGGTTTTGGACAAGCACACTTAACAAATGGTGCTGTGTGCTGTCATGCTCCATCACATCAGGAAGCAGGCAGTGTTGATTCTCCCAGTCTCAAAGCATCTTCCCTCTCCCCGGAAAAGTGAAGGATGACCTTGGGTATTTAACCTGTAGAGCCTTTGTTTTCTCATATAAACGATGGAGATGATCATAGCACATACTTTTGTTGTAAGAATTAAATTATATAATCTTTGCAAAGAATATAACATGGTACTTGGTACATTAAACACTTAAAATGCTAACTATCATTGTGAATAAGACATGCAAAGTATTTAGCACAATATTGATGTAGGGTAATAGTCGGCAAACTGCGGCTCTCTGGCCCCTTGAGTTTTTAGCAAAGGCCAGCTTAAGCGTACCCTAATTAAGTTAATAACAATGTACCTGCCTATATAGTTTAAGTTTAAAAAATTTGGCTCTCAAAAAAATTCAATCATTGTACTATTGATATATTTGGCTCTGTTGACTAATAAGTTTGCCGACCATTGGTCTAGGGGGTACTTAACAATGATAGCTACTGTAATTGTCATTATAAGCTATTTTGGCTGAACAGATCAGGGAAATTTAATTCATAGACATGATTTGAAAGATGAAATGAAAGAGGCATAGACACCAGCACACTATAAGATCCAAAAAATCTCTGTAGTCTCCTTTTAGGACTAGATTGCAAGATTCAAGGTGGAAGGAAGTAGTTTAGTCCTGCATCCCTAGTATGTAGCCCAGTGCATGGCCCTGGATAATAGGTGAGCAGAAAAAATGCTGCATAAGCCAAAACCGGTTTGGCTCAGTGAATAGAGCGTTGGTCTGTGGACTGAAAGGTCCCAGGTTCGGTTCCGGTCAAGGGCACGTACATTGGTTTCGGGCACGTTCCCAATAGGGAGTGTGAAGGAGGCAGCTGGTTGGTGTTTCTCTCTCATCGATGTTTCTAGCTCTCTATCCTTCTCCCTTCCTCTGTAAAAAAATCAATAAACTATATTTAAAAAAAGATGCTGCATAAAACTCAACCTCAGACCTTTATTCTGGTCTCTCTTTGCACAAGCCCCTTACACCGCCCCTGAATCACCCATACAACAACAAAAACATTTCCCTCATTGCCAGCTCTGTATACTTGACCCTGCTACCCCCACTGCATAGATAGCTTGGGCCCTTTGCTTTTACCAGGATAAACTGGCCAGTCCTTCCATGTCCACCTCATGCCCATTTCTTCCCCAAGGGTCTTTCTGAGACTATTCGACTCTAACTCACTCTTTCCCCTTTCTCAACACCCACACCACTTATTGTTTGCTTAGACACCTTGATGCTTACACTTTACAAATGTGTAGAATTCTTAATTTCTCATAGTTTTCTTCACTTCCATCTTGTTGCCTACAATTAAATTATGAACTCTTTAATAACTGAGAAAGGGTTTTCTTCCTTTCCAACTTCTATTCTCCAATATCCATTCTCAACCCAGACACTTGGCTCAGGAGCAGACACATAGTAGAATTTTAAATAACTACTCTGTAGTCATTTAGTACCTCCTTGTTATACTTTTCCAGTGTATTTGGAAACTTGAGGATATAGTCATGAATACACAGGATGTGGTTGGTTGTGGCTCTGAACCCAAAAGCACCCTCTTCCTATCTCCTCTCCCACTTACCGCACTGCATAATGATAATCTGGTTGTGTGTCTATGTACCCACCAGACTAAGAGGTGCCAGAAGCAAAGATGATGGGTCTTCACCTCTGTTGCCCCAGGAACTAGGGTAGGGCTTGGTATTTAACAGCTTCTCAATCAATCAGTGATGCATTTAAGAAACAGTGGGTCTCCAAATTAGACAAATTCACTTTTTGTCCAAAAAAGAATTGGGACTGATTTTTTAACTGACTTATAGTCAACAAATTAAGATGTTTGAACCAGTTACCTATGTAGGCCCAATCCTTGTAAAAATACGGGACATATTTTTAGGAAGCATATAAAATTAGACATGAAGTTGAAATGGAAAAATAACATTAAAGAGAGACATGGGCTACTAATGGCATTACTGTTCTACTCAGGAACATTATGGAGCTTTCAAGATTTTAAACCTAAAGAAAAGCTCAGGCAGTGGAATTTCAGACAGGGAGAGAGAGCTATTTTGAATTGTGAGGCCTCTTGATACTGCTTAATTCACACTAAAGGGGAGCTCTCTCCTCCCGCTGGAGAGTGCAATAGTGCTCCTACTTCCCCGCCCAGCAACCAACACACTAGGACGCACAGAAGAGGAATTCTCTGCTCATGTTGCAGCTGTATTTCTGCCCCTGTTTTGGGTGGAGCTCATCACCCAGGTTGCAGCACGTCCAGGCTGTGTTCTACACACCTTCTGAGTCCTGAGCCCAGGTATAAATAAGACAACCCCATGTTGACATTCAAGAGGAGAGTTGGCATTTCAGTGTTTTAAATGCCTGGTCCAGTGGCCCCGCCGAAAGTAAGAAAAAATTGGATATCCAATTATCTTTATCTCTTGAACCAAAAGATGCTCTTCCCTGCATTTTACTCCACCTGACCATTGTCTAGTTTGAAAAATGTAACAGGTTCTCTTCAAGGCCTGGGCCAATTGACATTGGTAATTTAACATAATTTAGTTAAAAGTTAATTCTCCTTTGCCACAGATAACTGTTAGAGAATTATTACCACTCACTGTTCATTGGGCTTTACCTTCTTGAATTTCCTTGGATGTAGCATGATGTGTTACTAAGAAAAATATTATGATTTGAATTGCATTTTGGCATCTTAAAAGACTATTTCACACTACTTAACATCTGCAGTCAACAGATGTTTAATCTCAACTCCGGCAATGACTAAAATTTGGCAAAATCTACAATGGTTAGTACAACCTAAAATCCTGAATATGCTTCTAGGAACACGATCAGGCAAATGCAGTAGTACTTGTATGTGTTTTTACATTAAATATTAACTTATTATATACCATCCTTCTGGGAGATGACAGGTTTCAGGGAAAGAACAAAAACAAACAAGAGACATTTCAGTCCTACCGCAACAGAGACATTCTGTAAGTGGTATTGTGTCTACAGTCACTGTCTACTGTACTATATATAGGATCAATTGGACTTGTATATATGCATATAAGCATAATCAATGGACACAGACAGCAGGGGGGGCGAGGGCATGTGCTGGGAGTGGCAGGGGAGAGGTCAATGGGGGAAAAAGGAGATATATGTAATACATTAAACAATAAAAAAATTTAAAAAAGATTTATTGGTTCTGTTTCTATGGAGAACCCTGGCTAATACAGGTATGTACAGGTATATGTAACATCTGTTTCAGAAAAGGTGGCTGTGGCCAGGAGGAAGTAGAGTAAGCTTCATGGATATATAAATACACTTCAGCTAGTATAGAAGTGTTTCATCCCAAAGGGCAAGCAGCTTGTAGAAGGATCTGAAAATTGGACCTGTGCCCTTGGGATCAATGGAGAGTCCTAGCCTGATTAGTTGAGAGGTTATATGCTGGAGAGCAGAGGATTCTAAGATGGGATGGATTGGTGAGACCCAAGAAGTGATGTGTAGTAAAGAGCCTCTTTCTTTTCCTTCCATGCAGGGGGCTTAGATGAAATTACTGCATATTACAGAAAATGGATTAATCCTTTCTGTCACACTCTGCCGGCAGAGGCCAGGCCAGACTGTCTGCAGCTATCCCCAGCCATCACCATGTCCTCTCTCCTTTCTACTCACCCCAGGGGGCATTTTCTTTTCTTTTGGAAGCCCTCCAAAGAAATCTTAAGCCGAAACCGGTTTGGCTCAGTGGATAGAGCATTGGCCTGCGGACTGAAAGGTCCCGGGTTCAATTCCGGTCAAGGGCATGTACCTTGTTTGAGGGCACATCCTCAGTGGGGAGTGTGCAAGAGGCAGCTGGTCGATGTTTCTAACTATCTATCCCTCTCAATTTCTGTCTGTGTAAAATTAATAAAATATATATTTTTTAAAAATCTTAAAAGAGCTTCATCAAGGAAATTTTGAGAATAAATGAATGTGAAAGTAAATTCACAAACTGACAAACTTTGAGGGGAATTCTTTCAAGAGATAGGTGAAGAGATGGCAGAAGGGGGGGTTCCTTTCTGAGAGAATAGAGAAGGTCCAAGAGTCCAGGAGAACCAGAAATTCTGGCCCCTGGACAGTGAGCATACCTGTCTGTACAGGTGCCATCAACCATTTGAGCAAGTGGATCTTTCAAGTGATGTTCAAACAAACCAGCAGGACCCATGTCTCAGGGTCAGAAATGATGCTTGTGGAATTGGCTCTGTCTCTCTTGAGAGGCTACCGCCAGATGAAGAGGGTGGATAATAACAATAAGCATTAAAAACAGGTTTACTATAAAAGTATGGGGTGGGAAAGAGGAGTAAAAAAAGAAAAACTACCCATAATCCTAATACCTAAAAATGACATGGCATAACAAGTGAAATTCTGCCATCTGAGTCTCCAGCCCAATTACTTATAGAGAATATGAATCATTTTTTACAAACTCAGATGTACAAGAAATAGTACCTTATTTTACATCAATTATATCCAATATTGAGCCTACAGCCACTCTCCTTATCCTATAAGGTTATTGGGAATTCAGTCTCAGTCACTCTTGTCAACCTCAGGGCGAGCAGGGACCCCAGGGTTTTATGTAGCACCAACTCCTGGGGAGGTCTCTTTAAGCCATTGGATTTTGGTCTCTGATAGTTACTGCAGAGGTGTCCATGGTCTCAGACCACAAGATTTCTCCCATTTTTGACTCCTCTGCTGCCTCTTATGAAGCTGGGACAATCTTTAGTTAGAATTCCCAGGCTCTAGGCCAGTCCATCTGAAGCCTTCCTCTCCCAAAGAGTGCTCCAGGACTCACCAACTTCTATCCCATCTCCATTTCAAAGGTCTTCCCTCCTTCCTCCTGTTCCTCCCAGAAGCCAAGTGTCATCTCCTCAATGGGTTTGTTTTATAAGATTTTGTTCTTGCAGACCCCTTTGGCTTCCGACCCTGTAACAAAATCTCCCTGTGGCAAGGGACCACAAAAAGACCCGATCATTTTCTAGCAATGGAGGAAATGAAGAAAAATAAGGAGGACAGATACAAGTGAATATTCCAAAAATTAATCCACCACACACTGTTAGTTTGGTGGGTATCTTTCCAGAATTTTCTTGTGCTTACAAAGCAAAATACCTATCTACACATAATCCTTTCCTTTTTAAACATGGGCAGTTGTAACTTGCCTTTTTCACCTCGTACAGCATAGATACCTTGCTGACTAACCTTACTTTATTTCATGACATTGGGTATGGCTCCACTGATGGATACTCAGGCTGATTCTATTACAGACAATGCTGCATTATGCACGCATGTGCATGTCTTTGTGCTATTATTTTCTATCGCCGCTTCCAAGAAGTGGACTGAGCGTGCTGGTTAAGTGGTTAATGAATTAAACACTCGGGTCTATTTGCACACTGCAGCATGGCTCTCTGCTTCCTACACTGGGCTCTAGCCGGCTGTGGCGAGTTGGTTACCGCAAGTTGGTTTTCAAGAAAGACGGAGCCTGAAATTGAATTCCTCCAGATCTTATATTTAGTTTGATAAAGGTGAGATAGTGGGTGCAAAAGTTATTTCAAACAGCTCTCTTGTGTTCCTCAGTGAGTAGAACGCTCACCATGAATGTTCCAGCAGCAAGAACCTGAGCTTTACCTGCCAAGTGACACGGGCAGGTCACTTCCTACTCAAGGTCTCAGGTACAAAATGGGGATGGAATAAACAGATTTCCTGCAATGATACTACATGTCATATGTTCTCTGAGTCCATGAACATAAGCTGTTCTAGAGCCATAATCAGTATCCATCGGCACCAGCTACTCTCAGAGTCCCCTTCACACTCCATATCGTTTACTCCTCTGTGCCCTTTGTCCTGATTGACTTGCAATCCTCAGACTTCCTGGGTTTGTGTCCTGCCTCTGCTACTTAAATCTGAGTGCCCTTGAGCAAGTTTCTAAAGCTCTCTGTGCTCCATTTTCCACATTTGTTTCAGTAGCACAGTGACAATCCTTATCTCATAAGACAGTTTTGGGGATCCAATGGCAATGAATGGGAAGCACTTAGTGAAACTGAACGAGTCAAAAGTGAGTCTGTGCCTAGCTGTGTGCACAGTGAGTGAACGAGAACTGACCCCTGGCTTTGCAGTGGAGAAAGATAGGCTGTTTTATTATGAATGGCGCCACCCAGGAGAATGGGAAAGTTAACGCTCAAAAGCCTGAACTCCTTGATAGCTTGCAGAATAGAGGTTTTATGGAGCAAAAATCATGTAGCATCATGACTAAGAGGGTTGGAGTTGTGGATCTCTCTGCTTGGTCCTTGGTTAGGCAAGAAGCTAATTTACATCTTCCAGTCATCTGCTTTCCTTCTGGCTGGGGTCGCCTCGTCTGCTTTCAGAGAGATGGTGGCGTAGATGTTTGCTTTGTGGGCTGAAATATCTAGAATGCATGCTAATACTACTAAATTATCTTGGTGCGCAGGGATGGAGCTCTACATCCTGTGACTCTTACTCATTGCATGCTATTACCATTTCTGCTGCCTTGGTTATTTATTTCCCCCGCAGTCTAACAGGCCCTAGGCTAAGCAATTTTTATGATGGTTAACAGGGTGCTACATGACTTCCTTCTTGTGGCTGCTATTCCAAGCTAGCTCATAACCTATTTTGTATTAAATATATTTTCAGAGGGTATCAACTTTCCAGCTTCAGTAGAGCAGTGCCTACCACACAATGCTTCTTTAATCAATGTCAGTCATTATTTTTATTATCCTTCAATAGCCACTTTAAGTGAGGGTTCTTTAAAGAAAACGTCCCTGAGACCCCAAGTGGGGTTATGGGCTCAGGCCCCTTCTTAACATATTACATATTATGGTGACATGTTCCATATATGAGCTTGTCTCTTCCTACGGACAATGAGCTCCAGGAGGGCAGCACAGTAACTTCCTCAGGCCTGCATCCCTGCATCTAGCACAGGGCGTGGCCTGCCTTTCTGCAAATAGGTAACAAGCAGAGACTTTGATTTTACTTATTTACAGGTAAACACTTTGTCTTAAGACTCACTCTGGGTAAAATGTAAATTCCATCCAACTGTAGTAATATACTTCCTTTATTCTAACACACACACTACCAGCCCTGCTGCCTTAAAACACACAGATGCATAAATGTGTTCACACACACACACACACACACACACACACACACACACACCACTTTTTAATGTTTCTGAACTCACATTAAGTTAGTCTTAACACTGAACTCTTTTATCATCCCTATCTGCCTTTCTTTCACAAAGCAAGCTATTAGTAAATAAGTGGTGGGTTCTACTATTACATGTGACAAAATATGCACTAGGTGAAAAATAAGTTAGACTCAGTTCTCAGTCCTCATTTGAGAAGAACGCAGTTTCCCGGAGTGCCTCGCCCCCACTATGGATCTCATACTCCCTCCCTCCAATACCACCCCCTCTTTACTGTAACACAGCCCCAGGACATGATTTGGCCCAATCTCACTGAGTTTCTCCTTCCGATCAAAGATGGGTAGGGTCAACTGTGGGTCCGAAGAGTAAAAGCAGACAGAAGAAACCATATTGGACAGAGGTCTGAGGCTCAAGATGGAGAAGCCAACTCAGATGTCAGGGTGAAGGAGCAAAGGAATGGAGGACGAGGGGCAACATTCAGGAACGGAATAAGAGGACTAAGAAAGTGGGGAGTAAGAATCCACCGTGGAGGTGCAGACCCTCCAGGAAGTCATCCCGCATGAGACGACCACTGTGTGGTGTGTGAGGGACGTGGCCTGGGATGGATACCCCAAAACCAAGATCCGGGCCAGCGGGGCTGATGACCACAGGGGGCCCGGCCCCAGGCATCAGATTGTGAAGGTGATGGAGTGGAGGCTGGACAATGAACCAAGGGCTCTGGGGGGTTTTTAGAAAAATACCTCTGGGTTGAAAGTAGAAAATTGGCTTGCTAATATCACTAAACCAGAAAAATAACTTTGGAGGGGGAAAAGTCACACACACATCAATGGGCTGTTGTGAGGAGTCAGTGAGATGCTAAGATATGGGTAATGATGATTTACTGAATACTTATTATGTTCCAGGGGCTTTCATGTACTTTGTCTTATTTCCTATAATAATCCTACAAGATAGGTGAGATATCATCCTTCCCCCCCCCCCCAATCACTCTTATTTAACAGATGCAAATTGAGTCTCAGTCTGGTGAAGGCACTTATGGTGTCCCATAGATAGAGAGAGAATATACAGGGTGTCCCCCTAAAATGTATTCACCGTAACAGCTGATTGCTCAATTGATGTTTCTTTCCTTTCAGATTTAACCTACTGGGATGAATAATTATTCAGAGTGTGTACGCATTTAGGGGACACCCTTATATAACCGTCATGCATGGACGATAATACTAGTTGTTTAACACCTGAGTCCTCTCCTTTCACTCTCCTGGCAGTACTAGCCACGGATGTCTTTAAAACCGTCTGCTTATTGAAGAGAAAGTTCTGGAAGAGTATTCCCTCTCTGCTGAGCTACAGGGATTTAACTGCTACTGTGCTCTTTGTGAATTTGATAGCTTCCTAATCCGTGGAGGCTGTGACCTTATTGTAATGTGTTGACTTCCTCTGCTGCCAGCGCCCCCCTCCTCTTCTCTCCCTCCCCCACCTCACTCTGCTTTCATTTGTGGCTGTCTCTCACAGTGACATTTCCTCCTCTACCTGATTCCCAAGATGATTTGTTTCTCATTTGAGCTTGAGCAGCCTAAGAGATAATGTCAAAATCCATCAATCACTGACAAGCTTTGTAAATAGCATCCCTCAGCTTTGCAGAAAGGATAATCTCTACTGCCCAGTCCCCTCAGGAGCAGCCAGCACCCCCTTCTTCCCCTTCCCCCCACCGCCCCACACCAGGAGAGAACCAGGACGTCAGAATCTTTCTTAGAATGTGGAATCTCATACCTGGGGGCAGGGAGGGATTTCAGTCACATAACACCTGAGTCCAAGTGCAGGAAAATGAGAGCTGAGGAGGTGACATCCCCTGGGAGTTCTGGGAACTACAGGTGAGGCATGGGAGCCCTTGATCAACATGAATAACCAAGAGCCCCTTCCGAGAGCCTCAGGAACAATACCTGGGCCTTGCTTTTTTCTCTCCCTCAGTATGGCCTTCTGTTTGGGCCAACAATGCTTTGGGTGGTGTGAATTGGTTTCTGAGATGAGATCTCATGGTCACCTCTTCTCTCAAGACAAGCAGCAGCCATGGCTGACTGTAGCCTGCTGTAGCTTTGCCTCATGTGTTTGTTTAAAAAAAAAGAAAAGAAATTAGTTGCAGCATTTCAAATGAGAGACTGACTGCATATGAAATTGCACATTTCTGATTTCTCTAGGAAAATCACATCAGATAATCTTGGCTGGCATTTCCGCTGCAAGAGGGAGCTGGAACTAAGGAATCTTTTCAGATGGGATGGCACTGTCTTCTATGTCCCAGTCCCCATGTGACTCCACACTCACATAGGTTATTTGCCTGCTTCCCTGAGCATTTGAGTTTTAACAGAGAAAATAGGGGGGAAAATCACAATGAGAAGTTAATTAACATGCTCAACGTCACATGATTGGTAAGTGGTGACATCACAATCTGAGGTTGGGATTCCCTGGCTCCCAGTTCTGTGACCATAAAATTTCACTCTGCATTCCTACCCCACGGGCCTCCCCAGGGATCCAGTCCCCTTATGAGCAGACTGCCCACACATTCCTGCTTCCCCAGGGAACCTGAGGCTCTGGCAGGCCCCACAGAGTTGATCTTTTACCAACTGCTGTACTTGACACCAGAAAACCCCAACTGTAGTCTTGCTTTTCTCTTCCCCTGGCTGGCATCCTCCCTGCTCTCTGAATCCCAAACGAACATATATGATACTCAAATAGGAGAGGAGAAACTGCTTTGTATCATGGATCTTGCCCTGTGCATTGAGGTTCAGGGGTGAAATGGCTCTCAGTCCTGCACTCAGCAGCCATCTGTACTCTATACATCACTGGCCTGAATTTTCAGCCCCATCAAATTCTTTAAGGCATCTGGTCCCAATCTTTGTGGTTGCCTGAGTATGTTTTTTATATCCCAGGAGCTATTGCCATTTTTAACCTGTGCTTTATGGCTCCCACCTCCCCATCACCCTTAATTGCTCTTGCAGTACATAGTTTTGTTTGAAGAGTCTTTCCTCTCTGGATTGTTTCTGAGAGCCCTCAGGGGCTGTGTGGATAACAGACATTTGTCCTCCGGGTTTCTGCATGGCATCTGCCTAGTTCTGTCAAAGCATGCTGGACACCCCAAATCTCCCACTGGACACCACTGCCAAGAGGTGTCAAGGTCATATGGGCTTCCATGCAATGGTGGTTACAACAGATGCTCCTCTCTCATATTTTGTGTTTCGGCATTGCTATCAAACTGCTGGTAGCCTCGTCGCTTTAGAGTCTTATCTTGGCTGGTTTTTATCACAGCAGCCCTCTGCCTCTGCCTGCACTTTGTTTCATAAGGTCCAGAGAAAATGCCATGGGGCACTGGGCTGGAGGTATAATACTGAGCCAGGGTTTGCCTCTCTTCTTCAATAACAAAGGCTTTAAGTGAAGGCTATAAAAAGAGATAAGGAAGGTCACTTCATAATGCTAAATGGATCAATACAGTAAGAAGATATAACTCTGGTAAACATATAAGCACCCAATACAGGGGCACCCGAATACTTAAGAAAACTTCTGGAAGAAATCAAGGGAGAGATATAAAACAATACAATCACGGTAGGGAACTTTAATACCCCCACTGACATCACTGGATAAATCCTCTGGCCAAAGAAACAGCAATCCTGAATGACTCACTAGATCAGATTGACTTAATTGACATCTTCAGAACATTTCACCCCAAAGCTACGGAATATACATTCTTCTCAATGGGACATTTTCAAAGATAGACCACATATTGGGTTACAAGCAAAGTCTCTCCAAATTCAAAAAAATTGAAATCATATCAAGCATCTTTTGAGACCACAATGGCATAATATTAGAAATCAACTGCAATAAAGAGTAAAAAAAAAATTCGAACACTTGGAAGCTGAATAACATGTTATTAATCAATGCTTGGGTTACCAAAGAGATCAAAGAAGAAATTAAAAACATCCTGAAAATTGATGACAATGAAAACACAACAATCCAAAATCTGGGACACAGTGAAAGCAGTCCTAAGAGGGAAGTTCATAACTCTGTAGGCCTACCTCAAAAAACAAGAAAAAAAATGGTAATAAGTTATCTAACCCTGAAACTTAAAGAACTAGAAGAGAGTAATAAGAAAGGCCCATAGTATCCAGAAGGAAGGCAATAATAAAGATTAGAGCAGAAATAAATGACATAGAGATAAAACAAACAAAACACACACACACACACACACACACACACACACACACACACACCAATACAAAAGATCAATGAAACCAGGAGCTGGTTCTTTGAAAGGATAAACAAGATTGATGAACCTCTAGTCAGTCTCACCAAGAAACAAAAAGAGAAGAACCAAATAAAATCAGAAATGAAAGAGGTAAAGTAACAACCAACCCCACAGACATACAAAGGATTGTAAACAATACTCTGAACAACTCTATGCCAACAAACTGGACAACCTTGATGAAATGGACACATTCCTAGAAAAATATAAGCTTCCAAAACTCAATTAAAAAAACCTGGATAGGCTGATAACTACTGATGAAATTAAAACAGTAATCAAAAAGCTTTCAGCAAACAAAAGCCATGGACCTGATGGCTTCACAGGGGAGTTTTACCAAACATTCAAAGAAGAACTAAAACCTATCCTTCTCATACTATTTCAAAAAATTTCAGAGGAAAGCACACTTCCAAGCTCTTTCAATGAAGCCAGCATTACCCTAATCCCAAAACCAGATAAAGACCCTACAAAAAAAAAAGAGAATTATAAGTCAATATCCCTCATGGACATAGATGCTAAAATCCTCAATGAAATTCTAGCAAATCGGATTACATTACAAAGATCAGACACCACAACCAAGCAGGATTTATTCCAGGGATGCAAGGCTGGTACAATATCCACAAATCAATAAATGTGACATATCACGTAAACAAATTGAGAGACAAAAATCATATAATCATATCAACTGATGCAAAAAAGGCATTTGACAAAATCCAACACACTTTCTTGATAAAAACTCTCTGCAAAGTGGGAATAGAGGGATCATACCTCAACATAATAAAAGCCTTACATGAAAAACCCACTTCTAGGAATATATCCCAAGAAACTAGAAACAACAACCAGAAAGGATTTATGCACCCCTATGTTCATAGCAGTACACTTCACCATAGCTAAGATTTGGAAACAGCCTAAGTGCCCATCAGCAGATGAGTGGATTAAAAAGGAGGAATTCTTACCATTTGCAACAGCATGGATGGAACTGGAAAGCCTTATGCTAAGTGAAATAAGCCAGTCAGTGAGAGATAAATACCACATGATATCACTCATTTATGGGATATAATGAACAACATGAATTGATAAACAAAAACAGATCCAGAGACAGAGAAGCATCGATCAGACTGTCAAACCTCAAAGGGAAGGTAGGGGATGGTGGGGGTATAGGGGAGAGGTCAACCAGAAGGACTTGTATCCATGCCTAACCGATGTATAAGCCTAACCGATGAACACAGACAACAGGGGCTGAGGGCATGAATGTATGTGGGGGGATTAATGAGGGGATGAGGACACATATGTAATATCTTAATCAATAAAGAAATTAAAAAAAAAGAAAAACTTACAGCCAACATCATACTTAATGGGCAAAAACTAAAACCATTTCTCCTAAGAACAGGAACAAGACAGGGATGCCCACTTTTACCATTCCTGTCCGACATAGTACTGGAGGCGCTAGCCATAGCGATCAGACAAGAAGAAGAAATAAAAGGCTTCCAAATTGGAAAAGAAGTAAAATTGTCATTATTCGCAGATGACATGATATTGTACATAGAAAACCCTAAAGACTCCATCAAAAAACTGCTAGAATTAATAAATGAATTCAGCAATGTAGTAGGATACAAAATCAACATCCAGAAATCTATGGCTCTTTATACACCAATAATGAACTCACAGAAAGAGAAACAAAATTTAAAAAATCCCATTTACCATTGCAACAAAAACATTAATATACCTAGGAATAAATTTAACCAAGGAGGTATAGGACCTGTATTCATAAAATTACAGGACACTGAAAACAGAAATTTCAAATTTCCTTAGGGAAGAACCTTATGGTTTCCGCTTGTACCAGTGTTGCCCTCTGATCCAAGAAGCCTGCCCCTTCCATGTCTGTATCTGTGGACCAAAGGCAGTCAGTCCAGAGAGAAGGTCGATGTGACCATATTTTTTTTTTCCATTTTCATACATTCACTTTGTACCTTTCTGGAGGTACAAAGGTGAGGGAAGGTACTCAAGCGAAGCAGTGATTTTTTTGTTTTGTTTTGTTTTTAAAAAAATATATATTTTATTGATATTTTACAGAGAGGAAGGGAGAGAGAGAGAGAGAGAGAGAGAGAGAGAGAGAGAGAGAGAGAGCTAGAAATGTCGATGAGAGAGAAGTATCGACCAACTGCCTCTTGCACACACCCTGCCGGGGATGTGCCCGCAACCAATGCACATGCCCTTGACCGGAATCGAACCCGGGACCTTTCAGTCCGCAGACCGATGCTCCACCACTGAGCCAAACCGGTTTCGGCCGAAGCAGTGATGTTTAGCAAACAATCTCGGTAGCTAACAGTTCTGAACAGTTCCTGTGTGTATGGAGTGTGTCACAGGAATCATCTCACCTAATATACACCACAAGATCTTATCAGTGCTTGTGATTAGCCTCATTTCCCGGTGAGGACGTCAGTTTCGGGAGCTGGTTTAAAAAGTGACAAGAAAGCAGGATTTGCCGAAACCAGTTTGGCTCAGTGGATAGAGCGTTGGTCTGTGGACTGAAAGGTCCCAGGTTCGATTCCGGTCAAGGGCATGTGCATTGGTTGCGGGCACATCCCCGGCAGGGTGTGTGCAGGAGGCAGCTGGTCGATGTTTCTCTCTCATCGATGTTTCTAACTCTCTATTCCTCTCCCTTCCTATCTGTGGAAAATCAATAAGATATATTATTTTAAAAAAAAAGAAAGCAGGATTTGGAGTCAGAAGATCTAGCTTTGAATCCTGTGTCAGCACTATACTAATTTCTTGACCTAAGGCACATCTTTTTATGGCTCTGAGTCACAGGTTTCCCCATCTGTAAAGGAAGGATAATGGAGAACCACATAAAGAAGTGGAGGAGCAGGTGGTGGGGTGTGTGTGTTCTAAGGATTAAATGAAGGAATGCATCTGAAATGTTCTGGAAACTCGACTGCACGACACACTTAAAAGGGACTATTATTAGTAAGGCAGAAAACTGCGGGAATGACCTTTTGGCCTTTGCCTGGTTCCCATGATGTTTTAGGCAGGCCATTGTTTGCACAGCACTTTCATGTTCTTAATTTGTAGTGCATATGTTTGCATGTTTTACCTTTTAGGTGGCACCTTGAGTCTAGGGTGTGTCTTTCAAGTTTCTTTACGTGTCTTAGAAAGGATGGGTGCCTAATGAATGCTAGCTATACAGATGGAAATTCAGGCCTTTTGTGCATCTGTCTTTTATGTTTTTTGTCACAATGTTTTTACATCGTCTGGAGACCTCTTCACAATGAGGGCGAAAGCCTTTGAAAATCTCAAAAAGCCCTGGATAAATGCAAAGGTATTAAATGTAAAGAGGCGCTATTATCACTAATGCTATTCAAATGTATAAGTAGTATTGGGGATAATAAATCTATAAGAAAAAAAAAGCTTTTATTTATGTTTTCTTCTTGGGACTTGGCAAGTGCATTCTATATGGGTCATGTTTCTACTTTTCTGCTCGCTGTGTGCCTGAGGCACATATTGAAATATCAAAAAAAGAAAGGGAGGTATAACAACATGAAATCACAAAATGTTGGAGCGTAGAGATCGTTATGTTCAGCCCTGTCACTTTACAGATGAGAAGACTAACTCTAAGCGACATAAAATGACTTGCCTAAGGTCACACAGCGAAATAGTAACTTTATGTCATTATTTCTCCTCAGAAGAATGTCTAGTTTGTTGGCATTTCCTTGGAAAGAGAACAATTTTTAAAATAAAACCCTTTCTTCCAAGGGCCATTGCCATGGATCTTCGGCTCACTGATGGAAATGAGGCTGTGGAGGGAAAGTGAGGAAGGCCTGCTGGCCACCTTGCTTTTGGCTCACTCTAAATGCACCATTCATGTAGCTAATCACGTGACAGCAAAAACACATTCATCCAGGTGAATTTCTTCATATTAAATATCAAATCATTTCATTAAAATCATTATTTCTTTTCTAGCATCTGTAGTTTATTTCATTTTTAAATATATTTTTATTGATTTCAGAGAAGAAGGGAGAGGGAGAGAGAGAGAGAAAATATCAATAATGACAGAATCATTGATTGGCTGCCTCCTGCATGCTCTCTACTGGGGATCGAGCCCACAACCCAGGCATGTGCCCTTGACTAGAATCAAACTTGGGACCTTTCAGTATGCAGGCTGACGCTCTATCCATTGAACCAAACTGACTAGGGCTCATTCTTATTTTTCAGAGTCTCCATTCTAAGAACCCATCTATTTCCAGTCAAACACACTAAAAGGAATTCTGCTCCCTAGTGGCTGGAAGAACTTCAAGTGGAGTGCATCTAAACCAGGATGAAGCCATTCCCTTGGTTTTCTTCTGGGTGGTCAGTTCAGGTTCGTGCTTGATTGAATGTTTTGTAGGGGAGAGGTCAAATAAAGAGAGGCTCATGAGGCCATTTTTAATAAGAATTTTTTTTGACAAAATGGTAGGTATTAGTCAGATAAATCCCATCTTCCATATTTACTAAGAAACTTGCAGTAAAATACACATTGTTCACCATTGAGGGCATGAGAAGGGGGATGGGGGAACCATGGAGGGATAAGGACACATTTGTAATACCTTAATCAATAAAGGTGGGGGGGATGAGTAAAAAAAAAAGAGTGAATTGTGTAGGGAAAATATAAAAAAGTGTAGAATCCCACTTTGGGATGGGCAGAATAAAACCCATGGATGCATATGAGCATTAGCTTATGGGTAGGGTTGAAGGATTTATCAAATAAATTACAAGATACCGAGTTAAATTTGAATTTAAGTAAACAAATATTTTTTTTTAAATTTAAGTTTTTTCATGCAGTTTTTGAACATACTCATATGAACTGATTATTCAGTATTTATCTGAAATTAAAATTTCAACAGGGCATCCTGTTTTTTACCTGGCACTCCAACTATGGGTTAGGTTGGGTGGGGTTTCTACAATCAGAGAGGGAAATAGGAAGTAAGCAAAGGCCCCAAAGAAACAGATTTCAAGGTCTATTTGAGGAATAGAAAGGGAAAAAGTGGGAATGCAGTATAGGGAGTGTTGGGAGTTGTCTGAGCAATGAGGCAGAAAAATAATCTAAAACCAGATCCCAGGAAGCCACAGATTTATGGCTTTCCATTCATTTCCAAATCAGTCTTACTGATTTATGCTCTGTCAGCAATGGAGAGCTCTTCCGTATGTTAAAGAGAGGGAAATCATGTGCTTCCCCAACTAGACCATCCATCCCTCTATCCATTCATCAACTATATCAATATGACATATTAGAAATTTATATTCTTCTTCTGCATTGCACTCGCTAAGTGTTGTTGAACAAATCACCTAGATTCACCCCCAAGCAGTTTGGCTCAGTGAATAGAGCCTCGGCCTGTGGACCAAAGAGTTCCAGGTTCAATTCTGGTCAATGGCATGTACCTATGTTGCAGGCTCCTCCCCAGCCTGGGCCCTGGTTGGGCTCTTGCAGAAGGCAACCAACCAACCAACTAAACAAACAAACAAACAAATCACACAATTGTTGAACAGACAAGGCCACCTTGAATGCTTTCTTGATAACTTGTTTGAAGGTTCCAGGACTGTATGTAGGGATTCATACCCTTGTTACCCTAAAACAGCCATGTCAGTCTGTCCATTTCATCCTTTTGCAAAAGCATTGGACTTTATCCCCGTGTTCTCATCAGTGAGTAAAAACTACATTCCTGCCAAAACCGGTTTGGCTCAGTGGATAGAGTGTCCGTCTGTGGACTGAAAGGTCCCAGGTTCGATTCTGATCAAGGTACGTACATTGGTTGCAGGCACATCCCCGGAGGGGATGCCCTGGTCGATGTTTCTCTCTCATCGACGTTTCTAGCTCTCTATCCCTCTCCCTTCCTCTCTGTAAAAAAAAAAATCAATAAAATATATTTTTTAAAAACAAACAAACAAAAAGAACACATCCCTGTCTTTTGTCAAGTCAGTCAATTAGTGTGTAGGTGGGTGTTGCTGATTGCATCATGTATTACAATGCGGGTTTGCATTCATTATTTCCATTGACCCTTCAAGGAACTCATTCTGCCACGAGAATGGATTCTGCTATCGCTCTGCTAAGATAGATTGGGTTGGGGGTAAGAGATCGGAGGTAGTGAGCCCACCAGGAGGCTGCTGTGAGAGTCCAGGTGACACAGGAGGTAGACCTGAACCAGAGTAGTGGAAAGCAGAGCTAAAAATAGGAGGAATGAATGGAAAGACATGGCACAAATAAAAACAAAGGGCAGTTCTGACACCCACGTTTCAGGCTCCTTGACACTGCTTCCATTTCCTCTGGGGACATGTCCTGGATGAGGGTGAAACCGGATGTGCCTTGGAAGTTTCAGATGACACCACCCCTAAGTTTCCATTGGATAAAGAAAGGCCCAAAAATAGCCTCTGGTCCCACAGGCTAGTGATTACTGGGACTCGGATTCCTGTTTGGAAAACGCGAGGAAGAAGCCAGACGTTTGCCCACTCACCCTCTCACCAGCTGACCTGCGACATCGGTGCCTGCTGACTCAGAGTGTTTGCCAACTTCGATTAGCCCCGTGGCCTGGCTCAGCCGGGCACGTCCTGCACTGCCGCTAAAAGAAGCCTCCAGGGAGGGCCTGTGGGACTAGAGCCCTTTTCTTTCCTACTAAGTGTCAATCCAGACACTGACTGCTTGGAAGTTTGAGGTAGGGGTGGGGAGAGATAACAGTAGTAGAGGAAGCAGAAGACAAAGCCCACTGTTAACTTAACTGTGACTTATGAAAAAGAGAAAACGTGCCAAATAATCCTTGTGGGTGACTTGTTTTTCTCCTCTTTGTTTGGACCTTGTAAAGTCCTCTGGAGTCCAGCAGAGCGAGATGGGCTTCAGTGAGGTGCTGTGTGGGAGTTTGTAGCCGGCTCAGATTAGGCTGGTGGGATTTGGCACAGAGGACGACCTGCCTGCTCTCTGGCCCCTGGAACTCTGTTCTTTGTACCATTGGGACAGGTGATGCTCATGGACAGGCTGAGCCCTCCCCTAGCAGGTAGCAATGCTCTTGTTCCAGGGAATGTGAAGGAATGTGAGAACACCAGGTCAGGATTCAGGGTGAGAGGGAGCTTTGTGGTCATCCCATTCTGACTCTAGGTTGATTTTAGTATCAAAGGCTGTTTTTCTTGTGTGTGTGTGTGTGTGTGTATGTGTGTGTGTGTGTGTGTGTGTGTGTGTGTGTGTGTGCTTTTTGTTTTTGTTTTGTGGTTGGGCTCTTACTTATATTTCCTCTAGGATTACAGTTCTGTCTAGTCAATTGCCAGCATTACCAGCATTAGAATCCCTGGCCACCAGGATAGGACCCTGCTTCCCGTGAGTGGAATTCTCTGCTACTTCTGACTGGTGCTTACCTGGAGGAAGAGGAATCTGGGGCAGTGGTTCTAGCCTGGCTGGTCAACAGAACCACTGGGAAGCTTGGGGATTCTGAGTTAACTCATCTGGAATTGGTCTGGGAATAGGTTTGTGTTTATTATTATTATTATTATTATTATTATTATTATTATTAAGTTGCCCAAGTGATTTAAATGTATAGATCAGGATCGAGAGCCACAGGTCTGGTGGTTACGATTGGGGACCCTGGTGTTCACAGTGACATGGATGGGTCTTGAGGACATAATTGATGTTGAGTGAAATCAGGGAAGTCAGACAGAGACAAACCTATGTGTACCACTTTTAGGTGGAATCTGAAATAGCTGAACCCATAGAGACAGACTAGAATGGTAGATTCCAAGGGCTTGGAGTGGGGGAAATGGGAAAATAACTGGTTAGAGTACAAACTTCCAGCTATAAGATAAATAACTCCTCTCAAGGAGTTATCTAATGCGCAGCATGATGATAATAAGTAATAATACTGGACTGTATACTGGAAAGTTGCTAAGAGAGTAGATCTTGAATGTGCTCACCACAAAAAGAAATGGTAACTGAGATTGTGATATGTTGTGCTAGCTACCATGATGCTGATAATCATTTTGCAAGGTATCAAATCAACATATTTTTCATCTTAAACTTACACAATAGTATGTCAATTATATCTCAATAAGCTTGGAGGGTATACCAGAAAATATAGAATTATACAAAGAATGTCAAGAGATTATTAACATAGGGATAGCAGTAAATTTACTAAAAATTTTAGGTAACATATGAACAATTTAAGAAAATAAAACAATGCTTATTTGAAAAAAAAAGGAGATTGGGGGCCTTGGGATTAGATGGACGTGGCTTCAAATCTGACTTCACTGTTTATTAACTGTGTGACCTTGGGGCTAGTTATTTAGCCTTGTGTGTTGTCAGTGTCCTTGTCTCTAAAATTACTCCTATCGCGTGGTTGACATGGACTTTAGACAGCATGCAAAGCATCTAGCATGGCATCTGGTACAAAATAGGGATGTATTACTACTGCCTGTTGCCAAACTATTTTTCTTGTGCTCAACCAATGCCTCGAGTAATTATCCCTTACTGGGCTTCTGGAATTGGATTATCTGCCTGCAGCCCTCAGGTGCCTCACTCTACGAAAGTGTCTGAAGAATATTCTTTACCCCTTTTCACACCGAAATTCTGCTCACACCCAGTCCTCAACACTTTGACTTTGCTGCTTAGCCTATCACCTATAGCAGTGGTCGTCAAACTTATTAGTCGACAGAGCCAAATATCAACAGGACAACGATTGAAATTTCTTTTGAGAGCCAAAAACCGACTTCTGCGCATGGGCCACAAAGTTTTAATTGCACTGGACATGCGCACCCACACGTGGTATTTTGTGGAAGAGCCACACTCAAGGGGCCAGAGAGATGCATGTGGCTTGTGAGCCGCAGTTTTCCGACCACTGACCTATTAGATCTGTTCTTGAGAAACCAGATAGCAAACCTAGTTCATCTCTTGGGTCAGTTCTAATCAATTGGTAGTGCTATACAGAGCACAGCCGTAAGGGACTGAGGCTAAAACTAAGGATCATGAGTGACATCCCCCAGGAGAACGAGGAAGGGATGGCACCCCTCTGCCCATGTTGGTGTCCAGGGCGACAGCAGACCCAGGAGCCTGGACCACTGCTCTTTCTCTCCTCCGCCAACTCCAAACACAAGACAGCTCAGTACATTTTTGACCTGGGGAGGATTGGGCATTCCTGAATTCAGGAAGCGGTTCCAGAATACTGTCCTGGTAATTCACAGGAAGCCCTTCTGCTCTGCTCTGAGGTGGAAGGGGTGACAGCTGTCCCATTTCCAGGTATTGGAGACAGTTGGCACAGAGCTCTAGAAACCCTGTCCTGGATTGTTCGGCACTGGGCAGTGTGGTGCCAACCTTTGGAAGGGCCTCCGTGCAACATGAGCCTCTTTGCATGTTAACCCTTGAGAGAGCCAGCCCATGTTCTCTTGAAAGCTAGGAAGCGTGAACACCCCGGGCACTCCTCCTTTCTGAGGGAAGCTCAGATGCTCTTAGGCATGTAGCTCTTTTCCATTTCTTCTGTTTTCACGGTTCTCCAGTTTCATGCGTTTCCATGTTGCAGTGGTTAGTGGAGGGGCTCCATATCCAAACTGCCTGGAAACCCTGCTACTCACCAGTATGGGACTTTTGGCTACTTAATTGAACTGTGCCTTCATTTCCTCATCTACAAAATGGGAGTACAATCTGGGTGAGTGGGTCGGGGCTGGGAGGAAGTGTATGGGGAAGGGGGAAATGGGAGATATCTGTAATACTATCAATAAATAAAAATATATTAAAAAATAAAACAGGAGTACAAATACTGCCACATGGGCTATGGATTGTTGGAAGGATAAGTGAGTGAATCCACATCATGTGGCCCTGGCAGTGCCTGCTTACAGTGAGCACCGGTCATTATAATTGAGTAATGGGCTGGATGACAGGCCGCTGAACGGTGAGAGAGGACCTTCCCGATGGGCCACGGCTGTTTTTAGAAATGTGACCGGGGCTTCTTGCTCCTCTTTCAGACCATGCGAGCTCATCCACTCCACCCTGGCTTCAGTCATTTCCATTCAGCTGGGAGGGACACGTAAGGATAATGGGCTTCATTTGGAATGCACAGTCTAGAAAAATGTCTTTTATTGCCGTGTAGCTCCTTCTCCATTTGCCTAAGTGTGTGTAGTGGCTGCATCTTAACTGCCACGGAGTATTACCAGTGGGTAAACAAGAGTTGCCTCTCTGCATCTTCCAGAACAGTCGAGTGGCCCTGGATGCGGGTGGAGCACACGGGAAATGAGACCCCCTCTAAGGGCCAGAGAAGAGTCTCAGATACCTGCACTAGGTGGGCCCCGCTCGTCTGTCAGAGGAGGAAGAGCCTGTGAACACTTTTTGGGACTTGTCCACGCGACCCAGAACTCCTCTAAGTGATTTATGTGTATTATTAGCTCATCTAGATCCTATGAGGTAAGTGATAATATTTGTTTACTTGTCCTTTACACGTGAGGAAATTGGGGCAGAGAGACGTTAAGTACCTTTCCCACACAGCTTTAGTAGCAGAGCTGGGGTTCAGACTTGAGCACCTATCCTCTCAGTTACCACATTAGGCTGCCTTCTGGGAGGTGAGAAGTTGAATGCCAGAAAAAAAAAAACCAAAAAAAACCCCCCAAAGATTGCCAAAGTCCTCAGAAGAGAAGATGGGCATGCAGTGGGTGCTGGAGTGGATTGAGATGGAAAGAAAATGGGGGTTTCTCAAGCATCTGGGCCCAGAGAGCAGCTGGAACAAGGAATCCCGGACCTTCCTGTGCCAGGGAGACCTGTCTCGTGTGCTGGCCAAAGCCCCGCTCAGCGTGGCCTTCCCTGTGGTCTGCTTTGAAGAAGTCTGCTATTGGCTGTGGTGCTGTCCTGACTTATCACGTTACACCCTTGTTTTCAAGGCCATTGTCTCAAGAAAGAAGATGTATCCAGAGTGCTGGGGATGGGGGTACGGCAAGCTGAAGGCTGCCTATCCTTGATGATGTCATGAACCCCAAGGAGCTGCTATAAACAGTGGCTCCCCAGGATGCAAACCCCACGGTTTGATGCAGGTGTTCCTGACTCTGCCACCCGGCACCACATGGGCTCTCCCTTTGCGAGGTGCTGTGTAATAGGGAGTGACAGCAAACACAGGCCAGTATCGTCTGTCTGGGAAAGTGTCATTCAGAGCCAGGCAGAAAATTCGCATCGTGAATCTTTGGACACGTTCCCCAAGGCCTGATTGTCAAACAATTGGTAACGTTTTCATAGTCACATATGAAGTGAGAACCTTCACCGGGGCATGTCCTCCCCTCCCCCAACTCCCATGATTTCAATCTTGTGACGAGTGCCCAACAGGAAAACATCCATGATGAAGGAGGCAGGAGATGAACAGTGAATTCTCAGAATGGTCCCCAGCCTTTAGGTGCCTGAAAAATCTCTTTAAGCTCTCACTTTCTCTCTCACTACCACGGATGAAGCAGGAAGAATGAATGATAGTCTCTGAAAGCTGAAATGTATCTCCAACACCTTCCAGGTCAGTCTCCCCCTTGACAGACAAAGGCTGGAGGCTGAGACCGGAAATGGCTTAGCCAACCAACCTAATGGCTAATCTACCAGGACTCCTGGCTCCTAAGGCAGGTGGGTCAGAATTCAGGTTGCCATATCACCTGAGATGGGTAATGTGGACACTCTCCACCCCAGCCCATAGACAGAAAATCTCCAGATGCCGTTTTCAGTGTCTAAACTATGTGCGCGTACACACACACACACACACACACACACACACACACCACACATTATGTCATTATCCTACTTCCAGACACCAGTTCCTACAACCAGAGGAAGGTTGGCCACGGAGACTGGAGAAGCCCTTTGCATTCACAGTGTGGTCATTCTGCAGGGGCAAGCCTGGGACTCCCCCCCACCTGGAAGTTCATGGCTGATGAATTCAGGAAGCTTATTTAATTGGTGACCAACATAGCAGTTTCCCAGAGAGAGGGCCGGGTTGGCAGGTGCAGAGCCCAGCTCCCCAGATGGGATAATCTTTTCCTTATTAATTTGCTGCATGCTGACTCTCATTTCTCACAGTCGTTCCAAACGTGTTACAAACGACCACATGCTCTGGGTCCTGAATCCATTGCTGCTGTCGCTTTGAAAGGAAAAAGCGTTGCCCAAACACTGCAGTGAGCCCTGCCGGCACACGTTTCACGGTGGCCTTGAAGTCACCAGTGCTCCCCCCCCCCCCAAGCCCTGAGCCCTGCTCCACCGGGGACACCCACTGTCTGCTCCCGTGTTTCTTAGGAAACGGAAATCTAGATGGCCAGAATGTTTTCCGGGCCATATCAGAGTTCTCATTTGGGGGGCTGCCCTATCTTGCTCTTCTCTGGAGCACATGGCAGGCTGGTGGTCTATGGCCCTTCGTCCAGTGACTCTCAAACTTGAGTGGGTGTCAGCGTCCACCTGGAGGGCTTGCTTAAAAACACAGGCTGCCGGGCCCCCAACCCCAGAGCTTCTGACTCTACAAGTCCGGGGGCCTGAGACTATGGGTGTCTCACACGTGCCTGGAGATGCTGGGAGGCCCACCGCCGTGTCCAGTGAGGGTGCACGGGGCTGCTCCCTCCAAGTAACACTGCTCCGCATCTTCTGAGGAAGTCACTGTTGTTTAGAGGGTTTCTGGTTTGCTTCGTGTCTTTCTCCTCTCCCCTCCCTCATATAGGTTAAATCCCAGCTCAGAAACTTTTATTTTTTAAATATTAGGGCTCAATGGAGACTGTAGTTGACTAAATACATTTGAATGAGTATTGCAGTACTTGATACAGATTTTTCCAAAACATGAGCACTTCAAGCTAGACAAAAATATTCCCCCTGGGTTCAGCCATTCTACACAGATGCGCTCATGGGTTCTAAGGAACCTTCTGGACAGAACAGTCCCAAAGAAGTGCTGTGCATGGCCTCCGCATGCAGAGCACACGCCTTCACCTCAGTCTCTCAACCAACCCTGTTGTGGTCACTTACAGGCTTATGGCATGCCCTGTCATTAACTGCAGTGTTTCGTGGGGGGTATTTTAGGACAGAGGAGCTTTTTTTTTTCCCCCATAGGAAAAGTACTTTTGCTTTTACAGATGTAAAAAATTAGCAACCAACACTTAAATATGCAATGAATGCGCAAGTCCTGTTTAGCATATGTAGGGGTAAGGGGGTGGGGTGGGGGGAAGGGAGTAGACTTATCTAATTGGAAGACCAGTTTTTATAGTTCCATTCTATTGACATTAGCAAGCATACAGGATTGTTACTCAGATAAGCAAATGTCAGGTCGGGGAGGTCCTGATCTAGTGTTTTATGCCTAGTAAATCATTATAGGGCTTCAGGTAAAGGCCTATGGAAATCCTAGAGTGTCACATACATGATTCTTTTTTTTTTTTTTTAAGAGGAATATGTGTAAAATCACAATATTTTTGTTACTATTTAGACATATTCCTCAGGCATCTATTCACATATCAAAAAGCAAGGAGGCTGTCTTGAATTAAAAGGGTGGCTAGAATTGAGGACACAGAAGGAGGTACTTGGGATAGGTACTTGGGACAGATGGGCAGGTGGCTCATTCATTTGGTGGGATGGACATAAACACCGGTTGCTTCGGAGTGGCTGCTCCTACTCCAGTCACTGAACTGGCTCTTAGGTGGGGACTCACAGAAAACCAACCACCAGTGGCTTAATGTAGACAAGAGTTAGATTCCCACCTCTTTCTCTCCCTAAACTAGCCAATCAACCAACAGCCTTTAAAACAATTTTTTTAAAAAACAAACCCACAGCTTAAAAAAAAAAGCCCAGATTCCATCACTCATTTTGCTGGTCAACATTTTGAAGTTCGA
This sequence comes from Vespertilio murinus, assembly GCA_963924515.1. Taxonomy (NCBI): domain Eukaryota; kingdom Metazoa; phylum Chordata; class Mammalia; order Chiroptera; family Vespertilionidae; genus Vespertilio; species Vespertilio murinus. The sequence continues at coordinate 148,724,444 of OZ004709.1, forward strand.
TCAAATCCATAGATGATTACTCTTTCTAGGCTAAGTACTTTACCTGCATTTATGTAGATATGTTGTTTCTTATCTCAATTGTTAACACTCTTTACGTAACAATGGCTTGTCAAAATGCAGCCATTTCCACTGACTTACAGAATACGCTTGATGTGAGAATATGGAGGAAATGGTATGTCATACTTTGGGCATAAGCTCTGGTACGGCAAGCGTGCTGGCTGAACTAAGGCCAGGTCTGAAGCCTTTGGTTGCCAGGCCTACGGTGTTTGACATTTTACCTAGAGTCTAGTAACCACCAAATGAATAGGAATAATTTCACACTGATCTGTTCTAAAAGGTAGTTCCCATTCTCACTCAGAACTGTGATAGTAGCCATAGAGGTAGTAAAGCTAATAAAAAGAAAACTTCATAGACACCACTAAGGACCACAGAGGCTAACCAAGAAACAATAGGTCAAAGCAATGGTCTGGGTTATTTCCCGGCATCTTAATGATTAAACAGGTTTAACTGCTTGTACCAGGAAATGGAGTACAAGTTAGCTACTCCCACTAACTTGAAGTTGGTTGGTATAGTAGATGCCTCTATTTTTTGTTTCTTTCTTCGACCTCATCTTTTAATGAAAACTTCATTATATTTACCAAATTCCTTTCATGGCAAGTAATTCACATTTTATTGTCATTTCTTTTTCTTTTTCTTTCTTTTTTTTTTTTTTTTACCATCTCAACAATGTTTTAGTCTTCCTGGACGATGAACATTGTTTAAGCCTGAAGTTTACTAGAGTTCTAATTCCACGGCCCAGTTCAGGCTTTGGTTGGCAGTGGAAGATTGCTCTTAGAGTTTAGAGTACTTTGCAACTTTACTGGTCAGATTAGGATTAATTCATCTCATTCGATCTGCTCCTCCCCCTACACAACACAAGTTAATGTTTGTTATGACTTTCTTGATCCTTATTTATAAGACAATACAAGAGGAAACCATGTGTGTGTGTTTGAAAGAGAAATGATACATTGCGCAGATATAGTTCACCACGTTCTGGGATGGGTTGACTGTTCAAATGGAGAGTCGGAAGAGTAGGAACAGATGCTTTTTTTCCTTAATGGCTCTTTCTCTCATTTAAAATCCTTCCATTTATTTCCCTAAGATTTAGTGATAACTTTAAACACTTTAACTAAATTACCCAGCGGCTTGGCAGCCATCACAGAGGCAAATCTTTTTAGAAATCCTAGCAATCTGTTAGATCGTGGGTACTGTGACACAAAATCTGTGTGGCTCCGTGCACAAAAATTAAATCAGTGCAACGGATACAAACGCATAATGCAAATGGCACCGTCTCCGAACCGAGGGTACATGACCCGCCTCTAAATATTGAATTTTATTTATTTTTTCCCCCAGTCATTGACTTTCTAAATTTGGGCCAATTTATTCTCATTATCCCTAAGCAAACCTACTTTGATTTTTTTTTAACAGTTATTTTATAATCAAATAGAGCCAGCCAGCCCTGGATCCTGATGTTGCTAGGATACATAGGTTGATACTTGATGAAAGTATATCACTTCAAAGAGGAAGGTTTTCAAGTGTCCTAGAAAATGACACTCCCGCCTTCCACTGTGGAAGGCAGGCCCAATCCTCGAGCTTCTTGGAAGCCCAGGCTACAGGATTGGCCTCCCATGCTTTGAAGTAAGCATCCTCTCTGGAGGGCTTGTGCAACTGCTAAAACCAGTCAGGTTGGTCTTAAAGCAAGGAACACACGTATTTATAATAAAACACGTTTTCACGTTTGTTTTATATAGTGAAGAGAAAAAAACCCAGAACCCCCAGATTTTATGTACTTTGAAAATATATTTAAAAACATTAAAAATTCTATATTTAAAACATATATTATATGTTAATTAGTACACTTAAATAGAACTTGTATTTACAATAGGCTTCTGATGCCATTAAGTTTTAATGCCAATTTTCTTTTCAATAACATAATTATATAAATATACTAAAATACAATAAATATTTTTTTTGTTTGTTTTACATGGTGAATAATATCTTTACCATAGAGAGAACAAGGCCACAGACATTTACTTACATTTTCAATGGGAATCACCATAAAAAAAGCAACAGGCCCGCTGCCATGCATGAAAACACTTCTGCCACAAAGAGACCACAGCACGACTTTAAAACAACAAAACAAAACGGAACAAAACAAAAATGAACAGCAACAGAGAACGATCTTAAACAAAAGAAATCTTAGGTCAACGGAAACCACCAAGCGTGTGACTGTGATGTAATTTATTGGGTAAGAGAGAGCCACTGACCACACAATTGCTGAATGTCTCTTATCCAGCCACTCAGCAGACCTGCCCTTTGAGCTCTTGAAGATTGTGATGGGGACTCCTTTATTTCTTTTTTGTTGTTGTTGTTGTTGTGTGTGTGTGTTTAAATAATTTCATCCCTCAAAACAGAGCTGCAAAAAGTTAACATACAGCGGATATTCCACGTACTCATTACATGTTCAAAATAATTACAAAGACGGTATTTTCAAACAGTACAAAACAAACCTATGCTACAGAAATGCTTCCTTCTTCCAATGACAGGTATTCAGATGGGACTGCAAAAGACAGGCTCCTTCTCAATGAAAGACTGAACAAAGGGAAATTACTTGCTGAGAGTATCTTCGTTCTCTGGGTCATGGTGGACGTCCCCTTTTGCTCATCCCTCACCTTACTAGGATCCAGCAATGTCTTAAAGTTGTTTGACACTCAAGAGCACTGGTTCGGGACACTCTCAGAAATGGAAATGGGCTGATAGGGACAATAGGCTTAGCCCTAACTTTCACTGGGGTCCATTTTTGCCTGGACCACTAGCCCGGGCTCCCAACTGGACTTCTCCTAACCCGCGCTGGCAGAGGTGAGGCAGGGACTCTCTCCATGAACAGACAGGATGGGCAGGAAGTGGCTGTGGCCTTCACTGGGGAGCACAACTCGGCCAGCTCTGTCCTGGCCTCTTCCATGGAACAAGGCACCTTCGAGTGTTTGGTGTCCTAGCTGTGCGGATACCTTCCAGAGCCTTGTCTCTGGACAAGGTTTTCTATTGGTAGCCTTGATCGGTCAACCTGAGTTTTGGGGTCTTTTCCTGTTCCCTGTCCCCCTTCCCCAAAGTTCTCAAAAGACAAAACCCTGGTTTCCTCAAGTCTAATTCCAAAGCGGTCAGCGCTCAGGTAGCTAATGCGTCGTCTCTCATAGAGGAGGTCTCACCATCCCAATGTCGCACTTGGTTCTGAACCTGCTCCAGGCTCCGCCAGCTTAATGCAGTCATCCGGGGGTGGAGGGCCTTAAGTTGGCTTGAGCGTGGTCCTCCAGAGAGAACCTCTTAGCACAGTTAGGTAATGTAGGCACTTAAAGCGGGAGGTCCAAAGCAACTTAACATGTGTCATTCCAGAGCCACCTCTGAAGGGTCCTTCAGAGGCCTCCCTTTTGGAATGTCTCAAGTACCATTCCCCCCCACCCCCCACCCCCAGACCTCAGGATGGCCACTCAGAAATTCCTCCTGCACCGCCCGGAAATATGTCAGCTCCGCACGGCCGCCGCCACATGGCCAATGTGAGTCTCATTTCACCGGCAGTGTGGGCGCCTGCTCTGACCTAGGCGTCTCTGGGTCCATACGGAACCCCACCCTTTGCTCGCAAGACATTTTTAAGCCTTACCATGATTTTTCTTTTAAGCCTTACCATGATTTACCCAAATTGTTTGCCTCTTATTAAAAAAATAAAAATCTTTGTCTTTAATTGTTGTTCTTTTCCTCATCTAACAAAAGAAAGAAATCACTGTTCTCCATGCTTATGAGTGCCACGATGTGACATCTGTTCACACATTCATAGCAGTGGTAAACTATTTCAGAGCACGGAACTGAGTTTTCTTCCTTGAGAGAAAACAAGAGGGGGACGAGAGGGGAGGGGAGGAGAAGATGTGCTCTAAGTCAATGTAGGTCTTTGCAACAAAACAAGCTTTTAACTGTGACCAAGGCCCAAGGGGTGAGTGAGAGCCTAGGAGGTGGATTGTGGGAACTGGAGTGAGCATTTCGTTCAGTTGCCTTGATTTTTATTCGCTTCCTAGTCATCTGATTGATTTCGCAAAAACAACATACAAATGCCTTTTATCAACCAGAATATAGGCTGACGGGGTTCTCTCCCCATCCCTACTCCCTGTGGGAACTTAAAAAACGAAAACAAAAACCAACAAACAAAAAAAAACACAAAACAAACAAAAATAGACCCCTCCCATCCCCCCATCCCCTAAGCCAGTAAAAGCGATGACAACAGCACCTTGACATTGTTTTAATTCCAATGCTATCAGAAGTTTAAAAGCAGTAAAACAGAGTACTGACAAGAATGAAGATACTTACTGTCTAAAATGTAAACGGAATGTTTTGGTTCAAATTTTTGTTGTCGATTTTTTTGTTTTGCTTTGCTTTGTGTTTTGTTTTTGCTTTTGTCTGTTTTTCTGAAAGAGGACAGTTTGTTATCAATTCACAATTAAAGCAGCATGCAATTTATTATTATCTCTTTTTTTTTTTAAACTTTTTACGTTTTTCAATTCTTGGCAACGGCAACAAACCACAACATGATCGGAGGAATGTAATGCAGACTTTTGGAAAAGTTGTGCGCAAAGAAAAATGACTGGTTTCCCCTTCTGGTCATGGACATGTCCAATAATAAATAGATTGTAGGACCACCGTACTGTATAAACTTCATTTATACATGCAGTTCATAAAATTATCTTTTTTTTTCTTCTCTTAACTGAATAATTTACCCTGTTATGTATATATACAAATAGATAAATTTTTTTTTGTGTGTGTGTGTGTGTCTCCCATATAATCTATACAACATAAAGCCACTATCTCCCCCTCTTAATGGTCAGTGTACATACACAGGAAGTGTCTATCCTTATGAACCGCCAGCCGATCCGCTTTTTGCTATCCATGGTGAGGGCCCGCACGTACGACTGGGTAGTTCGGCACTGGGAGTTCCAGTGCCTCTTGTCTATGCCCCGGCAGCCCTCCTTGGTGTAGCCCATGGGATTGCACTTGGTCTCGTAGAAGTACTGCTTCAGCTGGCCCTTGGAGACCGGCACCTTCTCCAGGACCGTGACCGTCCCGCCCGACATGTCCACGGCCGTCTTCTTATCCGCCGCCGTGACCCACTCGCTGATGCTGTCGCACACGCTCAGCTCCCCGCGGCGGGCCGGGTCCGAGTGGCGCCGGACCCGCATGGACATGTTGGCGGCGTCCAGGTAGTTTTTGTACTCCTCCAGCAGGAAGAGCAGGGGCGGCTCCAGGGGCACCTGGCTGCTCAGCATCACCCTGGACGTGTACAAGTCCGCGTCCTTGCTGCTCTCCTCCTGGGGCCGGGCCTTCGGGTCCTCGTCCAGCAGCTCCTCGATCACGTGCTCGAAGGTGTCGGCCAGCGACGGCGGCAGGCCCCGGGGGCCGCCCTTGGGCCCGCTCGCGCTGTCCAGGGCCCCGTGGGTCCGCGCGCCTGCGTAGGCCAGGCTGCCTGGTCCTCCTCCTCCTCCTCCTCCTCCTCGCACGTTCGCTTCCTTCATGGGGGCGGCCTTCATGCAACCGAAGTATGAAATAACCATAGTAAGGAAAAGGATGGTCATCACTCTTCTCACCTGGTGGAACTGTGGGGGAGAAAGCAGAAAACAGGAGAGAAGAGTTGGTTAGGGCTTTTTCTTTTTTGGGCCAGAGGGGTGCGATGCAGCCCGCTTGATTGCCATTCCGGGCAATTCTGCAGAGTCAATGTTGTGTGTGTGTGTGTGTGTGTGTGTGTGTGTGTGTGTGTGTGTTTTAATGGATCGGTGATAAGCTCCAGCTGCACCAGACACAAGTGAACGTGTCAGCAGTGTGCTGCAGGTGGTGTACTATGAACCGGAGGCGTGCAGTGTGTCCTCTGAGGTTTAGCATAGAACCCTGAGACTGGGGGGCGTCCAGGCAAGGGAAAAAGATGGTGGCTTCAAGTTTTCCGCCTTCCTCCTCTCACTTTAGCAGCTCTGTGAGTTAAATGTTTCATGATCTCTGCTCAGGCTGTCACAAGGAACATGGCATCATAAATGGTACTAGGCAACACCTGTAAGTGTAATAGTAATTCCCCCCCCCCCCCCCAAGTTAGTGACGCTCTTGCAGGAGCGTGTGGCCTGGGGGGTCTGAGTGGGCCTTTGCTGCTATGTGATAAGGAGGCATGGGTAGCACAGTAAAACGGAAGTCAGGGTGTCCTAAGAGGGCTTTTCATGGTTTTTTTTTCCCCTCCCATAGTCATCTATTACCACAAAGAAGATCCAGCATCCTGGCTCACAGAGAAGGAGAGCCAAGGCCACAGAGGGCTTGTCTCACGTCAGGAATACAGATGACAGGAGGATGCGGGCCCCCGACCCCAGCTCCAGGGTTTTCCCACTGCGCCTGGGTGGTCAGAACTGAAACTATTTTGCTTGTTTCCAAACAGAAATCATTTTCTGCACCCTGATTTTAATGATGTGTCTGTGCCCGAGGCTGAGATCTCGAAAACAGAGTGTCTGCTTCGGAGAAAACCGGGAAAGTCAGAATCACAAAGGCATCGAAGTCCATTCAGATGCCTCCCATGTGTGGCTCCACATGCATTCTCTGAACTCTTGGAGCTCCTCACCCATGGGCTTCTCCTGTGTGTGTGTGTGTGTGTGTGTGTGTGTGTGTGTGGTGTGCGCGCATACACCCTGAATTTAATCATACCTTTGAAAAGCTGAGTGGCATTTTGCACGTTTTTGGAATAGGCAGCCAGTGCTTCTTTCTGTGCTTTTGAAGTTTCCTGGGAAGTCCCTTAACAGCACACCACAAAATTAATCTTTTCCTGTCTGCCAGAGGGTTGCTATCCTCTAAATTTGGCTCTACTCCTACACGCATGCTCTGGGAGGCCAATGAGAATGGGCAAGCAAGCAAGATGAAACATACCTACAGACTAACCCCAGGTGACCGGCAGACGGCGAAGGACTTGAGAGCCACTTACCTGAAGCATCGGGTCCCTCAGCAGTAAGAGAAGCCAGACACTCTGACTGTATCCCTATGCTCAGCCCTGGAGCATGGACTTACAAGAGGACACACAGGTGCCAATCGGTAGGAAAATGGGACCATTTTCCTGGCCCTGGAAGTGTCACTGCAATGGAGAGGCAACCGGCCTCGTCAATATGGCTGAAAACTCTGGTTCGTCTTGAGAACCAAATGTTTCTCTTCTCCACTTTTACAAGAGGTCACGTGTTCTGCCACCAACGGACTTGGTCATCATCCCCAAACACCAACAAACTTCCCCGTAGGTTCATTCTCCCTTCGCACGAAGAGCAAGCCTGCCCGGCGCTGCTTGCAGTGCACAATGGTCTGAGGTTAGGAAGGGTGCACGGGTTTGAGTCAAACACAGAGGTCCATTCTGCTAAGACCTGGACTTTGGTGAATGTTCTGGATTCTGTAGCATCAAAGAAATGGATCCTCTGAGGAGGTTTCTATTCCTGGCAGGCGGTACTTACACCACTGAATGAAAATCCTTCCTCCTAATGTTCCCAGGCCAAATGAAAAGAACCCGAGGGACACCTCTAATGTAGGCCGATGAAAGGAAGCAAATTTAGAATATTTTACTCCAGCCATCTCCAGCACACTGGTAGAGATTTGCTGTGATCGGCTCTCTTTCAATAGTGCATTTCCTTAAACCTAAGATACTATCATTGTGAAAGATACCATTTGATGTACCACGGAGAAATTAAAAAGGCAGCCAATTAAACTGCCGTTTCTCACTTAGAACTGTTATTGTGTACTCACTCAAAAGAGTTATTTTACAATTATTTGGATACATTTATCACATGTAATTTTTGTATACTGGTATATGTAATAAAATTAAGTAAAATAATTTGGCTAAGGCAATGGCAACTATATTGTGACTGCTGCATAGCCAACAAGAACAGTAAAATGACATCAGCAGTAAGACACTACCCAAACTCAGAGAGGCTAAAGAAAAAGTGCATCTTAGAGTGAATAAAGCATAGTTTCTTTTTTTTTTTTTAATCTTTATTGTTGAAACTATTACATATGTTCCTCTTTTCCCCTCACTGGCCCCTTCTAGCCCTCCCCAAATCCCTATTGTCTGTGTCCATGGGTTATGCATATATGCATACAAGTTCTTTGGATGATTTCTTCCCACCCACTCACCCTCCCCTGCCTTCCCTCTGAGATTCCTCAGTCTGTTCCATGCTTCCATGTCTCTGGATCTATTTTGTTCATCAGTTTATTTTATTCATTAGATTCCACATATGAGTGAGATCATGCGATACCTTGTATTTGACATCCTTTCTATTCCAACTTTAATAACCACTGTCTGGCTTATTTTACTTAGCATAATACTCTCCAGGTTCCTCCATGCTGTCTCAAAGGGTAAGAGATCCTTCTTTTTTACGGCTGCATAGTTTTCCATGGCATAAATGTATCACAGCTTTTTTATCCACTCATCTACAGATGGGCACTTGGGCTGTTTCCAGATCTTAGCTATTGTGAATTGCACTGCTATGAACATAGGGGTGCATGCATTCTTTCTGATTGATGTTTTAGGTTTCTTAGGATATATTCCCAGAAGTGAAAGCACTGGGTCAAATGGAAGTTCCATATTTAATTTTTTTAGGAAACTCCATATTGTTTTCCATAATGGCCGTACCAGTCTGCATTCCCACCAACAGTGTACTAGGGTTCGCTTTTCAGCACTTGTTGTTTGTTGATTTGTTGATGGTAGCCATTCTGCAGAGTAATTTTAATAAGTATTTACTAAGTGTCCACACTAACTGCTTAAATGGCCCAAAGTATTGAGGCATCTTAACTACAGATTTGAAAATATTTTTTATTACTAATAATAATGTTATTTAATAATAAATCTTTTAATGATACCCTTTTTTTTTTAATACCAGCCTTAAAGAAGTTTATCCTGCCTTTCATTGGTCTCATTTATCTTTGTATTGATTTTTTTTTGGTTGGAAAAATGGTTAATTCTTTACATATAATTTTCTCATTAGTTCCACAAGCAAACCTTCAGAGGGACAAATAGCGTCTGAATAAATATTAGTTGGCTTTCATCCTGAAGCCTTGTAACACAGGCATGCCTCAAAGCAGAACATCTGCATAGACTCAGTAGTTAACCACCTGGTGAAAAAGTCCATCTCCAGGCCCCCGTGAGTGACACTTCTTCAATGCTAACTGCCTACTCACAAGCCTTGAAGTCAGGTACACCTGACAACAAACCCCATACGTTTTGTCAGAACAATGTAACTTCCTAACTTTTTTTTTGTTTGTTTCTGACAATAGTTTCTAGATACTTCAGACACCACTCAGACACAGGCTGGAAATCTTGAACCATGTGTGACAATACGTTTCTTGTATAGCCTTCAAATCTGGTCAGTGGAAAAGTCCCGCTCATTTTCCTTTTAAAACACTTCTCCTGTCCACCCCTCTCTCTCCAGCCCACAGCCGCCACCTTGGCTGGGCCCTCATCATCTCATCATGTGACTGCAATGTTCCTCTGATGTATCTGACATCCTTTCTATTCCATTCAACTCTAATAACCACTTCCTGAATAACCATGCTCATCTTATCATTCTCTTACATAAAAACTTAACAATTGTTTTATTTCCCCCTCTGCCAGATCAAATCTAATCTCTTTTATCTGGCATTCAAAATTAGGCCTCACCCTACTTAGCTAACTTTGTATATTACTCATTGTTTCATCTCCGTTGCTCTGGTCAAGCCAAAGTCCTGGGAGACCCATACACATTACTACCTGTAAGTGGCTTGTTCCATTCTCTTGGCGAACTCCTTTCTTTCTGTGTGACTAAATCCTTCATGACCCAGTTCAGATAACAAATCATATATGCGCACCTTCTCTAATTACTCCTACACACACTCTCCTCCTGCTCCTTCAAATTTCCACATTATATCTCATTCAGCACTTCCCTACTCATTTGTTCATTGGGAATGTATTTGCCAATGACAGCCAGTCATTAGTTGGATGATAAATTCTCCAAAGGAATTGATCATGTCTGATCACCCATTAGCTTAAACACAGAATAATGTAATAGTGTCCAGTAAAAATGTACTGATGAGGTCATTAAACCACAAGAAAAGACAGTTCCGACATCATTTCATGATGTCCTTTGAAAAGCATCAGTGAACTCACTGAAATTATCAGATCAAGCGAAATTATCAGATCAAGCATAGGCTGTACTCAACCCAAATTATAAGCTCTAAGAAATTTGATGGATTATCACCCATGAGCAATCTCTGGAGTTTCTCTAATAGGGTGAAACCTTACTTGAATAATTAAGCAAATAACATTACAGCATACTAACTCTCCCTACTACTTCCTGCGTAGCAGTGTTTCTGACATCAATAGAAGACTTGGACAGTACTCAGGAATAATCATAACAGTAAAATGGGAAATTTTCAGTCTTTTAAACTTCTTTTTTAAAAACTGACCTCTTCAAAAATTTCAGATACTCCATTAAAAATGATAAAAGTTCAAGTGCTGCCGGAACTGGTTTGGCTCAGTGGATAGAGCGTCGGCCTGCGGACTGAAAAGTCCCAGGTCCGATTCCGGTCAAGGGCATGTACGTTGGTTATGGGCACATCCCCAGTTGGGGATGTGCAAGAGGCAGCTGGTCGATATTCTCTCTCATCGATATTTCTAACTCTCTATCCCTCTCCCTTCCTCTCTGTAAAAAATCAATAAAATATATATATATTTTTAAAAAGTTCAAGTGCTTCAAAGATAGTTTTTCTGTATTAGTCATTCAGATGAGTCTTTGTTACATAAAAGGCAAAGAGGCTGCACAATATTGCTAAGGAGAGCATGAGTTTATATATGTTTATAAATAATAAATTCATTGGTGCCATGTAATTCTGCTCCAACATTTACAACAGTGCACAATCACAATCAAGTCAACCAAATCTCTAAAATGCTAGGAAGATCTTTTTTTTTTTAGACCAACTCTCAAAAATGAAGTATGGTATATAGGGCTAAAAAGGAAATCCATATAGAAGGAAGAAAGATTAGTTTTAAATATGACTCTTAAGTCTTAAACATTCAACCAGATGACTACCCATGACAGCATGCTCTCCTATTAGTCCTATAAACAATATGGATAATGGTGATGTTGAAGAAATTATCAATTTAGTTCCTTACACACATATGCAAACCTATCAAAATACCACCTTAATTAGATTTTGCAAATCGATATAATCTTTAATTTTTTTCCAGCTTAACTGTGTGCATATATTAACCTTACTTTTGTTTGTTCATTAGACATGGAATCTAACTTTCAAGTCTTATAGTCTGGGGGGGGGGGGATTAGGACATATATGTAAGTAACTAAAATATAAAGGTAGAAGCGACCCAGGGCAAGTATAGATAAAATTCTATAAAGAGAGAGAGATTACTTTGTGATGAAGACTGCAAGGGATGGGAAGGATTTAAGCATATCCAGAAAAGATGCCAGTGGATGGAGGGCAGCTTGGTTAAAAGCATGAAGGATGATAAGCACGCAGTACATTTCTGGAGAGAAGAGTTCTGGATAGAAATAGTGAAAGATAAGAGTGAATGGCTACCAGATTTTGGAAGGCTCTGAGGATGATTTTAAAGAGTTTGGTCTTGCGGGCACAAAAGAACTGACGAGAGTTTCTGAGCACAATGCTTCAGGAAGCCCAGTTCATCACTATGTGTAGGAGGACCCAAAAGAGCGATAGACTGGAAGAGGTGAATTAATTTATTGGTTTTACTCCTAGTGGCTACTGAACTTTAAAAAGAAATATTAAATAGTTACTCAAGTGTGGAGATGGTGTTAAGGATCTGGATAGATTTTAAACTTCATTCATTCATTCATTTTTAGGCTGAAGTGAGTTACAAAAAGAAGCATGGCTAGAGAGAGAAGTGGGCTAAGTGGTAATCATGAGGACTGTTTGGATTGGCAAAAAAAGACAGCATGTTGGAATGTGAAAGGAAGGCGGGAATATAAACTTTCATTCCAATTATAATTACACTGAACTTTGATTCCACTGCTCAGCACTTTTAATTCAAAGATCTCTAAACACTTTGCAAATATTAAGTAATTAAGACTCATAGGACCCTGGGGGTATAGGTAACTATAATTATCCCTGTTTCGTACCAGAGGAAAAAAGGACCAGAGTTTTTAATCAACTCCTCTACTCGCTGTGGTTCCCCTGATAGAACAAGGTCAGGACCTCAGATTCCAAAGGAAAACTAGGCCTTCAGCTACAGGCACTAGTTTCTTCCATCCCTCTGCATTATTTCTGTAGTATTTCCCCACTAGGTATACATTATTTAGCTAAGAAGACTAAGAACAAAACAAAAAACAAACACACACACACACACACAAACAAAACAAAATAAAATAAAAACAAAGAAAAAAAACACTTCACACTCCTCAAAGAAAATAATTGGTAGTTGAAATCCATAACCAAAATGGTGGTGGGGGTGGGGAGGAGAGAGCTGATGATCATTATAGATGCTCACCTACTTACCTGAAATGACCAGCCAATTGAAACCAATAAATATTTTAGTAAGTGATGTCTGATAATGCAGCTGTTCCAAAGCTTTGGAGGAAGTGCCTTTAAAAATGTCATTTTTAACCATAATGTAGTTTATGTTCAGGGTATCCAATTACACTTCCTACAAAACAGTCCTGCAGACCAGAGGGCTCCCTGATCCCCTGGTACACTCACAGTGTGGACGCTTGCAGACATTTCTCAGTCTCACTAAGAGTGCTAGAGACATTGCTGCTTTGCAGTTCATACCCAGAGTGATACATACATGTAACTACCGTGAAAAAAGTATATTTTCCTGAATCATTAATTTGATAGATAAATTTCCGTATATCTTTAACAGAAAGCACTTTAGCTCTAGTCCCCTATTAACTCCCTGTATTCCTTGCCCCATACCTGAAAGAGTGAGGACTTTTATATTGGTCAGAGACCTACCTCATCCAAAAGTAAAACTAAACCATATTCTCTATTAGTATAGAAATTGGGTAAAAGTAAACTGTAATGATGGAATGAATTGTGGAATGAGGGATAATAAATGACTGGAACAAGGACCAGGTTAAGGCAGAGAACACCCCACCTGGCATTCTGAGACCAGGTACAACTGTCACCATCCAAACATCTCTAAGTGTTTCCTCCATTACTACTTTCCCTGGAAACCTACTGTCCTACTGTCACTAAAGACTAATCCCCGAGCTGGCAGTCCTATCCATGTTCTCACCATCTTCTCCTCTTCCTCGGGATAAACACTGCCCAAACATCTCTAGTCTATGAAAAGGAAGTCTTAGCATTGAGCATATATACAAGTCACTTGCATATCAAATGAGTAGGCCATCTAAAAATGTTGTTTAAAATATACTTTAGAACCATTATTTTGTAGACTGTAAGAACCAAATGGCAGTCAGCATTCAATAAAATAAAAAGTGTGAGCCAAAACTGGTTTGGCTCAGTGGACAGAGTGTCAGCCTGCAGACTGAAAGATCCGGGGTTCGATTCCAATCAAGGGCATGTATCTTGGTTGCGGGTACAACCCCAGTAGGGGGTGTGCAAGAGGCAGCTGGTCGATGTTTCTCTCTCATCGATGTTTCTAACTCTCTATCCCTCTCTCTTCCTCTCTGTAAAAAATCAATTAAAAAAATATATATATTTTTTTAAAAGTGTGACCTCTTTAATCAGGATTATCCGTTTTCTTTAGAATTTCAGGTGGGACTTGTTATAATGAACTAAAGTTCCGATTTAACAATGTTCCAACAAACTGCCAAAAACAATGGGTATGTATCAAATTCCCATACATGGTAGACTGTAATTTTAGTTTATAAAATTCTACCTACCTGGTTCTATAAATGTCAGTGAGATTTAGAAAAATGACCAAGTATACATCACATTTAATGATAGGGGTGGATGTCTACAGCTACTGTGAAACCACAGGGGAAATTGCCTATAAAAGAACAATGACTCTGGAAGTGGTGAGTAGGGAGATCATCACTGTAGCACAGGCATTTTAATTGCATTGAAACATACAGACTTCTAATTTATAGAAAAATTCCAAGTAAGAATTCATTTTATGCAACCTAAAGTCTCAAAATTCAGGTAACTTTTGAGTGTTACATTTATAAATTAAGTGTATTAATGCAATTCAAATTTGTGACTAAAAATACTATGACAAAAAAGAGAAATTTATAGGGCCTAAATAAGTTTTAGGAAATGTACATATGGATAAACTTCCATGCACGAATATTAAACAAAGCCTGCTTCTCAAAGTGTGGCCCGTGGGCCAGCAGCATCCCCACAGCGTTTATGAGAAATGCAGAATCTTAGCTTCCCTTCCTCCACCCCACCTATCCTCTCCACTAAATCAGAATCTGTATTTTGACAAGATTCGAATATTCAGATTGATTCAGATACTATTAAAGTTGAGAAGCACTGGACTAAATGACAGAGAGGAAGGAAATGGAAAGTCATCTTTCCTCCTTGGTTCACCTTGTCTTATGGGAACATTTATTACGTAGAATAACATTTTTGCTTTTTTAATGGTATTAAGTTAAAATCAAGATCCCCTTTATGTTAACTGGCTTTTCCACTATGGTGTTTATACAATAAAGTACGGGATACCTATAACCATGATTGGATGAATGAGAATATACAGGATACTAACTAGTCTAAATCTGGCCTTCCATTTAATCACTCATTTTTATCTCAATGCTACAAGGCAAGCGTAAGCATAACTGGCTTCCCTGATCAATTACACAGCCTAACATCACTCACTCAATCAGAATCACACTGGAAACTACATGGCCAGCTACAGCAGGTGGTAGATTTAAGGGACATTAATATTACTTGCAGCCCAATGTATCTGACACTTATTATGATTTCTCCCTGTTATGAAATGGGGAGACAGGGGCAGGCAGAACGGACTCAACCATTCAATGGAGACTCTTTTGGTTCTAGACTGGTCCTAAAACAGATGAACTTCATCTCCTACCAAGTACCAAGAAATTTTTTTGAAAAAAAAAACAAAAAAAAAACTCACACAATAAAACAACAGCAATAAAATCCTAAAAAAAATTAGTGTAAGCATCTAGCATCAAAACCCCCTCTTCTAACCCTAACCTGCTCTACAGGCAACCCAATTTCTCAGTTGTGTCCCAACATTTGGGATCAAAACTAAAGTACCCAAAATTGTAAGAAATAAAAAAAAAAGCTAAATTTACAAAGAAAAATATAAACATTTTTGAGTCGAACAATGTATGAGGGAGTTATGGGCGTAGTTCCATGAACAGAACTGGAAACTGGTCCAGTAAGCTTTTCACAAAGGACGGCAAAGACAAGCCGGTTTCCAAGCACCAAGAAGCCACCAGGCTCACCGGGACAGACGCGAACGACTCCTACCGGGAACCCTAGCAGTGTTGCTATTAAATCATTTGCAAGTGGGTAGGGCAGAGATGACACAGAACACTATTTTCCCAGGCAGTACCCCAAGTATTATTGGGTTCCACCTCAAGTCCTACAGAGTACAGATGCCAACACAGATAAGGGGGTGTCCCCTCCAAATTACAAACAAGGCGCACCTATCCCGCAAGCAGATGTTGTGAAAGCAGAGCAGAGCACTGTCTTCAAAGTTCCTGGGTCCAGAAATAAGCATGCTCTGTCCCTTAAAAAAAAAAAAAATGCAAGGGCGACCCAATTGCATTCCTTGTCGCTAAGGGAAGAACATGCAGTAACTCCTTGAGACCAGATGATAAAGGGGGATCCTCTTTAAGAAAAGAAGATCGCCACAATGTGGAGATTGGGATCATGCCAGAATGATCACAATTAAAGAAATAACACAAATCATCAAAGAAAGCAAGTTAAGACCAGTCCCGTCCCATTTCAATCTCATTTTCGGAATTGGCAACTTTATATCAACAGGTTGCTTTTAGGGTGTTGCTGGACACCCTGAGTTCCTGCCATGAGATGCTACGGGAATTGTGACAGCTGTGAGCCCACACCCACTAGCCACCGTCACCACACAAACACACTCCTAATGGACCCCAGAGCTGTGGGAAAGGCATGCCCTTCTCAGTTTTTCCACAGATGGTGCTCCTGAAATTTTTCCATAGGTGTGGCTAATTAGTTACCTGAGCCATTTCCATTATAGAAAGAATATCTGTACATAATTAGAGGTAGGTTCAAACTGGAAGGTCCCAACTGGAAGGCTTTGGCATTGTTAACTCAGCAGGGCTAACGTGAGAATCAGATGAGTAACGCTCACTGATGAAGAGACCTCTCTAGATTTGACCCCATCCTCTGAAGGACATAGAACATTAAATTTAAAAAAGCAGACAAGCCTCAGCTGGTTTGGCTTAGTGGATAGAGCACCAGCCTGTGGACTGAAGGGTCCCAGGTTCGAGTGCCGTCAATGGCACATACCCAGGTTGTGGGCTCATTCCCCAGTGGGGAGTGTGTAGGAGGCAGCCAATCAATGTTTCTCTCTCCTTCTTCCTTCCTCTCTGAAATTAATAAAGCAAAAGATAGGTGAAAGAAGGTAGAGGAAGAAACGGGAAAGATAACTTGTTTCTAGAGACAAAAGAACAGCACTCCTTTTAAAGAAATCCTAAGGGAAAGGTAAAATTAGCGAGAAAAGGCTCTCAGCTCTCTGTTGCTCACCTTGATGAGACCATTTTCAGGGATCAGTTTGTTAAATTCCACTGAAGTGCAAAGGCACGCAGCACAGCCCTTCTTCTGGGATGCACAGTCATAGCATACAGAGCATGTGCATAGTAGATGCCAGAACATGTGTGGACACGCAACTCTTTCTGTAGAAACTCAATGTTCTGAGCATTAGCGAGGATTAACCTGCACACATAGAGAAAACTGGTGGTTCCACACATCCAGTTGTCTTTCGGGTTATTTTTTTGCATCCAACTCTCTAATTTCTTTTAATCGCTTACTGTAAAGCACGGGGAAGTGATCGTTGTTTGTAGCTTAATGCGGGAGCTAACGATAATTGACGATGTTCCCCTGCTCGCTGCCCTACCCCAGCCCCCAACTCTTCCGAGTGTCCCCGTTCATCTGAAGAGCACAAGCAAGCCGGTTTCCAGGCCCCGTGCGTAATGAGCCATGTGGACCCTATTTAAGAAACTGGCCATGCTCCAGAGCTACTATAAAATACCAGCACAAGGAAAATATTCACATCTCAGATGACAAAAGATCCATATGGCTGGTCAGAAAATATCCACACCACTCAAGCCAATAGCATGCATCTATGTGGGAACATTCAATTCTGTGGTTCCACGAGTAATCGGGGCCGTGAGAATATTTGTTTGCCTCCATCCTTTTTCACCGAGCATTGATTCCTACAGAGAATATGCGAACTCAAAACAGCAATATACTAAGTCTAAGCAATGGAGTGAGGGCGGTGTATTTACATAGTACTTATAAATAAGTTCAGTATCGATGGCGGTGGCGGTGGTATGGATAGAGGGGATTTTGGAGGATGGGAAGCTGGATGTGTTAAAAATGGTTAAAAATAATAGCTGACATGTATTAGCTATGAGGTAAATAATCTAATTAGCCACAGTGTACGGGGATGGCTGAGGCTCAGAGAGGTTCAGTAAATCGCCTGAGCCCATGGCCCCAGCGTGTGGTGGAAATGGAATTTGATTCAGGCCTGGCTTCCATGCCTCTTTCCATGTGGGTTCAGATGTGGACACGTTGGCTTACATTCTGAAGGAGGTCTACTTGGCGGAGATATCCTGCAGACCTAGTGCATGAATGATTTATTTAAGCACAGCCCCGTATGATCATTTCTGATAAGCAGTTGTTTATACACTATTTCCACGGGGGTTGAACATAACCCTAATGTTTCTTCTTTACTCCCCTCTCCTCAATATTGAATTATTCCTTCAAGGGGCTGACCAGGCATGCATACTTCATAGGGCATGGTGTCAAAACTATGCATGAAGGTCATTTGTTTGAAATGTCAGAAAATTTCCTCCCAAGATGATCTCTTTGGGCGCCGAGACAGAACCACATGCTATTCGTACCAAAAACCACAACTGAAGAATACCTGGCATCAGCTCCACCTGAGTCAGAATGACTGCAATCAAGACCCAAGTGACATAAAATCTTTCTTTTGTATCCTAACCTAATCCCCTCAAAGTCTGGAGGCCTTGTTACCTTAGGCCGCCCACTCAATTTGACTTATAATTATTGTTATTCAAGACTAGAGTATCAGTAGTTCAGTAGTTGAGTATAGACCCATGCACCAATATGCCCAGGTTGTGAGCTTGATCTCTAGTAGCGGGTGTACAGGAGGCAGCCGGTGTTTCTATTTCTCTCCCCCTTCCTTTCCCTCTTTCTAAAATAAACAAAAATATTTAAAAAAGAAAAGGAAAGGAAAGGAAAGAAAGAATAGAGCTGAAGGCCCGAGATGTGAGTAAAAGAAATGTATGACAAGCCAACCTCACATTTATTCTGAAGGAGTAGTTCAGACAGCTAGTTAGGACCACTAAGGCAGAACAGATGGGCCGGCGTGGACCGAGAGCCAACCCTCACAGGCTGTGCCAACAAGAGCAACCGAGGTGAAACAGCCAAAGGAGAAAAGGGCCATGGGGTGGAGACCTCATGTGGACTCTCTGCCGCCAAACTGGTCCCCAGAGGCCCCTGGCAGGAACCGCAGAGGCAAAATGGACCCCACGGCCAGACTGAGTTGATGCGAAACACGCACCTGGGCTGACATCCTGGGTGTTTGTGGCGGGTTAGATGAAGATGGCACAGAGGACAGAACCCCTTGCTTCTGCCCATGGCCGGCCCTTGGGAGGGAGCAGGCTTCTAGAGAAGCAGCTGCAAGGAGCTTAAGAAGGAAACTGGAAATGCCTGTTGGGAAAGCCTTCCCAGGTGTTGACAAAAGACAAGGTCTGCGTGTCAGTGGTGCGTCAGCGAGCTCCTGGCAGTCCACCCGTACGCCCGGGAATTACTTCTGCTGAGGGCCAGGTACTGTCATCAGGGCAACTCCCCGGGTGCAACTCTCCTCTTGGCAGAAGAGGAGGGGCTCTGCTCTTTAAAGGGCCCCGCCACCATCCTGTGAAAAAGGCATTAGTGTGGATCACATTCTCCACTCAGCACACTTTCCTATGTGGCTAACCTGATGGGATTTTTTTTCTCAACAGAGTGCCCCGTCCTCTGAGAAAAATAAGGTTGAAAAATCAGCCTTTTGCCTGAGAATGGCAAGGAGTTATGGGAGGACGACCTGGAATATATGTTTTTTCAAAATGTAAAAGGTGTTATTTAGGCTATGAATCCTGTCTTCACAGGATGCCCTATTTGAACAGGGTAGGAAACTTGCATGGCAACTTTAAGGGTCAAGCCCAGCAATATTGCTCCATAGTTCAGTGTTGACGATGTACCCTGGTAGTTTTAATTTATCCTATAGAGTACAAATTACTCCATTATAAATCTTGAATTTATCATGCAAAATCGCTTTTTAAAGGAGCACCCCCTGGGGTATGAAAGTTCCAAGCTTAACAGGACTTCCTCGGTGGTTTGGGCTATATCTCTGGACCTCAGCCCCTGGAACTAATGTGAACAGCTGGAAAGCAAGCCTGGAAAGTCTGGTACGCAGGCCACTGTGGTGGTACGAGTCCCTTTCCTGTTCCAACAAACATTGCGGGGCTCCTCGGTTCTAGCATTACTGGTTGGATGAATAATGAATGTGTGCTCAACTTTCCACTGCAGGAAATTCTGCAAGTGGCAGCGAGGGTCCATTCCATGTGTGTCACCAGAGCCGGCGTTAGTCCCTGGCCACCACGAGGCATTGTTTCCACTGGAACTGATGCCCACACCAGCTCCTGGACTGTGCGGAGTGCCCACTGCAAACCAGGCAAGTTCAGATACTAAGATGTCACTGGGGCATCCGCCTCCCATTTCTCCCCTTTCTGGTTGATATGAACTCTTTGGTGGGGCTGTGGAGAAGCAGGCATTCTCATACACGGATGGTCTGAGCACAAGCCGTTCAAGCCCTTTGCGGGATAGTTAGGCAGCATCTATAGAAGTTATAAATGTTCCTGCGGACCCCAGCAATTCCACTTCTGAGAATAAATAAATGTACGCATAGAGGAAGGTGCACATATACCTAAGTGATATATATACAAAAGTAATTAATTGCAACAAGACATATAATAACAAAAATATATTAGAAATAGCCCAATTTCCAGCTACAGGAAAGCAGATCTACTATAGTACATACTTATAGTAGAATATAGTAAAGTATCTACTATAGTACATACTTATAGAATACATGTAACTGAAAAAGCAAGTGACCGTAGTTCCCCATATACTGAAGTGAAAAACTCTGAGAAACATTTTGGTAAGTGATAAAAAGAAAGGTGCAAAACAGTGTATGCATGACATACTACCTTTTGCTTAAAAGTGGGGAGAAATAATGATATGCCTATATTTACTTGTATTTCCATAAAACACACTACAGGATTCACATGACACTACTACAAATGATCACATATGATGGTATGTGTTGGGTGGAGAAACAGGTGGGCAAGATGCAGGTGGGGCAAGACTTCTCAATGTAGACTTTTTACTACTAGTTCGATTTTTGTATCATATAAATAAACTTTTAAAAATTAAATGAAAAATAACCATTTAAAAAAATACTTTTGGTCCCAAAGGCTATTCCACACAGTTCTGACATAACAGACAAGAGTTACACCAGTTCCTTTGTTGTCCTGGTGGGGGCTATCGTCAAGGAATCTGGTGGATGCCATACCAATTTCTGGGACATTCTCTTAGAGAAACAGGTACAAGATAGGACAGCTGGGCATAGAGGACACTTCCTGGAGCTGGAGGCTGAAGACTCAAGTTCTGGTCCTGTCTTTCCCACTTGCTATTAAGTTCACCCTCTGAAATGGCAGATAATTGGCCATTTTTAACCAACAAATTGGGCCAATGCATGGGTGTTCCTTTTTGCGTGAAATAACCCAAGAATGGCTGCCTCAGCTCTGTGATGAGGATAAGAGTTCTTGTCCTGCCTGCCTCACAGCATCTTGCCCAGGGTCATGGACACAAGAAAATGGGCTCTGTAAGTATAAAGGGCAACTCCACCAGCAACTGTTGTGGAACACAATACCAGTCGGAGGGGTGACCTGGCCAAACCCAGAGGAGAATGAGACTCATTCCCCCAAGTGTCTGAGACACTGAGATGGTGGGAAGGATACAAACTTCCAAAAGCTGAATCTAAACATATTCAGAAAACAAGGGCATGCTAGAAAAAAAGACAGACTTGAAGAGGTAGACCTGAAGAGGAAGAGGAGCTGTTTAATGACTCCTTAGGTGGTCATCTGCAATTGAACATCCTGCAAATTCTGGAAGCTTCACTGGAAAATTGGGGAGACATAGATAGGAGCAAAGTTTATGACTACTGACTTGAATACAAATTGCAAGATCCATGTCAAATGAATGATCCAAAAGAATGGCCCTTAGTCCTTGTAACCAGTACAGTTGTTGGAGGACATGTGCCTGTACATACAGGTAAGCCTCCAACTTTCCTTCAAAACCAGATGCAAACCTCACACACTCCTGAAAATGCTCTCTAGAGGACCTTCCACCCCACGTTTAGAAATTGAAAAAAAACTCTTTGAAAAGGCAAAAAACACACACCCAACTTCTCATCTTCATATGCACAGTCATCTGGAAAGCAGATTTCCCATTAAATGGCTGGTCAAAGCTCCACTGCGATGTTAGACCCATCCTGAAAATCCCAGGGTGGCCTTCCTCATCTTCCGGGAGTGAAACATTCCGAGAGGCGAGAGATAACCGCAGGCGGAAGTTCACTGGAGGTGCCCTAACTTGGTACTGCTATCTAGACTCTAGTTAGGCAACCAGAAGGCTCTATGTGGAACTCTGAAAAAGAAAGCAAAGAACTCCTTTCTATCATGATTAAGGAAGATCCGTGTGCAAGGTGTCTGGTTCCAGCTACGTGTAAGTAGTCTAAGTGGCGCAACGCATTCTGGGACTACCTCTGAATACAACGATGCACGTGACTTTAGTCCATGCTGAGAGGCTAGCTCCAATGCCATTTTGGGTCAAATACATCCTCCTCTGGAGTCCAGTTTCATGTTTCACAGAAGACCAGCTTTCCTCACAAAATTTTCTTCAGGAGGCCTACTATCTTATATTATTTGAAGGCAGTGTTTCCTTTTGCACAAAAGGCTTTTTAAACTATCTCTGACTAAAAATTACGCATTATATTTTAGTTGATAATTCATTTATTCCTTCAGCAAAAGTTATTAAGAACTCGGCAAGTTTGGATGCACTTTGCTTCAGGAAAATTATATTCGAGGCTGCTTCATGTAAAGCAGGAATAAATTTACTTGTGTTTTCTTAATAGATTTTTTTAAGTGTCTACATCCTGAGTTTAAATCATCACTGATCTTCAAGTATAACAAGAGACTCAGAGACCCATGGAGGTGGGTGTACTCCCAGCCAATTACCAGTAGCTTTCAAGGGAAGTGTTTGTTTCAGTGTTACTCTAAATGGTCAATTTTACATGGTTACCCATTCAGGTAAAGATTCACAAGATTAAAAACAAGTCTTTAAAAAAAATGTTTATGGGAAAGGGACAATAAGCTTACACTTCCAATGTGTATGTCAGGGTCATAGACATAAGCTCATGTTTCATCAGCAGAGCTCTGGGCATTCAGTTGAAAGCTGAAGGTCACAACAAGGCTATGTTTCTGTCATTCCCTCATGAGAAGGCAACTCGGGGGTAGCCCATGTTTATTCCATGAGAGAAGAAAATCCCACACGTGTTTTTAAGCTCCACTTCTGCCTCTTTTCTTTTCAAAGCTAGAAGGGTCTCCCATCCTTCTGTGGTTGGGTTGTCTGTGAAAGACTGGCATTTGGATGTCAACTTGTCAGACTTAACGCTTAGGATGACTGTGACTTAGCCTTCTCCTAGAATTTATCTTTCAGCTTTTTGTTAATGTAAAAGACATTCTCTGAGCACAGGTACTAGGGACATTAAAATGAATGAGACAGAATCCCTGTCTTGGAAACTTCACTGCTTAGACAGGGGATGGATAGCGGATTAGACACATAAACTGGTAATTATCATTCAAGGCAATACAAGCTGTAATTAACAAAAAAGGGCATTCCCCAAAGAGGAAATGAAAAGAGGGTAGAAGGAAGATGACAGAGGAGAGAAGTCTGTTGGCCCAGTATTTTTCTCAATATAGATCATATATTGCAGCGCAAAAGATTAGATTACTTGATCTGTTAACCTCTTGTCACCTACAGCCCATAAAGCAAGACAGAGTACCCAGGAAGAGCTCAATATTGGTGAGCTTTTGGGACATATAAGCTGGAAACTGAAAGACTCGTTTATGGGTACTTACCTAGAACTGATTTGCCATTCAAAATGCTTTCTGAGCATTCATTCTGAGCTGAATATGATAACACTGAAATCTGTATCTTTATTTATTTTTTAAAAATATATATTTTATTGATTTTTTTACAGAGAGGAAGGGAGAGAGATATAGAGCTAGAAACGTCGATGAGAGAGAAACATCGACCAGCCGCCTCCTGCACATCCCCCACCGGGGATGTGCCCACAACCAAGGTACATGCCCTTGACCGGAATCGAACCCGGGACCCTTCAGTCCGCAGACTGATGCTCTACCACTGAGCCAAACCGGTTTCGGCTGAAATCTGTATCTTTAAATGAAGGGAGTACATGTGCTGAATTATTTAGCTAGTACCTATGGCTCTGCCTACTATAAATGTGCCCATCAGTTAGTTGTCTCTGTGCTATGGGGACTAAGATAATATAGGAGCCATAGTTTTTGCTTTCAAGGGCTTATACTATTTTAATTGCAGCGTGAAGACTAAAATACATGGGAGAGAAAAAGCTAACATATGACAGCTTCTTTGAGGCAAAGACCATATCTCATTCAACTTTGAAAAAAAAATAACATTTATTCAACTTCCTACTATTTTGTATTTGGGATAACCATGCTTCCTCCCCTAAGGATTCTGAATTGAAATCAGAACAGAAACAGATTGCCAAACAGGAGTCATGATATAGGGTTTTTATGTTAACAAAGCTGTGTTAGAAAAACAGTGGAACCCACTTCCCATTATCTCGAACCAAGGCCCTGGAACCCACACAGTTAGAGGCCGAAAAATGGGAACTGAGAGAGCAGATATCTTGGCAGGGCCTGCAAGCAACCATCCCTGGGTTTACTGCTTCCTGTGCAATGGTTAGAATGCCAAGAAATTGCAAATGTGGACAGAGTGGTCCTACAGAGCAAAGGAGGAATGGGCTCAACCAATGTGCAGTGGCCTGTTACTTTGGTTGTCATGCCATAGAGTCCAGCAGATGACAGATCTAGTGTGTCTCTAGTGGGTCTCACCAGTCAGATTACTCACTCCTCTTCTCTTGGAAAGGAGCAAGGAATGGGGACAAGAGAAGGGTCCAGATGCTCCTCTGATAGTGTTCTCTTTTAGGAAGCAAGTCCCCTTGTGGAAACACAGCATGGGGGAAAAGAATTCCCCTTAACTTTATTCTAGGCATAGAAAACTTACATAACTTGCCTCCAATCACAGGTCTAGTAAGTGGTGGACCTGGAATTAAACCTAATCATTGGGCCCAGGAATGCAGGGACCAGGCTTAGCCTGCCTCAGGAAGTTTCTGTTCAGGAAATGTTTCTTTAAAGTCAAGGACTACCTATCCCAAGTAGGGTATTCCAGAATATTTTTCTGGACTAGAACATCATATCCAGTCACAGAGAAGACACACAATTTAATAACTGTATAATTGCTAATATAATTAATGACTAGTTCTGATATATAGGCCATACATGATCTAGGAATCCAGATAGGGTAGGTTTATTCTGGGCAGGAGTCTTTCTAGAAGAAGTAGAACTAGAGCTGGGTCTTGCTGGATTAGTAGGATTCAGATGAATGAAAGGAGGAGAGAGTCACGAATAAACAAATTAGATGACAAGGATTACAACAAAACATTTTTGGTTTTGTCAACTTTGGTACAAAATAAAGGAAACTTGGTCATAAAGCATGTTGACAAAGTTTTTAATCGTCTTGATAGTAAGTCATAAAGGTGCTCTTTTAGGACTGGAAAGTGCCAATAATAATAGTACGAACATCCATGAATCATTTATTATGCCAAGCACTTGTCTAAACAGTTCTTTACATGTATTAACATTATCATTACCCTGAGAAGAGGTTGTGGCCTAGATATTTGAAATAAACTATACATGGTGACAGGCCTAGTAAGTGGTGAACCTGGAATCTAACTTGATCCTTGGGCCTAGGAATACTACCCTAGGCCTTTTGCTCTCAGATGGAAGTGTCTGATTAGGACCTGTATATATTTCATTTATTTCAAAGAGAGAAGAAGAGAGAGAGAGAGAGAGAGAGAGAGAGAGAGAGAGAGAGAGAGAGAGAGAGAGAAAAGAAACATCAATGTGAGAGAAAAACATTGATTGATTGCCTCATGTACACACCCTGACCAAGGATCAAACCCACAACCTGGGTATGTGCCCTGAGCAGGATGATGCTCTATCACTGAGCCCACTGGCCAGAGCAAAAGCATTTCTTTAGCAGTCCATGCTTTCAAAACCTCTGGAATTCTGGTTATTTACAAGGCTGCAAATCCCTCCTAACCATGCTCTAAACCAAGTATTGGGACAATGAAGTAAATGATGTCTCTCAAAATCGCAAGATATTCCACTTATTTGGCTTCCAGTACAGAAATTCACTTTCCTATACCTCTGAACCACTTGTAGAAGTTTCTAATCATAACGTATCCCCAGGCCCTGCCCTAAACCTATGAATCTCAGGAACTAGGATCTGATATCCATATTTTAAAAAACACCACAATCCACGCCGAAACCGGTTTGGCTCAGTGGTAGAGCGTCGGTCTGCGGACTGAAAGGTCCCAGGTTCGATTCCGGTCAAGGGCATGTACATTGGTTGCGGGCACATCCCCGGTAGGGGGTGTGCAAGAGGCAGCTGGTTGATGTTTCTCTCTCATCGACGTTTCTAGCTCTCTATCCCTCTCTCTTCCTCTCTATGAAATATCAATAAAATATATTTAAAACACACATACACACACACAAAAATACACCACAGTCCTATGTTAAGTTCTTCAATTTTCATTGACCAAGATCTTAAGCAAATCTTTAAGCAAAACTACAACTTTGGAGCTCAAGGAACCTGACATCAAAAATTATATATTCCTTTCTCTTCTTTTTTTTCAAAGACACAAAAGGTAACTAAATTTTAAAGATCAGAATAAGCATTTTTTATCTTCCCATCATCATTTCTTCCTTGGCACATAAAAGTTCTCTCAGCTCTAGGAAAAGAGTGGGCACCAAGCCAGGGTGACAATATTGGCCTATTTCTGTGCCAGGCACTCACATTAATTCCTCAAGAGTGAAATATGGCTTCTTTCTTGAATACTGCAGGTCACGGTTGTAGACAGCCAAAGTAATGGTAAGGGAGCTGCGTTCGAAGTCACCTGGCTGTAACCCTCACTCCTGTTCTGGAAGCTGTGCATCTTGGGTCAGGCTATTTAGCTACTCTGAGCTTCAGTTTCCTCATCTATTATATAGGAATAATATCTGTCCAATCTTTTTTCAAAGGTTATTTGTAGGATCAAATGGAATGAGATCATGCAGATGCATTTTTAATGCATGGGACACTACACCTTGGGACAAGGTTACTATTAAAATGTACAATCTTGCCTAGATATGACTTTAAAAATAAAATCATGCAGGAATGTTAGTGATGACCAACCAGCTGAATTTTAGTTTCAGTACCAATGCTATTAGGTGTTTCACCAGAGCAAGACTCCAGAACCTCTGAGGCTGCATAAAACAGAAATGGTGAGGGTTCCTTAGTTTTTACAGCAGACTGACTCTGAAGAATAAGCAAGTGCCTGGCCACAGTAGCTCAGTGGTTGAGCTCCAGCCAATGAAGCGGGAGGTCACAGTTCGATTCCCGCTCAGGGCACATGCTTAGGTTTGGGCTCAATCCCCAGTAGGGGGCATGCAGGAAGCAGTTGATGAATGATTCTCTCTTATCATTGATGTTTCTATCTCTTTCTCCCGTCCTCTCTGAAATCAATAAAATTATTATTATTTAAAAAAAATAGAATAACCATAGGCTCTGGAATAATAGGTACTTTCAAGTTTTAAGAAAGCCATCATCAGGGATGTGAAAACCAAAAATATACATACTAATATTTTAGAAAAAGCATTTTAAAATAAATTTTGCTAATGATGATACATTTTAATGGTTAATAAAATCTTTAAGATAAGGTCCTACTGCATCACTTCTCAAGCATTACACATCTATAATTATTTCTAAAAATGCTGCAGTGAGAAGCATTGCACATATAAGCATCTACTTTATCAGGCTAGCATTGTGAACACTCTTAACCAAGCAGATGAACACAGCTTTCAATGCCAGAAAATGATGACAGGAATGGGCAGAAAAACTGTCGTTTTCATGGGAAAGGAAGGAAGATTTAGGACTTTGGGGTTTCTACTTATTGACTTTTGATCTAGAACAATAGTTTCCCAACAGGGTTTTGAAGAATGTCAAGAGGTCCATTGCAAGGGTCATCATTGGGTCAAGGGGGACAGGATGCTCCCACCTGTAGCTCAATTAGAACAGACCTGCTTATTTTTATTATTTTAACTATTGCAGTTCCATATAAGATTTTGTTGGGGAGGAAAACAGTGTCACAATTTACTTATTTATATTTATACCACTAATCTGAAGGTTGTGTCTATCCCTCCGATTTTGCCTGGCACAAAGAATAGGATGGTCTCTGGCACTATTTATTTACCACTTATTATAACTGCCCCCCTCAGGAGTGACCGAAGGCTAAGTACATGGCTATAGGTTTGGTATTTGAAGAAAAAATGGGACACTTCCTGTGTCCTGTGATTTTTTTATTTTATTTTATTTTAGATTCACAAAGAACTACGTGCAAATTTGCTTCTTTGTTGTATATCAAGAGGTTAAACATTTCTGAGTGGATGACTATGCTCTAGTTATATTGACATATTTACATGATCCATGAAGACCACATACGGATTCTTACTTCTACCATACATTTGAGCATAAGCAAAAGGAGACCCAATGGACTGAAAAGTAGTTTTTAGTAAGCTCTAAAGAAATGCCATTACAAAATTTAAACATGTTTTGACTAATGTTTAAAGGAAAGCTAGTAGTCACTGAACGGATTTTTGTCTTCTTTTCCTTAGCATAATCATGAAACCAGCTTCTAGTAAAGTAAATGAAAGCAGTCTCACAATTTAAGTTTCTGTAGGGGGAAAACACACAGGATTTATAAACACTGTCAAATGAAAGACAGATTCCTGAATACTAAGAGGCCCAAACATGTCCTTGTATTTAAGAAGAAAAAAAAAAGTCCTTCATAAAAATCAGTGTTTCCTTCTATTGTGGCTTCTATCGGCATTATTACAAGAGTTCCTCGTGAAATATCCTCACAAACAAGATGTTGAAGACAATGTCTAACAAGCATGTTCGTTGTCTTAATTGAACGCAAAATGGCATCTGAAAATTAGGGGTATAATAAAAGGTCAATGAGTTTTTCCAAAATGTTCCAGTCCATAGTATGACCTGGAAGTTCAGAAATAACTCAGAGAATTTGTTCAAAAGACTTTTTTTTCCTTTCTAGTCTTTTGATGCGAGTCTATAAAGAGGTCATGGGAGGTTTAGGTGGGGGAATCCATGGAATTCCTTATCAAGTAGCTACTGAAGACAGCTGGCTTTATATAGGTGGGGGGGGGGGGGAGGAAACCAGCTAGCCCAGTACTTGGTACCCACTGGGGTGTTCAATTCATGCTTGGTGAATTAATGAATAAAATAATCATTTCCAGTGTATAATATCTTTACTTCTTTTGAAGAAAAGCTTTGAAACAGGGGGAAACATACATTCAGACTATAAATGATAAGATGTATTAAAAAGGGGATGTAAATAATGAATTGCTTTGCTAATAATATGAATACTTGAAAGCTGTATGAGAGGTCATAAAGAATAAATATTCGTGAGTACTTGGAGTGAGCTCTGCATCTGATGGTCTAAACTTGCACTTTAGTGTCATCTCCATGTTGGTTAATCTCCACCTTATCTTACATATGAGCAAAGTTAAGTTATAAGTTATGAAAAAGTAGCTCTCTCCATGGTGAAGCCTGATGGGATTGGGGGAGGGGTCAACTTCTTTAAGAGTTTACATTGAAAAAGAAGAACTCTTAGGAAAACTAATTATCTGAAGATTTTTATGGTTCCCAGAGAGAAAGGCGATTTTTTTTTTCAGTTCAGCTGTTGGACTCTTTTAAAAAAAAAATCTAACGTCAAAAGTTAATCTCTTGTGCAACTCAGTCATCTGAATCTGATCAGGACTATTTTTTAAAACATTCCCTTCTGTCTGAGCCAAAATAACTACGTTTGAGAATCCATAGGTAAGTGCAGGAAGTAGTCAAAGTTCCGCACTTTGCAAGGACATGGGAAGGGTTTCTGAGACTTAATTCATGAAGCTGCCCATATTTCAGGTAGAGGATTCAAAGACAGAATATATTCTTGTCACCCTTAGGATTGCATGGGAATTAGAAATGAAGAGCATACCTATGATATCAATATATTTGAAAAACTTAGGAGCACAAAAGTACTGCAGAGTAGACCTCGCTCCAACCTCGCATGTTAGTATATAACACTTCCTAAAAGGATTTCAGTCTGTTTAAACATCTGTAAGAGGAAACTGACCATGTGCCAAAGAAGCCTCTTTTTTCCTTTGTTAGATTATAAATCCCCTTAATAAAATGCTTTGCTTGCAGTAAGCATTAAATATTTGCTTAATTAAATGGAACTACACGTTCTAGATACTACGCACAGAACCTAAATTGATATCACTGGTCTTAAGTCTGCTCTCAGGGGCAATATAAAACAATGATTTTAGAGAGAGAGAGAGGAAGGGAGAGGGTTCAAGAGATAAAAACATCTATGAGAGAGAAACATTGTTCGCTTGCCTCCTACACACCCCCCTATTGGGGATCGAGACCACAACCTAGGCATGTGCCCCGACCAGGAATTGAACTGGAGACCTCTTGGTTCATGGGTCGACACTCAACCACTGAGCAACACTGGCCAGGCTAGAATGTTCTTTTTCATTGAGCCTAGAGAGCTCCAAAATTCTTAACCCAGCATTCCAGCTAGCTGCCATCATGCCATTAGTTTGTTTGTTTTTTTAAGGGAGATAAAACCATTTTGCCTTTCCAGCCTAGTCTTCTTGTCCCAAGCCACGCATTGCATGTTCTCTGTTCCCTCAACCATGCCCCAAATCCCCTATGCATCCTGGTCACAACGATTTCAATACAGACCAATTTATCAATAATAAACCTAAAGGAACCTATTTCAGAGCCTTGAACTGAAGATAACACTCATTTAATAGTCTACTTAATAAGTGGAAGAGAATTATTAACTTCTCCATTTCAGCATTATGCTTCTCCCAGTACAGACCAGTAGCTATGCTGACTGGCCCTAGTCATACCACTGGCTCACATGGAACCTGCAGCTATTTAAGACATCTGGGTTTCCTTTCTACAGTCCATTAAGTGATCCCCAAAAACCTTGTCTCGATTCCCTATTCCATCCTACTTATGCAATTGATTTTAACCTAATCATAGTATTTTCATTGAAGTGAATGTAAATGATCCAGACTCTATCATTCAACAGAAGGTCTGCTGGCTTTATGTTTCCATATGGTAAGTACATCGTCTGTGCCTTCAGATACAGCATCAGCCAGCATGTTAATGCTGGGTGTCCTTGCCCAAATGTTGCATTAGAGAGAACACCTTCGACAGTTTGGTCTAGGAATGTGGCCTGGGACTCGGCCAAGCATCTCTTCCAGCAGCATGGAGCAACTTTCTCAACCTTCAGTTTCCGCATGATGTAAAAGAAAGTTATCTATGTTTAAAAACACTTCCCGTAATTCAAGAAATAAATGAGCATGTGAAAAGAGAGAAACTTGTTTTAGTGCGGGCACAGTTTCAGTTTTCAAAAGCACATAGAGGCAGAAAGAAAGCATCAAGAAATGCAGCAAATGCTGATGGCAGCAGCTCCAAAACCAAGACTGATTTAGACTAAATCCCATGTGGCAAAATTTTATTCAATGAGTTTCCTTCTTTATCTTTCTCTCGCTCCCCTCCAACCACTTCTTCCCTCTCTTGCTTTCATTTTTAGAATTTTTTTCCTGAACAATAAAGTTTTCTGCAACTGATTGCAGACAATCTGATGACTCTCTTTGATTCTGTGCTTACTAGAAATTGGCACAAACTTAATGTATACTGTTTTCCATTTCCTGAGGTATAATAATTGGCATCACCACATGGCATCCAAATATTTGAAACCCTTTAAGTGAAAATCCATTAGTAAGTTTATTCTTGCTACTGTCTACATCAACTTCAACGTTCCATAAGTCCCAAATAATTTTATGAATGAACCAAATTGTGCATAAGAAATTTTAGAACCAAGCCAACTAAGGGACATTTATCATAGGTACTGGGAAGAAGCAAGCATTATCACATATGTTTTCTCCAAGTTTGGCCTTGGCACCACCAAAACAAATAAATATTTTCCATAACTGTGAGGTTTTGTTATCTATTTTGCTAGCCAGGAACTGAAGCAACTATTAACAATCTACGCGATCATTCAACGATATCTGTCAAAGTGCCTCCTCTGCTACCAGTGCTGTTTTAGATGCTAGTACGGGAACATACAGAAGTGAGTGTATTAAATACAGATTCTGTCATCAAAGCATTTTAAGCTAATTTGTAACGACTGGCTCCTGGTCGCATCACTATGTTTTGGTTCGGGCCCAGATGTGTATCTTTAGCTATTCTAAGGTTAAGGTAATTATCATAATATATCCCTTCTCCTTGTGCTCCCCCCCCATTCCTTACTGTCTTTGGTGTTTAAAGTCTAGCTATACGTATGAATCTTTATTCTTAAATCTTCCCAGATCATTAACGTTAGCATTAGAACATAGATTTTTTTAAAAAAAATCTTAAGGTCTCTCTACTCAACTTCTTTAGTGTTATTGCATCCCGGAAAGTGCAACGAATGGCCTGTAGTAAGTGAATAAAATAAGAGCCCGTGTATTCAATGCTGCAGGGCATATCCTTGAAAATAATATGTATTAAAGAGGAAACCTGCCCCCATTCCTGGCAGGCTAGTCTACATTTGGCTACTATATTAAAATGCTAAAGGTGTATGTACTAACATGTGGGTCTGCCTATTTTAAAATCTCATCTCCAATCCCAAATGTATATTAACCCCCCACCACCACCACCACCATCACCAATACATTCATCCCACAAATCTGAATAGGACATAGCAACTGTGGCCTTGGGAAATGGCTCACGTGGCAAACAAGCCATTTGGCTGGTAAAGCTGGTGATTTCGTTCTCTAGGTGGCACTATTACTTCAACTTTTGATGAGCTGCTTAAATTCCTTAAAAATGCCCGTTTATTTTCTTTGTATTTCCATGATAAATATCTTTAATTTTATACATAGTAGTTGCATACTAGGTTGCTTTCTAGTTTTCTCTTAATAGGCCGATTTGAAGTTAAGTGATTTAAAAAAAAATGTCATTGTGCATCTCCTAGTTATACTGTCTCCGAATTAAGGCATCTTCCTTTGTCGGCCCTCCTCCCTCCAAAAATGAAGAGGCATGTCAAAAACGCAGAAGGTCGTCATAAAGCTTCAGTCAGACCAAAGGGAACAAGATGAAAGCACATTTAAGAGCTACTAGGTTCTGCGAGCTTTCAAAATCAGGACATTACTACCATGACAACCAATGAAAGTTCTTTCAAGTGAACCTTTGGGGGAAACTGCATAATGTTCATTACTCTGGCCTCTTTAAAGATCAACTTTTACTTTATTTCAGCTGTCACTGGAGCTTACAATGTACTTTGCTCCCTCCCCCCCCCCAGTCCTCTCCTGCCCCACACCCAGGTCCCCACCTCCTCCTCCCTCCCCCCCATTCCTCTACTGCAGTGTTTCCCAAACCTCTCTCATGATGAGAATCACCTGGTGGAGTTGTTAAAATACAGATTCCTGAATCCCAACTAAGAAGTGCTAAACTAGAATTTTGGGGAACATATAGGTAAAATTGTATACTTAGAGCACTGGTTAAGTATACAATTTTACCTATATGTTGTATACTTAGAGCACTAGATAAGTATACAATTTTACCTATATGTTGTATACTTAGAGCACTAGTTAAGTATACAATTTTACCTATATGTTCCCAAAAATTCTAGTTAAGCACTTCTTAGTTGGGATTCAGGAACCTGTATTTTAACAACTCCACCAGGTGATTCTCATCAGGAGAGCGGTTTGGAAGACACTGCGCTACTGGACCCCGTCCTTAGCGTTTAGGTCTCGTGTAAATGAGACAGCAGGGCAATGAGCCATGTTGTAGCATCCGGGATACTTGTCAGGTTTGTTTCACCCAAAGCATCCGCGCCCCAGAGTTTGAACTTGAATGTGAGTAGGTGCATTTACTTTTGATTTTTTCCCTCTCCAATGACAGTTGACATTCAGTACATTTTGTATTAGTTTCAGGTGTGCTGCATAATGTTTAGACAAGCATGTACCTCACAAAGTGTCCCCCCTCAGATTTCAAGTTCCCTCCTGGCACCGCAGGGTTATTACGTGACGGACCATGTTTCCTATGCTGTACTTTGCATCCCTCTGGGTGTCACTGCACTTCTCATTCCTTTCAACTTTGTCACCCATGTGCATTCATTTTTTAAAATATATATTTTATTGATTTTGGAGAGGCAGGGAGAGAAAGAGAGATAGGAACATCAGTGATGAGACTCACTGATGGGCTGCCTCCTGCACATCCCACACTGGGGATGGAGCCCACAACCGGGGAGGTGGCCCTTGATCAGAATTGAACCCAGGACCCTGTAGTCCACAGGCCGATGCTCTATCCACCCAACCAAACCTGCTGGCGCGGGCTTTCCTACGGAAATGAGAACACCTTCCTGATGTACTTAGAGAACACACCCATTCAAGGAGCTTATCAAAGTCAGTGTATCAGTGAGCTCCACTGTTACACGTGGGTCACCAGGGAGGGTCCCATATACTTACTATGGAACCCACCACTCTGAAGGCTTGGCTGTCCGCGTTCTGGAAAGCCAGAGATGCGTTTAAGACCAGAATGATTTAGGGTTAAACAATGCTATGCCTCCAGTGGAATTTTAAGGGAGGTTTGAGGACACACATGCCTGCGTTTAAAAATACGAAAGCCTTCCTCTGTTTCCAGGGTTCAACCCCACATGCAAATGGCATGTGGATTTCATTTGCCAGCATCATTTATTGCTTAGCGTCGCTCCATACCAAACCGAGTAAATGGATGCAGGGCGTAACTGGTAAGTTTGCTCCTTCGCTTCTGAAGCCCATCTGGGCATGTTTTTCATCCCTAATAAAGAGAATACATCACAGCGCAGCTTCATGGAGCAGCTCTCGCTCCAATGTTTTCTTCCTCCAGTGAACAACAGCCAGCAAGCAGCGAAACCTAGAATTCGCTGGAATTCTCTCCTCTCCTCCTATTTAAAATGCACTCACCGTGTGCGCGATCACAGAGCCTGCCAGTGGGTGAATGGATGAGAGTCCTTCAATTAAGCAGCAATTTTGCAATTAGTGGAAACTGAGTGCTCTGTAACAATCGTTTGAAAACAAGCTGAGACGAGTCAGCAATTACTCTGGTAGTAAGAGGGAGACAGCCACTTGCATTGGGTGACCCCCTCTCACAAACGGAGACCTTCCACGCCGCCGGGAGGGGCCAGCTGAGATGATGTTTTCACCATCACAATAAATTCAGTATTAGGAACATCTGAGATGAGAGTGGCATTCATTTCTAAAAACGCCCAGAGTTTAACTGCATGC
The DNA here is from genome assembly GCA_963924515.1 of Vespertilio murinus. Taxonomy (NCBI): domain Eukaryota; kingdom Metazoa; phylum Chordata; class Mammalia; order Chiroptera; family Vespertilionidae; genus Vespertilio; species Vespertilio murinus. The sequence continues at coordinate 148,759,546 of OZ004709.1, forward strand.
TGTCTTCCTTCAGGAAGTCTAAAATCGATCTTTTCTCCAGGACAATCTACCCAAATCTTAAAACGGTAATGAACTACTCTGTCGTAAGGCCTTTGCATGAGGCATATCTTGAATATTTTTGGAGCTTTTAGTAGACTGAGTCCATGACTGAGACCCAAAGCTGCTGGCTGCTGCATTCCACAAGTCTGCCACCTGGAAATAGGTGAGTGTGCGGCGTGCCCGCTGTTTGCAGAAGGTTGTAAAGACAAACGTGAACAAGCTGTTTTGCCGCGCTATCGGGTGGGCGGGCTCAGCTTGCGGTGAGAGCTGAGCTACAAACCGGAGCTATTTATGTTTGAAAGAAATGAGATTATCAATCATCTGCGTTTTCACTGTTGAAAAGCCGGGGCTCAGAGCTCCCGGGAAGGAAGGGATAACTTACGTTCGATTGGTGCCCCATTAAGCAGAAAACCCAGGGACGTTGAGCCAGGATTTTAGAAAACTGCATCATTTACAGAAACCCCCCCACACACACACACACCAGTAAATGAAAACGAACCAGTGATAGTCTAGCACCCCCTTGGCCATTAGGAGACTTAGGTGATTCACTCAGGTGGCATAAATGTATCATCTGAAGTGGCCATTGCATTTTAGGCAAAATAATCACTTTCTTGGTTCCTTTTGTTTGTAAGTCAAAGTTACCTTTATTGAAAGGACACCCTAAGAGAGACTTCCTACATGCTCTATTTTCTCCACACTTGAAGGTTGACCTACATCTTAAATGACCTTAAATATCCCTTTATAATAAATAAGGTTTCCAGGCACTAACTCAGCTCCGAATGGGCTTGTGAAAAGCTCCAAAGGCATGTGAAAAATCACCGTTATTTTGTTTTTTTAAAAATGTGATGTCTAAGTGTGTCTGCAATGTTCTAATGTTTCACAATACGTAGGCAAGGCTTGTTTATCTGGAACCCATTTCTTTCTGCTTATATCATTTATAAATAGGAAACATTTTGTAACAACTTAAAATAGCTCGACATACATAACACTTTTCCTGTCACAATACTTATTATCGTTCTATATTTACCACCATTTATCACATTTTGCAAAATAAAGTAGAAGAGAAAAAACACACAACGACTCTATGGTTCTGGAATTCCAGTAATGGTGACCAACATGTTTTAAATTCCAGCAAAGGTTATGGTTACATTTCAACAAGTGTCTCTTTCCTTTCTCTTACCTCTACTGCCAGCCCAGAGGTTAACTCACAAAAGAAAAAATCTTAAGCGAGGTATTTGCAAAAATCAGGGAACAGGAGTTAGTAATCATTTTAAAGGGATGCTGTTCGTTCCCAAGGCCAAAACTTTGTAGTAAAACTTACACATGCAGTGTGATCTATGATGTTTAATAATTTGAAACACCATATGCCGTAATCTCGGGTACCTCCAACCTAAAAATAATAATGTTGCACGAGGTAAACATTGAGGATTCCCATGTCTAGACAAATTAAATCTGGAATTAAACCTCAATCAATAAAAATGTAAAAAATATATGTATATAGAAATGGTATTTTATAAACAAAATTACGTTTGACCTTACCGCAAATTCATATAAAATTATATTTTTTTGGGTAAAAATAGAGAGTTGTTTTCTAACACTTTGGGCTAGTTTGAAGGCTTCATAATAGAATAACTCGTTTTATACGCAGTTAAAAACCAACGTTCCCTATTATTATATTGCTTTGCTTTAAAAGATAACTGTGCTGGGAGAATTAATATAAACATTCAGAAATATGCTTTCCTCTGCTTCTGGCCAAGAACATTCCTGCACTCTTGTCAGAAAACGTTCACTGGGTACTGCTGACATCGAGGAGAAAGCGCGGGACACCTGGAGAACCCTAAAATAAGATCCAGGAAGCCCTAATACACCAACAACAACCTCAGTCTGCCAAAGCTCCACCGGCCGAGGAAAGCTTTGTGGCATTGGAGCCAAAGACCGCGCGCGGGGAGTCAAAATTCCCCGGGAATCAGAAAGCATCCTTCCACAAGTCCCTCCCACCAGCTCCCAAAGGGATCCCGATGCACAGCCTTCCCACCCCACCTCCCCGCCCCCGGCTCCCGCCCCCAGCCGCCGCTCAGGGCCGCTCGGCCGGCAGAGGGCGCCCTCTCCCTTCCCCAGCGCCGCTCTCCCCGCCCCCTCCTCCTCCTCCTCCTCGCCCCCCCGCCCGCGTCCCTCCAGCCCGCTCCACCCCAGCGCGCACACACAGCATCCTCCGACCGGGACTCGGGGTCCTCCCGGCTGCCGTTAGGTCCTCCTCTCCCCGCCCCGTCCTCCTCCCCTGCCCCCCCTCCCCCAGCCTGCAGTCCTCCTGCTCTGCCCGTCGGGCATAGAGCCCCCAACTCCCGGCTATGTCTCTCCAGGCGCAGCCAACTCACCCGTTCCTCCTTCCCTGCTCTGCGTCCCCAGAGACACACACACCAAAGTCGGGGCCTTCCTTCCCCCCCCCCCCCCCGCCCCAAAGACCAAACTTTTACTTCCCGGGAGGGTGAGCCGCATACAGGAGGGGCGCGGGATGGGGAGAGCTGCGGGCGCCGCCGGCCCCGGAGCTCCGCAGCCTCTGCAGCTCCCAGCTGCGGGGGTGTCTCAGGTTCCCCCACAAACGCGGGCATAGGACCTGGAGACCTGGATCCGTCCCCCCAACTCCAGGGGAGCAGGTGACACCGCGCCGCCGGGATGGAGCCCCGGGGTCAGGAGGGGGGTGGGCCGAGGAGCAAGCGCCACCTCCCCGCCAAATCTCCGGGGGACCACCCAGCCCCAGGGGAAAATTTATGCCAGTCTCCACCCCGTCCCCTAAGTTAGAGGGTCCCCCCACCCCCCACCCCCGACAGCTGGAGCCCTAAATCTCTCCGGGGACCCGAGAGGGTTTGGGGGATCCCCGGGGCGCCGTCCTCGCTCCCATCGGGGAGTTCCGTGTCTCCCCCCCCTCCAGCCTTTCTCTCCCCCATCCCAGGGCTTCCTGGGGTCCCTCTCCTTGGGGGTCCCGGCTGCGCCCCTGGATCCTGCGACGGGAGAGAAAGCTGCGCCCGAACACCGCCGCACCTCCCTCTCCTCCGGGAGGGGGCGAAAGTTCTGGTCTCTTCCCACAACTTCGGGCCCCGCGGCAACTTCCCCTCCCAGCGCCCCGCGCCCCGCGCGCGCCTACCTCGGGGTCCATACAAAGCTCAGGGGTCCCCGGCGGCGGCGGAGTCACATCGTCGTCCCGCGCCTGGCCCCCGCGCCCCGACCCGGCCCCCGCCGCGGGGCCGCCGGCCGCCCGCCCGCCCCACAGCAGGGGTGGCAGCGGCGGCCCGAGGGGCTCACGCAAGCCCCGCGGGGAGGGTGCGGGGGGCGCGGCGCCGGGCCGGGCTGCTCGGCTCCGCCCGGGGGGCGCGGGACCGCGAGCCGGAGGGGGCGCCCGGGGGCGGCGGCGGCGGCGGCGGCGGCGACCGGGAGCTCCTGCCTGCGCCCCGAGCTCGGGTCAGACATCCTTTAGCCCTTCGCTTGCGCTAGGATTGGTCCAACGGCGCCGCCCCCCTCCGCCCCCTCCCCGGCTCTCCCTCCCTCCCTCCCGCCCCCCGCCTCCCCCCCGCCTCCCCGCCGGCTCCCCCGCGCCCGCCGCCGCCGCCGCCGAGACCCGTGCGGGGCGGCCGCTCGCCGGGAACGGCGGCCGCTTAAAGGGAACGCCGCGCCTTTTCCTCGCCCCGGCTCAGCCCCCGGGGGACTCCCGAGGCGCCCCGGGCCCCCCCCCCCCCGAGATGGAGCCCCGCGAGTCCCGCGCCCGCCCGGGGCGCCTCGGCAGGACGCACGCGCCGCGCCCGTGGCTCCTAAGGGAGCCCTAACCCCCGCCCGGGGGGGAACCCCGAGTCCCGCGCCCCAGGCGGAAACCCCAGCGGCGCGCGCCGGGGCGGGAGGGAGCGGGGGCGCATGGGGCGCCCTGGGGGGTCTTGCTCGCCCTCTCTGGAAACTCCCGCCGCCCCCCCTATCTCCCCATCCCAGCACCCAAGTTCTGCGGGAGAGGGCGTGCGCTCCCCCGGCCACAGACAGACACACCTTCCCGCACCGCGGAGCTTGCGGGCGCGAGCACCCAAGGAAAGCGCACCGAGCAGGGGATTGGGGGGGGGGCGGGTTTGGGGGGGTCTCTGGGTTCACCCCTCGGCCCCAAACACGCCGGCTGAACGGGCGTTCGCGCACTGACCTCCCCGGAGTTCGCCTAATAGCAATCCAATCGAGATAATAACGGTATTCCTTATTCATGATCGCCCCCGGATAACGTTACACCACCAAGTTAGTACTTGCTCCAGCCGGGAAGCCCAGGCAATGACCGAGAGCCCACGAGAGCCGCAAGCTTTCTAACCGAAGAAAATAAAAAAAAAAAAGAAAAGAAAAAAGAAAACGGAAAGAGAAAGACAGAAGAAACCCACCTTTTTCAGGCACTACTTGTCAAAGTAAACATCAAGGCAGCCGCTCTGGGGAAAGACTTCCGTCCCGAAACTCCAAGACTAAAAATTTTGTTTCTTCTTCTTCCCCACGTCCCCTTCCTTTCGTTAAAGAGAAGGGGGGTTTGGGGGGCGCCCAGGGGGTTCGGTGCCGGGTCCGTACTCCGGTTCCGCGGCGGAGTTAGAGCGCTGGCGGCGGCAGTCGCATGGCGGAGGCACTACGCGCACCCCGAGCGGCGCGGAGCCCCGTGCGATCCCGGCGGAGGCGCGGAGCTCTCCTGCTCGCTCGCTCGCTCGCTCGCTCGCCGGGGGGAGCGGCGGCGCCGGCGGCCCTGGCGGCGGTGAATGGGAAAAGTGGGTGGGAGTCCACGAGAGGGCTCCACGGTGCCTTGACGTGCGCTGTCATATGATACCTCCGCTGCCTCGAAATAGACACTCTAGTGCACGAATTACCAGAATCAAAATTCAGCGCATTTAAAATGATACATCTTTTATTAGAAGAGTTCCGTTCCAGGCAATGGCACGGCCTTGCAGATGTTTTTTTTTTTTTTTACTTCCCCTCCACGGCAAACGTACACACATAAAGCAACCCTTTTAATGATGGACCTGGGCAGCGGAGATAAAAAGCCTTCTGTTTTAAAGGGGGGGATGGGGTGGGGTGGGGTGGGTTAAGGGGGGGGGGGTGGAAGGAGCAATTGGCTCAGTGGGTCCTCCTCTCGCCCATCCCCTCCCCTCCCCCCAGCTTTTTCTGCCAGCAAACAGGCTTTCCCGTTCATATCTGCCAGTGTGGCCCAGACCCTTGGAGAGAGAACGAACGTGGCCAGGGTCCAAGGACCGTTTTCCGTTTGCCGTTGGAAGAACGCTGCCGGGCGTCCACAGAGGTTCCTGCATGAAAGCTGGATTTTTCTTCCCATTAGTTGGACCGCACGCACGAGGACAGACCTCGCATTTCAGAACAAGGAACTAGAGGGCAGTTCTTAACTGGGGGAGTCCTTGGACCTGCTCCCAGCACAAAGATCACCTGGGTGGGTGCCTGTTAAAATGCAGATTTCTCTCCCAGGCAAGGTGATTTTGTGGGGGTGGGGCAGGGTCCAAGGGATTTGATCGGACAGGAACCCCCAAACAATTCAGATGCAGAAAATCAGAGGTCACGCTTCAAGAAATACTCTTCCTTAAAGGACACACAATGGAGCCAGGGGAATCTCCCACCCCCCTCCAGCACCCCCTCATTGGAGTAGGCAGTTTTGTGTGTATGTGTGCATTTCTCTGAACTCGCGGAGACATTTGACCTAATAATGGCTGTGAGAATTTCCCTAAACACTCCAACCTTAATTTGGGGAAAGGGAAAGATTTATAAACAGTTCCCTTCCCTGGACCCTCTTGCGGTTATCAAGAATGCGCTGTTGGACCGAATATATAATGTTAATATATACTCAGTTCAGTTTACCTAAGGATTTACAGTTAACAAAAAATGAGTTCACTTTTTATCAGCTGTTTTAAAGCGTCGGAAGACCGGTGACAGAAAATATTATTCTCATTTTATAAACGAAGAACCAGAAGCTCAGTGTCACAAAAAAAAAGGGGGTGGGGGTGGGGGTGGGGTGGAGGTGGGAGGGGTAGAGCACCCGAGTCACGTGACTAAATGCCAATGAACTCAGGAACTCCAGCTAGAACATCCCCACTCCAAAATAAGCAAAGCTATTTGTTCCTTGGAAGTGTTATCGGAAGGTGTGATCATCCAGAGCACTCCCGAGCACTCCCGGCAAATCGTTGGACTGAAGAGTCAAATTATTCAAATATATGCATATTCTTAGAGTGTTACCCATTTAGCTCTGCACCTCTGTCAACTTGACGGAACACATGACCAATACAAACTCCCCTACTGCACAGATGGTGATGTTTATTAGGGAACAGTCAATGTATGTGAAATATGCAGGCTAGCCAGAAGCAATAAAGGACGGAGGGCATGGATCTGGGCTTGCCCCCCTCAGAGAACCTCTGTATTGGTTCCCAGGGGTGTGGGCTGAATGCAGACACAATTCCTTTTAATATTGCAAAACCATTTAAGAGGCTGGCTTTATAAGTAAATAAAAAAATGCTTGTACTACTTTATAAAATACAGGAAGAGTCCTACCGTAAACTTTGTTTTTTTTTAAATTAAACTTTATGATAGCTTCAAACCGATGCTTACTCTCCAGCTTTACATTTGCTTGAAAAATGAGTTCTTTCCCCCAGGTTATTAAGCTCAATTGTAATTTACTCCCTTTCCTGAAAAATATCTGGCAAGTGGACAGCAGGAATCTTAGCAGCCTTCTCAATGCTGCTCCATTAGAAACGGTGGCCAATCTTTTACCTGCTCAGGTCACATTGCCACATCTGCATTTCTGCTGAAGAAGTAGGAGGGGGGAAAAAAGTGTTCTCATTTCTGAGACTCTGGTTGTGTCTGTGGCCAATCTTCTTCTTTCTACTTTCCCTTGACAGTATTCAAATAAATGTTTGTATCTTTACTTTCCAGTGTGTGGTGCAGTTTCACTGAGGAAACAGCAGAGGAGTCAGAAGAAGCAGGGATATTTAGAAATTAAAAAAAAAAAAGATCAAATGCCAATTTAGATAAACCTTCTAATGAATCAGACCTCTTGACATTTCTGAGCGCTTACAAACTTTGAGTTGTAATTATAGTGTTTTACCAGACTTGGAACACTTGCCTTAAAAGAGCATCTTAAATTCAAAAGCAATGACACCAAGATGAACTAAAGTTGTACTAGTGCATTACATGGAATTCTAAATGCTTTTATTTGTTAAATTCAGGTAACATCTAGAGTGTTCAAGGTCTCAGGTCAAACGTTTTACAAATTATTTTTCCATTGTGATGCCGAGGAAAAGCTTCGCCGCTTGAAAAGAAAATGCTCCCTATTTCACTTTGGGGGCTTAAAAATTAATTTTGAATTTTGGCCTTTCCTTTATTTTTTATTATGGTCTAATACTATGCTAACCCTAGAAAGACAAAATTCAGGATTAAATGTGAATTCCCATCTATTCTTGTCAGGAAATGTATACTTATCTTCATTATCCAAGTGGGAACAGGGGGCAGTAAGCTCAGATTTGACATTGACATACTTTTTTCTATTAATAATTTTAATTGGCTGAGGTCAGTTTTAGTATCACTCTAAGTGTCTATGTTTAATTATGTTTATTTAGGCTTCCTAGTTACTGCTGCCTTCAGTCTCCTTGCAAAACAAAAGGAAAAAAAGAGTTGTTTGGAATCAAATTAATTGACCTCAAAATCTGCTGAAAATTGGAGTAAGTAATTAGCATAAGGAAAATAAGCAAATAGAAAGCTCTCCTGCTGGGCAGAGAGGCAAAGGTATTTTCAAATTCATGCTGGATGTTGTCAAAGGCCCAATCCAACCTTGAGCCATGTCACGCACAGTCCTCCAAATTATTATTTTTTTTTTAAAATATATTCTTTATTGATATTTTACAGAGAGGAAGGGAGAGAGATAGAGAGCTAGAAATGTCAATGAAAGAGAAACATTGACCAGCTGCCTCTTGCACACCCCCTACCGGGGATGTGCCCGCAGCCAATGTACATGCCCTTGACCGGAATCGAACCCGGGACCCTTCAGTCCGCAGACCGACGCTCTACCACTGAGCCAGACCGGTTTCGGCCAGTCCTCCAAATTATTAAGGGAGGACTGTCCTGAGAAAAATCTCAGGGGAGAAACCATATCCCTGTTCATCAGATGGCACCATCACGTGAGGTGTACTCCTCCACAAGCTTTTGGAGCGCTCCATGGCCTCCTCAAATGTGTCCCAATTGGTCAACACCTGTTACAGGAACTACGTAACCAGGCATGGCCATTAGTTACAAACAAAAGAAAGGAGCCACAGTAAAGCAACGTTAGAAGGGCCAAGATTAGAAGAACAGAACAAGAAGGTAAAAAATCAGTCCCATCTGGGAGTAATAGTTAGCTGGATCAAGAAATTCAGCACAAAAAACATTACAAATCAACTGAGACGAACCCCCAAACACATGAGAGTCATCAGCTTGTAATCCTCCACATTACCAGATTTTTCCTGAGAACGTTTAAAAATTAATGGTGAAGAATACACTGGTTTACTCGTTGTGATGTTTCTGTAAGCACGGTCAAACGGGATGTAATTGTGGACGTAGGACAAAAGTTAGAGCTGACAATGATAAATGATGGTGGTGTTTGTTGGTTTTACTAGGAGAAACGCCATGGGAAGAATTAGGAAGTTTAAACCAAAGGATTTCAGGACATTGACACAGATTTTGAAGAGCAGATTACCTTATTTTTGAGAGCCGACTATTGAGGTTGTGTGATGATTGGGATAAGAGACTTTCTAGCCGAAACCAGTTTGGCTCAGTGGATAGAATGTCAGCCTGAGGACCGAAAGGTCCCAGGTTCGATTCTGGTCAAGGGCATGTATCTGGATTGTGGGCACATCCCCAGTAGGGGGTGTGCAAGAGGCAACTGATCAATGTTTCTAGCTTTCTATCCCTCTCTTCCTCTCTGTAAAAAAATCAATAAAATATATATTTTTAAAAAAGATTTTCTAACATTAAATTTTGTATTCTTCATAGGCAAAGCTAGGAAGGTTGCAAAAAAGATAATTTAGAAAAAAATAATAATAACTGAAATTCCCAAAGTCATATTAAAGAATTACATTAAGAATTCGGCCTATTTTCATGTGATTCTGAATCTACGCAGTGCCTATCTTTCTTTTTTCTTTTTTCCCCTTAGATCTTTAATTTTTAGAGAGAGGGGAAGAAAGAGGATGAGAGAAACATCAATATATCGATCAGGCTGCGTCTGGAATGCCCCACAGTGGGGATCGAACCCACAACTGGGACATGTGCCCCAAACCGGAAATTGAACTGGCAAACCTTCCATGCGCAGGATTGGAAGGATCGGTTGATGCCCCACCAACTGGGCAACACAGGCAACGCAGTGCCTATCTTTGATGAAGGACCTTGGCAGGATATACAACTGGCTCTCTTGTGCAAGTCCTCTAGATAGCACAGCCATGGTGGAAATAAAACCTCCAATAGCATACGTGTAGTAGCAAGGATCAGCCTTTAGATTTGTCTAGCACAGTGGTCGGCAAACTTATTAGTCAACAGAGCAGGTTGCCGACCACGGATGTAGCATTCAGAATCATATGGAAACATCTGAAACTCTTGACTCTTTCAATGGCAGCTTACCTCCCGTTTAATGCCTTCATAACTACAGTCCTTCACACGATGAAGACTTGCTGAGCGCCTTACTGCCAGACACTATTCTATTGACCATGATACAGGCAGATGAATAAAATACAGTTAAACTCTTTAGGGCCTCAGTTTCTAGAATATAAGACTTGTCTTTTAATCCACTCGTGCCACTTGTCAATTAAAGGTAGGAATTTTGTTTTGTTTTGCCATGGGTTTGGTATATAGAAACATCAGCATCAGCATGCTCCTCATGGCCAGGGGGTAGTAGTGATGGACAAGAAACTTGTTCCCAAACGTGGAAGGGCCTGCCACCTTGATTAGTGGTGATTAATCTTATTATCCTGATTAACAATGTTTTACAAAAACAGACAAAGGATATGCTGAAACCGGTTTGGCTCAGTGGGATAGAGCGTCAGGCTGTGGACTGGAAGGTCCCAGGTTCGATTCCCGTCAAGGGCATGCACCTTGGTTGCGGGCACATCCCCAGTTAGGGGGGTGTGCAGGAGGCAGCTGATCGATGATTCTCTCTCATCCGTGTTTCTAACTCTCTATCCCTCTCTCTTCCTCACTGTGAAAAATCAACGAAATATATATTTTTTAAAAATAGACAAAGGATAAAAGGTGGAGGGTGGAGGGACTAGTAGGGAGAAAATGAGACAGTTGAGGCAAATAACTTTTCCGAGTATGATTAGGTAGACATAAAACAGTGGATTCAGGAGAGATTTTAAGAGATTATCTCATCTTCCTCACTCCTCATGGGCCTGTCATTGCCGATCAGGGAACTAGGCCACTCATCCTATTCCTGAGGACCTTTCTAAGAACCCAGCAATTCTAGTGCTTGGAAGTTCCCACTTGTAACACATTTTTGTTCTCGTTGTAATTTATATCTTATTACATTTCATCCAACCTTAGTGAAGATGGAGAACAGCTGCTTACTAACCTCCTTGTGTTATTAAGTCACCACTCAGACTTTTCTCATAGCAAGAAATCAGATCTCACAACCTTTCTTCATAAACTCCAACTTCCAATGCATTAATCTTTCCCTTGGTCTACCCTGGACTTCCTCCAAGATCTCCATATTCTTCTGAAAATGTGGAGTCCCAAACTAGACATATGTGTGAAATTATCCAGGTCTCAGGAAACATGGGAGTCATGAATTATCTGAACACAGCTGTTGGGAAAAACTAAAGGGAAGATTCAATCAGATGGACAAATCCTCTTGCAGCTTGGAGGCAGAAGTGGTTGTTTCACAAAAAGGTGAGCCTTTATGTCAAAGTGGTATCTTCTAACCTTCGTATTTAGAGGAAGCGTTTTTCAAAATAAACAGATCTTGATTGGGACATTCTTTTACTTTTAAAAAAATTGTACTCCACTTAATTTCTCAAGTTGTGGGCCTTTAATTGTTAAATTGGATAGTAATTTTAATATAATTTTGTTAGTGTTTATTTTTATGCATAATTTATTTCAGAAGGTAAGGTCTACAAAAAGTTTGAACTTTTTTCCTAAATTCAACCATTGGTGCTCTCTCTCTCTCTCTCTCTCTTTCTTTTTTGGCACACAAAACCTAATTAGAATGGTATAAGACTAAGTTGAGGTCCATAAAAGAGAATTATTATAAACTAAATAATACCCAGCATTAAGTTTACCTGATTATTTCACTTGTCAGGTATAGCTCCATTATGATCTCACAATCCAAAGTGACCAAAGAGTTTGGGCCTTCTAATTCTTGATAGCCTAGCTGAAAGCATGGGATCAGCGGAAATGCCATTCCCACTCCTCGTGGCTGCCTGTTTAGGATATGTCTAGGGCATTCAATGGTAATTGCAAAATTAAACAGGTAGTTTTAAGAAGAAATTAGGCCAGACATGGAACAAAATCAGCACTCATAAAAGACAGTGGGTAAGAGAGGAGGACATTTATTTCCCCTGCATAATATTATTTTGAGAACTCGTCAAGGGATTCTGAGACCAAAAGAAGACCAAGAGTGTCTGCTGTAAGTAGGCATGCCTGGACCCTTAGTTTATCAGTGCAGGGCACCACAGAGTGGTGAGTCTAGCTGGACCTAAGAAAGGGTGATGTTGATGCACATGGACAGGACTAATACAATGCTTCATGGAGTTGAGGATAGAGGGATAGAGAGATGGGGTAAAATGGGAAATGAATGGGGGAGCACATGCATTTAAATTCCAAGACATCCCTCCTCTCCTTCCTCCCTCCTCCTCATGCTTCTGGGCATGGCTCAGTAGTTAAACATTGACTTATGAAACAGGAGAGAGGTTCAATTCCTGGTTAGGATACATTCCCAAGTTGCGGGCTTGATCCCCAGTGGGAGGCAGCTAATCAGTGATTCTCTCTCATCATTGATGTTTCTAACTCTCTCTCCCTCTCCTTCCTCTCTGAAATCAATAAAAATATATTTAAAAAAATTTTTTTTAGTCATTGCATATATGTACTTGGGGAAACTCATTTTTCTCTTTTTGGACAGTAGTCATGACCTGGGAGAGGGGATAATGTATGTGAGGTGACAGTGTGTATGGCCTGATGTCAAATTTTAGAAGTCAGATGTTGATTACATCACACAAATTAAAAATATTTTTGGGATGCAAATTCAGACCACAGTCAGCTTTCCTCAAGACAGCCTTCATGTTGAATTAGAAAAATTAAGATCCCAAACTTATAACCAATTTCATGCCTCACGCAAATGTGGGTTAGCATTGAGAATCTTTTATATCATAGGTACAGTTTTCCTGGAAGTCTTAGGGAGAGTGAGTCAATACTATCATATTTTCTGACTTTTCCAATAAAAAAGTCACATATTTCTAACATCTTTAGTTTAAAAAAGTGTTTTCAGGATAAACAACTGAAGTTAAGTTGCATTGCTCATTGCTTTATGTCTATACCGAATGCTAATTTGAATTATCATTGTCACATAATAAACATATTCTTATGGCATTACAACCAGATTGTGGATGTTGATCATCTTAGAACTACTTTGCAAACCAAATTTCCATTGCCTTCCATTTTATCTGCTCACAAAACTAATTAAAGTAAGTAAAAATAAGTTGAATTCCGTTAAAGAGAACCATGCTAACTCACCTACATGATACCAATTTATCTAAAAAAATATCTAGAAATTTGACTTATTCTTTTTTTTTGACACTTTGCTTGACTAATTACCAATTTGTTCTAATATTATTTTTTGCTTATTTTGGTAATTTATAGTTATTATTATATGAAGAATTTATAAGGTATCTAATTTTTCCCTCCCATTAATTGATGTTTAAAAGGACTCAACTTCAGAACAGTATTTAATAATAGAAATTAATCATAAAAGTGGAATTATATGTATAGATATCATATGAAGAACAAAGAAATAGACTTGAAGAATATTTTTTTGGAAAGTAACATGGGTTAAAAAAAATATTAAGTTTAAATTAGTAAATATTTCCTAACATTTTTAAGACTAGGGATTTTAATAAATACAATTACTTTTAGAATGCCTCCCTTATTTCTTGATCTTTTTGAAAGAAATAAATTAATTTTTTGTTTCATTTTCCTAGGGAGCAGAAAGAGGAAGCTATAAGAATTTTGTTACTGAAAAATAAATAAAGCTGTTGTCAAATATCAGGTAAGAATCTAGAACCAAATGAATTAAGTCAAAGCACAGAGAATAGTAAAGGAATTAATGAAAATTGAGGTTTCAATTCATCTTAACTAGTGTCTCAATAATCATTAAGTAACTATGAAGTGTTGAGGAACTTCATGATTAGTTTTGTCCTATCATTTTAAAATTAATATTTATTAGCCTGCTGTTGACATTTTTGTTAATTATACTTACAGTTTAGTAATTAATCCAAGTTAGATACAAAACATTTTATTTTGATAATCAAAATACTTAAAATTTTGTACAACCTGTCCATTATTTTCTTACTAATGACCCAGTGCACGGATTTGTGCACATTGAAAGGAAATTAATTAGAAGGTGGCTGGCAGGGTAGGACTGGGAGAGGTGGTCCAGACATGCCCTGGGGCCAACCTCCCATGGTCCCTCCCAAATCTGCTGAGTGAGCAGGGTCTCTCCAGCAGGTGGGGTCCCTCGGCCTGGCTTGTGGGGATGAAGCTGAAACCGGCTCCCCGACTTCCCCTGAGGGGTCCCAGAGTACGTATAAGAGGGCACTCTGTAGAGTTGCTGTCAGTGTGTGGAATGCAAAGGCAAGTGTGCAGTACATTAGATTTAGGGTTAACAGTGCCCCAGCAGCATAACCCATGGGGTCAAAGGTGGAATTGTGCAGCCCTGAGACAGGAATCAGGCTCCCTCCTCTCTGGTTTCAGGGTGGATCACCCGAGAACCACCTCTGCCAAGTCACTGCAGCTCAGCAATTCCTACATTGAGCATCTGCCCCCTGGTGGTCAGTGTGCATCATAGCCACCAGACGGATAATCCAACACAGCATGTTAGCCTTTTACATATAGATGTTTTATTGGAAAACAGAAGAAATATCAATGTAGTATGATTTTAAGGCCCATGTTGTAGTCAATAGTAGTCAAGAGAATTTGGGTCCTCATTTAAACGTTATTATTTTCTGGCCATGTGACCTGGGCAAGTCCCTTCACTAGCCCAAGCTTGTTCACATAGATACTGTAAGTTCCATAGACATGGTGGTTGAAGTTGAGAGACCTTCACTACAGTGCATCTCAGCTACTCAGTCAATAAAATGAGGGCAGTGGGCTGTTAGCTGTAACCACTTGTCAAGTCTGGCAGTACATTCAGACCTTAGCTCAGAAAGAACAGGTGACCCAGGTGATTTCAGTGCACCGGGATAACCAATGAGTTAGATCATCTCTAAGGTGCTTTTTGTAAATTTGGACTCCTTTCAGGAACTGCAAATCATCTGGTAAACTAAAGTTGGATCTTATGTAATTATTTCCCCTACAGTTAGAGCCTCAAGCCAAGGTAAGGATTCATACTCTTCTTTGATTCTCTACATGACTTTGGCAGCTCTGCAAAAATCACTGACTTGTGCTATCCAAGACTTAAACCAGTATGCATCCAATCCCTCATTTAAAACCACATCTTTCTAGGATTTGCTTTCCAGGAGGGAGATGGATGACATTTATCGGGAAGATGCCCAAGTAGATATGTAACTCCCTTACCCAGACCATGTCCCAGCTTAGTTTCTAGAGCTGGTGTTCTGAGTTCTGAGTTGATGCAAATACACAAAGGACCCAGACACCAATTCTTGGCATTCTCCCAAATGAGATGCTATTTCCAGAGAAGTTCCAAGTTTGGAGTGGAGTCTTCCGAGGAAGAACATTGAATTGCACAAGGAAATCCAATAAACATTTTAGTCCCCAGCAGGGAGGGTAAGCCTTGTAATTATGTTTAGCTTTGTGCTTGTCCATCCTCTTCTTGTCCATATCTGTAAACAACATGTTAGCTTTGGAGATTTGTCATTGACTGTGTTTCTGGAGAGGGCGTTCCTCACAGCATCTGCAGTGCTATAGTCACTAACAATTTGAAAAGGCAAATTTATGAAATGGTCTCTAAACACTCTACATCCTAATGTAAACAATTTATAACATTTCTTACTCAATAACTCTCAGGAGTCAATTAACTTGGAACTGCCCTAAACAAGTTAAGAAAGGAATTAGACATTATCCATTGGGTTGATAAAAATAAAGTAAGTGGAAGAAAGAATGTGCAGGTGAAGAGTTTCAGATACTAATCTTTCTCTTCAGTGAGTATATATTTATTTCTGAACAGTTATCTTTCCTACTAGTGTTTTAAACATAACAACAATGATAATAATAACAGCCAAGATCACACAGGAATTTACAGATTCACTTACTGATTAAAATAAAGGGGTTTGCAATATAAGGATCTGGGTTTGAGTCAAGCTTTGCTACTTATTGGCTCTGCTAATTTAGGAATAGTTAATTTGATAACAGATGTCTCTGTTTCCTTATATTTAAAATGGGAATAACAATAACCTCTTCCTAGAAAGATTGTTGGGAGGGTTCAATTAACTATGAAAATGTAAAATGCTCACCATGATGAACTCAATGAAGTTAGATCTTATTATTCATTTATTAGACCCTTAGAAAATTTTAAAAATATTGTCACTCTCTCAATTTCGTGACTATGAAAATGGAACTTCCAAAAAGATAGGTGACAATTAGTGGGTGGAAAGTCTTTCATTAAGTTAGATTCACTATAATTCTAAAACAGCACTTGTGGCCGCTGATTCTGAGATTCTCAAACATCTCACAGGGTTGTGGGGAATGAAGATCTTGTAACAAAATGCATTCGCAAACCTAAAAATGAGCAAACCCAAATCAAACCTGTGTGGCAGCTACTAGAGAGGGAGACATGATTTTATACCAGACTTTGGAACCCAGACACTTTAAGTTGAACTTGAGCTTTTCCAATCAATATTTGCTCTATAATTTGGAGTAAATTACTTAAACTCTCTGAGCTCCAGCTTCCTTATTTATACAATTAGAATATAATCTATCTCAGAGAGTTGCTTTGGGGTTTAATTAATGTATGTCACATGCAAAGCAAAGAACTTGGTGCCGGGCAAATGCAAAATAAATGTTGTCCCATTCCATCATAAGTTGCGCATACTTTTTCATAGTATAATGACGACAAAAATTATGTCTCTATAGTCTGTTGAGGTTAGTGATTACAAAGCCCATGCTAACATTCCCCAAGGAGAAAAATACTAAGGCCATTCCGAAACACTGATTGTGAAAGTTGGGGGGTAAAGAAGTTCTCACTGAAGGAGATAAAAGCGGAAGAAACCATTGTTTCCTATCAAACTAAGCAGAACCATAATGAGCATGGACAGTAGAGGTCCCTCTTCTTTTCCATTGACTCACTCGGCAATGTCCTGTTCAAAAAGCTTTAGATATTTATGGAGCCTCTCCATAGTCACCCAATTTGGGTGTTTCTTCCCACAGTCACTCGATTACCTCCGGAGAAGAGGTAGTTGATAGTTTTCCTTGAAGCTAGAGATAAGGTAAATCAGTTCCAACTCCTTGTGGTTCTGATATGTTTGGAATTTAGCCCATTCTGAAGAAATTTCTAAATTCCATAACATTCTAACATGCACTCTGGGCACAAAGATCACAGAGCATTTTTTTTCTTCTCTTGCTGTTTAGGGCAATTGATTAGATTTCCCTTTTCCAGGGTGAGAAGATTTTGGAGTGCATTGGACATTCACTCAGAGGTTAAACATTAGCAGAGCACCTTCTGTCTCCTGTGGTAATCCCAAAATGACCACAACTGGTCAAAATGTCTCATCGAGGCCACATGTGTCTCCTAGGTTCAGACTGAGCTGCTGAATTCAGAGGTCACATGTTGCTAAGCGGCTGGTTGTTTTTAGAAACTAGACTAGCTTTTTATTTTTGAATTAATTCTTTGAAATATATCTTGCCATTTGTCTAAAATAGAATTCAAGGATGATGTTTGTCATGCCTAGTACATCAGAAGTTATTTTAAATATGGCATCTTTGTAAAAGTCAATAGCTGCCTCATCAAAGGGCAATTATGTCCAGTGTGGGCGGCTGTGCCAATGGTTTTTGAACCACTGCAGCAATCCAGCCAATCCCAGGGAATGGCTTGCAGCCTTTCTACACCCACAGTTTTTCTTAATTATCTCCACTGGGCTGAGTTACTGGTAGCTAAGGATGGATCTATAGCATTTCCTGGATGTCAAAATGCCTACACACCTTCTGCAATCATTGGTCTACCAGCTACCTTTTATGTTTCTCCTGGTTGGTCCATTTAATTATCTATTATCATGTGTTTATAATGCATTATTCATGAAGCCCAGACAATTTCAGGAAGTATTATCTTTGGTTTCAAAAGGAAATGACCTGAAGAATTAGAACTTCTGTCTGCACAAAGAAAGTAGGCATGTGATAGTGAGTCTCTCACCTTATTGCTTTCAAATATAATCTGTGGACCTTTGAGATCATTGTTCAAATTAATACTTTCCAAGCTATCATTCCTCAGAACGATAGGCTCAATATCCACATTCTTTCTGTGCTGGGCTCAAATAAGCTGCTTTGATTTTTCATCATGTTTTCTTCACCAGTTGACGGCACCAGAAATTGTGAATCATCAAAGGTTAGGATGACGTAGGCCTTACTTGCCACCAAGAAATAGCTGGCTGGCATATCACCCAAACTTAGAGCTAAACTGGTATTTAGAGTTTATCCTGAAGACACCCTCCTTGTATGTGTGAGGAAATAGAGATTGAGAGGGAACTAATTGATTTTTCCAGCTATTGACAACTAGTTGGGGGCAAAGCTTGAACTCTGGCTTTTAGTCTGGTTCACTGTGTTCTCCTAAAAAGGTAAGACTCCAAAAGTCTTCCCTCTTCTGGGGAGCAGAGCAAATGACTCTAAGCTGCAGGCTCCACTGAGATAGGTACCACTCAGTTTTGCTCACTGCTGAATCTCCATGCTCCTGGCACATAATAGCTTGTCAATGAATGCTTATGAAATAAAATTATAAATGCTAGAGTCTATAGAAAGCATATCTCTTGGGCCAAGTGGGAAATGGCTACTCAAACTCCTGATTCCCTTAGGTGTCACCAAATCTACCAAGGTAAGCAAGATCCCAGGCATCCAAGACTGGCATCAAGCTCCAGAGGGTTCCAAGGAAACAAGTCAGCATGAATTCATGCGTCAGATATGTGCGGGGTCGTGACCTCAGAGAACCTTCCCAGCCCTCAGATTCTATGACTCATAAGTAAAAAGTAAAGTGCTTCTTGGCTTTGGCTCTCCTTTTTCTCTGTGTTGTTTTGGGGGGAATTAGTGACTGAGCCTTAGATGTTGTGTCAGCACCAGAAAGATGCCTGCCTTCTTAGACTCTCTAAGTGTGGAAGAGGAAAGAATGGCTGGTTAAAACTTTTCACTTTGGCCTGCAAAATTTGGGAAACGCTTTGTAGATCACTTTTAAAAAAATGAATGCAATCAAAATCGAAGGAAATAATTCCTATAGCCCCCTTACATGGCTGAACAAGGTTTGAGACCTGGTCTGGAGAGGAACAGGAAGTCTTTGACATTCGAAGAAATAGACCTCTTACTGGCAATGTGTTCTTAGGCTACTCTGAACCTGAATTTTCTCATCAGGGAAAGGTGACAGATGACTCCTGTCCCACACAATTGCTGAAGACATTAAATAAAGAGACCTGTGAAGGGCTCTGGAAGCACTCTTTGCCTGTAAACTATTGTTACTAGGAAATACACATAAAATCCGCATTATAGCGGAATCCTTTACACAACTCTCTTAGAATGTTAGAAAAAGAGAGAGAGAAAGTCCATCTGAATTTTAAGAAACTCAGAATGAACACTCTGGAAATTGCCAAATGAGAATGAAGGCAGGGAGAAAGAATTAACATCTTGATTTTTGCACTGTGGGGTTTTGGGGTGTTAGTCCCTATGGAACATGTGTATCTTTCTCAAGAAACACTCAGTAAAGCAGTAGCTTTAACTTCTAAAGTAAAAGAAGAAAGATTTCATTTTTAAAAAATTATAACTCTGAAGCCAAAGAGGGGAGGAAATTTTCTTTTTATTATTCAAGAATTTAATCTTTCTCCCACAAAGGCATCCCTCTCCATTTCCTTAAGATGCAATACATGGTAAGCTCTCACTCAATGTTAATGTTTATTTTTATATATTAAGTACTACTCCCTGTTCTTTACATGGATTATGGCATATAAATTTAAGAGACTAACTGCTTGTTAAATCCACTAGGAAACACAGACACACACATACAGCAATGGCAGTTCAGCAGAGAAAGATACCAGCCAAAGAAAGATAATTTGAGATATTTCTGAGGTAGCAGTTGTAAAATTAAAATAGGCAACTCATTAAATTATCCACAGAGTGAAGAGAAAGCTACAAAAATAGATATTTTTCTGGCAAGTCAGTGCTTTACAGAACAAATTTAGTTTTAAGCAAAATTTTAAAATCAGATGATATCAGTTCATATTCGTTAGAATCATTTAAATGGTTGGATTAGTCTGTACTAATTAAAAGCAAAGATTAGCTTCACTGGCATTTGGTAGAAGTATATTTTATAAAAAAAATATGTTCAGTTAGACATCATTTTAACTGACAGATTGTAAGCAACTGGATAGAGGGAATGTTATTTGAACAAGTTGGAGGCTGGTCCCTCAATCACAGAATTAAAAATAAAAACCCTTTATAAGTCATGCCTCAATGCTGACTTTGTCTCATTTTTTACTTATTTTTATTTTTATTTTTGTGGCCGATCAGCTCTTTTGTGGTCATCCAGGCCTTTGCCTCTCACATTGCCTGATTTGGGAATGCTGTTTCTTACTAAAGCTTCCCCTAGAGGACAGGCCAGGAAAAGGAAAGAAGCTAAATTCAGTAGCTTCTCCTCTTGTTAAGAATTTAGATTAGAGATGTGATAGGGAGAGAGTCTAGCAAATGAATGAAAAGCTTATGTATGTTGGGTTGATTTTAGATCTTTTAAATGTCGTCTTTCCAATGTACCCTGATAGGCAATTGGCAAGTGATATTTTTCAAGCCAACAACAACAACAACAACAACAAAAAACACCCCACAAACAAACTTGTTTTTAAAATCCCCATTTACTGCCTTAACCATACTAATTAGGTAATATTTAAGAATAACTGGTTTTCTGGTTCAGTCCAATGAAAATGCAAAGAGAGTGTCATAAGGGTACCTCCCACTTATGGAGCGTCTGCTTTGCAAAGCCTTTTCAGACATTCCTCCAAAAATTGCTGCGTTGTAGGTCTTACTATCAATGACACTGAAAAGGCTACAGGCAGGGTGAATATATTTTCACCTGAATTAATACTGATATATCCCATTGGGGGAGCTAGACCAAACCAAAATCTCACACAGAAATATGCAAGACCAGGGGGTACAAAAGTAAGCTGGGTTACTGTTATTATTATTACTCTTAGGTTAAAAATATCCCCCTTCCTATCATTCCCCTGTTCTAATCACCTTCTAATCTGCCTGATTTCAAAGAGGACTCTTAAATTGTCTTGCCTCCATGCTGAGAAGCTCTATGTAAATATACATAAACAGTGACTACCAGGTGCACCATTCTTAAAGTGACATCCATTTCCAGGACACTTTAGGTGAAACCATTTCATCTCACAAGTCCAGGATGTGTGTGTGTGTGTGTGTGTGTGTGTGTGTGTGTGTGAGAGAGAGAGAGAGGGGGGGGGGTGTGGGATGACGTGACACTTTTGAGGTCTGTTTAAGTTGTTACAAATCTCTAAGTAAAAAGAATGAGACTGTCAAGCATTTTCCCTCCTTGTCTCCCAGAGACGTGAAATCTACAATTTTCTCACTTCCGCTGTCAGATAAATTGGCAAGTCGACTAAAAGGATAATATTCCCTTAAGGATGCATTCATTCGAAACCCTAGCAACTGTATTAGGCAGCAGCGAGTATTCGCTAGCAAGGAATCTAGCGAGGCGAGGGAACTCTACAATTTTAGAGTGACAGATGCTTTTTTTTCTTCCCTCTCTCTCATCCATCAAGACGCCTCAAAATGTCACAATATTTACACCTCTTCCTGGGTGAATTAGAATCCAGAGATTGGCAGACAGCGAGGGGGGAAAAAAGAGAGAGAGAGGAGAGAGATGCGACTGGTTGTCGCTTGACTGGGGGAAAAGCAAGCGTTGCGCCTTTAAATTCTGCCCACCATTCCCCGTGCTCCCCCCCCCCCCACGCTTCCCCCCCTTTCTCGGGATTTTGCAATAAATCTCCCAGTTCTGCGTTCAGCCCCGCAGATCCGTATTTAAAACAGCACCATCTGGGAAGGGTGGGCGGTGGCGGTGATGCGGCTCCTTGGAGTTCCTTTGCAGCACGCTTGGAATTGCATCAGACGGATCAGAGATCCCCCCGCCCCCGAGCCCGGCCCCGCCCTCCTCTCCCTCCCCTCCCCGCCCCTCCCTCCCTCCCTCCCCGCGCGGAGCCGTGACTGAGCCGGCGGCCGGGTCTCGGAACAGGCTGTGCTCCACGCGCGGCGGGGCCGGCTCCGCACACCCGGCCCCACGCTCGTTCCCTTTGTGTGCCGAGCAGCCTATCGCCGTCCTCTGGTCCCGGTGCCCGGGTTTCTCTCCTTTTTATTTATTTATATTTTTATTTATTTTTATTTTCCCTTCTAAAATCGCCACGATATAGCCTCGCGTCACCTACGCGAGCCCGTCCTTTTCACCTGGGCAGAGCGGAGGTTCTTTCCTTTCTGGGCTCTCTCCGCAGAGCCGAGTCTTAAAAGAGTTTCGGAAATAGGATTTCCTCCTCCCCATCCCCCCTCCACCCCGATCCGGAGCCTCTTAATGAAGAAGGACGGCCCCGGGAAGGAAGGAGGAGCCCGGACCGCCCCGGCCCCGGGGTGGAACGCTGCGCGGGCCGCGCTCCGCGGCTGGAACAAAGGGCCCGGGAGGGAGTGGGCTGAGCGGGGTAGGGGTGTGGGCAGGTCGCGCGCCCCCTTCCCTTTTCCCCTATCCCCGAGCCGGACGCCCGAGTCCCTAGGCTCCCAGAGGAGAAGGGGGTTGGGGGGGGGGAGGACAAGCTGCCGCGCGCTCCAGCCGCTCCGGGTCCCCTCGGGAGGAGGCGGGGGCGGCGGAACGGAAGGCTGGGAGGCTCTGAGCAGCTTCGGTCTCCTCCCCCCCCCCCCACCCTCGGCCCATTCGTGCGCGGCGGCCCGGCGGCGAGGCGGCCGCCCTCCTCCCGCGCCTCCCGGAGCTGCGCGCGGCGGCCCGGCCCGCTGCCCGCCCCGCTGATTGGCGGCCCCGCACGGCCGGCGCGCGGAGCGTCCTCCTCCGGCCGCCCGGGTCTCCTCCCCAGCCCTCTCCCAGGCCCCTCGGCCCGGAAGGGACCTTCTCCTCCCCAGCAGAGGCGGCCCCCCTCCTTTCCTTAGTTACCCCGACTGACTCGGACTTGGGCTCAGGGAGGCATCCGGCCAGGCGGGGGAGCGGAGCGCAGTCTCCGAGCCTCCCCTTTCCCTAGAGGAAGCGGGAGCCCTCTCGGGCAGCGTCCGAAACTCGTGGGGAGAGAGGGAACGAGGGGGGAGAAAAGGAAAAGAAACATCCAGGGAAGCGTGAGGGCGATGGAGGGGAAGAGAGATAGAATAAGGAAGGGATGGAGGCTGGTGGAGGGGGCGGGGTGGAAGGAGGAGGGGGGGGGCGGCGAGAAGGAGGCAGGGAGAGGGAGGGAAGGAGGGAGGGATACAGAATGAATCCTTCTCACTAGAGGAGCTGAAATTACCTTGATTCATTTTGTGTTGGAAATTTAACGTTACCTCCTACCCCTCTTCCCCAACCTCAACCTCCTCTCTCCTCACCGCGCAGAGCCTCTACCGCCTCATTCTAAACGGTACAAAGTAAAAAAAATTTAGAAAAACCGAATGTCGTGTAAAAGGTTCATAATTAGTAATGAATCTACTGTACACACACACACACACCCCACACACACACCGGCAAAGAGAACGGAAAAGAGGGAGAGGAAGGAGAGAGAGAAAGAGGGAGAAATCTTACATTTTGAAATCAGACATTTGCAGGTCCAAGTTAACTAAACTCATTATGTTCACGGGAAAACCGCATCATTTCCCCCCCTTTTCCTCTTTCCCCCTCAGGCTCTCACCTAGGGCAATCCAAACTGGGCAGATGCCCAGAAACAAAACCCCTCTCCACCTCTCTACCTCCTCCCCTCCGCCAGGCGTCCTCTCGGGGAGCTCGGAGGATCAAAATAGCTCGAGAATTGGGGTTGCGGGGGTCCCCGCCCCGGTGCTTACCTTCTTTGCGGCTCACACCACCCCGGTGGCTAGATCCTGGAGATAAACACTTGCATTTCCCAAAGTTAACCCAGTATACCAACCCGGAGCTCGCCCAGAGTCTATTCCAGCCTACACCGCTAGGAAGCCAACTTCAGCGAGCTCAGTGAGGGGACCAAACTGGGGTTCGCTTTCCAAATGCTCCGCTCCAAAACCCGACTCTTCAGCCCCGATTCCAGCGTGAGCCGAACCTCAGGAAAGACGCTTCTGAAAGGCGACCCGGGGGCTGGCTTTTCCCGCGGGGCCAAGCCGCCTACCTGGAGTAGCACCACCTCGGACAAACCCGGCGGCTCTGTCCAAGGTGCTGAATGAACTCGCCTCTCCTCGATTACACACACCGGGGAGCGGCGGCGGGAGGAAAAGGCTCAAAAAAATTTTTTTCTCTAATTAAGTGATACTTGATAGTGCTCTGGACGGTTTCTTCCACTTCCTTACGTTCTGTCACGTGCGGACGGCTTTGCCAAAGCCATCCTGTTAATAGTGGATCACATGTTGATGAGACCCTTTTCTTCTAGGATTACCCATTTCGTTATCAGTGATAAGCGCTTCTGACTTATTTTTCTCCCACCGACCCCACCCCCCATTTACATCCAAACTCCCAGCCCCTACCCCATCCTCACCCCCCACTCCGCCACAGTCCCCCCCCTCTCTAATAACATTATTGTGTTCAGATGGAAATGAATCCCCTCGCGGATGTCAATTACATGCCCATATATAAATCATGGAATATGCTCATACACCACACATAGAAGCAAAGAATGAAATGCAGGAAAGCTGGGAGAAAAGCATCAGCCTTGAACAGCCAATATAACACACACACACACACACACACACACACACACGCACTACACACCCCTCTCCGGCTCCAAGTTTGTTCCACGCAGTTCCACATTTGCTACGTTAAATCTCAAATGATTCCAATTAAAGTTGCACCGCGTAAAAAAAAAACAACAAAACCCGATTCTCCTGGCCTGAATAGCTGCTGCTGCTCTTTGGCGTGTGAAATGCCCGGAAGAGCTGTGGTGTGTGCCCGTTGTTAAGCAACATGTCAAGATTTTTTTTCCAATTATAATGCAGGGTTTATTGCTACTCACCATTGTGCCTCTGCTGTCCTGGAGACTCAAGTGTCTTTAAAATCCCGTCTCTCCAACAGATGCTGGAAGGTAATGTGTCTTGTTTGAAGTCATCATGTGAGAAGTTCGGCTTTGCTCAGTGGATCGCCCACCACTTGGTGTGACTTATGAATCTAATAACCCTTCGCAATATCCGCAAGCTTCAACTCTTCACAACCACCTTTGGCGACTAACAGGAGAAGACAAAGCAACTGGCACCGAGGTGGGGGGGGGTTTGTATGGGGTGGGGGGGGGGAGACCTATAGATGTACGCAAACGCCCTCACTCCAAGAGACACGCTTCCTTTGGAGTTCTTACGTGATTCTAATGAATGAGCGAGGGTGCCAGTGACTGCCCAGCTGCCCTGCTCTGTAGTGGTTGGTTCCTGGAGCTGCCTCCCCACCGCTCGTCACTGGGTCCTCCTGGTACAGAAAGTTCCCGGGGAAAGTGAGGAGTTTCAGGGTACCCTCATTAAAAATAGCCCAGCCCGCACGCCGCTCCCTCGCCCCCTGCCCAGGTCACGCTTGGGGGGGGGGTGGAGGGGGGGAGGGAGACTCTGGCAAAGCTAAACTCGGCTGGGGGGAGATGTCTCTGTCGCCAGGTAAGAAAAAAAACCCTCGCCTCCTCAGCCCGGAGCGGGAAGACCGCTGGGGGAACTTGTTGCTGATCAGCGCCAGCAGGCTATCGCTTATAAATAACGGTGCCAGAAAAACGCACGGGGAGGGGGCGAGGCGGGGAGGGCGGGGGTGGGGGGGGGTGGGCGGCCAGGAAGGCGGCTGACTGTGTCCTGTTGACGTGACCAGCTCCCCGTGACTCCCTTGGTAGAAGGGAAACTTCTAAGAAAAGTTCGCGCCCCTCCCCCTCCCCCACCATGACTAAGGGTCTCCTGCGGATGAGGTCGTGAGTGCTGATCCAGTGGGGGTGGGGCCAGCCAGGAGGGGGGGGGGCGGGGGCAGCGGGGGCGGGAGTTGGGGGGGGGCGGAGGCTGTGTGTGTGGGTGGGTGACTTGTCCTTGGGAACCGCTACGTGCGTTCCCAGCGCGCACCCATCCGCCCGGGCGACTTTCCCTTTCCGTCTTATAGGGACTTGATGACTCGGCGAGGGAGGCGCCGGGGCCGAGCCACTAGTTGCCCGCAGGAGCCCGTGTAAACCCCAGCCTCGGGGCGGCCGAACTGAAGGAAGTTAACCACGGCGTTCGTTCCGGAGGGTTAGGTTAGGGCTCTCCCCAAAGGCGAGTCCGCAGCCCGGGCACGCAGCTCGGTCGGCCGGGCGAGCGGCGGCGCAGGCAAGTGCAGGCAGGGAGGGAGGGGTGCCACCCGCCCGGCGGCTGCCTCCCTGGAGCCGCTTCTGCAGCATCCGGGGGCTCCGGGTCCGCCCGCCCGCCCGGGGTGCCGGGAGGGGGAGCGCGGCGGGAGCCGGAGCCGCGCGCAGGCGGAGCCAGGGCTGGGGCGGCGAGCGAGCGGCGGGAAGGGGTGGGGGGGGCTCCCAGGAAGCCCCGCGGTCAGCACCCGCGCCTCCCCACCCGAGGCTGCGCAGGCTAGGAAGTGGAGAGAGAGGTCACGTGTCGGCGGAAAGTAACTTAGAAGGGAAAAGATGAACTTCAAGGGGTGGGGAGGAGAAAAAAAAAAAGCACTATAAAACAAGTCATTTTTTCCCCACCCCCCCTTTCATCGCCACTCCCTCCCCCGGGTGTAGAAGAGAGGCGAAGGCGGGAGAAACGGAGAGCCTCACTCTGCCGGAGACGTGGGGGAGAGCTGGGGGAATCTCAGGCAACCGAGTCTAAGTCGATCGTTGGCAACTTGCCCCAGCCTGGGGAGGCGCTAACCCAAGGTATCTTTCCACTGGCGCCGCCCTTTGCCTCCCTCCTTCTTGCACAGCTGAGCATGGGCAACGCGGATGGCTGTAAACCAGTTGTTATGGAGATGCCGGCTTGCTCCGAGGAGCCAAACGCCCTGGGAAGTCTCTAGACGCAACACCACTCTTTGACTCTCCGCCCTGGGTTCCCACGAAGGAGACCCCACCAACTGCGTCACAGGCCCTGGCTGCGGCGCTATCGACTGCAGGGATGAAGCAGCTAGGTGCTGCCAAAGATGGTGGATAGCTCTTAAGGGTCAGACCACCAAGCCCTTTCCCAATTCCAGTGTCTTTATGCCAATCAAAAGGGCTCGACTTGAGTGTCATCCGTGCGTCCTTGTGTGTAAAAACCTCAGTTACTGGATAGAATGATCAGCAGCCACAGAACATTAGCATTTAGTGGCTACTTCAAGGTCCTGCTTCCTTCCCCCTCCCATCCCAGAAATGCCTTGGGCTGTACTTCCTAATTCTGTATATGAACCTATGTTCATTGGAGCTCCCATTGGTGCCAGTTTATTACTACTGTAAGTAAGTGCAATGTTTGGTTCAGATTGCTCTACAGATGTTTCCAGAGTTAACCTAGCTTGTTCTAGGTTCCAGCCAAGGTACATATAGATAAATGCTGGCCAGACCTCAGTAGGGAAAGTTCTAGGCTGGCCAGGCACCTGGAGACGTAAGTTAGGTCATCATGGAAAGATGCCAGACATCCTCATAATAACCAGTGCAACAGTCCCCTTCAACTGGAAGGGCTTCTCAGAATGCCCACAAACTGCCACTTTTTTTGTTGATCCATGAGTTAGCCAGCAGATGCTGCCCTAAGACTGGGACAGCTTGGCACATACCATCTTCCGAGGTCTTGGGGTATAGATTTTATGGACGAAACTGGTTTCCTGGGAGTGTAATTCATAACACTATAATTCAGTTCCCTTGCCTACTCTGTGACTCTAGTATAGATCTAAAATATTGGAAGTAACATAGGGAGATGACCATTATGTGGACATGATTATTCCCCACTGTCATCTGTATAACATACTTATCTGTCTTCTTTGTCAACAGTGTGTGGTCTATCGAGGGACTATCAGTTACTCTCTGGTGGGTTTTTATCTGAAAGTTAATGCCTTTTTCTAAAAGATACCCTGAATTGCTAGCTTGGATGCTCTGGGATTCAGAACATGAATGACCAATTTATTGGAAATCATCTAGACCACATGTGATTGCACTAAAAACATTCCCCAAGGAATGTTCTTGACCATTGTCTTTCTTTCTTGGAGTCATTATTAACACCTACAACATATGAAGCAAGATGAGGAAAGAGAGTTGCTGTATAAATAGAGAGTTGCTATAGGGCAGGGGCGGGGAGGATTGTTCCTGCCAAGGGTCATTTGCATATTTATAACATCTTTCTTGGGCTGTATAAAATTGTCAACTTAAAAATTAGCCTGCTATATTGGTCAAACATTTAATTAACTCAGTCTCAATGCCAGACCAAATGATTTCTCAGTCTTTCTATGGCCCTTGGGCCAGATATTCCGCATCCCTGCCATAGAGAGTTGTGGAGAGGAGTGAAGATATTGGGATGGCATGCATTTTTTCTTTCTTTTTTTCAATTTCTCAGTGATCTGAGGGAGAATCCTCTCTGCTTGGTACAGTATCAGCTCTCCATCTTTTTATCTCCATCCACTCACAGATTTAGTTTTTCCCCCATCTGATGAAATCCAGTGTCTACTATAAGCAAAGGTTGCAGTCATTTCATTTGTTACAATATATGCCAAGCACAATTTTAAGCTCTCATTTTCTCCACACAATCTTATATAAACATCATATTTCTCCAGGTTCACCTGACCACATTCACTTTTAGTAATGGGAAGAGCATTTCAAACTGAACAGGGAACAAATCTTCTTTCTTAAAGATAACAATGTAACCAAGTTTAAAGCAAAGTATATTAATATAACCAAGAAGAAAGCATTTTTGCTTTTAAACCATGAGTATTATGTTCCTTAGGTGAATTGGTTGATGTTCACATGCAGCTTTCTACCAAAGCCATAGTTATAAAGCTAGTCCTCTGCCTGCACCTTTATGAAGGTGGGTACAAATACTAATAATGGGCTTTTCAAGACTAGGTAGCACAATCCAGTTATAAAATAAATGAATCATGGGGATGTAATGTAAAGCATAAGGAATACAATCAATAACATAATAATGACTTTGCATGGTGGTAGAAGGTTATTAGTATTGTTGTGGTGATCACTTTGCAAGGTATGTAGATGTCGAATCCCTATGCTGTCCACCTGAAAATAATATAATATTGTACACTTTAATTAAAAAAGAGTAGGAGACATAAACATATCATTAAGTAGACGTGTAAAGAGTCAGAATGACTGGGAGACAGGTAACAAAACTGAAGTCTAAAAAAAGTCAGAAAGGAAAGAATTCTTCTTTTTTTTTTTTCTTAAGGAATTAACAGGTACTTGGAATATCTCTTGAGACAAAGTCTACTCTCTTGATTTCTAAAAGGCAATTCAGCAAGTCACATGAAAAGGAATGGTTTGGTACTTTCTCCCCCATATCAAGGCAGCAGTGATGAGATAGTACTTTCTGTTTTTCCTTCCCAACTTTTCTTTCCAAATCTCTTTGGTTGTAGTTAATTACCAGGCTCCCCATCTCCCCTTGCATTGGGTAGATTACTGGGTAGATTATTTCCTTTCTTCCCTCTTACTCCTACCTCTCTGCTCCTTCAGCACTTATTCTGTGCCAAGTGCTTTGATAGCGACTAGTTATCTGTACACTAACAATTCCCTATCCTGAAGAGTCTCAGAGTTGAATAGGCCCAAGATCTAATCTCTTAAGACTTGGGAAGTGAGGTGAAGATGATATAGTTGAAGCCTGTTTGGTTAATTATTGCCAAAGTGTCATAATGCCTTCTCCTGGTCACTAACTCAGGATTGTTTGCTATAGTGAATGAAGAAGAGTGTTCACAAAGAGGCTTCAGATAGTGGCATAACTGCTGTTTTAGAGGCTTAAAAAACAGATAGCAAAAGAGTTCTGTTTGTGATATAAAGAGTGACTCTGACCAGGTAGGAAGAAAGATTGGCTCTCTTAGTCACTTCCTGATCTCTAATGGTTCTCCACAGGCAATAGAAAGAGAGGCAAAGAATCACGACGCACAGTTTGGAAAGCTTTTTGAAAACAAGAATAGGCAACGATTGCCAAGAACCTGGTGCTGAGATCATACTTAAAAAGAACTCAAGGAATCTTCCATCTACAAACCTAGTTTAGTTATGAAGGAAATAATCAGAGCATCAAAAAGATGCAAGCCAAAGAAAGCCTTGGAAAAGTAATGAGGAGAAGTGATGATTTAGTTGCAGTAACCTCTGTGCATTCCCAAGCCTGACAAGTAAGCATGAGGCAGAAGATCTGGACATGACTTAACTCAATTTCAGGAAAACCAGACAACCCCATAATGAGTCTAAAGCAAGACCACATGGAATATTAAAAAGAACTGAATGACTCTTTCTTCTAAACCGTCTTGCAGACAAGAGATGAAGTATGGTTAGCTAGTAGGTGAGGAGTGATATTGCTGATATGAAAAGTTGATCAGAGATTAAGACAGATCAAGAACATGTCAGGTAGGACTTGCAAGAAAATATACCTAGCTAAATGTGAAATGTCATATTCGAATCAAATAAAATAAGAAAATAACACAACTTAAGATATGGAAAGGCAAGTGAAAACTAGTAAAAGTGGTAGAGTCTATATCACAGTGACATCTAACTAAATATGTATGAGATCGAATCTGCCGAGAACATCTGGAGGAAAATTTTCACAGGTGCTAAACCATGCTTATGATAATTTAATGCACACATGACTCTCCTGAGCAGTTTGTTAAAAAGCAGAATCTGAGTCTAGGGTGCCTACTAAGATTTGGCATTTTTACACAATCCCCAGATGATTTGGTTGGACCACATTTGCAAATGCTACTACAGCCTATGGTATCATTTGCATTATGCTTTCATTGAAAATGAGCTAATCCCTCTATTAACTGAAGTAAATGGCAAATAACAAAAAATAATTTGAGGAAGAGACCCACTCTTTTAACCTTAATGTTACACAAACCAAAAACTCACTCTTGAATCCATTAATTCTAGAAAGTTCCAGGACAAATGGCTGTCAGCCTCTCATTATCAATAAGATTTGCCATAGTTTGAGTGTTTGTCATTTCATAAGTATTAGAATAAAAGAGAATCAGCTTGGAATATATTGGGCACATTGCAAATCTGCAAAGGAGTCAGGGAAAATTATTCTAGTCATGCAAAGAGGAATGGTTAGGTCATATTATGAGTCCTGAGCTCATTCTGGTCTTCTTTCTATAAATAGGTTATTTTGGAACTAGAGAAGGCATAGCAGAAGGCAACCAGAATGACAGAGGGATTTGGGGAATTTGCTTCTGCTGAAAGGTTAAAGAAACTAGGTCTGTTTTCTTTTGTAAGGAGAGAAAAGATGGTACCTTACCGAGGTGATAACATTCTAAAAGTGGTGGAAGTAATAGGATGCGACAATGCTGCCTTATGGAAACATGAGTAGAAAGGTTCTGGCAAGGAATGAAGGCCGTAAGAATGGCTGTAGCTTTTCTAAAGGCCCTCAGTTAGCAGTGTTTTTATTGGCAAAATTCCACTAGTCACAAAGGATGAGTAAACACTGGATTTAGATCAGGAAAAAAGTGAGAGACAGAAATTGAGGAGGCCAGGGGGGGATCTTATCTCTTTATTCACTGAGAACATTTCAAATGGGCATTAATTAATCCTATGAAGCCCTGCACTCAGAACACATGGTGAACTTTACCAGCATTCCCCAGACTCAAGGACTCTGCTCCTGTGATACATCACATTTCTGTTTCCTCTTTATTCCTAAATGGCACTTTTCCCCATCAGTTCAACAAAGAAATGTAAATAATCAGTTACAATATGCAGGGTTCTTCCTTCAAATTACTCTATCCTCTGTACCAATCCTGGGAAAGATTCTCTTTTTCAGCGGATAGAAAAGCATTGCCCATGAATTTGCATATGAGATGCTTCATCTGATCCCTGAAGTTCAGAGATGGGAGGACTTACTGGTCAACACAATCATTTCTCACTAGGGGAATATAGAGCTCATGGGGTTAATAATAATGTAGTTTTGTTTGTTTGAAATTGGAATGCATATACTTTTCAGAAACTTTGAAAATCCCCCAATGAACTATCTGGAAAATATCAGTCATATCATGAGTTCACTGAGAACTCTAAGTCCTCTTTCAAAATTCAGCTTTTAACTCTGTGTGTTTTTTTTTAATAAGCCAACCTTTGGGAGGGGGTTTACTCTAGGTCCACTGCTTTAAGTGCTGCTCTCAGGCTGCTATCGATTGTAAATAATTCAGAAAAGCAAGTAGGGGAAGGAGGCAATTTTTCTCTAGCTTTTCATTGAAATATATAAAAGCCCTATATGCATGCTATTATCTCTCACTGTCCACCAGTACAACATGGGATTTTCAGTTTCCACTTCCATACCACCTTGTACCCCTCTGCCTCCTGAACAAGGCTTAGTCCAAGGAATAGAAGAAGAAAGTATTCCAAAGAGAGAAAGAAGCCTCTGTGAATCCCCTGGGGTATGGTATTAGTGGTGTGTAACCAATTGCTCCAAAATGTAATAGCTTAAAATTAAAACCAACATTTATTACACCATGTTTTCCATGGGTCAGGAATTCTCCATCAGCTTAGCTTGGCAGTTCTGGCTTGGAGGTGAAGCAGGCAGATCAGTTATGAGGCTGCGTTCAAGATTTCAGCCAGGGAGGCAATCATCTGAAGATTGGATGGTGACTGGGGGCTCCATTTCCAGGCCATTCATGTGGAAAGTCAATTGGTGCTTTCTGTTGGTGGGGGCTTCAGTTCCTCCTATGGGGACCTCTTCTCAGGCTGCTTGAGTGTCCTCACAATATGGCAGCTGGCTTCCCCCAGAGCAAGCAATCCAAGGAGAAGAGCCAGGCAGATGCTCTCCTTTGCCTAGTCTTGCAAGTCGCACAGCTTCCCTTTTGCCATATTTTATGTGTTAAAAGTGAGTCACTAAGTCTGGCCTATCTGCAAATAGAATAAAATTAGACTTCATCTATTAAGTGGGAGATTATCAAAGAATTTTATAAATCACCACACGTGGGACAAACTTTGACTTTTGCACAGTATAATACCAAAAAGGGCAGTGCACCTGGGGCAGTGTGGAAGAGGGAGAGAGGCGTGCAAGGTGAGGCTGGAGAAATAAGCCTGTGGGTTAGATCATGTACAGCCCTAGATCATTTTGAATCTTTGTCCTCAGGGCTTTGGGAAGCCATAAAATTGACGGCATTACGTGATTAACTTTACATTTTAAAGTGATTCCTCTGGCTGTCCTGTGAAGACTGGATTAGAAGAATCTAGCTATGGAATCCAGGTAGGAGTCTATTAAAGGTCGGGTGAGATACAATGAAGGCTTAGACTTAGAAAAGTGAATGAATGTGAGGTATATTTTGGAGGTAAAGGACTTGGTGATTGATTGGTTCATGGGGAGTGAGGAGAGAGGATTCTGGCATGAGCAAGGGCATGTTTGAAGGAATCATCTATTGAGTGGAGAAGATGGGAGGAAAAGCAGATTTGCAGTATTGGTGAGAGATGGGGATATCAAGAGTTTAGGTCTTTTTAAATTTTTATTTGTTTTATCTTTAAAAATATATTTTTATTGATTTTAGAGAGGAAGGGAAAGGGAGAGATAGAAACACCAATGATGAGAGGGAACCATTGATTGGCTGCCTCCTACATGTCCCCCACTGGAGATTGAGCCCACAACTCAGGTATGTGCCCTGACCAGGAATCGAACCATTACCTCCTGATTCATAGCTTGATGCTCAATCACTGAGCCATGCCAACTGGGCAAGAGTCTTTTAATTCTGACAGCCACAGTGGGGACAGATTAAAATGATAGTTACTATCCCCTGGGCACTAACTCTCTGCCACACATTGAGTTCAGGACATTATCTACATTTTTTCCCTGTTTAATCCTCTCAATAATATGACTGTTAGTGGAGAAAAAATATGGAGAGGTTAACTAACTTTCCCAAAGTCAAACAGTTTGTTAGCGATAGAGTTTGAGTTATAATTTAGGATTTTCAGATTCCAAAGCTTATGCTTTTACATTAGACTAAATTTACTCCTCCTTGCCTTCTCCCTCCTTAATATATCCATTATTGCTTTTATTACAGTCTACTTATGTTAGAGTATTATGACAAGCCAGTCTCAATGAACTAACTGTCCTGTCCATCCCCTATGCTGTGGCTGGTATATGATTGAAGATTAATATAATTTTGCTACAAAAATTAGAATTAAACTGCTCCTTTTATCTTTGGGAAGACTTGTTTTTTTAGTCTCATGCAACATAAGGTAGAAATACAGGTTAGAATTCGAGGTAAGACTGAAAGAAGAGTATTGAACAATAATTGCACTATGTTTTAGGAAGTCTTAAGCCATTTCTGGACTTTCTCATTCCCCCGCCTCCATCCTAAAAAATAGCAAATGCATCCTAGAAGAAGCCTAGATAAAACATAGGCAAATTCCTTTCTAAGATGCAGGTTATTCTTGAAATCCAAGAGCTACAAATCAAAGATGGGCTATACACTGCAAATTAGGGGGCACTAATGTGATGACTCAGAGTCCCAGAATGGGACTGAGTTTACAAATCACTGAAGAGATGTTCCCAAAGTCTTGACAGATCTATGTTGAGGCAGAAACAAGGACATCATATTCTCCAATATTACTGTGATTCAGAATCTAAATAGTGACCTGAATGCCAGAAATGTCAGCTAAGAAATGGGAAAAGAAACAAGTTGGCCAGAGATCTGGGTCTTCTTGAGAGGGTGGTGAACCCAGTGATTTGGAATGAAGATAATTATAAAATTTTGAGAGAAAAAGGAGGACTTTCTGTCTCCCACACTGGATCTTTCTTGGTGGCTCCTGACTCTGTTTCCCACCTCTTGTAAGTCAGGAATCATCTGATGTGTTGGGCAAGGGACTACACTGGAAAGAACTCTTAATTCTGACTCTATTGCTGATTGTTTTGTCTGACCTGGGCTAATGGTCCTCTCTCTGGACCTAGTTTTCCCATTTATATAATGACATTAGATTTGCATTGGCTATGGGCTGGATTATACTTCTCCTCACCCCCAATTCATATATTGAAATCTTAATCCTTACTACTTCTGAATATCACTTTATTTAGAGATGGGAGTCTTTAAAGAGATGATTGAGTTCAAGTGTGGATATTAGGGTAGGATTCTAAACCAGTATTACTCGCTTCCTTATAAGAAGAGAGAGACACCAGGGACATGTGTGTCCAAAGGAAAGATCACGTAAGGACAAACAAGAGAGTGGCCACCTGTAAACCTAGGAGGGAGACCTCAGAGGAAATTAACCCTGCTGGTACCTTGAACTTGGATTTCTAGATTCCAGAACTCTAAGAAAATAAATTTCTTTTGTTAAAGCCATCTAGTCAGTGTCAGTGGTGTTTTGTTATGCCAGCCTAGGGGTGTGTGTGTGTGTATGTATATATATGTATATATATTCCAAGCTGCCTAATTATCTGCCTTCCTATTTCTATAAAATTTCATTCAGTAGTTTTAGTGTTGGGATTGACTGAAGTAGACTGTAAATTCTTTGACAGTTTTCCCATGAAGAGGTGGAATCTATGTGCTCATTACCCAAATCCTGGTGGGCCCTGTGACTGGCTTTGACCAACAGAATAAAACAAGATACTGTAGCTGTTTCTGGGGCCAGGCCTTCATAGATTTTTAGCTTTCTCTTCCTGTCTCTTGGAACACTTGCTCTTGGAGCCCTGGGCCACTGTGTCCGAAGTCCAACCACCTGGCTGGGGAGACCATTTGAAAGGCATGAAGATGGAGATGGAGAAGGGCCCCACTGAGCTCAGACTTCCAGTTTGCCCCACTAAGATTCTAGGCATGTGAATAAAGCTGTTCTGGAACCTCCAGAGCAAACCATCCCCAACTGAAGTCCACCAGTGGCCCAGGTCAATGCCAAGTGCAGTGAAAGCTGCTTGGCTAAGCCTGCTTGAATTCTTATCTCACAAAATCATCACATATAATATGGTTGTTGGTACAAATAAGCCACTGAGGTGGCTTGTTACAGTGATGAAATAAACATTTATGAATAAATATACTGTCTGCTGATAGTTGTATAACTTTATACAAGCCTGTTCTTACCAGTTCTCACTTGGTGGGAGGAAGTAAGGCACAATTATTAAGGGACTGGGCTTTGGATTGAAATTTGGTTTTTGATAAGCTCTGTCATTGACAAGCCACTTGTTTTGTTTCAAAGTTACTTGATATCTCTGATCTCAGCTTCCTCATCTGTGAAATAGGGATAATCAACCCTGCCGCAGTTTTGAGAATATAATTAGATGTCACATTGCTAGGCAGACAGCGAGCATCCTGTAAATGGTAACTACTATTACTGCAATAGTAATGCTACAGTTACTGCTGATCAAGATGATGACATGACATCATATTAACCAGTGGAGTCAGATGAAATGAGCATTCCAAACAAATTGCTCTCATAGCCTGCCACAGGGCCAAACTCACACAGTAGCATTTCAATCAAAGGATGCAATGTCCTTTAAAATTCCAGTTCCACCAGGCAAGAATAATACATTCAAAGACATTATAAACTGGAGGCTGTGTAATAAAGTATAAAGAGCATAGGACTTAATTCTAGAATTAGTTTTGGCTGCAAGTGGCTCAAAAACCAAAAAAACAAAACAAAACAAAAATAAAAAAAAACCCACAAAAAACAAAACAAAACAAAAAACCCAGTGGGTTAAATATGTTAGAAATTTGACTTCTATGTAAAAGTCCAAATAGATTGTCCTAGGTCCTATGACATCCCATGAAGTCAGGGACCTTGGCTCTTTCTATCTCTTGCCATGTGAGCACCCATTCTCAGTGTCACCTCAGGGTATAATATGAATCTCCCTTCTTCACCATCAAGAAAGAAGAAATACTTGGAGAAGGTCATACCCTATCGCTTAAGGGCACTTCCCAGAAGTTGGACACACTGCTTTTGCTTATATCCATTGGCTGACAGTCACGTGATTAGATTGATCTGAAACACAGTTAGGAAATGTGGATTTAATTCAGGAGATACACATACTCAGCTAAAATTTAGGAATTCTATTTCTGAGGAAAAAGAGTATCCTTCATATCCTTCACCCCAGTGAAGGGTCTGGCACAGCGCAGGAGCTAATAAATAGTTGTTGAATTAGATTGAATCAAGGAAACTGCAGGCTCAGGGGCGCAAAAGAGAGCACAAAAAAAAGCAAAATTGTTAACCCATTTCTTTATTGTTTGATATTCTCTTGGCCTCGGTTTCCTTCTGTGAAATGAAGACGTTAGACCCCTTGATCTCTAGGAGGACAATTTTGTACCTGACAGCAGTGAACTAATTAACATCGCTGCACTCTATATACTCAGAGTGCAGGTTTTATACCTTGAATTGAGGTGAAATCCATAGTTGGAGGCCTCATGTTCATTAAAAGGGTCGATAACATTACTTGGAAGTGTCCGATGCTGGCCCACCCAATTCCAACAGGGAGGATTGCATTCTGACAACTTTGAGTTCCCTTGCAATCTCCCATTGGATAAGGTAGGCTTTGATTCTCTTCCCAAATTATTTTATACTGCTGTCCTTGGCTGTTAAACAGAGATGTCACCTCACTTGTAAGCCATTTTCCTCTTTCTTTTGAAAGATTATGTACTTTTTGCTGAGTGTAATAATAATTTTGACCAGTTAAGACATTGTATGATTTCAGGTAATTCACATGAATAAAGGCTGTTCCAACATACTATGTGGGAACTATTTTAAAACCTTCTTACTTGCCCTCCAGTGCTAAAGAATGACACTGAGACATGAAGATTTTGTCACAGAGATCCATGTGTCTATGGGAGAAGGAAATTCGATGAGAATTTCACATTCCTTCTTACAGAGGCAAGGTCTTAACCTGAAAGATTGCCAGGGGCTGCATGTGTTAGCTTATCAGTGAAATAACTGTAGATTCCAGTGAGTTCTACATTTGAATCTTAAACACCCAGAACCTGATCTGATATTCCCTTCAGTCTAATAAAGAAATGAGAACATGTGTGAAAGCTATTGGTGAGTGAGGCTCCATAAATATTGCTATGAGCATGATTACACTTACTTGTTTATTTTCTCTGTTTGTCATGGAATGCAGGAACAGGAGAGAGCTAATATGTGCCCTCATTTCAGTTTCAGCAAGATACCTCTGTAAAACCATATGTTCATAATATCAAGGAGGCAATTTAACCCATTTTATAAAGCTTTATTTTATTAGCAACTTCAGTAATAGGTTCACATCTGATCATCTTCCTTTGGTTATGATAATGACATCCTTATCCTCTTAATGATGAAATTTTCCCTACTTCTTTGATGTCTGTGCTAATTGCAATCTATTGTAATACTTAAATTCAGAATTAGAATGAGTTCCTTCCTTCATCTGTAGCTCCTAAAAAAGTCAAGTTGTGAACACAGTGACACCAAATCAAACCCTAGCTCAGAGGCCTATAATCCTATTACTTAACAGCCCAATGACCCCACACTTATAAATAGATGGTTCATTCCTTCTATCACCAATTGTTTACCGAGCACTTCCTTGGGCTCCATATGGTTGATGACAAGAACCATATGGAGATTATATGAGATACTAGAGGCCTGGTGCACAAAATTTGTGCACAGGGTGGGGGGGGGTCCCTCAGACCAGCCTGCACCCTCTCCAATCTGGGACCCCTCGAGGGATGTCCAACTGTCCAGTTAGGCCCCATTACAGGATCGGGCCTAAACAGGCAGTCAGACATCCCTCTCACAATCTAGGACTGCTGGCTCCCAACAACTCACCTGCCTGCCAGCCTAATCACCCCCTAACCACTCCCTTGCCAGCCTGGTCACTCTTAACTGCCTCCCTTGCAGGCCTGGTCCCCCGCAACTGCTCTCCCCTGCATGCCTGGGTCCTCCTCAGCTGTCCTCTCCTGCTGGCCTGATCACCCACAACTGCCCTCCTCTGCTAGCCATCTTGTGGCAGCCATATTGTGTCCACATGGGGGTGGCCATCTTGTGTGTTGGAGTGATGGTCAATTTGCATATTACATCTTTATGACCCTGTTACTATCTCCTCCTTAACATAAATAGCATATGTTTTGGAAAAACTAACAATTTCACAGACTGTATCTGGAGTTAAGATAAATGAAAATGGGGCATGGAGAAGAGGAAAGGGTGGTAGTGATCATGAATTACAAAGTAAAGTCCCTGTAGGAAGTCTTAATTATTTTTTGGCTTTCATTCTGGAATTTCTTCTAAAAAAAATGCACCCACTTTGCAAACTTTGCTTGGAATTTTAGAGTACACACAGACTCACAGAAGGCGCTTTATACAACCCAGCTTTGTGATATATTTGGGTGAAATTAAGAAACATTTACATTGCTAAAGAAAGCATGCAATGTGCTACTTGTAAGATTTCCCACATGATTATTGACCTTGCCCCAGAGTTTTTTGCATTGCTCTATCATGTCACCCCAGATAGAAAGCTTCCTGATAAAAGGCCAGAGTGTCTTTATGAACAGAAATTTTTATTATCAGTATTATCAACAAAATTCTCCTAATCTTGTGACCATTTGATTGATGATTTAAAAGTCTTTGGGTTGTATACTTTTTCAGTGATTATGATCTGGTTTAGTTAAAGGGCTACAAAAACCCTTTAATTTAGGAGACAGAAGGCAGAGGCGTGACATGGTATTTATACAACTTCTAGGCCAGATCTGTTTACTTGTGTTTATTTGCCTATTGTCATGACTCTGGTAAATAGAACAGACAAAAAGGCTCATGGATTATCATGAATTTAGGGCAGGTAACTATAGACATAGTCCTAGAGTCACTTAGGTTCTACAAGCAAACAGCAAAATTAAAATATCTGTTATCATGAGTTTATGACTGAGTGAGTGTGTGTGTGTGTGTGTGTGTGTGTGTGTGTGTGTACACTGATCTTTTCAAGGAGAGGGAAAGAAATTTAACATTGAAGTTATTGAGGAACTTTCAACTGGTAGATGCTAAATAGATGTGTTGGTTGGTGACAAAAGCATGAGACATATAGAAGGAAGACACTTGATTTATTGCAAATAGTCTCAAAAGTCATGATTCTTCCATTTAGTTGAATTAATGGCCAGAAACTACGTGTACACAAGCCATAAATTGTGCTATGCTCTCTGAGTAATTCAAAGATGCATAATATCTTTCCCTGAAGATATTCACTGCTAGTGCAGGTTGGTAAACACATGTGTAGTCACTATCCTTGTCTTGCTCCCACATAAGACATTTCTAATCGATCATGGTGCTCTTTCTGTCTGAACCTGGATTTAGTCTCAAAATCCTTTTAAACAAAAATGCTCTAGGCATCTCTTTCCAATCAATCTGAGTTGGAACAAGCAATAAAATCCATTTGCCATTTTGATTCCAGGGGAGGGACAGATATATACACAATACCTATAGTACAAGGCAGGTCATAATCATTAACAAAAATAGATATTCCTTAAGTATTTACTATATGCTGAATCAAGTTCTCAACAATTGATTGTAGTAGCAATATCTTGCAGACAAAAACTATTTAAGGAAATTCTATTGGAACCTTCTTTTGAAAAGAACCACTTAGAAAGCAAATCATCCTCTGATTGATCTGCTTGATGAAATAAACTGCGTATTGAATTTTCTTTGTGTACCACACATGTAGGAAGGAATATAGGGTTCGATTTCAATTGCCTTCTCTGGCTATGAGATGAAGGAAAACAAGTAGAAAGGAGTAGTTTTTCAAGGAAAAATTATTCTAAGTAGTAAAATAAAATTAAAATACTCAGTGGGAGTGAAGGAAAAGAATATGAAGAGCAGCATTACTATAGGATTTTATTCTCACCTCCATTTGTCATAGAAAAAAAATTCATTTCCCCTTTATTCCCTAATGGAAAAAGATCTAATTCTTGTTAGATTAGCTTTCTTAGGAATATCTAACCCTTACTATGTTAGCAACACAAAGGAGGGTATTTTTTAAAAGTGTGGCATTTCAATTTAATAAGATGCTATAGACTGAATGTTTATGTTCTTCCCAAAGTTCATATGTTGGAACCTGATCCCCTATGTGATGGTATTTGGAGGTAGGACCTTTGGGGAGGTCATTAAATCATAAGGATGGAGCCCTCAAGAATGTAATTAGTGCCCTTATAAAAGAGAGCTTTCTTAACCCTTCTGCCAAGTAAGGATACAGCAAGAAGACTCCTGTATATGAATCAGGAAATGGGTTTTTACCAGAAACCAGATATGCAATAGCCCTGGTCTTGAGCTTCCTAGCCCCCAGAATTGTGAAAATTAATTTATGTGTTTATAAACACACAGTCTATGCTATGCTATTCTACCAGCCTGAACAAAATAAGGCACAAGGACTTTCCTTAGCACCCATAAGAGATTTTTTAAAATATGGGAGTATGTACACGATGCAAATAGAAATATCGTATTAGCAGAAGGGCCCTAGGTATGGCATTTGTTAAAAAATTAAACAGGGAGCATATGAGATCTTGCTCTCTAGCCTATGTTGTCAGTTTGGGTCAAATGAACTCACAAAAATTCAAAGAAGAAAAAGTTAAAATTAAAAAGACATACAATATTTCTAATAAAAAAATGTCAGGCTCCATTGGAATGCCTCACAATGACTTTTCTAGTTCATTATTTCTTTTTTTTCCTTAAAAAATATATTTTATTGATTTTCCACAGAGAGGAAGGGAGAGGGATAGAGAACTAGAAGCGTCAATGAGAGAGAAACATCCACCAGCCACCTCCTGCACACTCCCCACCAGGGATGTGCCTGCAACCAATATACATGCCCTTGATCAGAATAAAATCTGGGACACCTCAGCCCACAGACTGATGCTCTATCCACTGAGCCAAACCAGTTTTGGCTCGTTATTTCTTTTGAGGGAATTCTTGGATGAAAATAAATTTGTACCAGTCATTGATTGCCTGGCATGTGCCACATAGTAATAACAGCTACGTGGGTACTTTCTGAGTGCCAAGGGTTATTCAGAGGGTTCATATGTCTTAGCATTTAATCTTCT
Organism: Vespertilio murinus; assembly: GCA_963924515.1. Taxonomy (NCBI): domain Eukaryota; kingdom Metazoa; phylum Chordata; class Mammalia; order Chiroptera; family Vespertilionidae; genus Vespertilio; species Vespertilio murinus. Next base: position 148,801,280 of record OZ004709.1, read on the forward strand.
TGACAGTCCTGTGAGATCGATACCAATAGGTGCTCATTTTACAGATGATGAAACTGAGACAGAGAACAGCTAAATGACTTGGTCAAAGTATATAGTTAGTAAATAGTAGAGCTGAAATGAGAACTCGTAGAGATGGTTCCAGTGTCTGCATTCTTAACTGAGAAGCTTTACAGCTTCTGATGGTAGATTGAGGCCTAGAACTGGTACTGTAGGTTTCCTGGGATAGTTCACCTTTGAAACATTACTTTGAGGAATATTGGCCTTCATAATTATATTTGTCCTTTTAAGACCATATGAACAGAGCAACACAAGAATGACCACACTTGGTATTTGCCCCAGAACCCATGATTTTGTTCATTCGTGTTCAACAAAAATAATTATTGGAGTCCTCTCTATTGTCTGTTTGTTTGTTTTTATCTCACCAGCCATTTCTTCTTGGTCTCCATTTGCTGATTGTCTCTCAGTCCACAGACTTCTAAATTGTGGGTTTTAGTCCTTAGTTTTAGCTCTTGGTATTTTTCTCTATTTACAATGTTTTTCATTTACTTATTAAGTTTAATGTGTTTAAATATCCTTAATATGATGTTGACTTTAAAATTTATATTCCTGTCTCAGACCACTCTATCATTAGACTTCTATATTCTATCCCCTCTTTTTAAAAAAAACCATATTTTATTAATTTTTTTACAGAGAGGAAGAGAAGGGATAGAGAGTTAGAAACATCGATCAGTTGCCTCTTGCACAACTCCTACTGGGGATGTGCCCGCAACCAAGGTACATGCCCTTGACTGGAATCGAACCTGGGACCCCTCAGTCCACAGGCTGACGCTCTATCCACTGAGCCAAACTAGTCTCAGCTATCCTCTCTTTGATAGACACTTGGTGTCTAACAAACAACTCAAATTTCACATGGCTGCCTGTGCTTCCAAAACTTGCTTCTCCCATGGTCTTCCCACATTGGGAAATGGCAATTCTACTTTTCTAATTGCTCAGAATAAGACTCTTAGTGTTATCCCTAACTCCTCTCCTGCTCTCACACCCCATTTCCAACCCAGTCACATATTCTGTCAGCTCTTTATCTTTGAAATATACCCAGAATCCAACAACTTCCTACCACTCTCCTATATTCCCTTGGTTCATGTGTTATTATTACCTCTGACTTGGTAATAACAAATAGGTGGAAGAAGGTAGATCAATTAAGAGACTAGTGACATACAATTAAAAAATGTATGTCACTAATCTCTTAATTGATCTACCTTCTTCCGCCCTGGCTTGGTTATAGTTGGTTCCAACTATACTATTCTCCTGTTCTTTCAACATAGCAAGCACAGGCCCTCTTCTGTACTTTTTGGATTAGCTGTCCCTTTACTTTGGCACTCTTGCTTTAGACTACATGACTCACTCCCTGACTCAGTTTATTGGTTAAAATGTCATTTTGTCAGAGAGGTCTTTGATCATCTCAGACAATATGCACCTTAGACTCACTATCTAGCTCTCCCACCCCCAACCTTTTCTGTCACATTATTTTGCTTCATTTCTTTCTGAAGTATCTATACTAATAAAAGGGTAATATGCTAATTAGACCAGACATCTTTCAGACATCCATCTAGATATCCTTTTGGACAAAGCCACGGTAGTGGGAGCTGAGGCTGAGGCCGTTAGGGGCAATCAGGCCAGCAGGAGAAGGCATTTAGGGGCGACCAGGTCAGCAGGGGAGCAGTTAGACATCAATCAGGCTGGCAGGGGAGTGGTTAGGGGGTGATCAGGTTGGTAGGCAGGTAAGCGGTTGGGAGCCAGCAGTCCCAGATTGTGAGAGGGCTGTCCGGCTGCCACAGGGATTGGGCCTAAACCATCAGTCGGACATCTTCCAAGGGGTCCCAGATTGGAGAGGGTTCAGGTTGGGCTAAGGGACACCCCCCCCCCCGCACAAATTTTGTGCACCGGGCCTCTAGTTTATCAATACTTGACATTTTATATCCTTATTTGTTTCTTGTTTGAATCACTCCATCAGAATGTAAGTGCAATGAGAGCAGGGACTTTTTATTTTGTTCTTTGTTCCCTGTCATATATCAAGCTCTTGGAAAAGTATCTTGTGCATAGTTGGCATTCAATAAATTCAATAAATACTTGTGGAGTGACTGACTTACTGACTGACTGAATAAGTGAATGAATAGGGATCTACTATGAATCAGACACTAGGCTGGCAATGGGTTTATCAGAGAACAAGACAGATGTAATTTCTGCCTTCATGACTCACACTCTATTGGTTATTTGCATTCTCATTTTCTCTAAAATGTAGCTCAACTTTATAATCAATTGAGAATGGAGAGTGAAGAAAAAGTGGAGAAAAGTCCATTATGGTATGGCACAGTATGTGAACAACTTTGCAGCATAGACCCCCACTATGTGGTAAGGGGGCCCAGATTGCTGGAATGTTAAGAGGTCCAGCTTCCTATGGCTACCTGAGCCCCTGCAGAGGTGTCAGCTTTTCTTTTATCTGCTGGGGGGTGTCTCCTACAGAAACCCCAGGGACCCTCAGGCGCCCAGCCTGCATTAGTGCTGTCCTGCCTTAGGGGACCCTGGAAAACAGCCAGCAATTGTCTTCTTCCTTTTCACTCTCTGTTTTCATCTGGGCCTTCTTCTAGTAAACTGTGTTCTATTTTCCTCTGGATGGATGGCTACTCTGGCCCAATGCCATCTCCACAGGAAAACAGGAGTCCTCCTTTCTGGGATAAGAGATTTCTCATTCTCCACTGCAGCTCCCTCAGAAGATAAGGATTTCTGGCATGTTTTCAAGGATGTTGCAGCTGAATTATCCACCTCGGTGCTTTCTCCCATTTGCTTTCATGACATTTCTTCCATTCTCTATTGTTCCTTGTAACTTTTGTTGATGACAAAAGATACCCTCCATTTACATTTGAAAAAGGGTAGCAGCTCTGTGGTAAAGCCAGAACAATACCTACTGAGGCTCAGCTTCAGTCCCACTTATCCCATTGAGTAGTCCTTTAATATTTCAATAAAAATAAAACCTCTTTTAGTACCCGCTGCTGGGTCTGTGAAGTTTACCAGTATGATGCATGTTTTATATTCATTTCCGTGTTTAAATTCTAATATTTTCCCTCTGGCCCCAGAGCTTAATACACTGCAGGGAATACTCTCCCTTGATGATGAAAACAATATTTTAAAGGTAAATGGGGCTTTTAGTTTAAGTATAATCAGGGGACTCATTAAGGAATGTGTTCAATGTCCCAATACCTGGATTCTCACTTCTAAACTACTATATATGCTCGAGTTTCAAATTTTGATCTTTGATAATTTCAGGGGAAGGAGTGGGAGGGGGCGGTAAACCATTTGAATAAGGTTAATGAAATGTCAGTAACACTGCTCTAGCTGGTTTGGCTAAAGCATCGGCTCTTGGACTGAGGGGCCATGGGTTCGATTCAGGTCAAGGGTATGTACCTTGGTTGCAGGCTTGATCACAGCATATGAGGGAGGAAGCCAATCAATGTGTCTCCCTCACAATGATGTTTCTCTCTCTGTGTCTCTACCACTCTCTTCTACTCTCTCTAAAAATCAATGGGAAAATATCCTCAGGCGAGGATTAACAACAACAACAAAAGAAGTCAGTAACAGATGCTGTTATCTTGGTGCTAGTCTTCTAGGCTTAGAGTCTATGAAACCTGACTTGTCATTACTCAGGGAAGAGCTATTCTTCTCTCAAAGACATTGCGATATTGATGAGGTATATTAAGATTGTTGTATAAATTGCTAATGTCAGTTTATCAATTCACAAAAGGAAATGTAATAATTATTTGAAATGGAATACTTGTGTGGCAAGAACCTGTGCATTCTTTTTCTGTACAGAGACCTACATTTTAAACCAAATTATTCCCAGAGACTGTAGGGTGAGCATGGAAATAGTATAAAAATGATTACGTGAATTCTAATGTCAGGCTAGGTCTCTGGGACCAGTGGACCTGATGACATTTTCAGGAGCTTGGGATCCATCCTAGACCTAAGATGAGGGCCAGGCATTTGTAGTACTATTTCTTAAAAACTCTATATGTGATTCTCTTGATCAGTTGGGGTTAAGACCATTATCTGACATTTATTTCTTTCCACAACAGAAATGGTTTTGTGATGATGCCATATTGCCCAAAATCCAATGGGCGTCTCCTGGGTGGTGGTTGAATCAGGACACCAGGATTTGCCTTGCTTATTTCCCTTTGCCTGGGGTTATGAGGATGATCGATTCTCTTTTAAGATAAGTTTTTGCATTTAGACAAATGCTTGCTCTGGCCAGAGTCATTTAAATTTTAGAAAGCTTTGCCCATCTCTGCTATGATCTAGCAAGCACTAATTACAAAAATAAATCTAAAGCACATGCAACATTATTTCATTCTTTGCAAGTTTTGAAGGATCCTGTTATTTTAATCTCATGTTTCACTTTTTCAACCGAAAAAAAACCCCCAAAACAAACAAACAAACAAAAAAACAACCAAAAAAACAAAACAAGTTAATGGGCAAAAGATTTTTTCTCTCAGTTACATAAGTTTATGCAGAGATAAGACATCCCATGTGAATATGTATTTATTACCATAAGGACCACAGCCATAGGCTATTATCCCTTTCCCCAAATTGCAGCCAGAATGATTTTTCTGAAACATAAATCTGACCATGGCAGTCCCCTTCCATGAATCTCTGAAGCTCCCATGCTTAAGAATTAAACTCTAAAACCTGCTTCCAAAGCCTTCCATGGTCTACACACTGCTTGCTTTAAACACACACACACACACACACACACACACACACACACACACACACACACACAGCACTATATATGCTGGAGATTCAAATATTGTTCTTTGATAATTTCAGGGGATGCGGTGGTGGGGAGTGGGAGGAGGGATAAACCATTTGAATAAGGTTAATGAAAAGTCAGTAACACTGCCCTAGCCAGCTTGGCTCAGTGGATAGGTATGTGCTCTGACTGGGAATTTAACTGACTTTTTGGTTCATAGGTCGATGCTCAAACACTGAGCCACACAAGCCAGGCACTGCTTGCTTTTTTAGCCACATTGCTTTCTTACACCTCCACAGTCATGTGTCAGCCATTTCTGGATTTTGTTCACTTCCTTGAATTTTCCAATCTCTTATATTTTCTTTGCCTAAAACACACCATCCTCTTCTTTCCCAGTTAGCTCTTCTTTTCCTATGGTTTTCAACATTAGTGTCATTTCTTTGTGGGACCTACCCAATTTCCTCACCCAGTTTTGAAATGTCAGCCATGAGCTCCCATAGTGCCCGGGGACTTCCATGACCATAACTCATATTGCTTTTTAAAATAGTTCAGTGAGTTGTCATTGCTTTTATGATAAAATCCAAATTTGTTTTAGTACTTAGCCAATTAACTCACCACTTATGACCTTATTCCTCTACCCTTTCTCAAGGACCTTTTATTCAGCCACTCGGGGTCACTTCTTAGCCATCTATAATTGCCTTCCTCACCAAAAAATGCCTTTGCCTTTTATATTGGATTTATATTATGATTAGAATTAAACATATGCTGTTTGCAAATAATTATAGAGTAGAAAAAAACCCATCAGAGAAATGTAACATTTCCAAGGTAAACTTGGTTCAAAAATTTTAAGACATTCTCTTTCTTTACTACTTTTGAATTTAATTTCTAAAGACAGCCAATCTCATTGTTAATCAAAGATTGCTACCCCCGACAGTGTCTTTACTGAACTGAATAAGAGGGGAAAAAGTCTTTTGTAAGCATGAAATTCCAGTCAATCACATTTCCCAGGCTTAATTGGGAGGAAGCTAGCATTAGATCTGTCTGCTCTAGACATATCCCAGGTTGTCCAGTAGAGTTAAGATTTCAAGTAATTTTATGTATTTCAATATTTGTATTGTGCTATTTCTTTAAATGGGAAATTTATTTTTAAAATATTGAAAGGCATAAATAAAACACACACTTAAAGGAAATCTTTTGTCAAAGTCTCTGATTTGGCAATCACTGTTGCTGTATATAAAACCAGTTTCATAGGTCATGGGTGACAGCAGGGTCTCCTTCCTTATGTAGTTTCCTTCACAACACACTCTAACTTCTCCTGGGTTCTTTCATGTACTGTAAACCTTCTCCTCATTTTTGGATTATGGGAAGAGATTTTTTTATAAATAGTAAGAAAAAGCTTACTATTGTCAATAAGCTTCTTGTGGCAATGTTATCTTTCTGTGAAATGAAGCATAGTATTAAAATGTTTTCATTTTAAAAAGACCAAGACCTAACTAAAAATGTCCTCAGCAAAAAAAAAAAAAAAGAAAAAAAAAAAGAAAAAGAAATTTCCTGGTTTGTGTAACTCAATAGTTTACAACTATTTTAGCCCTAGAATCCTCTTACCAGTACACTTAAAAATTATTGATGACCCTTTGAAGCACCAAACAGACTGTCCAACCTATGTGGGAAGGTGGGGGGGGTGAGGGGGTAAGAGATCAATCAAAGGACTTGTATGCATGCATATGGGCACAATCAATGGACAGGGGGGTGGGGTGAGGGCATGTGCTGGGGGGTGAGGGGGGCAGCAGGGGGTGGTCAATGGGGGGAAAAGGAGACTTATGTAATACTTTAAATAATAAAGAATTTAAATTAAAAAATATTGATTACCCTCAAAGAGCTTTTGTTTATATAGATTATACCTATCAATACTTATTATATTATAAATCAATATTGTGAATTACTTGCAACTATTTCTTTATGATATGTGAACTCTGTCCTTATGGGAGCACTGGGCTGTTCCACACCATTGGGATTATTGGCTTTGTTTTCAGGTCAGCAGGTCAAGGAAATTTAGGGTAAGGGGCACTTAGTTCTTTTGTCTTTCTAATCCATGAAGACATGTTTTTAAAGCCTGAATTCTCACAATTACCTTCCTCTAACAGGATTCTTTACTTGGGTTTGTATTTTCATCAAAATTATGCTCAGTTTCAAACTTTGTATGTCAAAAAGATGCTTTGAAAACATTTGAAGATTCATCTGAGTGCTGATTTTGGTACTTAGGCAGAACTGATCTGTCTGTAGACAAGCCAATTTTGGGGGGGAGAAAAAGCCTATAACAGACACTGTGCTTTATTTTTTCTCTTCAATTGCAAACATTCAAGGATGCGTGGATTTATTTATTGAAGAAACATTTAAGCAGAATGTCAAAATGAGTCTATGTGGGTAAAGAAGGCCTCTTTGAACTAATCTTTGTTGTGGGAAGATCAGGTAAAAAAAGAAGTTACTGGTAGAACACAGAGCAAATTCAGGAGTCTCTAAAGTACAAAAGAGCTGATAAATGTGAGGATTATAAAAGAGGCCAGTGAGTCTGGAAGAGAGAGTCAAGTACACTCTATGAAGGAAGAGAAGGCAGGAGACAAATCACACAAACCATTGTACAACAGAAAGTCACTGAAGGATTTCAGACAAGAGGGAGGGGAGACAAGATGTACAGAAGTGTAGCAAGTAAGGATGTCCTCTCCTTGGCTTTGCATTCTAGGGAAACTAGACCATGAGTGGTTTTTATGTGCACTCCTAGCTGTCCCGGCTGTTCTGTCTGCTCTTGTTGTTCTTTACATCCAGAGGCTATCTCTCCAGCTTCACTTGTTGAAATCCTACGAAGCTATGGAGTTGCGCTCTCTGATGCTATGGAAAGCACATGGACACTGGCATCTAGGATATCTGATTTTGTGTCCTGGATCAGTCACTCTTAAAACCATGGTGATTCTTGCATAAGATTGTTAACTTTTCTGAGACTTTTGCTTCCTTTTAGATTAACATAATGTCTCTCCTGAAGAGTTGCTATAAGGATCAAATGAGATGGCATTTGTAAAGAGCATGTCACATGATAGGTGCTCCATAATGTGAATTCTCTCCTAACTTGAAAGGCAACATGGCGGTGATTCAAAGCAGAGGCTGTAAATCTGAAAGGTTTGGGTTTGCATCCCACCTTGACATAAGCTTCCTGGTTGATGTTGGGCATTGTTTCCCCTCTTCATAGGTTTCTCATTGGTAAGTGGAGATAATAGGTGAGGCTTAAATGAGATAATTTACTGAAAGCACTTGACACAGTGCCAGGCAAATAGTAAGTACTCAATAAATACTGACTATTGTAAACAGTGATCAGAGTGGGTGATTTGTGAAACACATATCGTGTGATCTATGAGTACTTTTCAAATGAATAACTGTTGATGGGTGTTGGTAAATTCCAGTCTGGGGCTTGGGCAGTTAGCTGTGTCCAGGGAGAAGCAAAATGAGAACTGACATAGATAGACATCCTTAAGGATCTTGGGCATGCAAGAGTGAAAGCAAAAGCAGACATAGGAAGCAAAGTAGGCTACATACACTGATGGTGACAAAATTTAACGTCTTCACAATTTTGGTGCATGAACAACACAAACTGAATCATCTAAGCTATAAACAATGTGAATAAATACCTTAAAGATACAACTAAATTTCAATGAGTCAATATTTCTTTCTTGATGCTATTTGAAGAAATCTAGAGTCCAGCATGATAGCTCCCACAGAATGCATGAGTTTCTGTCTCTGCTGGTATAGAGACAAGCTTGCCAGCTCCATTCAGGGCAGGGGTGGGCATACAGACTGGTTGTCCTTGAATATGCTGCGTATCAAATGCACTCCAACGCCACCCCCATAATCAAGGGGTACAGCTGGCCCAAGGTCCTTGAGCAGAGAATTTTGTGGAAATGCCATGAAAGAACCCTCCAAACAATATTGATCACTGATAACATGATGACTCTTTTTCTTGGTACAAACTCATACTTCAAAGGTAAGCCCCTGAGTTCTAGAATATTCCTAAACAGGGCACACATACTCGGCCACTAGCACAGTGGCAGTTTATTGGGGTTATACTTGGTTATAGAAAGGTGGGAAACATTTTTAAGGAACAGTATTGACAAAGCTTTGGAGTTTTCAGAGCAACCCCTTCACACAACTCCATTCATACCACAGACCGTATAAGTTGTGCAGTGCACAGCTAGCTGTATGGCCATTTTTTTTAACATTAGAATTTCCCAATTCCAAAATACATATATGAGTACTCAGCCTTTATGTGCCAGATGATCTTAATTTACTAAATAGATGGTCTTATTTTACTAAATTGGGCCACACATTTCAGGAGTCATTCTGGATTCCCCTCTTTCCCTTGCCTTACCCCCAACTCAATAGCAAATCCTGTGTTTGACTTATGAAGTGTAATGTGAATCTGATCACTGCTCAGCAGCTCCTCTGCTACTACCTTAGGCCAAGTCTGCCTCATCCATCACCTGGAGGATCTCAGCAGGCCCTCTGAACTCTATACCTGCTTCCACTCTTGTCCTGCCCAGCAGCCAGAGTGTTCTTTGAAAAAATGTAAGTCAGATCATGCCACTCACCTACTTGAAACCCTCCGGGCACTTTCCATCACACTTCAAATATGATGCAACCTGCTAAGGCAGCTTACACGATCTTGTCCCATTCCCTGCTTCTCTAATTCAATATCCTTGTTCCACCTTCTTTTCTCCTTGTCCTCTGGCCACATGAGCCACTTGACTAATCCTGAAGGTCTTCAGATCTACTTCTTCTCTGGCATCTTTGCACTTGCTCTTCTCTTTTATTGGAATGCTTTTCTCCTAGATCAAATGTCTTTCCATCTTATCATTTTTGATCCAAGTATCACCTCCTCAGAGATGACAGCTATATCTGAAGTAGCTTTCCCAATGAAACCCCATCACTCACTATCCCCTTAACCTGCTGTATTTTTCTTCAAAGTACTGACTGTTATTGTTTCCTCATAGGTTTACTTATTGTTCATGTCCCTGGATAGCATATAAACCTTATGAAGACAGGGACTTTGTCTTGCTCTCTCTTTCCCCTCTACATGTAGAACAATCTAGCACACAGTAGATACGTAATAAATGTTTGTGAATAAGTGCTCAGTAAACTTAATTCTTAGAGTAGGGATTCTCAAAGTATGGCCCTGGGCCATTAGCATCCCCATCAATTTAGAAAGTGTTACCATGGCAAATTCCCAGTTTATAACCTGAAATTACTAACTCAACAACATGGACAGTGGAGGCCAGCCATCAATGTTTTAACAAGCTCACCAGGAGATTCTGATGCATACTCAAGTTCAAAAACCACTGCCTTAAAACAATCATGCACAATAGTATTAGGATTGCTATACAACTAAGACATTTTAGAGAGGTGACACAGTTCAGACCACTTAAAGAAGAAAAAGCATTTATTACCAAGTGTCACATTGTAAGCATTCAATAAAAAAAAATAGTATTCACAATGGAATTGTTATCTCCTATGTGTCAGGGGCTATATTTAATCTTCATAATAATTTTGTTCCATGGGTGTAAATGTGTCCATTGTTAAGTTTACTGATGGTTTAAGTCATCCAGCATGACCCAGCAAGCCAGACACAGAAAGGTCTGCTTGCTTGCTTGCTTCCTTCCTTTTTTTTTTTTTTAAAGAGATCTAACTAAGGACAGATCACTGATGTGACATCAGATATGCAAGAAAAATACGTTTGGCATTTTCTGAAACAAATGCCAAGTTTCCACACTTGGAAGTGACGAATGGTAGGTCTTGATATCAAGGGAACCCTTGGAAAGGGAAGCAGATGCCCTTTCAGCCTAGTGGCTTCAACTCAAGAGACACTGGCCCAAGCGCACTTTGGTAAGCCCCAACTTCTTCCCCCCTAGAAACAAGCTGAGTGGCACTTCAGGCATGGGTGACAAAAGCTTGGCTAGGGCACCAAGAGGCATTAATAATCGTGGGCTCAGCAAATCACATGGGCTCCTCTGTCTTTATGGAAGAGAACTGACATTTGATGGTGATGGAGAAAAAGATGATGGGAATATATGAACATGTATACTTCTGAAGTTAAGTCACAGTTGTTCTTGGAACTGCACATCCTGAACACATACAGACAAAACCCCAAACAGCAAACCCCTAAAATCATGTTACAGCTGTCTAGTGGATTCAACCATGAATTTAAAAATAAAATTACATTTTACCTTTTTTTTTTGATTAGAGAGAGAGAGAGACATCAAAAATGATGAGAGAGAATCATTGATCAGCTGCCTCCTGTACTCCACTGGGGATTGAGCCTGCAACCTGGGCATGTGCCCTTGACTGGAATCTAACCTGGGACCCTTCAGTTGGCAAAGGGTCACTGAGCCAAATTGGCTAGGGCTAACCATGGATATTGATGGGAAAATTACATCAACTGACCTTTCCCTTTCCTCCTTATTCTTTTCTTTGTTTTGGGTTTTCATAGCAACACAAATCCATTCCTCACTTTAATATATATATATATATATATATATATATATATATATATATATATGCCTAAGCAACTATCCAGTGTTTGACCATCCGATTGGTAACTATGATGCACACTGACCACTAGGGGACAGTCATTCAATGCAGGAGCTGCTGAGCTGCAATTCTCAGGTGATGGATCCAGAACCAGAGAAGAGGGAGCCTGATTTAGGGGTGCGACACCTGAGAACCACCCTCTTGCAATCCAGAACCCCTCAGAGGATGTTGAGAGCTGGTTTTGGCCCGATCCCCACAGGCTAGGCCAAGGGACCCCACCAGTGCACAAATTTGTGCACCGGGCCTCTAGTTTTTTTTTTTTTTAAATAATATGGAAGTAAGCATTCAAGGGATAAATATGCTTTTAATTCTACAATGTAAATAAGACCAGTGTTGAATTAATCTCCACTTAAAGTTGGTATCTTTACAGATGTGTAAAGATACCAACTTTATCTTTACTTATGCTTGGAGGATTTTCCAAGGATCTTACATTGCTTATAGACTGCTATTGGCCTAGAATCTAAGAACTAAATGGCACAGGATATGTGGACTTATAGAAAGCAAAGCCACTGTGCTAGGAGTTATTTAAAAAAAAGGGATGGATATGTGTCTTCAGTTCCTACTCAACATTTAGCATATTGTAGACAATTTAAAAATCTGGAATGAGTATTTAGATGGTGGATGTGTAATAGGTATTCAGGAAATATTCTTTGGTTGGATAAAAGACAGAAGAAAGAAAGAACCCTTGCTGTATCTAGCATGTAACAGGCATTCAATGAGCATTTCTTGATTATGAAAGTACTACCAAGAGCCTTAGTGCATGCCCAATGAATGTTTGAGCAAATGCTTGGCATGTATTAGGCAATCAAAGAATGACACCAAGATGAATAAGCAGTCATATGTCCTGCCACACAAATGACATCTGCAAAGTAATGGAAAGACACTGGACCACCTCCTGAGAGCAGGGTTCTTGGAAGATGTCCTCTTTTTTTTTTTTTTTTTTTTTTTTTTTAAGCAGGTCTCTATGAATTCCATAGTTTCACCAGAACCTTGAGCTGTTTGTTTATGTGACAATGACTTTGTTTCTTTTCTCACCCCTTCTCCAAGGCACACTAACACATATTTATGCAAACTCACTCATTAAGGCAAGAGTACAATTTAGGCTTCTGACATGTCCACACTCATTAAAGCCACTAGAAAAGTCTCCCCCCCGCCTTCCCAAGTGCCCAAAGAATGGTTCTGTTTACCACCTGGATCCATTGTGTTGGCCCTTATGGCGGAGTTCTGATATGTTTGGTGCTGTCAGAGCCTGTGACATCCTGAATTTCTTTAGCTATCTCCCTCTGCTATCAAGAAACAAAGCCCATGCAACCAATTTATACTAAACTCTCAACAAAAAGATGGCTGTGCAAAAGCTTTTCTGAAAAAAATAATATTTCATCTGTGACTGGAATTTCCTTTAAAACCAAGGTTCTATCTGAGCTTGATTTTAGTTTTCTTTGGGTCAGATGAACTAGATGTTGCTGGGGATCTGAAACCTCTTCTAATTATGGAAGGATGCATTATCTGCTAAGAGTCTTAATTCTTGGACATTGGTAATTAAGCTCTTTGTGCCTCAGTTTATTTATGTGTAAAAGGGGTTAATAATAATACCTATTCAATAGGATTTTGATGAGGGTAAAGAGTTATGGTAAGGAAAGCACTTGCACAAGTTCATTTTTCCTGAGCACATAAGTCAAGTTTGGGAGACTCCACAGAGATTGTGGGGTTCCTTATCTTGCCAAGTGACCTTGATAGGAGGGAAGGGTGATGAGGGGATGGCCCTGTTGAGGAAAAACAAACAAATAAACAAAAACAAAAACAAAAACAAACAAACAAAAAACCCTCAAAAAATCTGAGTTGTTAAGAGGCCAGAATCTACCTTCAACTGGTATCTTCAATTTCTTGGTGTCGCTTTTTTTATTTTATAAAATGAAGATGAAAATGCCAACTTCACAGTTGACTGAGAGAATGTGTCAAAAGCCCTAGGTTTGTACTGAGGCCTTGCAGAAGAAATTCAGCCAATGAAATCTCTCTTCTTCCCCAGTGAATATATGTCTTTCTGTTTTCCCAGGTCCCTTAAGGGGTCGACCCAGACAGCTTGGCTCTACTAAATTCTCCTTTCTGAACTTTTTCCTTGGACCCAGATGAAAATTTCTGTTTGTGTCCTTGCCGTAGGAGGTCTAATTTTCTGGTTGACACAGTGGCTGTGCTTCCTTCCATTGGGTTGTCTTTTTTTGCATCCTATTATTAGCCTGGGTGAGGTAAGCGGGGCAGGCGACATTGTTCCCATTCTTTAGACAATAAGCTGAGTTTTAGGGAGGTTAGGTGACTTGCCCAAGGTCATGCAGCTCATAGCATCCAAGCTAGAATGCAAATCCAGGTTTTTCTGACATGCAGTCCTTTGCTCTACCTGGCAGCCTTTGGCTGACTCTGGTTGAAACCTTCCTCTAACCTCTCCCAGCAGGGTCAGTTGTATTTTTATGTGAGACAATTTTAATCGCCTCTCAATGGGTGGTAAAAATACCGGTGAGGGAGGTCACTTCACATAGAGGAGGCTGCCTCTGAGGCCTGGAAACATGTGGGAGGCAGAGGGAGGCGGTTGGAATGACATTCTGCCCCCCACACCGTGAGTGTAGAGGAGGTGGGACACATTGGGACAAGCGAAGCGTAAAGGAAGAGGGAGACTTTCCAAACATTGCCCTATAAAAACACAGCCGTGAGAGAGGAAAGGTTGCTTACAAGGACAAACTTGACATTTCCTTGAGTTTTCAAGGGGAAGGGCTGAGTCACCATGGAAACTTCATCACTCCTCCCCCTTCACCCTCCTCAGCCCCATAGACCTTGAGGTGTGATCTAGAAAGCGCTCTGCATTCCTGAGCCCCTCACCCATCCAGAGAATTGCCCACAGCTTCTCACCCAGGCAGGTAAGGCTCCAAACTACTGTATTAATTTCACTCCAACCCCTAAGTTTGATGTGTATGACTGCTAACTTGAAATCATGCACATTAAACTTTAAATTACCAATCTCTTACTTACTCAGAGACGCATGTAACATTTCATCTGCTGTTAACAGGGGATTCAACTTAAAGTGGCTTACATGTGTTTGTTAAAAGACCTATCTGAAATAGGAAGAGGTAGGAAGGGAAATGGTTGCAAGGTTGGTTAGCTCAGGTGTTTATCTGTAGAGGGTTAGTTTCATCTTTCATGTCACACAGGATCATGGTCTCGAGAAGGCTACCCAGACTCAGGCTTCATTCATATTCTTTTTTAAAAAAAAATATTTTTATTGATGTCAGAGAGAAAGCGAGAGGGAAAGAGAGATAGAAACATCAATGGTGAGAGAGAATCACTGATCGGCCACCTCCTGCACTCCCCACACTGGGGATTGAGCCTGCAACCCAGCCATGTGCCCTGACTGGGAATTGAACTATGACCTTTTGGTTCACTCAACCACTAAGCCATGCCAGCTGGGCTTCATTCACATTCTTAAACAGATGTACCCAAAGTCAGGAAGGGGAGACTTCTTCCTTGTGAGGTCTTTCTTTCCTTAACCAGGGCAATACTGGTAAAGTCCTCTGGCAGATAATCCCTTCCTCTTCTTTTTTTGGTCAAATTGGATCTTGCCCTTCATTCTAATAATCTGGACCAGCAGGATTGGTATTATTACCACCAACAAGCCTATTTAAATGAAGATTCATCCCCTAGAGCTGGGAGAGGTCCTTCCAGCAAGACCAGACTATCCAAGGGGAATACCCCTAAATGAAATTAGGGCGTGGTGGCAAAGAAGGAGTAGAAGATAAAGGCAGCTGGATAGATGACCAGATATATCTTTTACAATATTGCCTAATATTACTCAAGACTGTTGTGAAGATTAAATGAGATATGTGGAAAATATTGTGCATTGTTCTTGGCAGATAGTAAGTCTCAATGTCACCTTCCGCTCCTATTTTTATCCCATCTTCTCCTTGCTAGTCCTTAAATTGGCTCCCAGCCTTAACCTATATTCTCTGTTTAGAACGTCCCCCCTCCCGTT
Source organism: Vespertilio murinus (assembly GCA_963924515.1). Lineage (NCBI taxonomy): Eukaryota > Metazoa > Chordata > Mammalia > Chiroptera > Vespertilionidae > Vespertilio > Vespertilio murinus. The sequence goes on from OZ004709.1 coordinate 148,816,726, forward strand.
GCAATAATACTGTCTTACTCTGTTCTGCTGCTCTAAAAGAATGCCATAAACAGGGTGTTTTAATAAACAACAGAAATTTATTTCTCACAGATCTGGAGGCTGGGAAGTCCAAGATCAAGGTGCCATCACATTCAAGTGTTTGGTGAGAGCCCACTTCTTGGTTAATAGATGACTATCCTCTTGCTGTATCCTCACGTGGCCAAAAGGAGAAGGAAGCTCTCTAAAGCCTCTTCACAAGGGCACTAATCCCATTCCCCAGGGCTCCACCTTTATGATAATTGCCTCCCAAAGTTCCATCTGGAAATAACCATCATTGTGGAGATTAGGTTTCAACATATACATTTTTTTTTGGGGGGGGGGGCGGGGGCACAATCATTTTGCTGATAGCAGCTACCAATACTCAACAGCCTATCTCAAATGTCAAATATACAATGAGGTCTTCCTTAAATTCTCAATCCTCCAAGGTATATATGTTCCTTGACTATGATTTTATCACACTTTGCCTCGTATTTATGTATTTTCTGAGACTCCCTACAGTGTGAGCTTTTTGAGTCTTAGATTAGATCTCATTAATCCCTAAATCCTTTGAATAATTTCCTAGCAGGCCCCACACAAAAATAGGTACTCAGGAAATATACGTGGAATTGAATGGAATGCATTTTGTTCAAAGTGCTATCCTGGCTCCACAGATCTAGGTCTCCAATATCCGTCAGGCCTGTGGCAAAGCCTTTTGTTTCTTATTGTGGTAAAATATACCTAACATAAAATTTACTATCTTAACCAGTTTTACGTGTACAGTTTAGTAGCAGCGGGTACCTTCACATCATTGTGCAGCCATCACCACCATCCATCCTCAGAACTGTTTTATCTTCCCAAATTGAAACTCTGTATCCATTAAACAATAACTCCCCGAGGAATCCTCTCTTTTCCCTTCTATTTTCCAGCAACCACTATTCTATTTTCTGTCTGTAAAAATTTACTGTAGATACTTCATATAAGTGGAATCAGACAATATTTGTCCTTTTGTGTCTGATTTATTTCACTTAGCATAATAGCTTCAAGGTTCATCCGTGGCATAGCCTGTGTCAGAATTTCATTCCTTTTTTTAAGACCAATATTTCATTGTATGTATATATCATGTTTTGTTTATCCATTCATCTGTTGATGGACATTTGGGTTATTTCCACCTTTTGGCTATTATTAATAGTGCTGTTATGGTCCTACCTCGTTTGGCTCAGTGGACAGAACATTGTCCTGCGAACTGAAGGGTCCCCGGTTCAATTCTGGTAAGGGTGCATGCATGCCCAGATTGTGGGCTCAATCCCTAGTAAGGGGCATGCAGGAGGCAGCTGATCAATGATTTTCTCTCATCATTGATGTTTCAATCTCTCTCCCTTGCCTTCCTCTCTGAAATCAATAAAAAATAAGTCTTGTTTATAAGGCCATTCATTTTCCAAATAATAATAATACCAATGTTGTTACAAACATTGGTGTACATATATCTGTTCAAGTCCCCACTTTCAATTCTTTTGGGGCAAAAGTGGAATTGCTGGACCATCCAGGAATTCTGTTTAATTTTGTGAAGAACCACCAAACCATTTTCCACAGTGACTGCAACCATTGGTACATTCTTTTGACTTGTCCCAGTGCCACACCTTATGAGTTCTACCCTCAAAAATGAAATTGAGGAAGCTGATTACCAATCACAAATTCCCAGGAACATGTGATTGCCCTGTAGGTCTGGTGCTCACCTTGGATGAAACTTGGATTGGGAGGCTGTGGGAAGCTGAGGCACAAAGACGGTGGCTGAGAATAAATAGGATAATCCTTAGAGAAAGAGGGTTCGTGTGGTTTCTGTAGATCCACCAAACAAGTGTTCACCGCACACACAAAATTAACACTCAGTTTGGCTACTTGTAGTTCAGTGTTAAACATGATCTCTTCTTGGCTCTCCAAGGGGGTCTCCCATTCTCTAATCTGAAGTCCTGCCAAGAAATTGGGTTAAGGGAAACCTCAGACCAAGCGTTCCTTCCAAGTCAAAATATTTCATACACTCCAGATGCCATTCTCTTTCGAGAAGGGAGCAGAGTCCACAACTGGACAGGAGGACTGGTCCTTGGCAACGTTACAGACTGATGACAGATGACCTGTCATTACAACAACTTTGTAAGTGTGTTTTGCCAGCACTTAATGGGTGGGAAACCCACAAAAGGAGAGGAAGAAGAAAAGGTCTTTAACATTTTGACCACTGTAGTCTTGTCATCCCATCCATCAGGACCTGGCACCCTGCCACTCACCCAGTTGGCCACTACTGAACCAGAAATGATGAACATAAGTCATTGTGGTTTTTCAAAAATAGAAGAAAAGAGATTTGGCTAGAATGTGGCATGTCTGGGTTTCCAGATACATCTTCTTATCCAGGGAAATGAAGGCCCCAGTTCATTCTATTGTAGACCTTATTACAGGGGATCCCAAAATCTCAAGGTTATTAGTCCCCAGACAGCATAGAAAGATAATTTTGATTGGCTTTATCACTTTTTCTGGTTATAAGTGTAGTAGATTCTCACTCTTTTAAACAACAACAACAACCCAACAATTTTTTAGAAATGAACGACTTAAAAAATAAGAATTCTCCATCAACAGACAGAACCACTGGAAATCATCTGGCTTAATACTCTTCTAATACACAAATCCTAATAGAAGTAAAGATATACTTTTCCTACATACAATTATTATTTTTTTTACCTAAATGGATTAATGCAATAATGTAGCTCTGCAATTCTTTTCTCATAACAATAAAACTCAGACATCTTTCCGGAAAGTTCCTGGAACTCTCATTCTTTACAGCCAGCACGAGTCTCTATTGTGTGGATGAACTTTATTCAGATCCCATTTACAGCTATGCAGGAAGTGAGAACAATATTTAATAGTCATATTTTTTCTCATTCTCTCTCTTTCTTGCTTCCCACGTCTATAGTATTTTATTGGTCAAAGGTGACTTTTTGGATTAAAAGTCAGAGTGGCTTCTGTCCACTCTAGTGGCTGTGTGCTTGCTTTAAAATTAGCATCTATTTTAGGTACTCATTGTGATGCTCATTTATTTATTTATTGTCAGATTAAACATACCACTCTTCATCAAACAGTAATAGAATGTCTGCAGCCCTACAGAATTCTAAGAGGGACCCCAGAGCTGTAGATCTGGGCAGAATCAGGCATCAGGGTCAGAGAACTGCATCTGTAGTTTCTGAGCTGCCTTTCGATCCCCACCCCCCCCGTTTGGTTTCCATGGGAATTGGTGATGTGCATGGGGTGTGTGCGTGTGTGTTTGTGTATGTGTGCGCATGTGTATGTGGTTTGCATGAGTGTGTGTCTGGGCAAAAAGCCTGGGTAAGAATAAACTCCCCAGAGCAAATGCGGATCTATGCAGAGCCCCAAGAGGCAGGCAGGTGGAATTTGGGGGGTTACTGAGTAGCAGGAAAAGTGACCCTAATAAATTAGGACAAAGCTCAGGGAAAGGCTTGGATGCTATTTCTGTGGTTTTTTATAAATTTGGAAAATTGATTCGTTTGCCAGTGAGATGATGCCTTGGGCATCTCTGATTAATTAGATGACTCCAGGCCCCTTTGTGACAGATGTTGTGACTTTGAGTAATAGGCCGCTGAATAAAATAGAAGATCCTGGAAAAACCTCTGACAGTCTTTATTATTTACACCTCGCTTGTGCCACAAATGTTGGAAAAGAGATTCGATTTAAGATGGATTCTGGATTGCCTGTGTGTGAGTGTGTGGGTGGGTGGGGTGCTGGGGGAGATTGGGAGGTGTGATTGGAAATGGGGAGGCTGAGGATTTAGGATCGATTCAAAACATCTTGCCATTGCTTTCAGAACACTGTTGTCTGTAGTTACAGAAATGTTAGGCTGTGTTACTTAAGAAAGGCAGCCTTAGAGAAGCTTTTCTTCCTCAAGTGCTAATTTAAGCACAGCGTGGTTTCCCGAGTATAAATACAGATTTAGTGTGTGTACTCCAGCCTGCTCAATATAGGACCGTGTAGCTGCAAAAGCCACCTTGTCCTCAGTCTCACATTGCCGGGTGCTGGAAAGAACGGTCAGCCTCATAGTTTTGCCTTTTTGTGGGGATAGGGATGGTCTCCTAGGGACTAATGAGACCATGGCACCCTTTGTGATAATGGCCTCAATTCTTTACAGTAAATTGCCCTTTAAGTGTACAAAGTTCCCTCCATCCACGAGGGAGGGCAGGCATGGCTTTCTTATCCCTGTCTTCACAGTAGGGAAAATGGGGTCAGGAGTAGTAAGCAGAAGCCAGGTGTTATGGTTATTAGAAACAAGGGCTCTGGAGCCAGAGAACTGGGTTCAAATCCAAGCTTCTGCCCTTACACTGAAGTGACCTAGGGCAAGTTACTGAATCTCTCTGCCCTTTAGTTCTCTTTTCCATAACTTGAGGAGAGTAGTTTCTACCCTAGAGGGGTTATTACGAGATGAAGTAAAATAAGACATGTTAAGCATTTATAGAGCTCTTGGCACATAAGAAGCCCTTGGCAAATGTAGAAACTCTTGATAATAACGTATTCAGGGACACAAAGATAGTAAGCCAATGAAATAGGTCTAGAGTTTGAGTTGGACCCTGAGCTTTGTCTACCACAGATAGCATGTTCCAAGACTTTTCTTGGGGGGTCTTCCCTGTTGGAACAATCTAGAACTACCCCCTTTGTGGAAGCTGCAGTTTGAAATGGACTGATTTTGCCACTGTGGGGCTATTGGGGGAAGTAAATAATGCAGAATGAGCAAACACCTTATGAACCCCTAGTATGGGGCAGGTTGAGAATGCTATCTTATTTTTATCAGCACTCTCTTGCCCATTACAAAGATGAAGAACAAGAGGCTCAGGACATAAACAATTTGCCCCAAGGTCATGTAACTAGTAGGAGGCAGAGGACACCAAGACAGAGCCGTCCAACACCAAAACCATCTTTTTACTGCCCCATACAAGGGCCATAGTAAAGGGACCTTTGCTTTTTTTGGGAGGCACAAATTGGGACTGAGAAGGTGTGGGCTGTATTTGGTTTGCCTGCTTGCTCAAAAGATGACTTCCTTAGTCTGATTCCCTGGACTATTTCAGGGCTGCCATGTCATTCGCCCCCCCCCCCCCCTCCGGAGAGCCCTAAAGAATGTGCAAAGAGAAAAAGAAATCCAAGAAATCTATTATTGGCACTCACCCTCAATTTGCTATTATGACGTCCATCCTGCAAAGAAGTGTTTATACCCTTATAAGGTTCCCAGCATCAATTTAGCTATGTTATCTCTCAGTAGATGACACAAAATGCAATCTCAGTAGCATGTGGCAAAGAGAGGTGGGGGAGTTTCTTGGCTGGGGAATGAGAGAGAAATGAAAAAGGGCCTACTATGCTGAGTCACTAAGGCAAAGCAGCTTACTAGGGACCACATTCAGGCCTGAGCCAAGAAGCCGCAGCGAGTCAGATATTGGTTGGGGTGGCTGAAATGTTCCTCTTTGGAAACGCCTCTTCTAAGAAGTCACAGCCAGAAAAAAAGGGGGAAAATGCCAACATCCTGAACATTTTAAGTTCATCAGTTATATTTTTACACAGTTAAATCAAGCACAAAAACAGAAAAAAAAAAAAAAGAAAGTCATGTTTCCACCAGCTTTCCTCGAGCCTCCCCCAACACAGCCGGATGCCTTAGCTCACTTCTTTTGTCACAGTCCTAATCCAGCTCCCATTACTGTGTGCTGCTCAGGGGCCAGGAACTGAGCTCCTAGGTCAAATGCCTTATCTCACTGAATCCTTGTAAAAATCAGTTATCATCCTCACTCTAGAGATAGAGAAACTGCTGCTTGGAGACATTGATAATTTGGTCAAATTTCAGAACTTGGGAGTCAGAACCATAATTAGATTTTTTTCTGACCCCAGAGGTGGCACACTTAATTGCTATGTACCACTATCTCATCACTGAAGCTGAAAGAGACAAGAAATCTTAAAGTTCGGAGGTCCCAAACCTCACTTATTATCAGAATAACTTGGTGAGCTTAAAGCAAAACAAATACCATCCCTCCAACAAAACAAAACAAAACAAACGAGGAAAAGAAAGGAAGGAAGGAAGGGAGGGAGGAAGGGAGGGAAGGAGGGAGGGAGGGAGGGAAGGAGGGAGGGAAGACAAAACACCCTATAGATTCCTGGACTGGAACTTTCTTTGCTCTGAAAGATGTTTACACAGAAGTTTTTTGTTGGATCCTGAAAAGTCATATTTGTGCTCCTTCTTTTGTGATTCTAATAAAAATCCAAGTTAGACATGCATAGATTTTATCTAGTTGATTCATTTACAAAGCAGGAGCTTAGAATAACTGTTTCTTGCCCATAGAAGTACATCAAGTTGGTGTCAGACCAGAACCTGACTGGAATCAAACCCCGACCTCCTGGTTCATGGGTCAATGCTCAACCACCAAGCTACACCTGCTGGCTTCACCTACATTTTGATTCCAGCCTGTCAATGTTTTGTTTTGTTGTCCCTGATGGATTATTTTATTTGAGTTATGGCTCTTTTATAGGAATAGTGGGATGAAGGCATCTCTTCTGAGGAGGATGAGACAGTATTATGTCTCTAAAACATTTTCCCTAAAATATGTCTGGTATTGGAAAAACTATCCCTTAATTGAAGACTCATGAGGCATGACCCTATTAAAAATAATAAAGCTACCACTTAAGACACTAATATCATTCATAAGGGTGCCACCTTCAGGATCTCATCTAACCCTAATTACCTCTCAAAGGTTTCATCTCCTAATACTATTACATTTGGAGATAAGGATTCCACAAATTAATTCTAGGGGGACACAAACATTTAGTCCACAACACTCTCACATACACATTTTTATCCAAGTTCTGAATGAATTGAGTATTTACTATGTAATGCATTGAACATATATTATACATCTATCACTGTTCCAGTTGCTTTACATGTTTTTATCTTGACAACAATCCTATGAGGAATATCTAATTATCACAATTTTACAGGTAAGGAAATTGAGACAAAGAGGGTTAACTAACTTGCTCCAAATTCACAAAGTCATTACAGGTCAAATTTAAGCTTCATAGATCTGACCCCAGAATCTGAGCTTTTAAAACTATACTCTGTTTCCCACTGCTGAAGAATTCAAATTAAAAAAAAGTATTTATTTTGGGCCCTGGCTGGATAGCTCAGTTAGTTAGAACATTGTCTCTATACACCAAGGTTGGGGGTTTGATCTCCAGTCAATGCACATATAAGAAACAACCAATAGAACAACAAATCCATCTCTCTCTCTCTCTCTCTCTCTCTCTCTCTCTCACACACACACACACACACACACACACACACACACACACACATCAGCTCTAGCTACCCTGTTGCCCCCAAAATAAGACAGTGTCTTATATTAATTTTTGCTCCCAAAGATGCGCTAGGTCTTATTTTCAGGGGATGTATTATGCTTCCATGAAGTAGGTTTTATTTTTGGAGGATGTCTTATTTTGGGGGAAACACGGTAGTTTGGTTCAGTGAATAGAACGTTGGCCTGCAACTGAAGGGTCCCAGGTTTGATTTCCGTCAAGGGCACATGCTTGGGTTGTGGGCCTGATCCCCAGTAGTAGGCATGCAGGAGGCAGCCAATCAATGATTCTCTTTCATTATTGGTGTTTCTATCTCTCTCTCCTTTCTCTTCTGAAATGAATAAAAATACATTTTTAAAAAATCAATAAAAAGTATTTATTTTATAGAGGTTTCATCTGCTCCTTGCTTATTCCACAGTGATTGATCATAGCTGCTTATTCAGAATAGTTCCTCTGCCCTCTTCTTCTCAGCCCCTCAGATACTGGAAGAATCTCTCTTGTCCTCATCCTTTCTTCTCTTTTTTCCAGATTCAAGAGACCCAGGACTAGAACAGTTTCTCATATAACAGGGTTTCCAGCATCCTGCCTATCACCCTTTAATCTTGACACGTTCTGGTTTCATTAGATCCCCTTTGAAAAGGGATTTTCTTCATTGAACCTGACACTACACACATATGTTTTCTGATTAGCACAGGGGCCAAAGGATGATCACATTCCAGAAATTACAAACCAGGGCATTTCCTAATCATTGACCACTTATTATGTGCCAGACTCAGCGGTGACTGTTTTTCACACACCAAAGCTTCTCAAAGTTTCTGCTGAAGTACCCAGAAGACGCGGAAAGTGAGTGTGTGTATTCCCGAGGAACTGGAGGCATAGACCAGGCAACAGCTGTCTGTGTCTTGAAAGTTGTTTTTTTTTTTCTTATCACTTTGAGCTTTCAAAAGGGCAACTGATTTTTCTTTCTACTCAATAATAGATCTCAGTTTGGCTTAATATAAAAATAGGGTGTGAATGACTTGCCATGTAGTAAAATAAAAACCCTGGGAACATGCCTTGTCTTTATGCCACGGCCTCCTATACTCCCAAGCATACTGCCAAATACTCCTAGGAATTTGCCAACCTAATCCGAGAAGTGTAACCATACATTATCTTTAGTACTTACAACAACCAGTCAAGAGAAGTATACTTGGGGACAGCTCAAGAAACACTGGCTCAGATGTCACTTGCCCAGGCTGTCAAAGATAGTAAGCCGAACCTGGCTTTGACTCTAGACCTGTGAAGTCCTTTCCACCACAATTCTGGGTTACTTTCGGAGAGTGGATGTGAATGCCTATCTCGGAAATTGCATGTGTGAGTCTCCTGGATAGCAGATGCAGATTCCACTCCAGAACACTTTTGAGCCAGCCTGATTCGCAGATACGAACATCCTTCTCTGTGAGCTCAGCCCAAGTTGATGTGCGGTGCTGCTGGCTATTGGACATGTTGGCTTATTTAGTTTTCATCGCCCCGGGCACAGCCACAGCAGCTACCCTTGCTAACCAAGGAAGCCCTGGAACTGATTGGGCCCAGTTTCTGGTAGTCAGCTGTCCTGTGGATTAGACAACAGAACAGGTGCAAGGCAAAGCTATAGACTGGTCCTCTTCATGGCTCACAAGGCTAGTGGCACCAAGACCAGTGGGCCCCTCACCTCCCTGCATCCCTTGACAGTACATCAGCTGCACTGGCTTCACCTGGCCATTGGTCTGGACTTCCAGCACTGTGCATTTTCCATGGCACCATTTTGGTCCCTGCTCAATGTTTGAGGGTGCTGACGGGTATATCACTAACAAAAGTCTCTTAATAAAGGGAACAGGATCAAATAGTGGATTAGCATTAGTCCCTGGATTCAGATCTCACTTCATTCTTGTAGCTGCCCCCTTGGGGAAGTTACCTACCCTTTTTAATCTTCAGCTCTTTCATCTAGATAGCAACTAAGCTACCTAGGGTTCTGGTGAGAACCAAACAACATAATGTGCATATATCAGCTGGCACATAGCAAGTTCTCAGTAAACGTTAGCCCTCAGTAACGTGTAATTGACAAATCACTTGCCTTTCCCAGGTAGTGTCATGTGAACATGAGAACTATACGTTTGCATAGGCCCATGTGATTTGGCATGCGATGTTACAGAAAAGCACTAGAGGAGAAAGCTGCTCTGTGGTTGCCTTGTGTCTAAGCTTGGGAAAATCTTTCTCTTCTCCGGCCTCAGTTTCCATCTGCAAAATGAGGGCTCACTGAAGTCCTTCTGTGACACGTTTCAGGCCCCCAGGGTTCAGTAACCTAGTGAGCCATTGGGAACGAGATGTGGGGAATTCAGGTTAGATATACATGCTGCTCAAATGCTAAGAGTTTCCCAATCTGTGGCTTCTCTCTTGCGCAAACTGCATGGGTGGTAGGGGCTAGGGAGGGCCTGTGCTTGAGGCATAGGAGGCATAAGAACATTCAATTTAAGAACAGACATTCTGGGGACAAAAGTGTGTATTTTAAATTAGAATTCCAACAGAGAGGTGGAAAATGGAATGGCTTTATTCTTATGATCATAAAGTTAAGTGTCACAGAGTTGTGACTAATTCACAGGTAATATTAGCTCCAGAGCTGAGCTTTCAGGAAATAGATTCGCATATGTGCTATATTTAATGTCTCCTTTCTTTCCTTGCTGGCCAGAGCCTCAAGTGAGCCTTGCTCATGGACAGGTAGGGAATTTCCTTGAGGTGTTGACTGCTGCTGTAGCTTAAATAGTCTGCTTACTCCATGAAAAGAGGTGGAGGAGCCAAGACAAAGGGTGCACAATAGGACAGAAATTGAGCTCAGAAGAATTTAAGACTTTATGGCCAAATTCAGACCCTGAAAGTCTAAGCTCTGGTTGTCACTGGGATTTGTGTTTGGGCAACTATTTTCTGTCAGGCAATCTGGCCAGCTTGTTTCCTTTCTGTCATCTGGAGTATCACAGGCATCGCCACATTAGGTAAGTGAGCCATCAAATGCTCATCTGGCCAATGAGAAGGGGAGGGACTGAGGAGGTATGGGGAGCCAGTGAAACATCACACACCAGGGTTTACATATTTTTTCCTCATTAATCTTTGCAGCATTCTATAAGATAGGTGTTGCAGTCCCCACTTCACAATTAAGAAAATAAGGTCCAGAGAGATTAAGGAGTTTGCCAAAGTTTAGGCAGATAAGAAATGAAAACCCGGTATTTGGATGAAGATTCATCTGATTCTAGAATATTTGTTTTTTCTAGGAAACCACACTTCTAGCTCAGTATCATCTTCTTAGCCAAGAGTCAGGATTAACTTTCATTTAGTTCCCTACATCTCTCCAATCATTGCTTGTTTTCCGGCTTCATAATCTCCCTTGGTCTATTTTTTAATTTTATTTTTATTTCATTTTATTAAGGTCCCTTGGTCTATTTTAGAAGGCCATTATAGAGCATATTAAATTCAAATTAGAATAAATTGAACATGTATCATGTGACACTATGCCATGCCCTAACAGGCTAAAGTTAAGTTTCTAATATTCAAATGCAGAGGGAGAATATAAATTAATATTATATATATATATATATGCCGAAACCGGTTTGGCTCAATGGATAGAGCATCTGCCTGGGGACTGAAAGGTCCCAGGTTCGATTCCCGTCAAGGGCGGGCACATCCCCAGTAGGGGGTGTGCAAGAGGCAGCTGATCGATGATTCTCGCTCATCGATGTTTCTAACTCTCTATCCCTCTCTCTTCCTCTCTGTAAAAAATCAATAAAATATATTTTTAAAAAATTAACATTATATAAAGCATGAAAAAATGCCCAAGGTGAAATATTACATTTTACAATGCAAATTCTTAAAGCAGGAACTCCCACTCTAAAGCTCAAGATAGCCATGACTAATTAATTACAGACCTCCTTCTCTGATAGCCTGAATGAAACCTCTAAATTCTTCTCATCTTCCTCAGAAAGCCATTACCAATTCATTTGGAAATTCTTTGTCATTTCTGTGTCATAAAGAAGCAATTTATTTGGCTTAAAGAAACAATAACACTTGCTTGGAAGAGGTTGTATTTGAACATGGGCTTGAGAAACAAGCAATATTTTAGTGGGTAGTGAATACTCATTAGAGGGGAACTATTTGAACAAATTCATGAAGGAGAGGAAGGTGGGAGAAATTTAGGAATGATGAGTAATCTAGAGTGTGTGTGTGTGCGTGTGTGTGTGTGTGTGTGTGTGTGTTGGTGATGGTGGATGGGAATTAGTCCTTAAAAAAAAGGACTGGAAAGTTGGGTTGGATTAGAGCATAGAGGGATGTGAACGAAAAAGGGGCCACATGCTAATGTGACAAGCTCAGGGAAGGCCTGCATGATGGTCTTGCAAACTCAAAGACCTATCACAAAGGTGGTCTGAAATTAAAATATTAACTAAAGGCTGGGGGAAGGTCGTTGGGGGGGGGGAGGGAGATGAGATATGTATACTACTGTATGTAATACTTTAAACAATAAACACACACACACACACACACACAACCAATTATAGTGGGTAATCACATCCTAGTCCAGTATCTTCCCTGACAAAGGTCAATCTTTACTCAGAGCCTTTCTCTTTTTGTATCTAAGATAACATACCTGTGAAATGTCAGGAAAACTTGTAACTTCCGTTTTTCCTGATCACTCAGGGTACAACCAAATGTGCCAGGGCACCAGGACTGAGAACACAAATTTCTTCATTGTTATTGTTATCATGATAATTGTTGACTGTTAACTATCCTATACCTACCCTAGTAAAAGAAGTATGAGTCGACAGTTTTACTTTTTTAAAAAAAATTTTTTTTAAAAAATATTTTTTATTGATATTTTACAGAGAGGAAGGGAGAGAGATAGAGAGCTAGAAACATCGATGAGAGAGAAACATCGACCAGCTGCCTCTTGCACACCCCCTACCAGGGATGTGCCCGCAGCCAAGGTACATGCCCTTGACCGGAATCGAACCTGGGACCTTTCAGTCCGCAGACCGACGCTCTACCACTGAGCCAAACCGGTTTTGGCTATAGTTTTACCTTTTTATCCAATCCCAGAGCTTTCCCCCCTGTTTTGCTTTCTCCCACCTCCCTAATTTAGCACCAGTGGATTTCATGCAACCCTTTGGTTGTAATGTATAAAACGAGGTGAAAAACTGCCCATTCTTTGGAGCATTGTCCCAATACATCGAGATTCAGATTCTTGGCAATTGTTGACAGTTTGGCTCAAATAAACTTACAAAAATTATTTACAGGTTTGAATGTTTCTTTACGTTAACAGGACCTTGAAAAATCATGTTAAGATAGCTGAAGTTTCTATCATCTGCCAAGAAGCGCCATGTTCAGTTACGCTTTAGGGTAGCACTTCTGGCCATTGAGTGCATAAAGAGGGAGGGGGGGTAAAGGGAGACCACCTTAGACTGGACAGATAGGGAAGATTCACTGTCGAGGTCTAGGAGCTACTGGTATATGAGCTGAAATGTGAATAACGTAAAGGAAGCATCCATACAAGGATCCAGGGAATGGAAGGCCCTACAGTGTTTTTATACTTAAAGTCCTTCTGGGGCAGAAAAGGGTTGATGTGGCTGAAAGCTTGTCAGGGAAAGAAACGTGATGCAGATAAGGTTGAAGATGTAAGAAGGATGCAGTTACTCTAAGCTACTCGAGTTTTAAGCTGGGAGATACTTTCATTGTGCTGCATTTTGAAAAGATCACTTTGGCCACTACTTGAAGAACAGTTTAGAAAGCAGTTTGGAAGCCATCTTTATAGTCTAGGCTAGAGCTGATGGTGGCTTGACCTAGCGTGGTAGCCAAGGAGATGAAGAGAAGCATGTAAAGTCACAGGGATGTAAAGTACAGCATAGAAAATACGTAATCAACAATATTGTAATAACTCTGTATGGTGCCAGGAAGGTACTCGAATGACACTTTGTAGAGAATTGTCTAACCACTAGGCTGTACATCTGAAATTAATAAAAAATAATACAAAAATAATGTGGAATGCGAACTGTAATTGAAAAATAAAAGTTTAAAAAGAAACAAAAAAATTCAGGCTGTATGCTGGAAGTAGAAGTGATTGGAGTTGATTTAAGATTAAATATGGCAAGTGGTGAGGAATCAAGAATGATTTATAAGTTTTGGGGTTGAGAAACTGAGTGGTTCAAAAGAAAGGGAAGGGAAAGAAAGCAAGGGAAGAGATAAGGACTATCTCTATATTTTTCTTTTTTAAAAAATATATATTTTATTGATTTTTTACAGAGAGGAAGAGAGAGGGATAGAGAGTTAGAAACATCGATAAGTGAGAATCATTGATCAGCTGCCTCTTGCACACCCCCTACTGGGGATGTGCCCACAACCAAGGTACATGCCCTTGATGGGAATCGAACCTGGGACCTTTCAGTCCACAGGCCGATGCTCTATCCACTGAGCCAAACTGGTTTCGGCTATATTTTGCCTTTTTTTTTCTGGAAAGATTTAACACTTAATAGAGTGGGGGAAGTACCACGTCACCCTGCTTGTTTTACAATTGGACTTTATGGTTTACTCAGAGACCAATAGGCACTGCATTAAAAGGCATAGAGAGAAATGTTCAGAAAAGAATGAGTCTATTCCCTTCTCATACAATGCCAGGGGAAAGTACCAGGTTTTAGTATTTCTGAAGAGCTATTTGGCAAACTGTATCAAGAGCCATAAAAATATTCACACTCCATTAGTTAAGAAATTCCAATTCTAGGAATAGATCCTAAGGCAATGCTCAGAGAAAAACATTAACAGCTCTGAACATATGTTAATGTCAACATTGCTTCTATTATGATAACAAATGGAAGCATCCTAAATGTCTGACAATAGATGATTGCTCAAAAACCATTGATGCACATAATGTTATATTAGATAAGCATTACAAAATAAGATTTTGGTAGCATAATTAATGACTTGAGGAAAATACAAACGTAAAGTACAAGACGATAAAACAAGCATTCTTTAAGCAAGCACATAAGTGGTAATAGGGAGAAAATGCATGACTTCAGCAGCTGGCGTTAAAGTTCTCTGGGTTAAACATTTGCAAACATTTGGAAATTGTGCTTTGATAAGTTGCTTGCATGGCTGTAAGATACACTGCCCCCCCCTTCCCCAATCCCCAGAGTATATCCAAGTAACGCTTTCTAAAGAGGTGCATCCTATTCATTGTAGGTGTTTTGCTTTGCTGAGCAGAACACAGAAAATATGCAAGTCCATGGGCAGAGCAGTATTGTTTTGCGTGAGAGATGGCAGTAAGGAAGTCGGCGCTATGTGGGAAAAGAGGGAGAAAGGCTAGAGAAAAAGGACATCTGGAGGTGGGGGTGGGGCAGCACAGTGAGAGCGTTCCGGTGAGGTGTTTAAGTGCTATCTTCAGATTGTTGCTGTGGACTTTTTGTTGTATATCCTCTCTTCCACGTCCCTTATGGTATCTTCAGTAAATTGACAATTTTTTTTTTTACTAATTAGAGTGGACATCTGTTTGTTTATGTCTATCCAGTGCCTATTTCATCTTCTGCTAAGGACACCTTAGTTTTCCTCTGGGGAACCACCCATCCCTCCCTCCCAGTCCATGTGATTTGGATGTTATTGATCCATCCCTCACCACACCACCAAATGCATGGGTGGGGCACGTGACCCAGACCAGGCTAATAGGACCATATCACATGCTTTCCTCCCAAGGACACGGATTCAAGGATGGGCATGGGACCCCATGGGATGGAACTGGGGATTCCTCCTGGGGGCTCTCCAAGAGTGGGATGTCTCCTTTCTCTCTCTCTTTCTTTCCCTTCTGCCCCTTTTCTCTCTCACGCGCTTTTCCTCCCTCCTTCTGCCCCACCTTTCTCTCTCGGGATTTGGGTTTCGAAGGGAAAGTGTGAGCTTAGCCAGAATTGTGAGGAAAGCAACCTAAAGCTTTAGTTGCCCCTCTTGCCACACAGAGGAGAGTCTGCCTATGAATATCACCAACCTGGAGGCAGACCGAGCCCATGGAAACGGGGCTATTGCTGTACCAGAGGCTAGAATTATTGCTGCACCGGATTGTGGAGATTGCAGGTATGTATTCTTAAAAATGTTAAACCAAGTTTCAGATTTTCAAAAATGTGTAGAATCGGTGTAATGGAAACCTGAATACTCATCAGCCAACTTCAGAGATAAAAACATGACCCTCATGGTTAAAGTATACTTTTTTACTTCTTCCTGATTATAACCCTGTTCTTCCCTCCTGAACTTGAGGTTCATGTCTTCCAATTCCCTTTCCCTTTATACTTATTCTTCAGCTATATTTTTATGCATCCCTAAACAATAAAATATACAAATGGTATTATAGTATAGGCATGCTTTTGCAATTTGATTTGTTTCATTCAACATATTTGTGAAAATGGTCTATGTCCCAATGTATGGTTTTAGTTCACTCATTTTCTCTGCTGTATCGTATTCCATTGTATGGCTATAGCACAGTTTATCCATTCTCCTTCAGAGGGGCATTTTAAGTTGTTACCCTGAAATTATCTATGATCCAATAAACTAATTTCATTGCTTAAGCCAGTTTTTAACTGAGTGCTCTGTTACTTGAAAGGGTTCTGACAAATAAACAAAAAGCTTTTTTTGTGTGATGTATTGCAAGCTCAAAAAAAAAGAAAAAGGAAAAAAAAGGTGATTGTGGGGGGGAGAGAGGAAACAATTGATGCCTTGGTTACAATTATGAGTCTTGTAAGAAGAATTGGAATGAAATGTACTTAAATGCTTCATGGTCGTACTGAATAGTCTTTTAAAATTTGTTTTAAACTTTTCCACTATATTAGTACAATTAGAAAATAAAGCTATTATTACAAATGAAGATTAGAAGGCAGTCACTGCCAAGTGATTTGTTTAGGGTAAAAAATGGTACAACTTCACTAGCAGACATAAGGAAGAAAGTTTACAACATGTGCTCCATAGAAACATGAAAATACATGTAGGTATTTCTCCAAAGAGCTCCTTTCCATTGTGTCACTTGACTCCCTTGGGCATAGAAACCCTTATTTATCCGAAAGGTCTGAGCCTTGGAAATGAGGTGCACTTTGCTCAAGGGTCCTTTTTTTTGCCTGGTCGTGTGTTCCACTAGAATCAGTAGAGGAGGCAACCCGTTGGAGTGGCAAACTTGGTGCATCTTGTTTTTCTTCCTCCCTCAGAGCTTCCCCCTTAGAAATGGATAGCTTCTGCGTCCCCCCCCTCCCCCCCCCCCCCCCGCACTGGAACCCAAGCCCATGAGTCACCCCACTTAACAGTGTTAAAGCAAGGAAAAAATAACATGGAAATACCACCCGTCTTTACAGAGGGTGCCCATGGAAGATGGTGCTAGAGTGGAAAAGGCAATGAGAAATCGTTTTCCAAATTAGGTCTAAGGCAGTTCAGATTTAGAATCTGCTAGCACGAAAGGGCCTTCAGAGTGATCTAATCCCACCCCCTCACTTTACAGATTTGGAACGTGACTCAAAGAGAAACAAGGTGATTTTCCCAAGGTCACACACTTAGTTCATGGTAAGGCTTGGATTTGGCTGTATGTGTCTAGATCTTTTGTTCCATTATCTCAGCTGAAGAACAATGGTAAAGCTATTGCTTTTGCTATCAGCTGTGCTAAAATCCCAAGAATTCACTTTCTATGGGTTGTCTTCCCCTCCTTTTTTCCTTTTTTGTTTTATTTATTTATTTATTTATTTATTTATTTATTTATTTAGTGTGTGTGTGTGTGTGTGTGTGTGTGTGTGTGTGTGTGTGTGTGTCAGGATAACTTCATACACATACTAGTATATATGTCTCTGTCAGTAACAAGAACAGCAGTTGACAATCTGGACCTGCTACATGAGTGGATGGGAAAGAAGGTGGATGGTGAGAACACCAAGGGTGATTTTTAGGTCAAGAATGAGTTACAGTACATGGACTGATAATTTAGCAAGGTCAACATAAATCTTCCTAAAGCAAAACTACAATTATAAATGTGAAAATTAAAAAGTAGACTCTAGACATTTCAGGTCGTAGGATTTTTTTTTTTCTCTCTGAGAGGTGGCAAAATACTAAGCAAACATCACGGAGTTGGAAAGAAATATTGCTAACTGATAATGAAAGATATTTACATGGGAGGATCCATCCTTAGCTCATCTCCTCAATTGCTGGGTCCTTGGGCAAGAGGGGCATCGACACTCAAAGAGATAACTTGGAGTCCTTGGGAAGTGCTCAATCATCTGGGCAGCTTGGTGTCATTATTAAGATGGAAAGCAAGATTTAAGCATGTCTGTTAAAAGTGTAAGCATTTTCCTCTGGCTCATGTGGCTCCGTTGGTTGGACATCGTCCCATACACCAAAAGGTTGTCAGTTCAATTCCAGGTCAGGGCACAGACCCGGGATGAGGTGCCATCCCTGGTCAGGGTACCTATGGGCGACAAAACCAACGGATGTTTCTTTCTCCTCCTTCACTTCCTTTCTCTCTAAAATCAATACAAATATAAAATAATATCTAGTTTTAAAAGTTTAACCATTTTTAAAAACAAAAATGTGTTTGGGATTTTCCTTAAAGTGACCAGACTTCCAAATTAACTAGCCATTCCAGTGCTTTTCCCGATCCTTTTAGGTAATTTGTGTCCTCCTATACACAAAATGGTACAAGTCAAAGTCATACAAACAGCTGAAAAAAAAGCAGCTTTAGATGTGATTGCCACTAGATTTAGAAAACTGTATCAGTATAGATAGGAATTTCTTAATGAGTAAATGCACTCACCACCCTACACCATTTTCTCAGAAGCATAAATGTTCATTTATCCATTTAGGCAAAATTTTCAATGAGTCACTGAGAGCATAAACTAGGGAGAGGCAATGGCTAGGATTGTAAAGCAAAAGGAAGAGCAAATATTTAAACTATAAAACGGAGATGAGTTACTTCTGAAGTACATTCAGGAAGAACAGGAGGATGACCCAACAGGATCACACAGAGTACCAATAGGCCCACTGAGGGAATAAGTCAGCAGTGATCTGAGATAAAGGACACAATCAGGAGAAAGAACGGGTGACTTAGAAATTCATTCTTAAAAGTGTTCTGCAATACTAAAAGGCAAATCCATACTTTTAAAAAAGATGTTCCTTGCTTATTGTCAATAGCTCTGAGCTCAGCCTCTGTGGAACAATTTAGAATTTATTGAGCATCTACCAAATTCTAATGTGTTTGCTCTTTCATGATAACTCTGAGAGATCAGAAGTGACTGCCCTTGGTATTTGGCTAACGTGCCTTCTAAGGCTTGGTATGAGCTCAGCCTTAGGATCTGCTTAGATCAGCTAGTGATGCCTGCCACTGATGTAGAAATGGAAATGGTAGCATGAACACAGGAATGTGATATTGTTGTGCTAATTCCCACTGAATACCAAAGATGTAAGAGATTATTCAGCCAGAAAGCCCTTCTGATGAGCCTGTCATCAGTAGTAAAAAAGATGATTTAGACACAGTCCCTACCTTTATGGAGCTCACATTTTAGTGAGAAACTTCAGGCACATATACAAATAATTCTAACAAATGTGCCTTATGCTCTGGGTGGGGAGGGGGGGGAACTATGTTTAAAATGTCATAAAAAAATGTAGAGCTGGAAGCATTATTTTGTCTGGGAGGATTGAGAGGGAATTCATGTACTGATGAACATTTGATCTGGGACTTGGAGGATAAATAGAAGTTTATCAAATAGAAAAATAAGAAGGAGATCATTCTTTTTAAAAATTAATATATTTTTATTGATGTAAGAGAGGAAGGGAGAGGGAGAGAGAGATAGAAACATCAATAATGAGAATCATTGATCAGCTGCCTCCAGCATGCCCCCTACTGGGGATTGAGCCCACAACTTGGGCATATGCCCTTGATGGGAATCAAACCTGGGACTCTACAGTCTGTAGGCCAACACTCTATCCACTGAACAAAACCAGCTAGGCCAGGAGATCACTCTTAATACTGGCAAAAGTATGTATAAGACGCAGATATATGGAAAAACCCAGATTATGAAGAACCTTGTAATGTTCCATTATTACATTTAGACTTTTTTTTTATTATAAACAATAGGGATCCTTTGAAAGTATTTGAACAGTTTCACTTTTGAAAGTTTGTCTCAGCAATGTGCAGGATATGCTGATGCTAGGAGAGAAACCCCATAAAACAAGAAAAGCAAGTCACATCCTATATAATAAAGAGGTAATATGCAAATTGACCCTCACACTGTCACAAAGATGGGTGCCCCATGTGGTCAAATATGGCCGCCACAAGATGGCTAGGAGTGGAGGGCAGTTGTGGGCAACTGGGCTGGCAGAGGAGTAGTTAGGCATTGAGCAGGATGGTAGGGGAGTGGTTAGTGGGTAATCAGGCTGGCAAGGCTGGCGAGCAGTTGGGAACTAGCAGTCCCAGATTGTGAGAGGGATGTTCGACTGCCCACAGGGATCAGGCCTAAACTGGCAGTCAGGCATCCCCTGAGGGGTCCTAGATTGGAGAGAGTGCAGGCTAGGCTGAGGGACCCCCCCCAGCAAGTACATGAATTTCATGAACTGGGCCTCTAGAAAAATAATGTATGCTTGATGCAAAGAATACACAAATAATGTGTTTTACACATAAAAATTATCTGATGTGGCTAGATAAATGTCAAAGAATAGGCTTATGAATAATGAAATAAAAATGAATATGGATTACTTACTATGTGTTAGAAATTGTGAAAAAAAGATTTTTGTGTATTAATTCATTCAGAAAACATTCACTGGGTAGCTACTAAGTACCTGGCCCTGTACCAGGCACTGAATACAATGAAGAAAGTCTCAGCTTTCATTGAA
Organism: Vespertilio murinus; assembly: GCA_963924515.1. Lineage (NCBI taxonomy): Eukaryota > Metazoa > Chordata > Mammalia > Chiroptera > Vespertilionidae > Vespertilio > Vespertilio murinus. The sequence goes on from OZ004709.1 coordinate 148,837,009, forward strand.
TGTATATCTAGATAAAAGAGACAGAAAATGAATGGGTGCATAATTTGTCAGAGAATGACATGAGCTCTGAAGAAATGAGAAGCAGGATGAGGAGGTTATAGTGGGTTGCTATTTCAGTGTGTAGTAGGGAAGATCAGGTGGAGATAAGAAAAACCATGCAGACATTCTGGAGATCATTTGAAGCAGAAGGCATGGTAAGAGGAAGGATTTGAAGAAAAATGTGCTTGGTGTTTTAGAGAATCAGCAGGCCAGTGAAGATGGTCCATGAAGGAAAGGCAGTAGGAGTTAAGATCTGAGAAATGGCAGTGGGCTGGGCTAATGGGACCTTGTAAACCATGATAAGGACATACATGATCTCATTTACTGCTCAAAATCATCATATCATCCTATCTATTATTATTTACATTTTACAGAAGAGAAAATTGTCAGATAAGTACTCGTACCAGGGTACATGGCTAGAACATGATTAATCCAATTTAGAATTCAGGTTAGATTAACTCCAGAGCCTATACTTAAAATCACTGCTTCCCACTGATCTTTGTTTTTTTTTTTTTCTACTCCAAGCCATCCTCCATATCAATTGCTTTATCACTTATCACATCTTTGCCCCTCCTTCATTACTCATCTCCTGAGCCAATGTCTTGCTGAAAAGTCCCTGATCACTCCAGCCAGCTGTGTTTCCCTTGTCCTTTGAAGACTCAAAGTATTGAGCAATAACCAGTCTCATATACTTGCCATTTAAGGTCTAGTTTGGTTAGTCATTAGTAGAAATCTCTTCAGCGTTCTATCCCAAATTACCAGTGATTATAACTTCCTGGGAGACAGGAAACATTTTTTTTCCAGCAAATATGGCATAAGAGAAGAATTTAGACTTTATAATCAGGAGATATGAACTTTGAATCTGATCTGCATTATCCATAACCATACCTCTACATACATCACTTAATTTCTTGGAAACTCATTCTTCTTATCTGAAGTGCTGCCTTAGGGGAGTAGATGCAGTCACTCAAGAAACCTATTTTCTCCTCTGCCAAACTGGCTTAACCATCCCCTCCTCCCCTAAAGTTTTTCTCTAGATGATTGATCAGTAGCCCATTCAGTTGCTCATGACCAAACCCAGGAAACATTCCTGACAATGACCTCTCCTCCATGTCTACATCTAATCAGTCCCAAAGTTTCACTGATTCTACCTTCTCAATGTTTTTTTCAAAACTGGCGATTTCTTTCTACCACACTCTGGTACCATTTTCAAGACACTATCATAGTTCATGTGGAATATTCTAAGACTCTACTAACTGGTCATCCTCTCTGGACTCCCTCTGCAAAGGGGAGTGGTCATTGATCTTCCAAACCTAGTGATTTCTGGTTGATTCAATTTTTAAAATACTTTCCAAATCTTACTTACCCGAACACACATGTTCTTTCATCTCACACCATTCTTTCCCTCACTGTTATGGACCAAATATCTCCCCAGCCTCCAATTGTTGAAACCTAATCCCCAACATGATGGTATTTGGAGGTGGGGCCTTTGGGAGATACGTGAGCCCCCAGGATGAGATTAGTGTCCCTTTAAAAGAGACCCCAGAGAGCTATTTCCTCCATGTGAGGACAGAGCAAGAAAATGATTGTGTGTGAATCTGGAAGCAGGGCCTCACCTGATACCAAATCTGCCAGCATCTTGATTGTGGACTTCACAGCCTCCAGAATGAAGAAAAAAATAAGCCACCCAGTCTACTGGTGGTACTTTGTTTTTAGCAGCCTGAATAGACTAAGACAAGGATGAAATGGTCCAGTCTGGACTCTTTATGGTCCAGTCACACCAGCTTTCTTCCTGCTTCTTGAACATCTCAGGACTTGCCCATATGCCGTCCCATCCTACCTGTCTTCTTCTATCTCTTACTTATCCTTTAGGACCCAGCTGAAATCATCTTCCACGGAGAAACTTCTGTTTTTACAAACCAGTTCAGAATCTTTTATATTTTGCTTCCGTTGCACCTGCACCTTCCTTCCTGACACTTAACCACATATGGAGTCAAATAATCATAGGTACGATTATATGATGATGTCTACCTTCCCCACTATGCTGTATACTTAATGGGGACAGACCTTTGTATGACTTATTCATCAGCTATTATAGTGCCAGCTATTAGCAAAGGCTCTGGCATATATAACAGGCTTCTATGCAGTAGTTAATCTCAACCAATGAAACTCAAATGCACCCTTATTATAATAAATAATTTGTGAAACACCATTTCTATAAATGGAATTCATAGATAACACAATCTTCCTACATTCACAGTTACAAAGAATGTAATTACAATGTAAGTGTGATGTAAAGCATAATTAAAAGGAAATTAAATAATAATAAAATGATATGTATTTTAGTATGTACTTGCTTGAGCACAGCGCACTGGAAGATACTGCACAAGAGTCAGGTACTTGCATCTATACCTAGAATCTCCAGAAACCTGACACATGCCGACAGATACAGGTGTCAGTCTCAAATGCCAGGAGTGATGGCCCCTTCCATGAGGGGAAATTTAAAAAATGGTGAATATCTGTTAGCAAAGGTATTGAACAACAATAACGATAACAACAACAACAACAACAACAACAACAAAGACTACAACCTACTCTTGATTCAGATGGAAATTGCATTCCTAAAAATTTTAGTGTGTTTTATGTATTTATTTTTCCTTTTATTGAATTTATTGGGGTGACACCAGTTAACAAAATTATACAGGTTTGAGGTACACAATTTCACAACACATCATTTGTACACTGGATTGTGTGTTCACCACCCCAAGTCAAGTTTCCTCCCATCTAATTTCAATATATTTTAAAGCCTTGAAAGCAAAGAGTTTATGTATATGCACAATGAAATCAGATATTAGGCATATATATACACACACACAATAACCACACAGGTCACTTTCTCACTTATAAGCATAATCACTGGGACATTAGAAAGTCATGTGGGATATGAACTGTTTTCCATTAGCCAAAACTGTCCCACAGATTTTAGGATAGTTAGCACCCCTTACCTTTGTCTAATAAATGCCATTATTGCTCACTCAAATTATTGCAACAATGAAAAATGTTCCCATAATTTCTGAAATGTATTACCCTGGGGGAAGGATTGCCCTTATTGAGAACTATACTAGTAGATACAAAGTAAGATTTCTATATCGTCAAAGGTTTGTGGGTCTTATTTTTGTATGTGGTAGAATCTTTAAGCAGTCATGTGAATGAATGGAATATGAAAAGAACATTTTTTAATTTTTGAGGTGCTAGCACAAAATAGAAATAACTTCTTTGCTAAATCCAATTTGCTGAGATTAGGGTAGGGCATCTGCTGTCTTTTACCAGGTATAACACAGGTAGATGTTTATTATCTCATATTCTGAAAATGTGAATGAAGCATCCCCTAGCTGCTAGAACACAAAAGCTGTGGGATCCAAAGGGAAATATAACATTGTCCCGTAAGTCCATCATCCCAAGAAAGGACAAAGTATTGAAAAAGAAATGGAATATATTCAGCAGTCTGGCAGTTAGCAGAGCTCATAAAAATGCCCTTTCCTCAAAAACGGTATCACAGTGTGGTGCTTTTATCAAAAATCTTAGTTTTGCAAAAACTGGTTTGGCTCAGTGGATAGAGGGTCGGCCTATGGACTGAAGGATCCCGGGTTCGATTCCAGGCAAGGGCATGTGCCTTGGTTGCGGGCACATCCCCAGTAGGGGTGTGCAAGAGGCAGCTGATCGATGATTCTCTCTCATTGATGTTTCTAATTCTCTCTCCCTCTCTCTTCCTCTCTGTAAAAAAAAAATCAATAAAATATATATTTTTTAAAAATCTTAGCTTTTCTCTTGAGCGAATCATTCTGCTGGAGTAATGAGCAGAAACAAAGCCGGGTGGGTGACATCCAAGAAAATGCCTTTGGAGCCATAATGTATGTCTCTTCCACAATAAACACTGTCAGATCATGTAAACTGGCGAGAGTGGGGTAAGAAACTTGTTCTTATGGAAATTGCTCTGACATGTCTCTGCTCTACAGATGTAGTCTCAAGAAACCCCCCAAACCTCACAACCTATCAAAATGGAAACAGATTGCTAGGTTCAGCAGAAAGGTTGACAGGCAGTGAATATTTCTACTGAGGAAACATTCCCACCAAACTCTTTTCACCTCTGGGTTTGGTACTCTCTCCCAATGGGGGGATGCTGCTAAGGGATACTGACCAACAGGTTCTTCTGTCTTAGCCTCCAATATAAATCCAATAGTTGAAGTCAAGAATTTTCATTCACCCCACAAATATGTACTGATCATCTACCTTGTTTCCCCCCAAATAAGACAGTGTCTTATATTAATTTTTGCTCCCAAAGATGTGCAAGGTCTTATTTTCAGGGGATCGGTTATGTTTCCATGAAGTAGGTCTTATTTTCAGAGGATGTCTTATTTTCAGGGAAACACGGTAGTAAGAGCCAGGCACTGCTTAGGTGGCTAAGTTAGAACAGTAAACAGGTAGGCAGAGTTCTGCTAACAGGTGTTTTCATAACACGAAGTAAGTACAGAAATAGGTCAATATCCATGGTGATAGGTAAGTCAGAAAACAATAAAGCAAAGTAATGATGACGCAGGCCTGGAAGGACTGGAAGTGGGGGTGGTCAGGGAAGATTTCCACTGAACTGTTGAGGGACACTTCTGTCTGAGGTGGTGACCTAAGAGCTGAGGTCAGAATGAAGACGATAGCAATTACTTGACCAGTGTCCTCATCTCAATGTGTTGGGCCCAATGAAGTGGATCTTTTCATGCTGGAGCCTTTGATTCCTAGTAGAATTGGAGAGTATGCAGAAGATACTCTTTTTCTTGCATAATTCAATAAGTACATCCTGGACTCCTTGGAGACACATACTGTAGTGCAGACAACTCAAGAAAAGTTGGAAACCTGGGTACCAGTTCTGAAGTCCCCTGATCAGGGGCTGAGTGACCTTAAGCAAGTCACCCATCCAGCTGTTTTTGCTTGCCTGTAAAATGAAGTTAGACTATAAACTTCATGAAGGAAGTCAGTGTTTGAACTATTCACTGTTGCTGTCTCTTTAACAATGGAAAAATGCTCCCACAAAAGGTAATATTGTTGCATTTATTATTATCTGACAGGTATTATCTGACAGCCTAATAACATAGAACTTTAGCTCAACCCCTTTCTAACAATAAAGGGGTTACAAACAAAACAAAAAAATGTCAATTTCTGACTCTGCTACATGGGGCTGGTCCTTTATTCTTTCTGGGCTTCATTTCTCCTCATTTACAAGGTGAAGAAGATTTCATCCTGGTGCTACAATCAGGATTTTTAAAGTCAAATTTACAATTAAAATTGTATTTCAAATACACTAGGGCAGTGTTGGCAAACTCATTAGTCAACAGAGCTAAATATCAACAGTACAATGATTGAAATTTCTTTTGAAATTTTTTATATCATTCTTACAGGGTGGGTCTTATTGCATGAGAATGGGTTTTCTTTAGTATGAGTTATACCAGAATTTTAAAATATTGCTATTGCTTGCTTACATTGAGTTGTCAGGGTCATTTCTGGACTCCAGAATAATACCCCAGGCTATTACATAGAGGTGTGAGCACAGGAACTTAACACCCTCCTGGAAGAAGCTACATTATGCTTTGGGAATGCACATTTTCCCCTCCTTCCCTCCCTACCTCTTTCCCTCCCTCCCTCCCTCCCTTCTTTTCTTCCTTCTTTCCTTTACTTCCTTCCTTCCATTTCCTCCTATCAGGAATCTTGACAAAATTACCAATAAATTATTTCCATATGGAAAACACCCAAAAAGTATACCCCAGGAATGAAATGAGGGCAGGGAGTGTTAATTAAAAAAAAACAAAAAACAACAACAACTCTTTCTAAGGAGAGAGAGAGAGACATTTAAGAAAATGAAATAATAGGAATAAAGAAGAAGTAAATATTTATTGAGCATGTACTATGTGTGAGACACAACAACACAGTGAGGCAGGGACTACTATTATACCCATTTTATGGATGAGGAAACTATGGCTTCTCAGTTTAAAACTTGTGTAGATGAACCGCCTAACATAGGTAATAGAGCAGATGTCTGTTGGGGCTGCAGTATCTGAGGATGGCCTGAAGCTGGAGGTCCTACTCTTAAGGTGGTTCACTCCCATGGCTGGTAGGTTGGGACTATCTGTGGATGGGAGGTCTCAGTCTGCTTTCTGTAGGTCTCTCCACAGGGCCAATTGAGTGTTCTGATGACATGGTGCTGGCTTCCCCCACTGTAAGCAATGCAAGAGTCCTAGGTGAGAATGACTGCATTTTTTTTAACCTAGCCTTGGAAATCCCATACCACACCCATACCTTCAACAATATACTATTGGACATACAGCCCATCCCTGATCGACAAGGTTTGAATATCAGGAAATAAATATCAATGGGGGTCATTTCACACCATTGTAATAGCCACTGTGGTATGCATCAGACCATGTCTTCTACATTCTTTAAAAAAAACAACACACACACACACACAAACCCACACACTGATGCTTGTTGTAAAGATCTTAACTCATTACTGGGTTTTCATTCACAGGAGCTTCCTTGATCTTCAAAGAATTTGTAAGTAGTAGGGATGGGTATTCATTCATTCATTAATTTATTTGTTCCTCCAAAAGTAGTTGTTGAGTGTATTAATATTGTCGAGCGAACAGTTTTAGACACTGTTTCAAGCACCTGTCAGATGGAGACAATGAGACATGGATGCCTGTGACTTGTCTAAAATGGAGTGACAGAGGACAATGAAAACCCAGGTGTCTGGCCATTGTCTTTGAGCATCAAGCAAAGTAGCACGCTAGGCTCTGGGGCACAGAGGTGAATGGTGCTCCCAAACCACAAAAGAATTCAATGTAAAGTGGGGGATCTTACAGATAAGATACATATACACAGAGCCACTAATGATGATAAGCACCAAAATGCTACAAGTATGGGTTGCAAGTATGGTCATTGTCAGCTGAAACAATCAAAGAGAGGGGCAAGTGTTGAGAGGTCAAATCAAGAAGTGGCCTGAGGCCCTGGTTGGTATGGCTCTGAATATGAGCTTCTGCCTGTGGACTGAAGGGTCTCAGGTTTGATTCTGGCCGAGGGCATATGCCCAGGTTGTGAGCTTGATTCCCAGTAGGGGGCATGCAGAAGGCAGACGATCAATGATTTTTCTCTCATCATTGATGTTTCTTATCTCCCTCTCACTCTCCTTTCCTCTCTGAAATCAATATATATATATATATATATATATTTTAAAAAGAGGCCTGAGGATGAACTTGATGAAATGAACATCTTTGCTGAGCTCAACAAGAACAAGTTCAAAATAAAAATGGAGATTCTCTGGTTGAGATCAGGTTGGGATGGGACTGGGTTCTGTTAGTGGGAGGGGGCTGGAGCCAACTTAGAGATGCTCTTTACACAAATCCGTATGTTGAAACTTAATCCTCAGTGTGGTGGTAATTCATGGTGGAGCCTTTGACTGGTCATTAGGTCATGAGGTTGGACCCCTCAGGAATGGAATTGTTCCATTAAAAGAGACCCCAGAGGGTTGCCCTTGGTGGATCTACCATGTGAGAATACAGGATGAAGAATGCTGCCTATGAACCAGGAAGGGTCCCTCACCAGACACAAAATCTGCCGGCACCTTGATTTTTAGACTTCCCAGCCCCCAGAACTGTGAGAGATCTATTTCTATTGTTCATAAGCCATCCAGTGTACATTATTTTGTCATAGTAGCCTAAAAGGACTAAGACAGCCTCCAAAGCCCCTTTCTAGGAATGTGACCAGTCTATGTACAAAGTCCTCCCTCTACAGGTCCCTCACTCGCCCCAGCAATGCAGGCCTGTACTGTGATGCCAGGAGTACAGGCTTCCTGACACCCCACCTTTGTCATTCTAAATTTTATGCGTATATCCTGAGAGTATAACTTCCCAAGAGCCAGAACTATAACATCTCTCCCCCTTGTATTCAGTGTACTGGTTGGACTTTCAGTAAACACATTTCAGGTTTCGTACTCTTGACATTGCTGTGTTTAGAGAGGCCACGAGGCTTGGTGGTCAAAAGCATTGCTTCTGGAGCCACAATCACTGGATTCAAATCCCAGTCCTGTTCACTTTCACACCATTTGAACTTCTGCAAGCCTCTTCACTCCTCTGAGTCTCACTTTCCTCATCTGCAATATGGGAGTAACAATCTTACTACCTCAATGGGTCTTGAGGACTAAATGAATTAATTATGTATAAAACCTACTATTTAAATTAGTTCCTGGTATATAGGAAATGTCCAAAATGTATTAGTTATGAGTGATCCTTAGACTGATCCTGTATCAATGTGCAGGTCTCATTGGTTCCCTGGGGGCACTGACAGAAGACATCCTGTTTAAGAGTAGCTTTCCAGAGGTAAGGGGGTGAGTGTTTTGGAGAGGTAGTGGCGAGAAGGAACACTGTATCAAATGTACATTGAATGCGAGTTGCTTTTCTGGAAATATTATAATGAGCGTATGTGAATTTATAATTGAGGAAATGCAGCCCATAAACATTTGAGCAGCTTGTCTTCACCTTTTCCAGCTGGGGCACATCTGCAGCTGGAGGCCAGGCAAGGGTGTCTGGGGCCTTTCAGAAAGTGGAAACACAACCCCACAGTGCTGGGAAGAGAGAGTAGACTCCTTTTTATGGAAGTGTAATTTACACATAGTCCAATGCCCAGATCGTATGGTCTAGCACAAGCAAATATTTAAAGTCGTAGATGCTCCTGCCACAATATGTGAAAGAAGTCTGGGTCCGAATATAATTGCACTGAAAATTGGAACAAATGTGTCTAGATCTAACATTTACTATGAAAAAACACACATAACTCAAGTCAACGAGCATTTTTAGGAATGGAAGGGAATTTATACTTACTTATTGAATAGCTATTATGTGCTAGACATTTTCTATGTGCATGTTGTTCTTTTCTCATTTGAGACATGCTATAACCCTTGAATGTTAATAGCCCCATTTTACAGATGAGGGAATTGATGCTAAATTTACATAATATTTATGCTTCTGAATTGAACCCAGAACTGTTCTACTGCACATTACTATGCATTTTTTTTCTTTCTACTTTATTGATAGTTTATTTAAATTCATCCCATTCCTTATCTTAGAGACAATCAATCCAATATTTTACAACACACTAAGACTAAGCTGTACTGGGTGCTAGGGAAGAAGACAAGAGAGAAAATAATATGGAACTAGGTGCCATTTTTTAATTGAGGTGTAATTTTCATATTGTCAAAAGATGCATAGTAGAAACTGGTGACTGTTAGCTTGGACATAGGGGAGAGGGAGGGAGGGAGGGAAGGAGGGAGGGAGGGAGGGAGGGGGAGAGAGAGAGAATTAATTGCTATCAAGTGCTGGCTCTACCAGATGGTGGCAGAGTTTATGTCTGCCCAGGTGGTTTAGAACAAATATTTCCCTTCCCCACAAATTCCTTTGCAACTTGGAAGGCCTTTATCAATCCATTCTACCAAAATTTGAATGCCCCTAGGAAGGGTAACACTGAGGAAGTTATTAATTAGCAAAGTCAGATGAGAGCCATGCAAGAATATTATAGAAAAGGGAGGAGGCAAATGAGATGGGAGAAGACATATTCACAACAGCATCAGTGAAAGGGGAGGGGAATGATGACCTCCTGAACTGTATCTTTTCAGAGCCCATGCTGTAGTCCTATGGGTATCCATGTTACCATTAGGGCTCTATCTTCTGGGTCCTGAAATTCTAGTTTTGCTATGCCCTGTATATAATCTATGATAAAATGAATATATATAGTATGTATAAATTATATTTAATCATATCATATACACTGAGTGGCCAGATTATTATGATCTCTGAATGCAAAATAATCTGGCCACTAAGTGTATATTCTATATAATAAAAGGCTAATATGAAAATTGTCCCCTTGGCCACAGTTCAACCAGCAGGCAGGTCTGCCAGCGGCCCATGTCCCCTCCTACTGGCCGAACCCCACCCATGCACGAATTCATGCACTGGACCTATATTCCTAAAAATGTACACACACTTTAATAGCTGATTGCTCAATTGATGTTTCTTTCCCTTCAATTAGGATTAATAATTACTCCCAAGTGTGTGCACATTTTTTTTGGCTCAGAGGAGAGAGAGAGAGAGAGAAGAGAAAGACAGAATGAGAAAGCATGTTTAAGGCTTTGGTACATGAACTTATTTTGTGGTAAAATTTTGCTATTTTCTTGCTGCCCGGTATCTATTTTTTTAAATAGTGGTAGCATATTAATTTCATTATAGTGGCAACTAATACCACATTCCCAATTCATGCACTTTTGTGGTGCTCACTGGATCCTTTGGCTTATGCCCTGATGCCAACAGAGCATCTTAACTCCCCAATCTAAGTGATTTATTTAGGGATAGGTGTGGGACCCAAGATTAGGCATTTGCATCCAATAAGAGCTAATCATGTCAGTTTTGCTTGAACATAGAAGCCAATATGTCTTCTTATGTTGGCTATAGAACTGGGAGAAATGGGAGCCCCTTCTCCTAGGGTCCCTTGAGGGCTTGCCTGAGAGGGAGATAGCACAGAGCAGACCAAGGGACAGATGGAGAAAGAGAACCTGGCTTCTGGTGACAGTGCAGGTCCTCTGGAGCAAGCTCTGTCTGAAGCCAGATTAACCCCTGCTCTTTGCAATGATGTGAAATAATTTATTTATTTTTTTACTTAAAGCAGTTTATTTTTTTATCATTTGAAATTAAAAGAATACTGTCTGATAAACACTTTATAAGAGCATTTGGGGGAGAATGATGTGCTAACCCAGCCGTGGGCAACCTATGGCTGTTCTATCCGGTCCATGGAGCCGAAAAAGCGGAGGGTTCTCTTGCCCTCCCCTCTGCTCCTTCACCAGCAGCCCAAGATGAGAGTGCCAGCATGGTCAGGTTGCTTTTGTTCCGGCCCTCCAGTCCAGTTTAAGAACCCACTGTGGCCCTCAAATCAAAAAGTTTGCCCACCCCTGTAACCCAAGGTATAAATATTTGAATTCTGAAGAGTTAGGTCGCTTTGGAAGTACCTTAAGTCAGTGAGACATGGTGCTTCTCTGTCACGCATTTGAAGAACAAGACTTGGTCCTGGTGAGAAACACGAGGCCCTCTCCTGGTGCTAAGAATGGCCCCTAACAGGAAGTTGGCAGCTCTCCCAGACCGAGCAGATAAAGAAGGGGCTAGTGCAGCCGTGCGGAGGTGGATAGACAGATGGCATCTACTTATACTTATTAAGGTTGCGACTCATGGCCAGAAAGCTCCAGCTAGATTAGGGATGATTACAATTTCCCTGGTGAGTCTGTATTCGTCAGTGGCCCTGAAAAAGCCATGGTCCTGGTTGTAATGAAAGTGAGCCCTCAAGAATGCAATCAAAAAGAGCATAACAGAAGCCACAAGTGTCCTTGTCCCTGGGGAAGGATGTGCTGAGTCCATTGCTAGCACATATCACTATTTGTTGGCCCACATCCGTTCTGTATGCTGATCAAAGACTTGACCAACTGCTGTGGGTCCAGTAACACAAATCCATTCAAATAATCACCAAGATCTCTAAATCCCTTCCAAATGTCACAAGCTACTGTCCAAATTCCATGTATGTGGGTGGAAACATGACTCTTAATGACCTCATTGAAAAGACCCAGGCTTAGCCAACGGGTTGTGTTCCAAATTTTCTGAATGGAAGGTGTGTCTTCTTATTATCTGTCACTGAGAGCTCTCTAATATTAAAACAACAACAAAACAGCTGAGCCAAAGCCTACCATGTGCCATACCCCTTTGTATTAAAAAGAGAGCAATACGAAAGATAGACAGGGTCTCTGCCTTCACTGATAAGATAGTACGTACAGGATACTCTGACCACATTATCAGGGGGCACTTAGCCTAAACTTTGGGGTGGCGACCAAGTAAGGTTTCCTGGAAGAAATGAGCTGGAGGTTACAAGAAGAAATAGTGAGGGGAAAGGGTTGGCCGAGAGAGCACTGAAGCCCAGAAAGACTAGAGGGAGCAGGCAAGTTTGAGAAATTAGAAGTATTTCACCAAGGCCAGACCAGAACCTACAAGAGGAAGAGTGATATGAGATGTTTGGATCAAGTCAGAAAGGATTCTGTGACACTTTTGGGCTGTTTAGACACTTTTGTTTTGAGAACAATAAACATGATTAAGTAGGAAGGTGAGTCCCTCTTAAATTAGGGCTTTTATTTCCAACACCAGAAAGGAAACCAGATACCTTAAAATTTGCAGACTCTTTCTTCTTTCATCACACAGATTAGGCATCACTTACAGTAGAGAGAAGGTTAAAGCAATAGACTATGAATCAGTAAATGAACAATGGTATTCCTGCCAATCTTTTCTGCGGGTCTCTCCTTTCCTCCATGGTGAGCATCAGACTTCCTTTCTGATCTCCAGGTCAATGGTGAGAATCCCCAGCAGGCACTGGGGTTTTGAAAAATGCAATGACAACAACCGGGAAAGGAGCTGAGGAACTTCCCGGAGATTCTGAATTTGAACTCCAAGTAAAGGATGTTTAACCACCTACTTTCATGCATTCGTAGCAGAACCAATGGAAAGCACTTCTGGAGAGAGCACTATTGGCAGGGAGCATGATTTTTACCTTAAAACTCAGAGGGAGTAAGCCACAAAGCACTTTTATTATGTCATTTTATCTTCTTTGAAACTGATGTCAGGATTATTTTTCCCATTTGACAGATGAGGAAACTCTGACTCAGAGTGGTTTGCCCAAAGTCACAGAGCCCGTTTGTGGTAGGGGCTGGGTTGGAAGCCAGGTGCCCTGATCCAGAGTTTTCTAGTAATTTCTGGCAATGATGAAAAACAGGTGACATTAACAAGAGTTGCAGGAACCTGCTGAAATGGTCTTTGGCATGAAGAAAACACATTTGAAACATTCACTCATTCATTCAATAAATTATTTGAGTATCTACTCTGTGCTAGGTTCTCTGACTAGTAATGAACAAAGCAGAGATGTCTCCTGCTAATATAGCATTTATAGTTAAAAGGAAAGATGGGTATTAAAAAATATTTATTTTGTGCTTGCCAGGATCTCTTTCTTTGAGAAACTGTCCATTATTCTTTCATAACAGGGCATAACGTTTCCTCAAGCACTGACATGTCTGATTTCCCTGTCTATTCATTGAGCCCAGAGTGGGCACCTGGTCAGTCAGTCACCCCTGACTTCAGTGAGTAGTTTAACCCCAGCCACAGTAATGCCAGGGGTTCTGCAGGGACCAATGGGTAAAATACCTGTGCTCCTTTCTCAGGGGTCTTATTCTGTAAAGAGGTATAATCCCTGAAGAGAGAGTGGCCATGCTTTGCCATCCCGTAAGGGAAAAAAAAATTCTTGAAATGAAACAAAAGCAGCACAGAATGAGGCAGAAGTCAGGTGATGAAAGAAGAGTTCTGGAAGCTTCATGTGAACTGCTGGATGAGAGCTGCCTCTCAGGTTAGTTAGGGCTATAAATCTCCTTTTGTGGGTTTAGTTAGTTAGTACTGGACTTCTGTCCGATGGCTACATGAAGAATTATGTAATCACAAATGGCAAGAAGTACAAAGGAGGAAACAAACATGAGACCATGAGAAAGAGCCTAATTGTTGGGATGTGGTTCATGTGGGGATGTTGGAAAAGTGAGGCAACGTGAAAGAGGAATAGGCTAAGGTGGTGACAAAACCTCCTTGGTAGAAAGAACAACATGTGGGGAGGCCCAGGGGAGGAAAGGAGCTGTGAGTATTTGAATGGAATGGAATACAGTTGATTTAGTCACATTGGACATAGGTGCCAATGGCTAGAAAGTGCTGTAGGTCTGACAGAGCTTAAACAAAAAAATAACTTTCTAGCAGTAAGAAAATCAAGATGTCCCTTTCACTGGAAGTCCCAGAAGAAGCTATGGCAGTCGTGGGCAAACTATGGCCCACGGGCCAGATCCAGTCTGTTTGGCTGTTTTATCCGGCCCGCAGAGCCGAAAGAGAGGATGGTTCTCTTGCTCTCCCCTCTGCTCCTTCACCAGCAGCCCAAGATGAGAGTGCCAACATGGTCAGGTTGCTTTTGTTCCGGACCTCCGGTTCAGTTTAAGAACCCAGTGTGGCCCTCAAGTCAAAAAGTTTGGCCACCCTGAGCTATGGTCACAAGTAAAAGTGTATTTCTTTATTTTATTTTATTTTATTTTATTTTATTTTAAAAAATGTATATTTATAGATTTAAGAGAGGAAGGGAGAGGGAGAGAGAGAGAAACATCAATCATGATTCCCTACTGGGGATCGAGCCCACAACCTGGGGCGTGTGCCTTTGACTGGAATCGAACCTGGGACCCTCTAGTCTGAAGGCCAACACTCTATCCACTGAGCCGAACCAGTTAGGACTAGTCTTTACTTTTAACAGGAGAATTCAGTTACTAAATGAGGGGTGGCTGGTCTTATTTGTTTCCTTATTTACTCAGTCAACAAATTATTGTAAGCTCTTGCAATGTGCCAGGCATCATACCCATTCATTCCAGGACACAACATGCAGTCTCAGAACTGACTCAAAGATATGACAGGCTATTGAGAGATACTGACAACTCACATGTCAATCCCATCACAGTATGGTGAGTGCTTGTGGACACGGAAGGGAACAGCTAACTCACCTGGGAATGACTTCGAGGGAGGGCTCCTATCCTGTGAAAGTGTAATTCTAAACATCGGGTGAGAGTTCACGTGGAACCTATGACTGGGACCCAAGGCCATGATCCTATCATTGCTGGGAGAATCTTTCCCTAGGATAACGCCAAATGAAGGAATCCCATTGCTTACTAGAAGACATAGGCAAGCAACCTATCTTGCAGAATGGTGCCCTAACAAATATAATGAAGTGACAATATTGTTCTCTGAGTCTTTAGCACAGAGTTCATTTTTGGGAGGAACCTGTTTCTGGGAAAATATCTTGAAAAGCTGTGAGGGGGACTATCAGGTACTTGGGAGCATGAGGGGCAACAGGAGGCTTCGCAGTAAAAGGAGATGTTTAAGCTTTTGTGCAGGCAGCAATTAGAGAAACTTGTGCTTGGTTTAGTTTGGGTTCTGTTTTCTCGAAGGTTGAGACAAGGCAGGGATTATGAAAATCCAGGGAGAGAGCTGGACTTGTCAGTGGGTCCTGGTTGTATAAACAGAGACACAGTGCTCGAACACAGGAGCCCAGAGGTGACAGTGGCATATATGCCTGCAGGAATCTGCAGAAATCAGGAAAAGGTCTTGGAATTCTGTGGGGGCATGGAATGGGGTTTTGAGCCAATCTTATTTGTATATTAAGGGACAAGGAGGTCTCGGCACCATGACTAGTGGTTCCCAACCTTTTTTTGGCCATGCCCCAAATCCTAAAATCCTGATGCCCCCTAACACCCCCATAACAGATAATTTTTATTATTCAAAAAGTGAACTCCTAACCACATGGAGGAAGCCTAAAAGGCTATTAACTTGGTCTAAACAAGCTTCCAAAGAACATGGCATCCATGAAAGAGAAAAATAAAAGAACGAAAGGACAGTTGAAGTACTGAGGAAGAAATCATTAAGAAATTGTTAAAAAATAATAAAATGAAATATGAAAATATAGCAAATAAAGTGTCTAAACATAACAGAGAACTGAAATAGATAAATATATCACAGTATATATTTACATACTGCATATGAGGCCCCTAGAACCATAAGAAATGCAAAAAAATTCACTGTTAAAAACTCATTCTTGAATTGTCCCCCTTAAAAATCAAATTGCCCCTTACCCCCTATGGGGTGTGTGCCCCGCATTGGGAACCACTGTTCTAGACAGAGCATACTAAATGTTATACTTTCTTTTGGGGGTACATAGACATGTTTTCCTCCCAGCCACCCTTACCCCAAGAGTGAGACCCTTGAAAACAAGTTCTCGTTGGCTTCTCCAGTGTCTGGCACCTGACAAGGATGGGGCTAGATCAATGCTTGTTTGGGGGCCAAGCCTTTCCCCTATAGGCAGAGGAGAGATGAATCAGCTTCAAGCAACTAACAAGTTACAAGCTCCTAGACAAAGGCCTGCATGGGTTCTGGGAATTGTGATAATGAGGCTGCCGAGGGCCCCTGGGCTGAGCCAGCTGCTAAGGACACTGCCCAGCTCCAACCTCGTTGGACTCTGATTGGAAATAGGGATATGGAAGCTCATTAGGGCTGTATGTTGTTGTTGTTGTTGTTTTTTAATTTTTTAAAAATAGCATCATTATCTGTCATCAGGCAGTGGGTCAGGGTCACATCTCTCCTAACAGGAATGTGGGCCAGCAGGGCAGGGCTGGGGCAGACGTGACAGGGCACGAAGGGGCAGCTGCAGTCAGCTGCCATGAGTGACACTTCAGGTCACCTTCTCCTGCCTCCAAGGGCACTGTGCTTGAACGTCTTAATTAGGCTCCCAATGAGGCAATTGGCTCCTTGGGAAACACTGCCAACCAGTGCCCCCAGCCTTACAGGAAAGAGCAGATGTGCGCAGGGCTGGGCTTCAGAGGGGAAATGCAAGGCTGGCCTGGCACGGAGTGAGTGGCAGAGGAGGCCATCTCACCCACACAAGCCTGGCCCTGCCAACAGCTCTGGGCTTGTGCTTCCGGGACTACTGATGGGAATGCTGAGAATGGATGAGGGGAAGGCCCAGACTTCCTCCCCACACAGACGCTGCTTATTGGAAGGATGTTGGCGCAAACCACATTGCTGGCTGTCCCTCACTTCCCCTCAGCTCAATTAAGGCAGTAATCGGTATTTCTTAATTGCTGCTCCTGCTCCATCTCCTGCCCCTCCTCCTCCCTCTGTCCACTGCAGCGTAGCACCAGGAGACTTGTCTGTCCTCCGGGGCTGGCCTGGGAAGAAAAGGGAAGTGGCTTAAGGAGGCTTAAAGACTGTGACGCCTGGTAGGGAAAAGCCTTGCAGAAATAGTTGTGTAGCTGGAACATGACCTGGCTGAGCTCAGCCCCAAATCTAAAGCGACCCTCCAGCACCTAGCATGACATGCAGTCCAACATTTGGGTTTATCTCTACCTGGGCTTGCTTTCCTACTTCTAGTTCCTCTAAACTTGCTTCTCGCTTGACAGGTATATCATTTTACTGTAAGTGTCATTGTCTGTGGTAAACCTTCTCAGATCTTTGTGGAATGTGAGTAGGTATAGATATCAAAAACAAAATTGCAATGTTTGTGTGGCAATAACAATGACAACTGGTAATGTGATGATAAGGGACCGGTGTGTGTGTGAAAGGCGGCTTTCAAAGAGGTTTTTTTGATGCCTAGGAAGTGGTTGACAGCTCTGCGCAGCCATTGGACATATCATCAATATCAAGTTATGTGGTGAGAAGGAGGTTAGAGAATAAAATGATTCTAAAATTCATTCAACTATTTGAACCATGCTCTCCAATAGAAAAACAAAATGTGAACCATAAACATGAGCCGCTGTTTGATGTAAAATTCTCCAGTGGTACACTTACTTTAAAAAGGAAAAGAGATTTTTTTTTTTAAAGTAAAAGGAAACAGGTGAAATTAATTTTAATTATATACTGGATGTTCCCCCCAAAATGTATACACACTTTTAACAGCTGATACCTCAAATTTGAAAATGAAATGTATTTTAATAAACACTGACTTTGGAATTATTCAAAATGCGTATGTACATTTTGGGGGGACACCCTAAATTTTATTTAATAATATATACACACATCATCACTTAAATATGTAATCAACAGGAAAATGGAATTATTTCACATTTTTGGTGCTATGTCTCCACATTATGGCATCGATTTGACATTTATAGATTAGACATATTTTAAGTACTTAATAATCACATGTAGCTAGTACAGGCATGGGCAGTTGGAAGAAACAAGTGACTTGTAGAACATGTTGGCAAAAAATTACAGCACTAATTTAAATCTTACATATCTAAGTCACTTGTCTTTCCAAAATATAGCTTATTCATGTAACAAATCGGAAGGCATATATGTTATCCCACTTTATAGATGAGAGAACCGAAGCTTAGAGAGATGAAATAATGTGCCTTGCAAATTACCATGATAGGAGTAAGTCATAGAGCTGGGACCTGACATTTCCAGGTCTGTTTGATGCTGCATTCCAGCCACCTAGCATTTTCCAAGGACCTATAAGCTGCACAAGAGAGGTTTGGTGTGGAGCATATTTGAGGAATGCTCTGTACAATGGCCCAGTCTTGGGGACCCATAGTATGAGTTACATGTTGAATGCTCCCTGAAGTCCTCTAGTTAAGAGAGCCTGCTTTCCTTTGTTTAACACAAAGCTTCCCAAACATGTCACATGGAACCGTTTTATCATGCAACATCTACTAACAGTCTAAGGAACCAGTGTTTCCTAGAACTTGATTTGGGACATGCACGGTGCCAGAAATCTACTTTCTCAAACCAGACTCCCAGACACATAAGAGGGCACATCACAAATAATGTCTCAGGCATTCTAAGAAAGTACTGTCTGATGACTTCGATTTAAAATATTAGTCCCTTTTGGCCACTTAAGCTTCAGATTAAAATCATGAAGTATGACCCACAAGACAGCCAGAATCCACACAATACATGAGCTCGAATAAGCAACTCTGTCTCTGTCTCACATGGTGATGGCTTATGTTCATCTTGTTAATCGGGACTCTGTAAGACCTTAGAACCAATCTGATTCACACAGTGTAGTTTTAGCATAAAGTAAACAAGGTTACATTTCCATTTTTTGCAAGTCATTGATTTGTATATGGGCAAACTGATGCTTAAATGGACTGAGTACTTACATATAGGAAACATGGCTTGAAGACTTCACCATAACTCAGTGGAGTAGGAGCTATCATCATCATCATCATCACCACCACCACTATTTTAAGCTGAGAAAAACCAAGGCACAGAGAAATTAAGTTACATATGAGAGGTCCCTCAGCTGGAAAGCAGCAGAACTGTGCTTTCAGGAAGTCTGACATGCAGCCCACATGCTTAACCATCTTCCTTTCATATCCCATCAACAAACACTTCAGAAAACTCCATTTTAGAACCCATTTGAGCAAATGGGATGGGTGAGTGTGTGTATGTGCAGAGAGATAGAGAAAGAGATAGAACACAAAGCAGGCAAATTAGGATATAGTAGAGACTGGGTGAGAAGTAGAGATGGTCCAATAGAACTTTATAGAGAGTTTTGCTGTCAAATAGTACTTTATAAAGAGTTTTCATATACATTATCTCACTTGATCACAGTTACTTATTTGAATTAGGTACTAGTGCTGCTAACAAAGTGGCCAAGGGGGAGGGGAACTGTGGGCATCTGATGCCAGTTCACAACATTTCCACCACTGGACTGCTGCTCTAGGAAATTAGCCACACGTCCCTTGCAGTCTCCTCTCATTGCCTTAAACCTTCTAGACACAGTCTAGAATGACAACTACATGTCCATGCTCCTAGTGCATCCCACAGCCCCTCCTTCGAGCTCCAAGTCCAGACACCACCCAGGCTTCCCTCGACAATCCTAAGGCCCCATTGAGACTGACCAATACAGTGTAGCAAGGAGCCAGCATTCTTATTTCCTGAGTTTGGATGGCCCGGGAGGCCTCGGGTGTCTCGGGCCATTTCCCAGCACACAGCTGCCATGGCAGAGCCTGCATAAATGTTTCAGTATTAGCCTGGGAAACCACATGGGGGACCGTGTGGAGAAAGGAAACGCTCTCCTGTGTCAGTGTCAGGAAAGACGGAAGCAAACAGAGGCCTGGGGGGAGACTGGATGGGAACCTGTCTGGCAGGTGCCCTGGAGAGGCCTGACCCAGGTAACAGTGGGAAACTCCAACCCCCTCCCCCTTGCTTCCCAGCTACCCTCAGAGACCCCAAAGGACCAGCTGGGGATCAGTGTAAGAGATTCATGCTGGAGATAGGGTGGCCTTGGGGATGATGGTAGAATTCCTCAACTCGGCCTTATCCCTCTGCTGGACGGTCACAAAAGAGTTTGTTCCTTTGCGGGAACCTGGGTGTCTTCCCAGCAAACCCTGGTCCTCTTTGTTTCCCTTGCTGGTCCCTTCCAGATGCGAGTAGACGAGGCCTGTTTTACATTTCTGTTGAACAAATTATTTACACCTTTTGAATTTTCTCACACAGGCCAACACATCAAAACACGCCTGAGAGCTCTGGAGAATGTTCCAGTGGTCCCAGACCCTCTGGAAAAACACTCATTTGGACAGCTGCAGGAGTTGAGACCAAGGCCTTGCCTTTGAAGCCCCTCAGTTGCAGGAGGAAACTTGCCAAAATGGCCCCCCAAAAGGGGCAGGGAAGAATGGATGGTGAACCTCGTTCTGTGATAAAAATAGATTTTCTTATTAGAAGCTAATGATGATGATGACCATGATGTTAATAGCTACCATTTATTGAACATTATTTGCCAAACACTTAACACGTTCATTCAATAAATATTGCTTCTCATTATCTTATTTTACTCACAATAACCCTTTACGAGCTAAGTATTATTTTCTCCAGATGATAAAACTAAATGGTAGAGCACTTATGAAACTTGTCCAGCTTCCCTCAGCTGGTTTTTATAGTAGAGGTGGGACTTGATACAGATTTTTTTTTTTAAATTCCAAAGCCCATATTCTTAACTATTCATTCATTTCTTCAAAAAATATTGATTGCATTCAATATGTGGTAGGCAGTCTTCCATAAACTGGGATGTAAGAGTGAACAAAGCAGGCAGAGCTTTCATGCGAACAGAGTAAGACAAAAGCCAGTGAAGTAGTGGTTAGATGTTGATGTGCATGTAGAAAATGCTGCAGATGTTAGATGCTAACTACAGAAAGAAAAACTAAGAAAGGTAAAAAGTATAGGGAATATTGGACTGAGGAAAAGAGAATTTGTTATTTCATATTGGGTGATAAGAAATATCGTCCTTCCTAAGGAGACACCTAAGCAAAGACCTAATTTATGGGCGTGAATCATTTAGGGGAGGAGAATTCCAGTTGGGGAAAACAGCGCAAAGGCCCTTAGATGAGGATATGCTTGGAGGAATGGCAAAGAGACCCGTGTGGCTAGAGTGGGGAAAAATATGAGGAAATCTAGTCAGGGAAGAAGAGGGACCTCAGATCAAGCAGGGTTTTGTAAGCTGTTATATGGGGAGAGTGAAATGAGAAGAAGGCAAAGGAAGGTTTTGAGCCTAGGAATGACTTGAGCTGATGTATTTTAAAGATTGCTGTGGGTGGGTTAGTGTACAATTATATATTTCTTCTTCTTTTTTTATCCTCACACAAAGATATGTTTTTTTATTGATTTAAGAAAGGGGGGTGGGAGAGAGAGAGAGAGAGAGAGAGAGAGAGAGAGAGAGAGAGAGAGAGAGAAGGGAGCATTGATGTGAGAGAGAAACACTGACATGTTGCCTCCTGCACATGCTCTGACTGGGGATCGAACTTGCAAATCTAGGTACTTGCCCTGACCAGGAATCGAACCTGAAACCTTTTGGTGTATGGGACGACGTTCCAACCAGCGGAACCACACTGGTCAGGGCCATTCATATATTTTCTTAATTTTGTCTGCTGATGGGGCCCAAGAGCAATACAATTCCCACACTAACTAGTACATCTAGCACCCAGATCTTGGCTTGTAACCACTATTTTCCAATGGATGAAACCAGAGCTCTTTGGAGAAGTCGTTATGACCACGTCTAGGATAGGAAGAAGGCAGGATGAACTATCTTTAGTGCCAGGCCCAAAGAAAGCCCCTGAAAAAAATTGGCGGCGGGGAGGCATATTGAAAGAGGATGGGAGTCAATTTGAAGGTCAAAGTTAGGACAAATTGAGCAGTAAAATACATAAGAGTAGAAATTAGCTTAAATCCACAGAGTAAAATAAAAACAGTAATACAAATACATAACTTAATAGATAAATAAATGGGTGAGAAGGGATAGAATAATTCAAATTCACAAATGAAGAATGAAAGAAATACAGAAACCAGCATTAGAATTCCACAGTAATAGTTGCTGTGAGCAAGTTCCGCCACTGTGTGCTAAAATTGGGTGAAAATTTGAACACAAAGGAATATGAGTACAGTTTCAAATGTTCTCTCCAAAATATTAACTAGTTGCATAGAAAACAACAGTAACTTGAGAGCAGATAAGGCCAAAAACCATCACTTGAAAGTAAGCAGTTAATGCTAATATTACAAGTAAGAGGTTAATATTAGGTAGGCTGAATATAATGCCCTGGAAAGAACGCACCATACCTTCTGTGGTATGCTTGCTAGAAATGATTAATCTCAATCTCATCATGAGAAAACAGCAGACAAAGCCCAGGCCATAGACATTCTACCAAATAACTGGCCAAAAGTTCCTAAAAGACAAGGAAAACTGAGAAATTGTCACAGATCAGAGGAGACCAAAGAGATAACAACTTTGTGCACTGTCAGACTGGAAGAGGGGAAAAAAATGAGGAAAAATGTTGAAATTTCAATATAAACGATAGCTAATTGGGTCAATGTCTTGGTGTTGATCATTGTACTGTGCTGTGTAAGGTGTCAACTTTAGGGGAAATTGGGTAAAGAATATATGTGAACTCTCTGTACTAGTTGTAAAACTTTTCTGAGAGTCAGTATTTCAAATGAAAAAAATCTATAATAATAAAAGCGGTAATATGCTAATTAGACCAAATGACCTTTTGGACTAAGTGGGCTGCAGCGGTGGGACCCAGGCAGCCGCTGGGGCTGCCAGGGAAGGATCCAGGCAGCTGCCACGGCTGCAAAGGCCTACTCTTGCACTAATTTCATGCACCTGGCTTCTAGTAAAATAGAAAAAACTATGGACCTAATGCTCTCACCTCAGAGCCAACTGTCAGCTGCCTGCAGCCTAACATCTGAGATCCCCTGTCTCCAGCCACCCTCGTAGGGTATCCCAGGGACATTTCGAGGTCCCCACCACCACCGCTGCTGACTCAGCTTTCAGCTGCCCTCATCTACCACCATGGAAATGATCCATCTCTGGAGAAGCTACCGCCTTCGCCCTGGCCACTGCCTACCCCACAGCCCAACCCTCAGCCCTCGCCATGAGGCTCTGTTTTCCACCCCTGGAAAACCTGTTACCTATGCTTCCAGCCATGGTCCCTGCACTTCCACCCATGCTTCCTGTGCCTCCAGTTGTTGTTGTTGTGGTGGTGGCGGTGGTGGGGATCCATCTCCCAAGTGCGCCAGAATTACCATGCCAACTGTGAGGCCTCTATCAACCGCCAGATCCACTTGGAACTGCACGCCTCCTACGTGTATCTGTCCATTGCCTTCTACTTCGACCATCAGGGCCAGGCCTTGAAGCACTTCGCTACCTTCCTGTGGCAGTCGAGGGAGAGGTGGGAGCAAGCCCAGACATGGATGAGGCTGCAGGACCAGCAAGGGGGTCGTATACGCCCGCGAGACATCAGGACGCCTGGCCACAACCAGGGGGAGAGCGGCCTGGAAGCCATGAAAAGCGCCTTGCACGTGGCAAGGATGGTGAAGCAGAGTCTTCTCGATCTGCACCAGCTGGCCACCAAGAACGATGCCCACCTGTGCGATTCCTGGTGCATCATCACCTGCGCCGGGAGGTGAAGTTCATCTACGACTTGGGAGTCAGTGTCAGCGAACTGCGCAAGCTGGGAGTCCCAGTACCCCGCCTGGGAGTTCCAGTATCCTGCCTGGCAGAGTCCCCCTTTGGCACGCTCACCCTGGGTGAAGCCTGTACTGCCTTCCTGATAGCCATGGGGTGACTTCCCCTGGCCACCATGCTGAGCATGCATACTGCCCTATCGTCCTTGCAATACGTTCACTTTTTATGTTTAAGTTTTACCGTTTCTTCGAATAAAGTTCTTAACACACACACACACACACACACACACACACACACACACGAAAACAAAACTATGGAGCTAAACAGACTTATTGTGGTGATCATTTCACAATATATACATATGTAAAATCATTGTATACCTGAAATTAACATAATGTTATATGTTAAACGTATATCGGTGTTTTTTAAAAAATAGGTAAAAGAATCTTAAAAAAAAACAACCTTAAACTAAAGATTCTTGGGCTGAGAATACACTGTATAGAGGTGCAAGGACTGAAGTCAGTAAACCAGTTAGAAGACTGTAAGGGAAATAAATGCGGTGAGAACAATGGTTTGGGTTAGGGTATAGCAGGGAAGGAGGTGAAAAGTGGCTAAATTCTTTTAAAAAATTTTGCCAGGCCAGCATAGCTCAGTGGTTGAGCATGGACCCATGAACCAGCAGGTCAAGGCACATGTTTGGGTTGTGGGCTCCATCCCCAGTAGGAGGTGTGCAGGAGGCAGCCAATCAATGATTCTCTCTCATCATTGATGTTTTTCCCTCTCTCCCTGTCCCTTCTTCTTTGAAATCAATACAAAAAAATAAAAATAGAAATTTCTTGACAGGAGAGATGACAATATTTGCTGGTAGAATGACTTTAGGAGAATAAAAAGGAACTCAGGTTGACTTAAAGGTATTTGACCCAAGCAATTAAACTTCCAACAAAATACATTTTTAAAGTGCTTTATTTATTTCAATTAATCTTCACAAAAGTAATACGAGGTAAATACTCTGCTCCCAGCCCCCCCTTTAAATAGTAATAATAAAACAAGTAATATTTCCAAATATTAACACTGGGCACGTCCCACGTAAAATCTCATATCATCCTCACCTGTGACATTATTCTTTTTCAACATATGAAAAACACGGAGTCTCAGAGAAGCTAAGTAGCCTTCCCACGGCCCCCTGGCTGGTGGGTCATGCTGCTAGGACTCGGCCACACTGGGCCTGACGCTGGTGCCCACTGACCGGCTGCCCTGGAGCGCCTGCGTGTACAGAGGAGCAAGTGGAAAGGTCACAGGCTGCATCATAGCCAGGATCCACGCAGTTCCAATATGGCAAAGCTAGAATTCCAGCCCCGGCTCTGATTTCAAAGCGCAAGCTCTTCCCCAGCGTGCTCTGAGGCTGGATCCTGGACGTCGGTGTGGATGTGTGGATGGCGTGAGATGCGGAGCTCCCTGGCTCAGCCTGCAGGTACCATCTCGGGACAGACGAGGGGTTCCGTGGCTTCCTTGCCCCTGGTTCTTCCTCCGCTGGCCAGGACCGTTCCACGCCCTGAGCCAGGAGGGGAGACGCCACTGCCAAGCTGTGGCAGCCCTGCACTTCCATATGCTGGAGCCACAAGCGCCCAGGAAACCTGCTATGCCCATCAGCCTCTTTGGTCCGCCGCCAGTTGGGAAGGCCAGATAAATCATGCACTCACTTTAATGGGCCAAAAGGTCCCTGCTTTCCCTTTCTACTCCGCGAAAGGCCCAGCCTACCCACCCCCTTCCCTAAAGCACAGAGACGCAGAGACATGTTGTCAGTCCGAGGAAAACAGAAGCATAATCTTCTCACAAGAAAAGAATAAGTCCAAATAATCATCCCTGGGTGTTCTGGGTTACAATTAATCCTGCATACTGAGAGAAGGCCATTTTTAAAAATTTTCTTTTATTGATTATGGTGTAACATATGTGTCCTTATTTCCCCATTCCCCCCCATCCCCCTCCTTATGCCCTCACCCCCCCCCCCTTGTCTGTGTCCATTGGTTAGGCTTACATGCATGCATACAAGTCCTTAGGTTGATCTCTCCCCCTCACCCCCACCCTCCCCTACCTTCCCTCTGAAGTTTAATGGTCTGATCGATGTTTCTCTCTCGTTGATGGAACTGGAGAGCATTATGCTAAGTGAAATAAGCCAGGCAGAGAAAGATAAATATCACACGATCTCATTCATTTAGGGAATATAATGAACAACATAAACTGATGAGAAGGCCATTTTTTTTGTTTCTTTATATATTTTTTTTCTCTTTTCATTTTTTATAATGGTTATGTAAATTTGAATATTCAATTTATTGATCATCTGATAATTATTTGAAAGAAAAAAAAAAACCTAAGCGTGGACTCCGACTTAAGGCTCCTTACATTTGAATATGAGTTCTGCTATGGTATGTAAACTTGAGCAAGTTGACTATTGAAGCCATAGCTTCTTCATCTGGCAAATGGGATTAACACCAGATTAATAGCCATGGATATACCAATAGTATATCCATGGCTATTAATCACTATTCTTATTATTCAAAATCTACTTTGTAGAGTTTCTACAAGGATTAAATGAGATCCTACATGCAAATAATTTTGCACTTCTAGCTATAGTAATATTAGCTTTTCCATGATAGTGGGTTTTCTTTCCTCAGTGCCGTCCCTGTCCTTTGCCCCCATCCGGGTGCTAGACTTGTCTGGTTGGCCATTGTGAAAATGGGGAGCCCCCCTAGTGGATGGTCTGAGCGAGTGTCAATGGCCGGGAGTTTTCTCCAGAAAAGGGAGCCATTTCATCACTATGGTTCCTAGCAAGGCAGGCCAACAGAGGCCGGTGTTTTTTCATTATTCCCAGCCTCTGGGGAGCACATCCTCCGTGTCTCCAGTAAATTGGACTTTCAAAGGTAAATGTAAATCCTAGTGTTAATTTATTTAAAGTAAATTATTCAGAGAGTCATAGGTCAGCAAGCCTCATTTTGTGGCGCTATATTAATGTCTTCCTTAAATACAGCTCGCCCTTGCTGAAAGCTGTTTTATGGGTCCAGGAAATCTGTCTATTACAAAGAAGTGCTTATTGTAAAGGATGTTTTAGTCTTTGGGTTCAATTAGGGAGAGAGCCAGGGTCAATGGGAGCCCTATGTGTGAAACCGCCTTAATAGCTGAGATGTGATAGGGAAGTGGGCAGCCCACTAAAGCCTGTGGGTTTTTACCCGGCAGGAAGGGGTGTGAAGAAAGATAAATGAAGGGCTTGATTCAGATTTCACCAGCCTTCAGGGAGCCTAGTGACAACACCTGACCAATCCATTGTAGTGGAAGGAAGGCAGGTTCCAAGTGGAAGTTTCTGGGTCCTACTGTCTCTCCTTGTCTGGATTTCCTTCTCCCTACATTGGGGGGTGGGGAGGGGGGATGTCTGTCTTCCCTACAGAGCTGCTTGTTATTGATATTAAGTAAAATAGCAGTGAAATGCTTTGAAAAAATCAAAGAGCCATATAAATATAAAACAATAGTACCTATATCCATGGCTATTAATCACTATTCTTATTATTGTTGGATTTCAGGTGCACAGGATTAAATTACTTTTGCTCTTTAAATTTTGGTATATTATCAGTACCCTGGCCCTTCTTTTTATGTATTTATTCTATTTGATCCCCATTCTTCATCTCTAGTCCCTGTCATCCCCCCAAAAAAACCCCACAAAAAAAACAACAACTCACTTTACTATGTTTACTGTGCTCTATGAAAAACATGCACGCACATACATATGGGTGTTTTATATGCGTGGCTTTGTAATTTAGATGTGAATGGCATCATTTTACAGGTCTTTGTTTCTTTTTGAACCCACCTCTATCCATGCTTTTAAGATGCATCCCTGCTGCTACCTGCACATCTAATTAATCACTTAGCATTGCCACAGAGTGCCTCGGGATACGCGATTCCCCACCTTGACCAATTAACTCAGAGTGAAGGGCCTCCCTGCCTCCAGCTCCCCCCCACTGCAAATCACAGCCATGGCTATCCTTGTGCGCTGCTCTTTACCGTCATGTCTGAGCATCTATTTGGAATATGTGCCCAGGAGCAGAACTGGGCAAAGGACACCAACAGGCAATTTCCAGAAGAGAAAACCCAAAGGACTAGCAAGCATTTAAAGTTTTTCTCAAATGTATTAGTAATCAGAAAAATGTGAATCAGAGCAAACGAGCCATCCCTTTTCACATTCTAGCCTGGCAATAATTAAAAAGCTGGAGAGTGCCAAGGGTAGGTGGGGAAGAGAGATGTAAGGCCCTCATTCTAGCTGCTGCTGCTGCTGGTGGTGGTGGTGGTGGTGGAGAGTGGTTACTGCCAGTGGTTTAGGAGAGCCATCTGGCAGTATTGAGCTAAATTTGAACACCTGTAGTTTCTGATAGGTATAATTTTTATTATTGCCATTTTGCATTAAAAATAATTATTAAACACCCACTTATCTTTTTTTAAAGTAATAAATCTTTACTTTTTCATTAAAAAATACCTACTAACCTAGCTCCCTCTAGCTCTACTAGATTCTAGAGCTACATCATCAGTGAACAGTTCAGACACGATCCTCGTGCTAGTCAAATTTAAGATACAGCCGGAAATGCTTGCTCATCCAGGTACTGCCAGATCCTAGCAGGGGGCCTGGCTTCCTCTAGCTCAGTAACTGCCTGCTGAACGAATGACTGAGGAGCAGCAGATATCAGCCACAATACTGCCTCCCAACCTTACCATAAACTGACCAGTCTCAGCCCATAACGCAGTCCCCTGGCAAGGTTGGTACGCTTTGTTCTACAAACACTTCTTGGCCTCCAGGGCAAGCCTTAAACCTGCTTCCTTCCAACCCCCCGAAGTTATTTGTAACAAACATTAATTATCTCCCAAGCACTTGGGTCAGATCCAAGCTCTTGGGCCTCTTTTATAAGGGCATTAATCTCAGTCATGAGTGCCCTGCCCTAATCACCACCCCTAACCCCACCTCCGAATGCTGATCCACTGGGCATTAGGATTTCCATAGCAGGGAGCACATTTTTCTTTGTGGTAGTAGTACCTAGTGACTTGACATATGCACATTATCCTGACCAATGCCTGCTGAAAGAAAAGGGCATTTTAGTGACTCTCTGTTAAGGCCTTTGTTTTCACAGAACCACCAGCCCCAGCTTTCGGCCCTCACTCTCCAACAGCACAGCTCTCAGCAGCCAAAAGTGCTCATTAGAATGGAACCTCAGAGCTTTGCTTTGGCTCCTCCCAGCAGCCACAGCCGCTCCCCTCCGAAAAGGTTCTGTTCAGGGCTGAAAAAAATTTATAGCATCCTCTAGCTGCTGACGATGTTTCCCTATTGATCTTGCTTCCGGAGCTCTGCTCAGGGGACAGGGAGTGACCGAAATGCTAAATTTTTACCAGGCTCACTGCAAAATCATCCAGACAGCCCAGGCCTCCTTTGGGACCTGGAGCTGAAGGCAGAGAGCCACTGAGTCACACACACTTCCTCCTGATCCTCGGAGGGATGAATTCTTCCTCTCCCTTTAGTCACTGCCTCAAGAACCAGCTTTCAGATTTAATCCAAGGTCTTTGCCTTAAGGTTTCAGTCTTCTCTTTTTCCTAAGATGCTTATTACCCCAACCCCCCATGGTACAGCTACACCTTCGTATACCCACACTGTATCCCTTTCACCTGGGTTACCTGGATTGGTCTAAAACATGTTTATCTTCTCTATTAGTCTTTAAACGGAGGGCCTGAACTGTACAGCTCCAGCCCTGAGAGCAGGGTCTGCTGTTGAAAACACTGAATAGAAAAAGAGATGACATACACACACTGGTCAATTTTCACAGCAAGAACTGAAGAATAGGAGAGACCACACTACCGCGATGAGTTAAAGATTTTAATGCTAAGATTCTAGAGGGCAGAAATGCTATTTGTTTCATGTTTACATAAGAGAAATCTTATTCTTGGGACAAAAGCTGGATTAGGGATGGCAAAGTATGGTATATATATTCATATCTCTCCCCTCCCTATGATCACATCTGTGACAGACACCATTAATTGTCCAAGGCATCCTATTTCACGGAGTATCCAGGACTTACTAATCATGGCACATGCTAATTTGTAAATCAGCATTAACTAATTACAGCACGTGAAACCTCTGTCATCTCTTAACTAGGAACAGTCCACCTTATTGTGCTTTGAAATCCGGATGATAAAAAGTCATAGTTGAAAAGAAATACTTTCCCCTATTAAAAAAAAAAGTAACACGATAATGCTCCATGATAGCTTATTCACTCGTTTAACAGAAGTTTATGGAGCATCTATTGTATGCCAAGTACTCTGTAAAATGCTGGGGATATATACCAGAGTCTGCTTTCAGGTAGTGTGTAGTCCAAAAGAGAGCATGGAAATGTGCAGGTAATATACAATGTGGTAAGTTGTCTGACACAGAAAATGTGGGGTGCAATGGAAACCAGCAGGAATGGCCTTGGGGAGTCTGGAAGGAACCAGAGAAAGGGTACTGTATTAATTTTCTGGTGACAAATTTCCACTAAGTGATGGCTTAAAACAACAGAAAATTATTCTCTCACAGCTCTGAAGGCCAAAAAAATCCAAAAATAAGGGCCAAATCTTCTCCAGAGGCTATAAGGGAGAATATATTCCTTACCTCTCCCAACTTCTGGTGGCTGCAAGCATTCCTTGGCTTGTGGCTGTATCATTCCAGTCTTTAAGACCAGTATATCTTCAAATTACTCTACTGCATTTTCCATTATCTTCTTCTTTGCATGTGTCAAATCCCCCCACTGTCTCCCTCATAAAATACATTCAAGTCCCACCTGGATAATCGAGGATAATCTCCCTATCTCAAAATCCTTCATTTAATCACATAACCAGATTTCTTTTTGCCATAGAAGGCAACCATAATCAGGGGTTAGGATGTGGACTTCTTAGAAGGACCATATTTGTTGTTGTTAATCTTCACCTGAGGATATTTTTCATTGATTATAGAGAGAGTGAAAGGGGGAGATAGAGAGAGGGATATTTTTCCATTGATTTTAGAGAGAGTGAAAGGGGGAGATAGAGAGAGGGATATTTTTCCATTGATTTTAGAGAGAGTGAAAGGGGTAGACAAGAAAGAGAGAGAGAGAGAGAGAGAGAGAGAGAGAGAGATGTGAGAGAGGTACATATCAATTTGTTGCCTTTCCACATGACCCGACCAGGGCTGGATATCAAGCCTTCAATGGAGAATCCAACCCAGGACCCTTCAGTACTCAGGCTGATGCTCTTTCCACTGAGCCAAACTGGTTGAGCAGAGGGGCCATTTTTCAGCCTCCCACAGATACCCAAGAACTTGAACTGTGCCTGGCACATTATAGGCTTTTAATAAATGTTACAAGAATGAGTCAAGTTGCACCTGACCTGAGAACATGAGGGTAAGTATATAGAAAATTGCATACTCTTGTTCAAAGAGTACATGGGATAGGAATGAAGAGGAGGAGTCATCCATTGGGAGAGGAAGCAGAAAGACCAAAAGTTGGAGAAACGGATTCACTTGGACACCAAAGTGGAGCAGCAAGGAGGTAGGAGACAAGGCTAGGGGCAATGGTGGGCCGTAGCAAAATTCTGAGAAGGAAAGTCAAGGCCAGTTCAACATTAATCTCTGTAAAATAGGAAGCTCATCAGCGTTCCATTTTAATGATGACGTTGACCCCTTGGCCCAATAGGACAACGATGAAGGTAAAGATGCTGCTGGGACCCATGGCTTCCCCCCTGTTTCTCAGTGCTCTTCTTGCACTTCCTTCCTTTCCAACTCCTAGTCACCTTTCTCATCTCAGCCCACACGTCTGTTTCTGACACTGCCTCTTATAATAGCACCTTTCCGTCTTCCCTCAGAGACTGAGGTCACTAGTGAGAGAGGGGAGCTTAGCAGAGTATAGTGGGTAAGAGTGAGGATGCTGGAATGGAAGCTGCACCAGAAGAAATGCTTCATGGGGCAGGGGCCTCTTTTGCTCCCTGTGGTGTGCCTTGTGCCTAAGACAGTGCCAAGCATATAGTAAACATTCGATAAATATTTGTTACAAGAATGAATGGAGCTAGATTTTGCCTTCTAATTCTGATTCTACTACTTACCAGCTACCAGTTGATAAATTAGCGAACCTCCTTGTCCCTCACTATCCTTATCTATAAAATCAGGACACTAGTAACCTGCCTTATGGGTTGCTCTGGGGAGCAGTAGAGTTGATATGGGCAAACATTTAGAACCACACCAGGCACCAAAGTGTTTTCCAAATCTATACTGCAGAGGTACTCGGGTGTTCCCCAAAGTGCAATAAATAAATATTTATTTATTTTTTAAAAATATATATATTTTATTGATATTTTACAGAGAGGAAGGGAGAGAGATAGAGAGCTAGAAATGTCAATGAGAGAGAAACATCAACCAGCTGCCTCTTGCACACCCCCTACTGGGGATGTGCCCGCAACCAATATACATGCCCTTGACCGGAATCCAACCTGGGACCTTTCAGTCCGCAGACCCGATGCTCTACCACTGAGCCAAACCGGTTTCGGCAATAAATATTTATTTTTAATATACATTCTAAACTATTTTAAAAATTGCAATTTACAAAACAACACACACACACTAAAGTGTTCTGTATCAACATTAAGACACAGCAAAGCACCAAGCCTTATACTTGCCCTTTTCTCATTAATTTAAAATTGTCACATGATCTCATCTAATATTTTAACATAAAGCTGTACTAGCAAAATAACTATCTGTTCACTCTGTTGGGGGTTCTCAGGAGAGATTTCACTTGAACACAGGGTACATATTCTGGGTAAACTCTCAGCAGTCACTCTTTTCTAACCCTGTTTAATAGAATACTAAGATTTGATTCCATACATTTCCAAACATATGTAAAGAAGACAGTAAAGTTTGCTTTATTTGAAGGAATGTCTCGTTTCAGCCTGAAGGAAGAGGAACAGTTGGGATTGGTCAAAATCACCACATCGTTGCCCTTGTGTTCCACTGCAGGTACAAACTGTGAGGCACCAAGATGGTGACAGCCTTTATCTCTGCTCATTCAATGGAAAGGGAGTTGTACCCCAAATGGCAAAGCGGTAAAACGTTCTTTCAAATCAAATAGCTTGATGGCACCCTCAAACTATTTTTATTTATTCATTCATTAAGATGAATGAATAAATAAATGAGAATGAAAATGAACAACATACAATGTTTTTAAAATATATATATTTTATTGAGTTTTTTACAGAGAGGAAGAGAGAGGGATAGAGAGTTAGAAACATCGATGAGAGAGAGACATCGATTAGCTGCCTCTTGCACACCTCCTACTGGGGATGTGCCTGCAATCAAGGCACATTCCCTTGACCGGAATCAAACCTGGGACCCTTCAGTCTGCAGGCTGACGCTCTATCCACTAAGCCAAACCGGTTTTGGCACAACATACAATGTTGCAGGCATTGCGCTGAGTGCTGAAATCTGCAGTGGCGATGGAAGCAAGACAGATAAGATCCCACTAGGACTGAGCATAGAAGCAGAGAGCTCTTGGGAAAGAACAACCTCAAACAATAGGAGGAAGTGTGAGAAGTCCTGTGGAAAGGGCAGTACTGCTCCATGAGAGCTGGAGTAACTCACTATAAGTCTATAAGGAACTTCCCTGGATTTTCAGAGGAAGACACATAAGTTGAGATCTGAACAGTAACTAGGGAGAGTTGGTTTAATGAAAAGAAAATTCAGAGAGGTCAGGGACAGAATAATATTCCAACAGAGAGAAGGGCATGCATGAAGGCATGGAGAGCAGAGAGAGCATACTACATTTGCAAAACTGAAAGAAATTTAATACGGCTCAACTATAGAGCTGGGACTTTCACTGTAACAGCCTTTATTTTTTTAGACATGCTCACTGGTCTTTCACTCAATGCTTTTCTTGGCCTTTTTTTTTTTTTTAAATTCAACTCTTCTTTTTGATTGTTGCCTGCCCCATTATAATATCCACTTTTCCAGATGGCCACCACTCTTTGCCATATGTCCAATGTACCTTAAACTTTTTGATTTTCACCTGCGTTCTTGACTGCTTTCCTATGTTGGTATGAATGACACCTTCCTGTCTGGTGGCTGCCCCAAAGCTTTTCTCATCTGCCTTTCTTAGCACTCAGGTTACATACCCACAGATAGCAATCTTCAAAGGGCCATTGACCCAGCATAATAAACTCTCCAGCCTGGGCTTTGCAAAATGAAGTCAAGTCTTTGATCCACTTTGGTTGCCCCTTGGAATGAAATGAATTCTTTGAAGTGAAGTTGGGCATACCTAGAAATGACAAAACAGGACCAGCAGAGTTACAAGGTTAAGACCAAGATGGTGCTGCTTGTAGGTTATTTTTTTTAAAAGGTTGGATTTGAGGAGATTATGCAAGAACCTAGTTGAGGGTTAGGCTGTCACAATTAGCATCAGAATCTGGATGATAATTCAAGCTGAAGCATCTTCCCTCACTATCTTGGCTTTATGCACCAGCATGGCAATCCCAAACCATTACACATTCTATCCCCAAGAACTTTTCAGAATGTATTCCAGATGCCATACAAATCAATATTCAGATTCATTTTGCTTAGTCCACAAACACACGTGATCTGCCTTCTAAGATTACACCTAGGAATGTGCCAGCCTTACCACTGAAGGTTATGCAACACATGTGCAAACGGTAACACCATATGAACACCAACTCACCAACACTGAAGCCATATGAGTCATATCATGAGGGAAGAGAATCTCAAAATGTCAAATTTACTTTTTAATCAGGTCTACCAAGCAGCAATGGTTAAGGGTTGTTCTGGAGCCCAAATATCTTGCTCCACCCTGTTTCCTCACTACATCAGCTACACATGCTAACGATCAGTTACAGCGTGTGCTAATTATCCTCCAGACCAAGACCATAACCAACCTCAAACAAGAATTTACTACCCTGTGCTCAATTCTAGCACTTTGAGTTGCCAGTAGGTGGCAGAAATTCAAAATTAAAAAAAAAATTCTGCTTTGTTTTTAAGGCAAGTCCCAGGGTGTCCAACCCAAGTTTTGATAGTCTTGGCACATCTGTATGAGATTACAAGTGGTGAGAGAAATGTTTGTGAAGGTAATGGATAACCAACTTGGATTTGCCATGTTTTTAAGTAATTTTGGCAATTTCCCTGGAGAGTGTGAAAACACCCCGTGGTGCAAAGCGCTTGATCCATGGTATTATTTTTACAGCTCACCATAAGGAATTGCTCTGTGGTGCATGGATTTTTCTCTCTTGTCAACTCTGGTCCTGAGTCTTTTTATTGTTGTCCACACTCACCACTCTTAAATCGTGAGATACTAAAGTTCAAACTCTTCCAAAAAGGATGAAGTTGGCAGCTTCTGGAGTTCAGTCTCTTTCTTCTTAGTCTACAATGAATAATATCATCAATGTTATGTTTCTTTTTAACCCATAACAGTAGTAGTTGTTTATTTTTTATTTAAAAAACACACACACACACATTTCTAGTACACATTCAATGAACAGTGTTATGTGGAAATAAGAACTGGAGCTTCAAATAACTAAAATTTAAGGCATGGAGAAGAAAAATCTGAAATAAATATTAGAAATTAAGATCAGCAAGATATGGCTTATAGGCTTTCTAAAATGGACCGCTTGAAATCAATCGGAAACAGAAAACATATGAAACATGATAAAAAGTTCTTATAGAGCCTAAAGGAAAAACCAAGCTTCCATATGGTTCCTTTTCTTTGAAAGACAAATCAAGCAATACCCAGAAGACTCCAAGGGATTTTGGAAGATTAGCAGGTTCTGTGTGTAACTTTGAAATTCTTCGGGAAGGACTGCCATAGGAATTTTTTTTAAATTGTGGTTATTAAGGATGACTTTCTGATGATACCAAGGAATCAATTCAGTTGCAAGAAAACACACAACATATTTTCTCCATTTTATTAGCGTTTTCACTTCCTCCTGATACACAGAGAGGCAAGACCCAGCTGAATTTCATTTCAGAAAGATATTGAATTTCCCACCATCTATGATCAGACTCTCCTCACATCAGCTTCTTTGCTTGGTGGTTCTGTCCCTGGATAATCTGCCCATAACCACACCAGTTTGTCACTGTGGCTGTTCAGGAAGTTTAAAAGCAAAAACCGGGTGGGTGGGTATCTGTCCCAGATTGCCCTATGATGCTATTATTCATACCCTAGACCAAACATGTCAAACTCAAAGGCTAGCATGGGCCAAATAAACAAGGTTTGAGTTTATGTGAGCCCCTAAAAAACAAAAGCTTCAATTTTCATAGAAACATTATTTTGATTGAGACATATTGACTACAAAGGGCTGAAATAAATGAGTAATTGTTAACATTAAGTAATATAACGTTTTAATAAAAAATTATATTTTTTCTTGAACATTAGCTTACTGGACACTGGATAACTGAACAAATTAATAAGAGTAACACAAATAAACCTATTTTTCTTGTTCTCCCAAAGCGAAATATTTCCTGTTGTGCACAAGTCAGTCCAAGACTAATGATGTGTCAATGGGCTGCTAAAATATTCGCTGCTGGTATTAGTGGAGAGAAATGCTGTGCCTGTGCGTAAATCGCGTAAGGGAAATGAATGCAACACAATTATAGTGATCAGTCATTAGCGAACATTGTAGTTCATTATTAATAATTATGTATAATAGGATATTGTGAAAATTAAGTTATGAAATTTTTATTAAAACTTTTCTTACATACCATTATCACAAAAATATTCCTTGTGGGCCGCATGTGGCCCAAGGGCCACGAGTTTGCGAGTTTGACATGTTTGTCCTAGAGTGTTTCCCAAAGTGTGGTACGAGTAACCCAGGAGTATGGGAAGAGTTTGGTGGGAGTTTGGTGTTGCACCAGAGTTTGGTGGGGATATGCACTGTGCCTAATTCTACGTTCTCATGAGTCAAGTCAAAACAGTCTTGTGAGGCATGAGATGGTCTGGTGTGCAAATAAATGTTATTTATAATATAACTTTTATTTATATTTTATTATAAATAATTTTAATTTTTGTTTATTATTATTTTGTGTATGTACCAAAAATAAAAAATAAATATATTTTGATTGTTATTAAAATACATCCATTTTTTTTGACGAGTGGTACTCAGCGTTATGAAAATTGTAGAAGGGGTATACATATGTCAAAAGTTTGGGAAACACTATTAGTCTACAAAGTGTGGTCCCCTGACCACCAGCAGCAGTATCTCTGGAGAACTTGTTAGAAACACAAGATTTTGAACCTCCCCCTCACTAAGTCAGAAACCTTGGGGGTGGAGCTGGGCAATCAAGTGCCTCTAATGCACACTCATTATGCTTGATCCTTCAACAAAGTAGAGGCTCACCATTTTCAAGATTTAGGGGCTTTTCCTGGGGCTTATGCAAGAAAAGGGTGGGAGCAAGAAAAGAGGTCCTTGGAACCTCTTTAATCATTCTTGGTATAAGAATATGATTTCTTTCATTCTGTGCATGTTATTTTTCCACAGACTGTTTCATTCTTTGGAAATCAGGATAGCATAGTATAAGAGAATGGTCTCTGACTCTGCCACTTTTTAGCTGTTTGACTTCGGGCAAATTACTTAATTTATCTGTGCCTCAATTTCCACACCTATAAAGTGGAGATAATATAAATTCATTGCAAGGATTAAATGAGGTATTGTGTGAAAAGCATGAAAAATAGTAGCTGACACATGACAGATAACCACATAATAAATGGTAGGTATTATCGTTTTTATGGTCCTTCAAAATCAAAGTTACTTGTCACCAAGATTTGAGGTCTTTCTGCCATCCTGAGTTGGTCGATCCTTTATCTGTGCTGTGACAGCATTTTGTCCTTAGTATTTATAGATTGTTTTGTAATTGACCTATTCCTTGACAGATAGATTACTTACTTTTCCAGAGTAGGGACTTCGCCTCATTTATCTTTCTTCTACCTAGCATAAGACCTGATACAAGTTGCTATTCAATAAATACGATTGAAAAGATAAAGGAATATGATGATGACTTCTTGTAGCAAGTTGAGAATATTTTAAAGAAACATTTTTAAAGTAAATTAAAATTTTTACATTAGTTGAAAGCAAAGAGCATTTTTAGGGCCTCTTACTAATGCTCCTATTTCTTCCATTTGTCTTTATCTATTTCTTCTTCCTCTCTTACATATGCCTTGGTAATCCTGAACTCAAGGAGCTTCCTAGGTTATGGCTAGGGAATAAGTGATAGAAAATTTAACAATGGACACATTACACAAAGCTGAATCTAGATTCTCTACCTATATCTTAAGAACTTTGTCTCTTTCTCTTGGCTCTGCTCTTTCTTAGGTAGGCTTTTATCCTTGGGCACTTTTCTTTATATTCTGATTTCCAGGCCTCCAAGCTTGGTTCCAGCCACATTTTATGATAAATATTAAGACCGGTAATAAATAAATAAATAAATTTTAAAAAAGAGCATAGTTTTAGTAAAAGTCCCTGGTCAGGCTATCATTGGCTTGGCTTGAATTAGATGTTAATTTCTGGATCAATCCCTGTGAACAGAAAAATAGAACATTCTGACTGGACAAGCCTAAGTCATGTGCCATCTACCTTAATGGAACAGTGGTTCTCCTACTGAAAATCAAGGTGTTATAAGAAAAAGAAAAAAGAAAAAAAAAAAGAAAGAAAAAAGAAAAAAAGAGAGAGAGAGATTCCAGGTAGAGAAAAACAATGAATGTGTTTTATAGGCATTATATTCAGTCTTTGTAAGTCCTTGCTAATTATTCAACACTAGGTTAAGAAATAGTTTTTGAGCCCAACCAATACATACATATAGTAGGATGAGATGAGGCTTATGAGGTTTTTTCCCTTAAGGGAGGGTCCTTTGAATAACAGAAAGAGACCTGGCTTTGTGCTTTGCAGGAAAAGTGAAAGGTGAGGACCACCCAGCTCTGAAACTCAAGGGCATGTGACTCAAATCAAGCTGCCTAAGTCATTCAGGCTTCAGTTTTCCCTTCTATAAAATGGGAACTAAAAGCATCGTTAGTGTCCACCTCAGAGCTTCTAATGGGAATGATATGAGACAATCTTTGCCATCTAAAGTACTCAGCACAGTGTCTGGCTTAAGGCACATTACCTATTATTACTGTTCATATTAGTAGGGATTCACTTTTCTGAGCCTCGGATTCTTCATCTGTTAAATAGTGACAATATTTTCCATCTAATGGGATTGCTAACAGCACTAGATGAGATATTATTGTAAAATGTCTGACATATAGATTACAATAATGTGAATTCCTACCTCCTTTTTTTTTGTCTCTCCCCCAAATCATGCTCTTGAGTGGAACATTGAAAATGCAAAGGGAATAAGACTCTGAATCTTGTCTGAAATAACAACTATAATGGGTATGTGCTGAACTGACACACTCCTATCCATGGTTTGGGACTTACCAGCCATGATGATAAATATCTCTCCAAATTTGTGCAATAGAAACCTCAGAAACAGGTGAAATATAAGGTAGGTAAATTATTGTTCTCACTCTGTCCTCTTCTGGACATCCAGGCTTTCCATTCATGTTATGTACATGTACATGTTATGTACATGTATATGAGCAGCTTCCACCCTGCCACTCAATGGCCCTCGGTCCCCCTTCCCAGAGGCAAGTCTTTCAGCTATTTCTTTTGTATTTAATTCCCTATTTGTAAATAATATGCTCCCATTTCTCCCTAATTTTATTTTCCCGGTTTAGACATTACTTGGTGAGTTGTTACTAGAAAGGTGAGGATTTTGACTTCTCTTCTATCCTTGCCCCACCATCCTGACACATGCCTCCCCTGTCCTTATCCTTATATTTTGCATACGGTCACATCCCAAGTTTTGGTTATGTGAGTGTTCAATTGTTACCCTAATATTGATTAAAATTGAGCCATGTGGTATGTTATATTTCTTTTCCTGAATAACAGATGTCAGAAAAAAATGATAACAAACTAACAGGGACAAAAGATCAGTGAGTCTAACTCACCTTTACAGGTTGTCTGTGTTTTTCATCATCTTTGACCTATTCCACAAGTTATAGAAAATGAATAATAATGCGAATTATTATTACCCACAGAAATACAAATGATTGTGTATGGTAGAATGCTTTGGTAGGCAGGTTCTAAGAGCAAGGATTTTCCAATGACAGGTTTAAGGATAATCTCCACCCTTTGTGTGTGTACAGAACATGTGAATGAGATAAGAATGTTGTGATTGTATGGCAAAAGGGAGATTATGTGAGTGGGCCTAATCTAATCATATGAACCCTAGTCTCATGAGTCCTTTACTAGTAAAGTGGAGGGTTTTCTCCAGCTGATGGCAGAAGGGGAAGTCAGAGAGATTCAGAACAGAAGAAGGCTTTGACTTGCAGTTGCTGACTTTGAAGATGAAGGGACCATGTGTAAGATGAACCAGAGAAGAGTTTCTAGCTGTTGACAGCAATTACAGTTGACAGCCCACAAGGAAACACATGGAACTGAATTCAGCCAGCAACCAGAATGCGCCTGGAAGCAGTTTCTTTCTTAGGGCTCCAGATAAGAACCTACCCTAGCAGACACCTTGACCTTAGCCTTGGGAGACTCTAAACAAAGAACTCAGCTGAGCCCACCCAAACTTCTGACCTACAGAAGTGAGAGATAAGAAATGTATGTTGCTGAAACCGGTTTGGCTCAGTGGATAGAGTGTCAGCCTGTGGACTGAAAGGTCCCAGGTTTGATTACGGTCAAGGGCATGTACCTTGGTTGTGGGCACATCACCAGTAGGGCGTGTGCAGGAGGCAGCTGATTGATGTTTCTCTCTCATTGATGTTTATGACTCTCTCTCTCTCTCTTCCTCTCTGTAAAAAATCAATAAAATATACTTTTTAAAAATAAATGTATGTTGTTTTAAACTGTGAAATGCGTGGTGATTTGTTACACAGCAATAGAAAGCTAATGTGAATGCAACTGATTATTGTCCTGTGAACTGACCATTTTTCTTCTATGTATATGTAAACTTATTTCAGAATTCTTTGTTCCCTATAAGTGATTTTGCTCTTTTAATCCACCCTTTGTTTAAGTTGTACCATTTTACTGGTTCGACTTACTGAATTAAATAAAATCTTTGACATATGTTCACTTCATATTTGTTTTACAGTCATAATTTTATCCTTTTTAAAAGGATAAAATCCTTTGACATTGTAATGAACAATTATATTATTTTAAAATGTATTTCTCTGTACTTGTTGCTCATTCAGTAGAATTTTATTTCTTTATAAAAGTTCACTCAATATGGTAGCACATACCAGGTGTTTATTAGTTGCACCTAGAATAAAACTCAATATTCTTAAGGGACCTATAAGACCCTCAAGAAAGGCTTTTTGTAATCACCACAGTATATACTGTGGGTCTTCTTTTATTCCTTTATTCATTTCCTTTTCTAATAACTACCAAAATGTTGTAGAACTAGTGTAATTATTTGTTTCCAGTTTTCTTTTCCACTAACTTATAGATTCCATAAAAGCAAGAACTATATCTGTTTGCTTTACCACAATTTCTAGCACCTATCATGGAGACTCAACTGTTGAATGAGTGTTTATTCATTTGGAATTTTAGTAACATGAGTCTAATTGTGGCCTCTCTACTAATTGTACAGATTTGGGCAATTTATTTACCTTTTCTGGCCTTAGTTTGCTTAACTGTAAAATGAGGGCTGTTGTGAAAAATTAAAGGAGTAAATCAATGATAAACAATTTGCACAGTACCCAACACGTATTGAGTATTCAGTAATTTTAGATGAAAATAACAATGATTATGAGAAGCTATAATTTTAGAAGAGTAAGAGAAATAGAATACAAAATCAAATAAAGGGTTTAAAATTTTCTTCTTACATGTCCTAGTCCATTTGTGCAGCTATAACAAAATATACCATATCCTAGCCAGAGTGGCTCAATGGTTGAGCACAGACTCATGCACCAAGAGGTCACTAGTTTGATTCCAGTCAGGGCACATGACTGAGTTGTGGGCTTAATACCCAGTAGGGGGCATGCAGGAGGCAGCAGATCTATAATAATTTTTCATTGATGTTTCTCTCCTCCTCTCTCTCTCTCTCTCTTTCTTCTTCTCTTTCTAAAATAAGTAAAAAACATATTTAAAAATACCATAGACCAGGTAACTTAAACAATGATCATTTATTTATCACAATTCTGGAGACTGGGAAGTCCAATGTCAAGGTACTGGCTTTCTGGCTCACAGATGGCTGTTTTCTTTTTACTGCATCCTCACATGGGGGCTAGGAATTCAACATGAATTTGGGGCATGAGGACACAAACATTCAATCCATAACCATCCATAGACTACATAAACTATTCACCTCTATTGTCTCTGAGAACAATGTTACATACCTGTCTGTATTCCACAAATGGGTGAATACAACACTATTGTTGTCTACCCCAAATGAATTTCTCCTTTTCTTTCTTACTAAATATAACATCTTTTTTGTTCCCTAGGGCAGTGTTTCCCAAACTTCTCTCATGATGAGAATCACCTGGTGGAGTTGTTAAAATACAGGTTCCTGAATCCCAACTAAGAAGTGCTAAACTAGAATTTTGGGGAACATATAGGTAAAATTGTATACTTAACTAGTGCTCTAAGCTTATTTTTCTTATTTTTCTTAAGCTTAGAGCACTAGCTGGGATGCTTTGGGCTACATGTGACATGATGCAGTGGCTAGCTTTTCATCACAGACTGCGTGACCCAAGGGCCATAGGACCTCTGGCCACCCTTCCAACTTTGAGATAATATAATGACCTTCAGTCATTTATTAGACAAAAATCACTCGAGGGGGTGAGGAGGAGGGAGTTTGAAAACACTTTAGCCAGTAAACTGAGCTCCGCATTGGAGCGTGAGTGGGTGGAGTGATGTCAACGTGCCACTCCTGGTGCGGGACTGGGCCACGATGGCTCCCGTGAATAGACTCTTGTTTCCACAACATTATTCTTCCACCGCCTTGCCAGCTGGAAAACATCATGTGTTTTTCCTCTAGAGATAGGGGATCAATTCATTTCCCAAGTGTGTCAAAAGAACATTCATTGTTTTGGCTCTCTTTGGCCCTGTTTTGGATGATTTTTATTATTCCCCCCAGAGTTCAGAGGTCTTAGGAGATCCTGAAATGGAAGCAGCCTCCTTCCCCCCCCCCCCCCAGGGAAAGACACAGAAACCAGGTCTGACCAGAGAGCACTGGCATCAGAGGGGGTCTGAAGATTCTGTCCTCCACCAGGCCTGCAGCATGCAGTCACTTAATATGTGCCGAGGCCTGTTTTATGACCGGGGGACTATTGAAGAGAAGCTTAGTGGCACTGCATTTTAAGTCAAGCTGGGTTCTAAAGTTAACACCTAAGACAACATTGCGTGTGGTCAAAGTGCTCTTGGAAGTTGGTTAAATAATTGATGTGGGACAAGACACATGGTTTGCTGTATGCAAGCCTGCATATAGAGATGCCCGTGTATGTCTGTATAAATGTATAATGTATTGGCTGATCCAAAGTGGTACATAATACAGAAGACAGCAGTGTATGGAAAATATATATCTTAGTTTGAATAATACTTAGCAAGGCAAGATCCTTGAAAGGCTAGAAGGAACCGAGAATGTGGAGGGAAAAGTCATTTCATAGCTCCCCATCTCCTGCTTACTCTGCTATTCCTTACTTAAATAAAGCTCCTAAAGTTAAAAAGTTGTACATATACTGTTTATACTGCAAGAGCAAAAAAAAAAATCTCTTTGTTGTTTTTTTAAAGTATAAAAACCTAGAAGAAAGTCCAGAGAGCTTGCTCCAAGTTACATTAATGGTTAATGGTGGTAGGAAAACTTCACAGCTTCACGTGTCACTGGGTAGATTTGCATATTCAACACTAGGAGGCTGTGTGTGTGTTTGTGTGAGAGATTTGCATATCTGTCCAGGTGTCCCAGTGCTAGGATGTCATGATGCTTTTGTAGAACACCACAGACAAGTCGATATGTGAATCTTAAAATGAATAAATCAATAATCTGCTGCCAAATCACATCTGAAATGCACAGGCAAGT
This sequence comes from Vespertilio murinus, assembly GCA_963924515.1. Lineage (NCBI taxonomy): Eukaryota > Metazoa > Chordata > Mammalia > Chiroptera > Vespertilionidae > Vespertilio > Vespertilio murinus. Next base: position 148,880,828 of record OZ004709.1, read on the forward strand.
TCCAAAGGCTTAAGAAAAGTCTTTCCTTAAATGTCTTCTTTCTTTTCTCTGCTATTTCTTTTCTCTGCTAATTCAAGGTTGTTGAAAAAAAATTATTTGCAAATGATCTCTGTGAATTTCAAAAAGTTGTATCTTTATATTGTTTTAAGAGGCAGGGAGCCCGACCGGTGTTGCTCAGTGGCTGAATGTTGACCTATGAACCAGGAGGTCATGGTTCAAGCCTCTATTCTATTCCCTGTCAGGGCACATGCTCAGTCCCCAGTAGGGGGTGTGCAGGAGGCTTCTCTCATCATTGATTTTTCTATCTCTGTCTCCCCCTCCCTTCCTCTCTGAAATAAAAAAACAAATATATATATATATATATATATATATATATATATATATATATATATATATATAAAGAGGTATGGAGATCCCAGTTCATAAACCCTACTTTATGGAATCATCAAAGCAAATGTAGAGAGTTATGAATGTAGGTGTGGCACATGGCCCAGGAAATCCTGGAGATTGCCTGGGTTTGGGGAGATGGTGGCTAAGATTCTACAACAGGGAGAAGCCCTGGACATGTGAGGATCAGGGTCATGAAGGCGGGGGCTCTTGAAGGGGGCATTATAGATAGAGGCAGGAAGACTGACTTTGATGGAGAGCCTAGTCCTGCTAAAGAACTGAGTGTGGAGGGTCCCCAGTCAAAGTGAAGAATGGGGCCCTACCTGCTAATGCCTTTAATTTATGGGCACTAACTAATGATCAATGAATGCACTGAGAAGTTCTAGTAAAGGGGCTTAGAGTCTTCCCTCTCCCTATACCAATGAGATTCTGATTATCTTTCATACAGCGCTGGCATTCAAAACAAAATCATAAATTGTATGCAAATTAGTACTTTTTAAAAAATTTTTGCACATGTGTTGTTTTTCGGTCTCCATTTCATTCAACAAGGATTACTAAGTGGGCTTCTTTGGGGCCCTCCAAACTTTTTCCTAATCATCCCTGATAGAGTATCCCAGCAGTCTCCACACCATTCACCAGCAGCCATGGTATCTTTTCCAAACATATATCACACACTCTGTAGTAGAAACATAATATGAGCCACATATGTAAATTTGAATATTCTAGAAGTCACATTAATAAAAAGTAAAAAGAAATACATGAAATAAATTTTAATACTATACTTTCGATAACTCATTAAATATGCAAAATATTATTGTAACTCATAATGCAAGGAAGTATTCATGAGATATTTTACACTTTGTTTTTTTTTAAATATATTTTTATTGATTTCAGAGAGGAGAGAGTGAGAGAGAGAGAAACATCTATGCTGAGAGAATCATGGATCGGCTGCCTCCTACACACCCCCTACTGAGGATAGAGCCCGCAACCCAGGCATATGTCCTGAGTGGGAATTGAACCATTACTTCCTGATTCATAGGTCAATGCTCAGCCACTGAGCCATGCCAGCCAGGAATCTGGTATTTTGGTGTGTGTGTGTGTTTTTTGTAATAAGCTTTTGAAATCCAATACATATGTACACTTAAAACGTATCTCAGTTAGGACTAACCACACTTCAAATGCTCAATAGTCTATTTGGTCTAGTGGCTACCATAATGGACAGCACAGACCTGGTAGATTACATCACCTCCTTGACTCCCATTGTGGGACCTGCCCAATCTAGTGCATATTTATTTTATTTTTTTATTGAGGTACAATTGATATGACATTAAATTAGTTTCAGATGTACAGTGTAATCATTTAATATTTGTATGTATTGCATAGTTACTGTTGCATAATTAGACAAAAATTTTTTGTGTGTGATGAGAACTTTTAAGACCCACTCTTCTAGCTACTTTCAAATATGTAATACAGCATAATTAACTATAGTCACCATGCTGTATACCACATTTCCGAGACTTGTTTATTTTATCACTGGAAATGTGTTCCTTTTGCCCCCCCTTTACCCATTTCACCCACCACCACCCTCAACTCCCATCTCAGGCAATAACCAATTTGTCCTCCACATCCATGAGCTCAGATTTGTTTTTGTTTTAGATTCCACACCTAAAAGAGACCATATAGTATTTATCTTCTTCTGTCTGACTTATTTTACTTAGCATAATGCCCTAAAGATCCATACATGTTGTCACAAATGGCAAGATTTCATTATTTTTTATGGCTGAATAATATTCCATGTATATAAAATATTGTAGGCCCAGTGTTTATAAAAGTACATGGAACTTAGCAGACAGCCAACAAATAATTGTTGGGAGAATGATATTTTTAAAAGAGCACTGGTATAAATTTGAGGAGCCCTAGCTTCTCCTTTGACTATGCCAAGACTTACATGCATGGGTTTAGGTGAGTATAAAATATTAAGCAAAATCATACTAATTAGGTACTATCATTGGCTGAGCACTAATTTCATGTAAGGTACTATGCAAAGTGGTTTATAATCATAACCTTATTTAATATCCACACCAGCTACTATTATTAGCTTTCTTTTATAAAGTTTATTGAAGCTGAATTTCATCACCTGTAAAATAAAAAGCCTGAGGCCAAGTAATCCCTAAGTCTCTTTCCCCCTCAAAAATATGTTTTGTTTTGTTTTAATTTGAAAAGATATCTATGTCTTTCTATTTGAAAAGATCCATTTATTTATCCATGACTCAAAGGAAGAAATGAAAGTCTCAAAGCTCCATAATAAATTTGGACCTCAATGCTTCTTTCAGATAAACAACCTTTTGCCTCTTTTTATTCTGAAATTCTCATCGCAATTTGCTAAATCTTGGACAAGGTATATGGAAATGCATTATCCCTCTGGTATAGTCCTTCCACTTACGAATAACTTTCGACAAGAATACCCAAAGTGTGAGGTTAAAAATCCCTGCATTAATAAAAAAAATCCATGACCAATTATTTTTTAGGGCACCTGAAAAATGTTCAATGTTCATTATTGGTTTTCTATTAGCAATGGAATTCAGAGCTGTTGTCACCGAATGTTCTTTGCCTCCAGCCTAATAGTCTTTCTTTAGCAACTTGTCCCAAGAAAATTGGATTAAGGGAAAGCTTTATGAGACTGTGTACCCACACTCGACTCACGCACTTGAGGGCTGGAAAGGACAAGAGTGATAACCTGAGGCAACCTTTCCAATTTACAGAACATGGGAAGGAATGCTCAGAGAAGGCGAGCAGTATACTCAAACACACACAGCTAATAAATGACAGAGTTGGAAATTTGAACACCAGCTTATCTATTGCCAATGCCCATGACTCTTCTACTTTACCATACTTTCTTATGGTGACCTTGAGAATTAAGTTCCTCTTTGGAATTTTATTTGGATCAGCTGTTTTTGCCTCACTCTTCTACCAAAACAAATGTGGAAGAAGATACTCATGAATGCAGTATGTTCTCATGGTGCAGTCAGAATTTGATGGAAATCAAACCAATTTTTTTCGCATGAAAGTAAACAAATAGTAAGTACCACGGTGCATTGGCAAAGCACTAGCATAATTTATAATTGGCACAATTATGCGAAAATATAAGCAATAGGTTAAATGAATTATAAGCACTCCTCTGAGTTTGAAATGTAATAATGAAAACAAGACTGAGGATAATAGCTTTGACTATTATTGTACCAGACGTTGTGCTAAGAAGCAACAAAATACAGTGATTGCCTAGATTCATATCCTGGCTCTGACATTTGCTAGGTGTCGAACTTTATAAATATTTGTTCAATGAATGAATCCACAAGTCATGTACCCTTTACCCTTTTATACCTTTATTTTGCAGTTGAGGAGACTGAGTCTCAGTCCTTTTTCTAGGAACACATTGCTAGGCTGTGTGATAACATTAAAATGTGTGATAAGAAATCCTATCAAAATGGGATTACATGAGCATGAGACAATAGGGATGACCCTAAATCTGCCTTAATTGATTTAAGTAATTTTATTTTTTTCCCAAATGTGGCTACTCTTACCATTTCAAGACATGAGTTACTAAAGCCATTATTAGGTGATTTGATTGGGATACTTCAGTGCATGGGATAAACCTGTAGGCAAGGCAGAGCCACCAGACCTTAGATGTGGGGTGATGTGAGTAGAGGCATTTAAGGAAGATGAGTATGGCATCATGTGCACAAAAACTTGGAGGGCCAGGGGCTGGGTGCAGGGAGGGCTGTACAATAATAGGATGGGTTGCGAAAATACAGAAACCACCCAGAATTACCCCAAACCATTAGTTCTGAGAGCCCCCTACTCCCATTATCCCCCCCCCGACACCTCATTCACCAGGACACAATGTTAGGGGGAAACCTAATCTGGGCTCACAAATTCCAAGTGGCCTCCCAGTACCCCCCAGGCCAGGTGAGAAAGGCTAGATGGTGAATCCGCCTGACCCCAGGGATATTGATAGGGTCCCTTTCAAGGGAAGAGAAAAATTCGATCTGGGATTTACCTGCGACTGTCAGAGGGGATGGTGTGCACTCATGAATAATCCAGAGGGAAGTCAGCTGCCCCAGAGTGTCCGCTGCCCCACCATCAGCTGGCTTGGCTGATAGCAGAGCCAGGCTGGCAGGACTGACCCTTGGAGTCAGTTAACCCCAAGGCATCCTTTTCAGTTCCTTCTCCCCAGCTCAGCTCCACCACAGCAACACGCTGGGGGAAATACGGGCAAGGGGGAGTTTAGGGAGAGAGGAAGAGCTAAAGTGGATGGGACATGATGGACACGGGTCTTGCTTGGCCCGAGGGTCCAATCATGTCAGCCTCAGTCCTCCTGGGAGCGGTGAAAACAGTGTGGCCTCAATGCACATGCACTTCCAATGAGAACCAAATGCAAGCCAGGAAGACAGGGAGTGAAGAAAGGCAGGGGTTGCAGGAGATAGGCAAAGGTCGTCCTGTGACAAGGATGGCAGTGAGGCAGGAGTCCTTGAGCATTATTGCCTGCTGTATTTGCAATTGTACACAAGAGGCTATGGTTACATTTGGGGATGTACACAGGGAATGAAAGAAAAAGGGGGAAGATTCCAGAGCCAGTGGGAGATCTGCCTGTAGGAGGCAATGTTGTGCAGCAAAAAATAACAGGCTGTAGGGTCAGAGAGACCTGGGTTCAAATCCCATCTCAGGCAGTTTCTGGTTGTGTGATTTTTGAACGGGTTATGTCACCTGTCTTGCCCTCATTGGCATCATCTTTAAAATATGGAAACAAGGATGCTGATAACAGCTAATGTTTTAGAGCAGTATGATATGCCAGAATCATACTGTATTATGTAATATAAAGGATAAAAATTACGTAGGTTTGTGTCCCTAATTAAGTGAACCTGGAAAAATGAACTTCTCTGAGCTCTAGTTTCCTCATTTGTTAGATGGAGATAGTAGCAGCACCTGTTTTTCACAGTAAAGACCAAATAAGTATTTGTTGAATTAATGAGAGTGGTTGAGAGGATTCCATAGGATAATATGTGTAAAAAGCTAAGCTTCATGCTTGGAACATACTGATCATGCAGAAAATATCAGCCACTACTGGTTGACAAAAGTGAGTAAATGGAATACATGTAAAGAATGATCCCACAGTTATGGCTTCCTAAGTGTTAGTGTTTTCCCCCTTTCCATCTCTGTCAATGAACTTCAAAGCCTTCTCTCACCCAGCCTTGACCTCCATTTAAACATCTCTATAGCTCCAGTTGGTCAAGGATTTGTAAGTTAAAGTAAAATCAATCTGCCCAATAGACCTGAGGAAAGGGCACTAAGGCTGGCGCAGTGCCCTGGTGGTGGTGGAGTCTTTCCAGAACCTGCAGGCTTCCTTCCTGAAGTGCCTTGCTACCCAGAGCACCTGGACAGCTTGCTGCACCAGTTTGGATGGGAAATCCATCCCATCTGTGTGGATCCTGGTCTCTTGGGTGATGAGGACCAGGCCCCTAAGTAAACTGCTAATGTGATTCCACGAAGTGGTGGCCCATCCCATTCAAAGCCAGTATTTTATTCCTAGACAATCACTTATTCCCACCTTTTCATCCATTCAACCAATAAATCCTTCTCCCCATTGTCTATCTGAACAGATCTATGCATCCTTCAAAGTCCCATGGCAGTGAAACTCTACTTCACTGCTTTCCTCACAGCTCAGATGCAACAAATTAATCAATAGAACATAGGTGTCCTCTTATGCCTGGGGAGGAGGCATAGCAGCTCATGTTAAATTAGGATTCTGCAATATACAAAAACACTTTCACCTGCTAAGAATTCCCTGCCTGAAGGAGGAGAGTTTTGTTTATTTTATTTGCTTTCTGTCTCTGGATCCTAGAAGAGATCCAGTAGGTACTCAACACCTTGCTGAACAAATGACTCTGTCTTGTGACTCTCATTGCACCTCTGTGACTTTGGCGTTATTCTGATTATCCATATTTTAATGAGGGAAAATGAGGTTCAGAGGCATACCCCAAGGCAGTGGTTGGCAAACTATAGCTCGTGAGCCACATACGGCTCTTTGGCCCCTTGAGTGAGGCTCTTCCACAAAATACCACATGTGGGCATGCACATACAGTGCAATTGAAACTTCGTGTCCATGCACAGAAGTCGGTTTTCGACTCTCGAAAGAAATTTCAATTGTTGTACTGTTGATATTTGGCTCTGTTGACTAATGAGTTTACCGACCGCTGCCCCAAGGCCTAGAACTAGAACAGCAGAGCCGAGACAAGGACCTTGAGGTTTTATTCTGGAAGTCCATCCTCTTTAGAATAAGCTATCTTTCAGTCCATGTTTATATATCCAACTATGCTTGCAGTTGCTTTGAAGCTGTCCATCTGAGAAACCTCGCGGAGATAGATACTTGCTCCATGACTTCTCATTGTGATCTTCTCCATAGTGGCTTCCTCACTTGACTTGTTGGTCCAGTTCATTTTCAGGCTCCAGGCCTGCCTTGACTTCTGGTATCTACTTGGTCTTTACTCTACTTTATGGAAACCTGCTGAGCTCTACTCCTAGCTTACAGTTTCAGCACATTCTCTTACTAATGCCTGGCTGTGCTAGATGAGCAACTTCCTGTACAACCACAAACCAGTGTGACAATCGCATTTCTTCATAAAGCCTTTGACATTCAGCTCATTTGACAATACTTATTTATATACTAGTGCCCTGGTGCATGGATTTGTGCACATTGAAAGGAAATTAATTAGAAGGTGGCTGGCAAAGCGGGACTGGGTGAGATGGGCCAGACACACCCTGGAGCCAACCTCCTGCAGTCCCTCCCTGGCTACCTGCACCTAGGGCAGCGCCGCAGCTCAAAGGTTATCTGTGGAGAGAGCAGGGTCCCTCTGGCAGGTGGGGTTCCTCGGCCTGACCTGTGAGATCAGGCTGAAACCAGCTCTCCGACATCCCCCAAAGGGTCCCATATTGCGAGAGTATGGTTCTCAGGTGACGCACCCTGGAATCGGGCTCCCTCCTCTCTGGTTCCAGGTGTGTCACCTGAGAACTGTAGCTGCCAAGTCATCACAGGTTGGCAGCTCCTGCATTGAGCATTTTCCCCTGGTGGTCAGTGCATGTCATAGCTACTGGTCAGATGGTTGGACAGTCCCTTAGGCTTTTATATAAATAGATGTTTTAAGTGTATATGCTTTGATGGTCATTTTCCAAAATTGGGATAGAAGAGGATTTTACTTTCTACTTTATGTATTCATGAGTTATAGAAAAAGCAACCTTTTGAAAAAATTGGCAAAAACAAAGATATGTTCATTAAAACTGAAAAAAAATTTTTTGTCATTAGCAGCAAGGCACATTAGCTCAGCAGAAATCTAAGATGCACAACCTTAGTCTCAAATGGTCCAACCTCATCCACCTGTACCTTGGTCTGCTTCTTTTTTTGTTCACTCCATGGTCCCTTCAAGTTACCATACTCCAGTTCTCTATTCTGAACTTGTTTATGTGCATTGTCCTTTATCTATTTTTACCTCCATGAGACCCTCCAGATTTCTTTCTATTAGAAGAGGCAGTGATCTGGGGAGTTGACCATCATCAAGGGGGGAAGCCCCCAAAGAAAGGTGGTTGAAATATAACTCATCCTTCTCCAACCCCACAATGATTTATGTTCTTGCTACACAATCAGGCAATAGGTGATATGCCCAATTGTTTTCTTATTGGTTCTTATATTTGCCTTATTTTTTCCAGCTGTATTTGAAAATCCTCAAAAGCAGTATCTTAAATAGTAGTTCTCTTCATCCCACCCAGAAGAAGCTAACTATGTTGTCTGCGCTCTGGATCCAGATGCCCCTGCCCCCTCCAACAAGGGATGTTTTTCTACCGTACTCTGTAAAAGAGGTTTCCCTGGACTCTCACCTGTGATAATAATATCTCTCACCGGCTTATATGATAAGTGATTAAGCGCAAACTATTTTGGCTTACAAAGTCCTTCATAATTGAGTACCAAACTATGTCACTAGGGCTAATTTTGCATCCTTCTTCCCTCTCCCACACACTCAGCCCAGTTTCCAGTAATAATCAATTTCCTCACCATTCCACAAACACATCATCACCATCATTAATCATCATTAATGCTTTTATATTCCAATGCCTTTGCCCAGGGTGTATAGGATGCCCTTCTTCCCTTTATCTAGTTTGATAAGCCCTTCTGTTTCTTCTAAAACACATTTCAGATGAAATCTCTCTCCTCCCCCACCCCCCAAAAAATCACCCTTCCACAGTCTCTGAGGTGAGATAGTCTCTCTCTCTTTCTCTCTCTTTCCCCACCCCCTAACTGTTCTCACAAAACTTTAATACTTGTCGTCTTATTTGTAGGATTCTCTTTCTCTCTCATTTTCTCAAGGTAAGACTGGGGTCTTTGTTTCCTTTTGTGGGTCCCTAGCAGCACCCTGCATAATATCTGAGACAGAGTTGCCATTCGGCAAATCCGAATGGCAACTGCCTTTGGTTCACGCTGAATGAATGCGTGGACCAAAGGCAGAAATGTTCTGCAGGTATTTCCATGATGGATGCGAATGCAGAGTGATAGTGAACAATGAAAGAAATGAGGGGGGAGGGGCCATTTTACTGGAAGTCAAAAGGATTAGCTCTTGCAACACGCAGTGCAGCTGACCGCTCCCAGAAGGGAGACATCCAAATGTAAGATGCAGAACATTAAATATTGAAAGCAAAAGTTAAATATTAAATTTTAATATGAAACATTAATGCCAATAAACAAAGCCAGCCAGAGGGGACAAAATTAGGACCAGGAAGTAGCCAAAAAGGAAAGAGTCATGGCTGGGGCTGAAAGCTGGCCGTGGCCTGGACGTTCCCAGCAGGGCTCACTGGTAACAGTCACACCCATTCCATTTCCCGGGAGAAGCAGTGGCAGGGGGAAAGAAAAACCTTTTATAACCCACAGCCATAAAACCCACGTCTTTCCTACCAAACAATGCACAGTAAAGTGTTTCAGGCTTCAGAACGAATCGTACACTGGAACAAAAATAGAGGCAGCACAGAGGAAAATATGAGGTTGCTGGACCCTTGGGGCAGGAATCCTATCTTTGCTTGCACTGTGTGTGACTGGGTTTGTGTGCAGCCAACTTGGGGCAGGAAGAAATAACAAGAGTAGTAAGAGAAGCAAAAAATAATGGGCTTCCTTCTGTTGGTGCCAATGGGTGTTTTGTTTGAATGAGAAGCAACCCAAGAGCAGAAAATCGAAACTAGCGCTCAAAATTTTAACGGGCTAGGGCCCAAAGTATATTCCACCAGGAGCACAGGACCCCTTACGTCTACTGGGACTCTTCACGGTCAAGTGCCTACCAGTCTAAATCTGAAATTCTCATAGATTGTGGGTTTTTCATCGGAAAGCTAATGGAGTGGGTTGGTCAAACTCAGTAAATTAGGTTAGGGGTTGAGTTAGATGTCAAAAGGATCTGGTTAATGTATTCCTATACTCATATTCAAATCTTGGTTGGTAGCCTTAGTTTATGAAAAGGTCTTGTTCTAAACATGAAGGCTGAGCCCACAGGGCCAGATCAGATTCTTTTGGGGGCAATGGCAGTGAGTTTTTAGAAATCAAAATCCGTGACCATCGAAAGGAAATAACTTCATGGCTTTGGCTTCAGGGTTAGGACAACACAGAAGACTGTTTGTCTTGCTTTAAGCCTCAGAGTCAAGGGAAGAAGTGGAGGATTCTGAGAGCAAGACCCCCCAGCACAGCAAGGTCTCACATAACCAGTCCCTAGGTTACAGGAAATTTAAGAGGTCACTGAATGTAAAGCCCCTGTTCACAGCCATGCTCTCACCTAATCTGGGAAAGACACAAAGTGTGCAGTATGTCAAGATGGAGGAAGTGCTCCAACAAGCCTTCCGTTCCCCAGAACTCTCACAGTTGCCAGGGGAGGCCTGGATGCGATGATAAAGGAATGAAGGTAATTTAGCTGGAAGGATAATCTTCACAAGAAATTAGTGAGCATAAGGGGGGAAATGAGCATGGATTGGTGGTTTAATGTTAACCATATGGAAGGATTAACTGATAGGTGCTATCAAGTAACCATATCAAGTGAAAGTCAATCAGGAGACAGCTTGGGGGGAAAATTAGGTTTTCTTAAAGGAAACAAGGTATAGAAATGGAAGCTGGGGCCAAGAAACACAGACTCTATATTATGTGATGTTTTCTTTCCTCAAGGTCTCTTTCTTTCTTATGATATATTTTGGTTACTTTCCCTTCTTTCAAGTCTATTTGAGAATCTTTATCTGGCCTACTGTCTTTTTCTCCCCACTTTTGTTTACCCCACATAATCACACGAAGCTGAAAGAAGTTAGCCCTGGAAGTTTGGTCAGCCTGCTGAGTTTCAGAAGAGAATAGGGAGTTTTCATGTGAGTCACGCTGTTCTTGGCATTTACAGTCTCACCTATATCTACACCTGGGGTGGATAAAATCAGCTCCTCTGGTAAAATATTGCCTCATGCAAATAAGTATTGAGCATGGTTTTTAGGGGAAAAAAATAGAAGTTATAGTTTATATGCTATCAGCAATGCCAAAGTATTCTTAATGCCTCACAAAATGCAGAGAAAAGATTAATGAGCTAGACAGCCAGGAATAGAGCCCAGGTTTCATACTGACTCACTGGGTGACTCTGAGGTGACTTACTCAACAGCACTGGGCTTCAGTTTTCATGGCTGAAATATGACAGGATTAGACCAATAAGTGGTGCTCAGACTATCAGCCAAGGATCCCTAATGGTTCACGGAGAGGTGATGTAGGGTCTGCCATAAAGTAAAAGGAATGAAACAACATTAGCTACTTCAACCAGAGCTGCTTCATTTCCATCAACTTGGTTTTATATTGGGCTTTTGCATAACGGTTTATGTTTAAAAATGAATTCCTGCTTTAAAAATTGAAAATTCCTTAGGCTGTAATATACGGTCACTCAAGAACACTGCCCTCTTCTATCTTTTTTTCTTTTCTTTTTTTTTTTTTACACACACACTTCTTCTGAGTATAAAGAAATTGTAGGGCTCATGCAGGTGAACTCCATTTTCTGATATGTGAGGAAACTGAGGCCCAGAAGCAGATTGACCTGCCCCAAATAGGACAAGATGGTCATGAACAGATTTAATCTTTCCACTGTCCCAGATCTATTGCTTCCTCGACTGGATCAGTGATGGTGAAACTTGCTGTATTGATTTGCTAGGGCTTCCATGACAGATACCACAGACTGGGTGGCCTAAACAACAGAATTTTATTTTCTCACAGTTCTAAAGGTTAGAAGTTCAAGACCAAGGTGCCAGCAGGGCTGGTTTCATTCTGAGGCTCAGCTCTCTAGCATCTTCTAGATGGCCATCTTCTCCCTATGTCTTCACATGATCTCCTCTGCTCTTATATGTTTCCTAACTCTTCTAATAAGGACACCAGCCAATTGAATGGGGCCCATTCATAAGACCTCACTTAACCTTAATTGCCTCTTTAAAGACTCTATCTCCAAATACAATCATGTTTGGAGGTTACCAAGGACTTCAACATATGAACTTTGAGGGCAAATAATTTAGCTCACAACACTTGGTGATTATAGGAATTACCCAGTGAGGTTTATTATTATCATTTGTATTGTTTTCATGCTTTTAAAAGGCACTCATTTAAAGAATGCAAGGAATTCAGAATCATACACAGCGAATCACTTCAGTCCTCTGGTTCCCTTCCCAGGAACAATGACTGTTACCTTTTCTTGTGCATCTTTCCAGAAATTTTTTTTTGTTTTTTTTGTTTGTTTTTTTAAAATATATATTTTATTGATATTTTACAGAGAGGAAGGGGGAGAGATAGAGAGCTAGAAACATCAATGAGAGAGAAACATCGACCAGCTGCCAATGTACATGCCCTTGACTGGAATCAAACCCGGGACCTTTCAGTCCGCAGACCGATGCTCTACCACTGAGCCAAACCGGTTTCGGCCAGAAATTTTTGATGTGTAGTCAAACCTGTAGTATATAGGGCATCCCCAAAAAATGTACACACAGTGTTTATGAAAATACATTTTATTTTCAAAATTGAGTTATCAGCTGTTAAAATATGTATACATTTTTTTGGGACACCCTGTATATATATGTCTCCCCGGAAAAATTGGAGAGATTTAAATAAATAAAAACTCTGCTCTGGCTCAATCCCAGACTAATTAAATTAGAATCTTGGGAGCCTGGAGGCCTCTCCCCGCCCAGGTGTCCAGTGCTCAGGTAGATTTGGGAACTATTCTAGGCCGTTGTTACTCAGAGAGTGGTCTGAGTTCCAGCAACATCAGTATCACCTAGGAAGTTGTTAGACATGGAGAATCTCAGGCCCCATTCCAGACCTCCTGATGTGAATCTATGTTTTAATAAGTTCCTCGCTTAGGTAATTTGCATATGGGCCAAGTTCTGAGAAACTAGATGACTTTAATTTTATCCTGGAATTTCTGCTGAACCTACTACTCAGGGGACAGTCACACTTAGCAGGCCCAGTTAGAGCATAGAAGACTGAGCTGCTGTCTCTAGGGATAGGAGGCAGACTCCCATGGTGGCCAGACTCCCATGTGGGCCAACAAGTCCCTTGACAACATGTCCTGCAAGAAGAGGAGGAAGGGACAACCTCAAGAACTGCCTTGTTATGCCTTTGCCCTGTAAACACTCAGTGCCCACTTTGGTACCAGTTACTGAAAAGCCTACTCGATTCCACTTCTGCAATCAGACAATGTCCTGTTTGAGAGCTAATGTGCCCACCAAGAGCAGGAAAGTGGCTCCGGTAAACCACTGTGAGCGTGCTGCAAACTCGGTAGCCAGGCATTCCTCTGGACTGGTACAATAAATTGCTGAGACCATCATCCATGGCAAATAACCTAGCTAGGCGGCCTAGTGGGCCCTGGAGGGAAGGAGCAAGGGGGGTAGGGGGAGGAGGTGTCAGCCAGTCAATTAGCCACAGAAACAGCATTTCTTCCTCCAGGGTGGATTTTCCTCTTTTCAGCACCACTAACTCAAATGTCAAACAAGTTGTAACTGCCATGGAGAGCAGGCCCTTGTTACAGTATTTGCTTTCTGTAAGAGAGAGAAAACAACCCGCCCAGTTCGGCTTTACCTTTGGAGTTCCGGGACTTGGGATGGGGCCAAGTGAGCTGCTTGTTAGTAGCTTTTCCAGCTCCCACACCTAGTGCTGCTAAAGGGAACCACTGCTGAGGCCCCTTAATCCTGGTTGCAAACTCAGAGTTGGGGGGACGTGGGAGAGGTATTGCATGGAGAGCCGCCCTCGTGGGGCAGCTGTGGCTAGATGTCAGCCGCAGTCAAATTAGAGCATATTTTCAACATCTTGAAACCCACCTAGAAAAGACTTAATGAGCCCTTGGATTCTACCCAATTCTGGAATGAACTGAGATGCCCTTCGCAATTCTATAATGCCAGGTGTTCGCCTCAAAGAGGCATTTATGGGAGCACCGGTTTGGGCAATTCCCTTTGGCAACAGCAACTGAGCCAGGAGAACTGACCACGTGGGGGGAAAGTGACATGCCAAGAGCTTCTGTGACTTGCCCGAGACCACCTGGCATGGAGACCACTAGGATCACAAACTTCTTGAAACTGAGCTCCCAGAAGGCAGCCTCAGAGTTTGTGAACAGACTTAGAGTGATGTCTGGAGTTCTTTGGAGTGGGAGGCATGTAGAGATGCTCAATGCTTGGCATGGTGACGGTGTCTGGGAGTGGATTCCATCCAACTCTGGAGTCACTAGGGCACAGCTGGCCCTACCTAACATCTCAAGACAGGTGGACATCTCAGTTAGGGAGCAGGCAACTCTCCAAAGTGGTTTTCAGTTTCCCCCCCTACTTGGAATGGGGATAGAGAAGTGGACATTCAACCGCCATTTAGGGGGACAGTGTAGACCGTGACAAATTTCAATGCTCAGGGGCTAAAAGGGCATGTTCACAAGGCAGCCGGGAGTTGGAGGAAATATCCAATGAGCAAAAGTTGATTCCTTTGAGTAGGTCTAACTGGTGGAAGCTGAATTCTAAGAGAGGAAAGCAGCGCTGGAGGCAGAATGGAAAGGTAAACAATCAAAAGTTGGGTAGAACATGAACAGAATGTGGAGTGAGACAGAGTAGAACCAGAGCCTAGGGGCTCCTAACTATGTTTTCCTGGCTGCCAACCGATGAGGGGATGAGTATATTACTTAATTTGAAGAAATGAAGTGGGGAGAAGCACAGTCTTGGGCACAAAATGTGGCAGCCTTCCACAAAGCTGTGGACCTGCCATTAGCTTTATGAGCTGTGCACATAAAGATGGAGTTATGCAGGGCCCTGTCCATGGCTCTAGCCAGTATGTACCAATGATATTTGAATTGCATCTTTGGACAATGGTTTGCTACGTCCTGGTCTAAATGACACTCTCCCTTTATGCCTAGGAGATCTGCAGGGTATTCATAAATTGTGACCTCCATGGAGATCTTATCTCATAGTTTCCTCTCTTGATAATCCATTAAACTAACTGCCAACGCTAATACAATGCTTACTGTGTTTTAGGTACTGTTGTAAGTACCATAGATATATTTACTCATTTAACCATCACAGCAACACAACAGGTTGATACTAATACTATTCGAGTTTTATAGAGGGGGCACTTCAGGTACAGCAAGACTAAGGAACTTTTCCATGGCCATTTGGTTAATGAATGGCAGAGAGTGGATAGAAATTCCAAGAATCTACCTCTAAAATTGCGCTTTTAACCTTTACACTGAATTGCAAATTGAGCTCATTCTTCTGCTGTTATAACTAAATCCATGTTATTTTCCTCTGGATCAGCCTGGGGGATTGGCAAAAAAACGCCTACACAGTAGATGCTTTATGAAAATCCTTCATATATTTGAAGGAAGTATTTGAACTAAGCCTAAGCCTTCTCTGCCAGGGCCTCTGTGGAGCTCACCCCTAGGCTTTGGGAAGTACTTTATCCAAGAAGCTTGAAAGCAGAGATCTCTGAGAGGAGATCTAGAGCCAAATGAGGGATATGTGGCAAATGCTTCCAGAAGTGGAATGCAGAACTTTCATATAGCTGGGGACCTTATGGTCCAGTCTACACCTACAGTCATAGACAAAGAATTACAGTCCAAAACCAAAAATAATTATAAATGCATTTGATTGTTTTAGTTGTTTATTTAAAAAACAAAAACCCAAACAGAATCCATTTCCTAACTCAAACAGATTTCTTAAAAATGTTTTTCTCTCTCCCCTAATTTATTCACACCCCCAAATTGTGCCAGCACCTCTCTATTTCTCAGTTTACACTTTTCATTCTTGCCTCCGAAACTCTCCCTGACACCCATGCCATCCTCCTTGCACAAATGGCACCTGCAGTGACTCCTCTGTGACTATCAGGGGACTTGGCAGCTCTGGGTTCTCAGGTCTTTGCTCACAGCTCAAGGAAAACACAGTCTTCCAGGAAGTGGACATTTTTTGGGGGGACTATTTCTTAATGAGGAATTCTCCCAGAGAATCATTAGAAACCCAATGCCTCATATATTATATTAATACATACCATTTTTGAGGGCCTCAAGCATATCAGTCCCTGAGCAAGTTCCTTCAGATCCGTTATTTTCTTTTGTCTTCGCAACAACCCTCCTAGGAATGTGCTACTGCTATGTCAGTTTTACAGATGAGGAGTTTTAGGCTCACAGAGATTAAGTAACTTGCCTATGGTTATACAGCTAATAAGCAGCAAAGTCATATCCAGTCAAATTCTTGTGTTTCTGAAGGAGGGTCAGCAAAACGGGTGCTCAATGAAAAAGCAGGTTCCTGGTCGCACCCTAGACCAAGGAACTATGGGAAATAGTCCTGAGAAAACTTAATAAACATTAAAATATAGACCTATCACTTACTTTCTTGCCTTATTGGCTACAGTGTCCTCCTCCCCTACAGTTCCCCTCCCCAGTCAGGTTTCTGTCTGAGTCTGGAAACCTACCAGCCATTGAACCAGCCTTATCCTCCAGATACAGCCTCAGGCCTTCCACTGGCCTCCCCCTCACGTTCCCCATAGGACAAGGACTGTCCTGGCAGCAGGCATTTGCTTCCTGCTTGGCCTGGATTAGTATTTTTGATTTGCAAAAACACTTTCTCTCCTCTCCCAAGCCCTCTGAGGTCTGTGGCCATCGTGTCCAGTCTATTCAAAGTCAGAAAACAAACAAGGGGGGGACTCCAGCTGCCTCTCTCTCTGTAAGGGCCACTATTTGCCAGCTTTCTGGGACCCATCCAGCTCCATCTAGTGCTCACTACCTGATTCATATGCCACCAGCGCCATGACAACCAGAGCAGATCAGGACCAGCCCACCACCATCACCTCTGCAGCTCCCAGAGCTCATGTTACACCAAGTGCCAACTTGACATTCCAGACCCAGCACATTCTGAGTACCCATCTCCCTCACTCTTAACACACTCCTTTAAAAAAAAAAAAATATATATATATATATATATTATTGATTTTCCACAGAGAGGAAGGGAGAAGGATAGAGAGCTAGAAATGTCAATGAGAGAGAAACATCGACCAGCTGCCTCCTGCACATCCCCCACCAGGGATGTGCTTGCAACCAATGTACATGCCCTTGACCGGAATCGAACCTGGGACCTTTCAGTCCGCAGACTGACACTCTATCCACTGAGCCAAACTGGTTTCAGCAACACACTCCTTTTAAGGGAGAGACTCTATGGAGCTTGGCATCCCCAATACAATCTGAGTCTCACAAGAACCCTGCCAGATAGTTCTTGTTTTAGAGATGTGGCAATAGAAGGTAGGCTTTCCCAAGATCAGGCAGCTGGTAAACAGTTGGAATTGGAACACAAGGCCTGTGGCTCAGATCCCATGTCCTGCACCGGCATTTTCCTAATTTCAGCTAGTTTTGTGAATTTTTCCATATCCTCACATATTCACCTTATAATTTAGTATTTTTATTTTAAATCCCCCCCTTACTTTTATACATCTTAACCTAAAAATCCAGAGTATTCATAGCTCTTATGTGCTGGTTTGTTTTATAAATACATGTTTAAAAAATACATGTTTTACACATCTATCTGCATACGGCTGCCCTTACCTTGCCTCACCATTCTCTATAGGTATGATTCTCATGACAGGGATGATGGCAGACAGCCTGGGGGATTGGAGAGACCCTGGACCAAGCACAGGAGAAGCTGGCTTCTCAGCCTGACTGAGCAGCTAAAGAGCAGTTTGACTCTGGGAAGGAGACTTCTAGCCACCGCTAAAAATGAGGTCACTGGACGAAAGTGATGTCTGGGGTCTCCTTCAAGCCTGGTCTTGGGAAAGCTGCCTGATCTTGGGAAAGCCTACTTTCTATTGCCACATTTATAAAACCCTGAGCCTTCCTTCAATTCAGAGGATGCAGTGAGCAGCCAGGCAGCTGGAAAAGTGCCCCCCCCCTTTCCAGGGCTGCCACAGGGACGTGATGTGTCATATAGATCAAGGACCCAACACAAAGCCCGTCACAGTGTAGGCTCAAGGGTAAATCCTAGGCATCTCTCTAAACCAGGTTGCTGTGTCTGAGAGGGGACCCGGGCTGGGGAGGTCAGGAGGCGGTAGAAAAGAGAGAGAAACTTTTCCCTCCTTTCCTACCCCTCTGTCCTAACCCCCCTCCACCTGCGGGGAACAGGGAGGGAAAAGAAACTAGAGAGGAGAGGCGGGGGCAGCTGGAGCCAGGGAGGGCTGTAAAATAATCGGAGGGCAGCCGGCAGGTATCGCTTTGCAATGATTGCTCTGGGAGGTTATGTCGAAGTGAGAGACTGAGTCGCAATCATGAAACATTAGCACGTTGACACACGTGGCCCCAGCAGAGCGGGGCTCTCTGGTTACAAGAGGGCATGACCTCTGCCCCGGCCCCTCAAGGCTGGGCGACCGAGGACTCTCCAGCTGCCAGGTCTGGGGGCCAACCTCGGTGGGGAAGCCACATTGCCCTGGAGGAACTCTAAACCTCTTGCTTACTTATGACCTAGGGCCCTGGGGGACTTCTGGGGGACCTCCCTGCTGGCGAGACACCCGTGCTTCTGTCAGATGCCGGGAGGGTGGTCTGCTGAGGTAGAGGCTGCTGAAAGCCTGAGTGCAGACTTGGTCCCCTCTTCCTAGGGCTTACAGACAAGCTGCCTGGAGCCCCACCTCCCAAAGGCTGTATGATTTTGTCAAGTCGCTTGGTCTCTCTGAGTCTCAATTTCTTTGTCTACTAGTGAGGATAAAGATACCAAGCTATCAAGGTTAATATGAAGGTTAAATCAATAATGTACATAAGCCCCATGGCAAAATCTCTACACAAGGCCAGGGAGGGGCAAAAGGCAGTCAGAAGAGGAGGAGCAATAGAGGGAGTGCTTGGTTTCCCTCTCAGTGAAGATAGCTGGGCCAGTGTCTCCGGGTCAGTGTGGCTGCCTACAGCTTTTAAGGAGGGCATGCAAAGGGTTCCTCAGAATGAGCCACTTAACAAGGGAGGTGCTTGCAGATGGGAGGCCTCTGCCCTCTTGGATGTATACATAAAGTCAAAAGGATGATAGACACAGGTTAGGGACTTGTGTGTGACCCGAGGAAAATGTGGGGATTTTTAGAGCCTGGGTAGGTTGCCCCAATATCCTACAAATTTTAGTGCCATTAGGGCATCAATGCCCACATGTCTCCTACCGAAGGCCTGGCTTTCACAAACTTTTTCTCCATGAAGCTCCAATAATGACCCGCAGTGATCCTCATGGTGTCGCCATCTTGTGTAGTCCCCTCTCACAGTGAAATGGAGATGATGATCTGTGTGACCAATAAGTTGTTGCAGGGTGTGACTTCCAAGGTTAGGTCATAAAACCTAGTGTGGTTTCCACCCTGGTCTGATTATTTGCTTTGGGAAAGCCAGCCACCATGTTGTAGGAACACTCCAGCAGCCTGTGGAGAGGCCTCTCTGAGGAGGAGCTCAGGCTTCTGCCCATAGCCAGCACTGAGATGCCAGCTGTGCGAGCGAGCTGTCTTGAAAGAGAATCCTCCAGTCCTAGTCAAGCAGACGACAGCAGCCCACATCTTGGTTGCACCTTCATAACAGCCATTGAGCCAGAACTGTCCATCCAGGCCACGCATGAGTTCCTAACCCACGGAAACTGAGATAATAACTATTTATTGTAGTTTTAAACCACCGAGTTTTGGGATAATTTGTTACACAGCAATAGGTAACCGACATAAAGCTTCTTTAGAAAACTCTGCACATATGCTCCCATCTTAGTGGGAAGCACTTGACATTGAGGTGGCTGCCTTTAGAAAACCAGAAAGGCTTTGGAAACATTGAATCCTGTGTTCCCAAACTCTGGCTCCCACATCTGGCTCCCAATCTCTCTGGGAACTTGTGTGTGAAAATACATATACTTGGGTCCTACCCAGGGAGATTTGGATTCATGAAGTCTAAAGCCCATGAATCTATATTTTACCTACTTCTGTAAGTTCCCTCAGAGTTTTTAATGCACAGATAGTTTAGCTCTAGACCGTTGTCCTCTCATAGCGTAGATCGGTCAGTGCTGAGCTGGAAGTGGTCCATCAAGGCTATAAAACAAGAGGGGGCCAGAGGACAGAATAGAACTCAGGGAGAATTTTAAGGCTCTTCCTCCAAATTCAAAGATTTATCAGTGGCGTTTGGATGTGAAAGCAGGAGGGCAGCCAGGGAGCAATTCCTCTCAGGTGTGGAGACACAGTGCTGCCTGTTTCCTCTACGGATGTGCTGGGTGGGCCGCTGCAGGCAGGCAGACAGGCTCCACCGCCTCTGTGGCTGGGCCCATCACACCCATCTCCGCGCAAATGCCAGGTAATAGCATTGTAATGAGCCTGCTGGGCTTTTAACGTTGCACTGAACACAGCATTTGAGTGAACATGGCCGCTGGGTTTAGGATGGTCTTTCATTGGCCAGTCCCAGCTAAAGGCCACGATAATAGTGAGGAATGCTGCGACGTGTTTACGTGTGTGCGCGTGCGCGCGCGTGCTTCTGTGTGTCTGAAATAAGGAGCATGTGAGTGCAAAGGGCTATCTGTGAGCCCAAGCCCGTGATTGTGTGCCTGTGATAGAGGGGAGCACACGCACCTGATTGTGTGTGTTTTCCTTGCTACCATCACATCCTGTACTCCAGAAAACATGCATGGTTTGCAGACGCAGGAAATGTCTTTGATGTCACGCACGCTTCTTGTCCATTCTCAGCACTAAGCGCGGTGATTCACAAAGCCAGCAGCCTATATTTGATCTGAGAGAGACCTGACACGAAGCCATCAATCTGGTAGCTTTGTAAATATTTTCAGGGCTTCAGTCACAATGGGCACCGAGAACTCTATGAACATCAAAGGCCTTACCTCTGCCTTGGCATTTGTAAGGGGAAGGGATGCAGCCAAGTAGGTGTGAGGGCGCTTGTAGAAACAATATGAGAGAAGGGTGTGGGGGACAGAGGAACGCCTACCAAGACTGGCCCCTCCCATCGCTCTCATCCTCCCCCCACCCCTCCCCAGCTGAGGGCTTTGGCTTCTTTCCTATGGGCCTATTTCCAGCTGAAGCAGGGCGGGGTGATTTTAAGGAGCTTGATGTAGCCTTTGGCATCTTGGCTACCCATCAGTCTCTGCCTTGAGCGTGCTAGTTCAAACAACTAATTGCTGGTGATTCCAGCAACTGCTTCTCTCGCCTTCTTCCTGAGGCTTTTGATATATGTGCCACTATGAGAGTTATTTATCATGTTGTATTACAAAAAAATTGGTTAATGTGCCTGACTCTCCCGCCTCGTAGTCCTGGAGCTCTTTAAGGGCAGTAACTCTATCTTGTTTACTGCCGTAGCCTCAGCCCCAAGCCTACTGCCTGGAACCCAGGGGATGACCCGTCAGCCTTTTCTGAATTAGGGCTTTGCTCCTGTAATTGAATCTTTTCTCAAACCCTAGAGCTCTAATACCCAGAGCCTCTAATACCCTGTCTTGTGGCCGCACTCCACGCCCTTGGTGGAGGTCCTGCTTAGAGACTTGTCTGAGACCCCAGGTTTTCCTTCTGGTCACCAGACACTGTCCTCCTTTACTCTCACTCCTACCCTGAACTCCTGTGCCTGCCTCCCAGCCTATCCCCATAAGAAAAAAAAAAAAAAAAAGAGCCTCAACTGAGCACCATCTAGGGTCTGCAAGTGCCAGGGGCCTGGGGTGCTCAACTCAGATTGCTGCCTGGTCTGAGGCCACCACCCTCTATCAGGGCTGGGCAAACTACGGCCTGCGGGCTGGATCCGGTGAGTAAAACTATTGAATTAAAAAAAAAACAACAAAAAAAAACAAGAAGACCGTACCATTTTATGTAATGATGTTTCCTTTGAATTTATATTAGTTCACACAAACACTCCATCCATGCTTTTGTTCCGGCCCTCCGGTCCAGTTTAAGAACCCATTTTGGCCCTCGAGTCAAAAAGTTTGCCCACCCCTGCTCTAGGTGGTAGCCCTGTGAGTCAATGGTCATATCAGATTGCTACTTCCCAGTGCTTTCAGTGCCTAAAGTGGCAAGATCCTGTTCTGATAAGAGATAATAATAATGATGATGATTATCAATTGAATTATAAAGCTACTGTATATCTAGTGCCAAGTGTTTTACATATTTTAATTCTCACAGAGAAAGTTCTTCTATCCTCCAGTTTAAAGACAAAGAAACTGAGGCTCAAGGGGTTTAAATAGCTTGCTTGAGCTCACAGAGCTTCTGAAGTCAAGACCAACGGAGGTGGCACAATGGAGGCAGCACTGTAAATCTTGGGACTTTGTTTCTTCAACTTGAACGCTCAGGAAAACCTGAATGAGAGCTTGGTTACTAATTTGCTGAGTCACCCTGGACAATGTACGCTTGGACCCTTCCCTGTAGAATAAGGAAATCAGTAGCTACTTCTCTGGGTGATTATGACAACCCAAGGAGTTGTGTCTGCAAAATGTCTACCACAAAATTTGACACTTAGTAGGTACTCAAGAAGTGTTTTGCTCCTTTCTCTCCTCTTCTTGACCTCTTCTGGTTCTATCTTAAGTTCAGGGACTCTGACAAAGAGGAAACACACTGAAGTGATTACTGAACAGAACTATCAGATATACTTTCCTCTTGTCACCTCTTTATTTCATTGTCACTAATGGGACATAATGAGAAAGCTGGTATTCACCAGTCTTTAAAAATTTTCCTCATGACAGTAAATGTATGTCCCCCCTCCCTTTACTGTTAGATCATTGTGAATGTGACAAGAGAGAGCCTTATAGAGAAGCAATTATCCAAGCAAATGAATTCCACACAAATTCAAAGGCAAAGATTACAATGAGAACAGAGGCGTACATTACTAGGAAATTAAAGTGGAAATCAAATAGGGATTAAGAACCCTGAGCTCAAATATTTAATTGTCATAATTGCCTAATTAAAGTGTTTTTTTTTAAGCACTCTCCCCATCCCCACACCCCCTCACCTACGAGTGCTAAAAGAGCTCTATTGCCAGGAAGACAATCGCAGCACTTAGACTCATCACAACATGAAGGCTGACCCCTGGCAAACCTTTTCACTGAAAGAAAAGTTACGCTGCCTCTTCATTCATGCCTTCATTTAGCAACTACAAAGGAGTATCTACTACTACACACTGTTTCATAGGCCGCTGGGGCCCACACCCTTGAGGTAAATGGGTAGGGGCGGCCCTCAGAGACACATTGAGCTGACTTGTATTACCTAAAAAGACTGCTCAGAGTTTGCCAAACCAACTGGGAGCCATGCTCAGAACATAAAGCTGGGTCATGCCCAGGCAGCAGATCAGACTGGAGGGAGTAGAAGGGGCATAAACTGAGACGAGTCACCCAGCAGAGCAAGTGAGAAGAATGGCCCAAGTAATGAGCAGTTGGGTTTGAGTGTGTAAAGGCAGATGTTTCCTGGGTACCTGTTGTCCATTCATCGTTTGTCTTCCCATGCTAGGGTGTAAGCCTTCACTGAGGGTGAACATCCTGTCTATCGGATTTGCTGTATCCCTAGAGCCTAGCACATAGTAGGGGATTTTTTAAAAATGTGTTATTCAATTGAATTAAAATGGCATCTGTTTGATGTAGACCTTGATGGACTTCAGAAGGACAGAAGACTTGAGGGAGTTGAGCCAAGATGGATATCTACTAAGCTTGATGCATAGTAGATGCTCATTAAATATGAGTAAATGAATCCATGAATGAATGAATGTCAAGCATTGTTCTACACACAGAAATAGAAAGATGATTAATGCAGGGCTCTTGCCCTTGAAGAGCTCCTGGATGAATGAGGGACACAGATTTGTGACCAGTTAATGAGAACCCCACCTGATCTGAGATGAGTCATACCATTTATCAAACACAAGGGCTGGCATCTCATTTTCATTAATCCAGGGACTGCTGCCAGGATCATTTTTGTGAATCTTGAGACTTCATCTCTTCAACTTGAGTGCAAACTTTTTGAAAGAAGAGACATGTACAGTAGCAGACTATCACATTGTATCTGCAGATGAAGGCATGAATGCAAAGGCAATGTAACTATCCTTCAGTGGAAAACTTTGCCTGGGGTTGTTTTCATATTTTACCAAGAGCTGTTATTGTCTTCCTGAATAAAGCCTATGCATTGCATCCAAATTTGCCTCCTTGCTTAACACATACATTTTCTCTGGCAATCCAGATAGCTCTAAAATTCTGGGTTGGAAGGCTGTTGGTAAATCTACTACAAATAGTATGCCAGATCCTAAGGAGAGAAGTAAGGAAGCATATGATTTGATCTCTGCTCGCAAAAGGCTTATACTCTAATTGAGGGGATAAAGCTTAGATCCACGGAAAACATTCCATTAGCAACACCCCGGCAGAGAAAATGAGATGCCAGGTCTCGTGTTTGACAAATGGCAACCTGCCTCCCCGGCACGAACTTTGGCCTGCTTTACCATTTCAGTTCTTAAGCTCCGTTGCCCTGCTCAATGAGCTGGTTAGGCTAGGAACATTGATTTATTGGAATGGAGCTGTGTTCCCATCACTCTGGGCTAGCAATAAAAAGTGTTGGTGTCTAAGACTGTCACAAAGAACCCAGGGGGCAGAATAGGTGACAAGCCACTTGAGATGTATAGGAAACTGATGATGTAAGATGTCAGAGGTGGGTCAGGGAACAATTCACTTGGGAGGTGGTATTTGGACTGTGTCCCGAGGATGGATAGAATTCTATACAGGGAGAGTGTGAACACCAACAGTGATTTGACATGTGTACCTCAGCTCAGTCCATCCTCACAGTAGGCCAATGGGGTAAATACTGCTTCTGTCCCTGCCGCCCCCCCCCCATTTTTTTTGCATTTGAGGATACTGAGCATCAGCAGGGTGGAGTCCCTTGCCCACAGACATCCTGCACCAACTGGCCAACCAGACGGAGAAGCAGGCTGCATGGCTTTGAAGCCCACTGCCCTTCTCCACAGAGTTTTCTGCAGGGGACCTGGGGATGATAGAATCAAAACATCGACTTGAATTTTCTAAAAATCAATGAGCTAGATAAAAATAGAATTGGAACCCTTTTCTAATTTTCGAGCACTTTCATTTGCTTTTATTTGACTGAGTTGTGGAGTTATTTTTGTCTTCACTTTGAAAGTGAAATCTCTGTAGGTTGGGGACGCAGTCATATGATAGACAACCCCATTTGCATTCACACTCCAGGTCAGCTCTTTCCAATGTCCAGCTTCTGAAAGAAAACAATCTTATTTCAGGAGAAGTTAAGGGAAGGCTGTAGAAACACAGGGGAATTGGGAGAAAGGGGCCACGGGAAAGTAATATGATCAACAGTACAGTATTTTGATTTTCAACAGTCACATCGACCAGACACAGAGAATTTCCATGCAAAGGAGTTGTTGCACAGACTGGGGGTGGGAGATCTCTGGCACTGTGTTGAGAGGAGCTCAAATGATAAATATTAACAACTGCCCAGTGCCCCAAAAGAAGGACTCAGAGTTGAAATAGAAGCAAAGCCCCAAAGAGCGAGCCACGTTATTTTGTGGAGCAGATACACAGATGCTTAATAATTTACTTCATTGCAGGATCCGATGTAACACTTGAAAGCTTCAATAAATGAGCATAATGGGCTCCCTTTAAAAATGTATTGGTTGGCAATTTATTTACTCATGTATATGCACCTTATGGTATGTGACATGTTGCCCTTCCTTCTCTTCGAGGAAAAGTACTCCCGAGGAGGCTTTAATTAGTGCTGGCAGTTGAGTCCAGAAACCCTTTCCTTTCCTTGCTTCGTTCTGCAGTCTTCTAGAGCCATCTTTCCTTCTCTTCCTCTTTTTTAAAATCTCTTCTCGTTTGGCCTAATCAGAGTCTGTCGCCAAAGAGAAATGACTACAGTGATCCATCTCCTGGCAGTTTCCAAAGCATGGCTACATACATTTGGGTTCTCACAATAATTGTATAAAGTAGACCAAGCAGGTTTTAGTACCCTCACTTGACAGAGGAGGAAATTGATATCTGGAGAAGGCGTACTCTATGGCAGTGCTGTAAATTGGCACATTCATTTTGGAAAGTAATTTGAGTGCACATATACAGCAACTTAAATATACACATACGCTTTCACCCAGTAATTCCACTTCGGAGAAACTGTCCTAAGGAGAGAATCCAACAATATATATATTTAAAAAAAAAGCTATGTGCCCAAGACATTTATAGAAATATTATTTAAGATTTCAATAACCAGAAACCACCAATATGCCCAGGCCTGGGCAAAGACCAAAGAAATTATGGTAAACTCACAAATAAAATGGTCTTATAGCAAAATGTTTTTAATGCAAAGGAAACATGATAACAAATAACATTAAATAAAGGAGACAAATTATGTACACAGTAACAGTATGGTCACAACTATATAAAATTATTAGAAGGAAATATTCTAATGTGTTAGAAATGACTATCTCAGGTATATGACAGTTATTTCTTAATAATATACTAACAATTTAAGAAAGCAGCAGCTGGAATAATTATAATAGATCAGCACTATTCTAAGTGTTTTGAGTATGTTTATTCACTTAATTCTCATAACACTGTATGAACTGAATGTATGTATGCCCCCCCAAATGCATATGTTGGGTTGCCAAAGTAATGGTATTAGGAGATGGGGACTTTAGGGGGTAATTCAGATCCAAAAGGGGAACCCTCATGAATGGTATTAGAACCCTTATGAAAAAGACACCAGAGAACTCTCTTGCCCCCTTTCTGTCATGTGAGGCTACAAGGAGAAGTCAGAAGCCTGCAATTGGATACTAGTTCTCACCAGAGCCCAATTATCCTGATGGACTTCTAGATTCCAGAATGGTGAGAAGTAAATTTCTGTTTTGCATAAGTCACCCACTCTATGGTATGTCTGATATAGCAGCCTGACCTAAGACAGTGTCCCTATAAGGCAGGGACTACTACAGTTGACACTGAGGCACAGTAACTGCTCTTGGTCTCAGTTGTCAAGTGACAGAGCTGGGCCCCTGAGCCCACACTTACCCACAATGCTCTGCTGGCCCCCCTCTGACAGCTAACACACAAAGTATTTAGTAGGCTTCCAGTTCTTACCTAGATCATCCCATTAGATTCTTCCATTAGCATGATGAGGAATATACTGCAATGATTCCTATCTTACATATTAAGTAGCTGGCATTTAAATAAATTAAAGGCCCCACTACCCTGACCCAGACAGGCTGACCTTGCACTTGACCATTATAATAAACAGACTGCTTCTTCTTGGCATTGATTTCTATCCTTTCCTAAACTTTCTGCAATTAAAATAACTTTCTTTACAAGTTCAATTAGATGTCCCCTAACCCTGCCCATCCTGCTGCCTATTTTGGTGAATAAAGTTGTATGGGAACACACATGCCTCTTTGTTTATGTACTATCTATGGTTGTTTTCACTACAATCACTGAAACACAGATCATAGGACCCACAACCCTATCTGGACCTTATAGAGAAAACTTGATGACCCCTGCTTTAAATCATCACTGAGCTTATGAGGGAAACAAGGGAATTAGAATTGGCCTTCCAACTAGTGGTTGCTGGAAGCAGCAGATAAAAAGGAAAATGAGGAAGCATGCCTCTAAGTACATTTGTATACGTGATACACTCTTGCCCCATCGGTAGCTACTTCTCTCTCTTCTCAGACCAGATTAGACTAGCTAAATCTAGAATACATAGTATAGCTAGCACTGCTTCATCTCTAAATCATTCCATGAAAGCCTGTGCAACCATAACAGTGGCAATGAATGGCTCTGGGGCCCTTTGTAAATTGCCAACACTAAAACCACGTTGAGCTCAGGGGTTGAGTGTTGACCTATGAACCAGGAGGTCATGGTTCAATTCCCAGTCAGGGCATATGCCCAGATTGTGGGCTCGATCCTCAGTGTGGAGCATGCAGGAGGCAATAAATCAATGATTCTCTCTCATCATTGATGTTTCTATCTCTCTCTCCCTTACCCTTATTTTCTGAAATTAATAAAAATATATTTAAAAATTACTTTGAGAACGACTTGGGAGTTTCCACAGGACAGGCTAAAAAATTTGAGCAGACGAGTGAGAATTGAGAGTGTTTTTAGAGAGCATTCCAGTCATTTCAGAAGTTTGCCCATCTAAACAGAAATGCAATAAATGGAAAGACACACCCTTTAGAACTAGAAGAAATTTTCTGCCAACATGGGTTTTGGGGCATGCCAGCTTGGTAGAAGAGTGGAATAATATTTAACACCCCTTGAAATAGTGACCAGGGGGCTAACATAAAGTCCATACATCCTCTGACTAGGGAAACTAAGCTGCAAGTGACTATAAAGCTACTATCAAGTCAAGTTTTATGCTACATCAGTCTCTG
The DNA here is from genome assembly GCA_963924515.1 of Vespertilio murinus. Lineage (NCBI taxonomy): Eukaryota > Metazoa > Chordata > Mammalia > Chiroptera > Vespertilionidae > Vespertilio > Vespertilio murinus. Next base: position 148,909,138 of record OZ004709.1, read on the forward strand.
CCTCTTTGTAGATCTAAATAAGTGAGAAGAGAGAGTTATAATGTCTTTTGAATTCTCTTGCATACTGTGTTATATAGTACTTAAGCATTATCTTACAACATCTATCGATACTATCTCCAATTTACAGAGAAGTTCAGAGATACCATTGAACTTGCTCAAGGTTACACATCTAGTAGAAACAATAAGGAAGAGTTAATGAGTGCTACGTAGTATATTAGTTTAGAGGATGGACTCTGGAGCCCAAACCTCCAGGGTGTGTATCTCAACTCTGCCACTTGAGAAAGTCATTTAACTTCTCTGCTGCTCATTTTCTTTACCTGTAAAGTAAGGATAACAATTAGTCATCTTGAGTAGACATGAGAAGTGAGTTGATTTGTATAGTGCTTAGAACACTGTATAACACATAGTGAGTATAAACATTTAAGTTAAAACTATGTGCTAGGCAGTATCCTAGGTATTTCACATATATTATTCTTGTAATCATAACAATGACCTTATAAAGACAGGTGCCCCCCTCCTCCCCATTTTATAAAAGAAAAACCTGAGGCTGTAACTAACAAGCAATTTTCTCAAATGGTAGAACCCAGGGTCACATGCAAATAGCCTAATCCAGAGCTGACACACTTAACCACGTCACTATGCAGCCTCTACCTGGTGAGTATTAGAGGTCTGTTTCTCATGCTCATGATCCAGATGTTTTATGACTTGGTATCCTTCTTGGCGCAGCAGCTCTGTTTGAGCACATGTCCCATCATCACAGACCCACATGGCCCCAAGTCTCAGAGTCTGGCTCACATTCCAGGTCACTTTCTATCTCCTGCCTGGGTTTGCCCTGTGCCTGGACCCCAATCCAAGAGATCTCTCTTTGTCAACCCTAAGAGGCTGAAAGTCACTTTTGTATTAACCGAGAGAGAAACCTTGCTCAGGATAGTTTCCCATTGGGACTTTTTAATGCCTTCTGCTTGCTATGAAAAAGGGATAGTCAAGGAAGGAAACCTGGGCAGGAAAGCGAAGAAGATACGGCAATTAAAATCTAAGACTAAAGTTCAAACCCTGTGTATTAGTTTGCTCGTGCTGCCATAACAAAGTCCACAGACTAGGTTAGTGGTTGGCAAACTGCAGCTTGCAAACCACATGGGTAAGGTGACCAGACGTTCCCTGGTCACCTCATGCATGTGGCTCTTTGGCCCCTTGAGTGTGGCTCTTCCACAAAATACCACAGCCTAGGCACGCCTATTTTGAAGAAGTGGCGATAGAAGAAGTTTAAAAAAATTTGGCTCTCAAAAGAAACTTCAATCGTTGTACTGTTGATATTTGGCTCTGTTGACAAATGAGTCTGCTGACCACTGGACTAGGTAACTTAAACAACAGAAATATATTCCTCATGGTTATAAAGACTTGGAGTCCAAGATCAAGGTTGTCAGGGTTGGTCTTTTCTGAGACTTCTCTGCTTGCAGACATCCTTCTTCTCCCTATGTGTTCTTGTGGTCTCCCTTTATGTGTGTCTGTGTCCTGATCTTCAATTCATATTAGAACACCAGTCATTTTGGATCAGAGACCATTTATAAGACTAAATTTCACATTAATTATCTCTTCAAATAAGGCCTAACTCAGAATGCAGTCACATTATGAAATACTGGGGGTTAGGACTTCAACATTTGGACTTTGGGGAGACACAATTTGGGGAGACACATAACAACCAGGCTACCCTACTTTTCAGTTGTATGCCTTTAGAAAAGACATATAACTGCTCCAATCTTTACTTTCCCTCTATCTGTAAAAGGGAACAAGAAAAAGACCTACTTTACAAGATTGTTGTGTAAGGCAGAGGACTGGACTAACATTTGGACATGCTTCCCAAGATGATTAAAAATTTAGAGATGATGGTAACACACTTGGAACCCCTGCCTAATTTTGGATGTTATACTTTAAGAGGAACATTTGCAAATTAAAGTAACTAATTTGAGATATATCAGAATAATGAAGGGTCTGCAGTAGAGGGCTTGAACGGAATAGTTGAGTTAAAGCAAGACATTTATTTAGCTCAAGGAGAAGAAATGGAAGGGAGGATGCAGAGAGCCCTCTTAAAATACTTGCTTACGGTTACAGAGAAAGGGGGAAATTAGACAGTTTGGTTTTCAATGATAAACATTTATAGGGAGAAAGATTTGGGCCCAATAACCAGAGGAGTTTCTAATAGAGCATTCAAAGTGGAGGTACTGATCTTCCTCTCTCAGAAGGTGTCATTAGGCCCAGGTGCTTCGTGAGCATTTACTCTGCCAAACACAGTGTTAGGCAATTTCACACAGAGTGGGGTAGAGAGGATTAATCCTGCCTTGGGATTAATTTATGATTAGGTTGGAGTAGCTGGCCTCTGAAGTCTCCCCAGTTTTGAGGTTCTCTGTGCCGTAAACTATATTGCCAATGAGAAAGAGAAACTTAACCCAAGCAAATTTTAGTGGATAATTTATCAAATCATACTTACTCTAATTTGTCTTATATCCCCAGCTTAGTTATGTGGTCCTGGGGGGCACAGACTATTTCTTCTTCATCTTGCCAACTCCTACAGCATTTACAACAGTGCCTAGCACAGCAGTGATTTCCCATAGAATCAATATGGCTCTGAGAACCTACTGAAAGCTACATTAATGGGATGTTTTCTACCTCCCCGGCCCAGGCAGGGAAGCCCACTCAGAAAATGCCTAATTGTTCTGTGATTTGATGTAGCTGGGTAGTCAGGCTGGGATGAGGGTGATTAATTACAAGAGGCACGCTGTGCTGCCCCAGAGGCTGGTAGCCTATGTTACACAGTCAATTAGCTACCCGACATAATCATCTAGGTTGTTATTTATTACTGGCTATGTCTGAGCAGTGGATCTGTGAGGCAGAGAACAAACGAGAGGATCTGTCACTGTGGGCCTCCAGGCAGAAAAACCAGAGAATATAAGGAGGCACCAAGGACCCCAAACAGGAGCCATTCTCTCCAAGTCAGGCAGCTGGAGAGGTTCCAGATCCTCCCACCCACAGCTCTCAATACACAAGGTGAGGAGGAGCTGAAAAAAAAGTTCCGTTTGAGCAGGGTGCATAAAGCATCAGGGATAGAGAACACAGAAAATATTCAGGTTCGTGCACGAGAAGTTTGTAAGTTTGAGGTTGAGGAAGAGGCATGCACAACTCTAGTGGTAGGCAAACTCATTAGTCAATAGAGCTAAATATCAACAGTACAACGATTGACATTTCTTTTGAGAGCCAAATTTTTTAAACTTAAACTTCTTTTAATGCCATTTCTTCAAAATAGACTCGCCCAGGGCGTGGTATTTTGTGGAAGAGCCACACTCACGGGGCCAAAGAGCTGCATGTGGCTCTTGAGCTGCAGTTTGCCGACCACAGCACTAGAGAAAAGAGAAATCACAATAAAGGCTTTAAGTATCTTTACCTGTTCTCAATAGACAGGTTGTAAATGAGAAATCAAAAGGCCACTCTTGAGTGGTGTGGGTCATCATTGTTGAAAGGCAAGAGAACATCTCTTTTGACAAGGGTGATCTGGAAGGCTATGGAATGCCAGCCAGACCTGGAGGGCAAAGGGAAGAGAATTGCAGGAGAGAGGAAGGAAGAAACCTTAAGCTTTGTAGACACCTCCTCTCAGATATTGTACTTGACATTATAAGTCAAGTGCTACATAATGGAAAACCCATGGGTATTGAGGCCAGATTCAACCTGACTTTGAAAGTCTTGGTTCTGCATCTCACCTTGGGCTGGTTTCTTAACCCACCTGAGTCTGTTTCCTTATCTGTAAAGTGGGAAAAAGATAATTATCTGCACATGTGGTTACAAAGATGGATTGAGATAATCATGTATGTATGTGGAACACCTGGAAGGTGCCCAAGATGAGAGAACTCACTATTACTGCTGCTTAAAACAGATCCACAGAGCGGGCTTATCAATTCCACAGTGAGAAAACTAAGGCTTAGAAAAATGATCTAATTTGTCCAAGATTACAAGATGGTAAGTGGCAGAGTCAGAATTTAAACTCATCCATGTTTGACTACAAAATACACATCTTCTCCAGTACACCTTGGAGAGAATGGGGCCACACAGGATATATTTAAGAGAAAATGAGCACAAAATTTTGTGTGGAAGTAAAAGTTGATAGAAAGAGGTGTATTTATTCATGCTAACAAATTAGTCTATGATGAAACTCATCATTGGCTTCCACTGTCTTTAGCTTTCTGTCCACCTTTACCTCCCATTCCTGCACCTCTGGCCCATCACTTCCTCTGGCTTCTGTCACTCTAAGTGCCTTCATTTCTATTAGCTTCTGTTGTTCCCTATGATCCTTATGGCCATTGTTGATATTCCTCAGGGTATAAAACAGCTTGACAATATTTGGAGAGACTTTTTTTTTTTCATCTTAATAAACTGAGCAAGGCCCCCAAGTGGAATTTCTTAGTTCTCAGAGTCTAGATACACAGCTCTGTAATGTCACTCTTAGCCATTTTTCTCTACAATGGGCATGTTTGAACTGCACTGGTCCATTTTTAGACTAAATATACAGTTAGTTTTTTTTCCCAATAAATATACAGTTAGTTTTCATAGCCATGGGTTTCTCATCCAGAGATTCAACCAAACTGAGGTTGAAAACAGAATTTTTGATCCACAGTTGGGAATCTGTGGATGCACAGTATTGACTATGCATTGTTCTACACCTCTTATATAAAAGATTTGTGTATCCTTGAATGTGCTATCTGTGGACTGGGGGTGGATGGGAAGTGTCCTGGAACAAATCCCCCACAACAAAAGTTACATGAATTTTTACCTGGGATGGGGGTGAGGTAGCACCTCAACCCCATGTTGTTCAAGCATCAACTATGTACACAAAACAGAGTATATGAGAGCTCCATACCAAATTTTTGAATATTTGTTAAAGTGATAAGTGAAGAAAGTTTTGTTCAGTGTAGCAATAATTAGCATTTTTCTTATTATGAATGATGTTGAACATTCATTCCTATGGGTAAGAGCCTTTTCTCTGAACTCTTTTGAATTTAGCCCTTCTCCCATTGGGTTGTTCATCTTGTTTTTATTGATTAGTAAGAGGCTCTTTGTATGACAGAAATTAGTCCTTTGTTACATGAGTTAGAGATATTTTTTTCTAATTTTTTCTTAGCCTTTACCCTTGATTATGGTGATTTTTGCCATCCAAATTTTTTAAATGTAAACAAATCACTCATCCTTTTTAGAAGATTTTTATTTTTTAAAAAAATCACTGTTAGAAGCCCTTTCCCTTTTGAAGTTATAAAAGTATCTTTCCATAGCTTCTTTTATTTCTTTTAAGTTTTCAATTTTGCATTTAAATAGTTGATTCTTTTGAAATATATCCTGGGATAAAATGTGCTTTATACATCCTTACATCCTCCCCCCTCCTCCAGATAGTTAACCAGTTGTACTAACAACAATTATTGAATAATTCAAATCTTGTCTCCAATGATAATACTACTTTTATTATTTATTAAGTTCCTACAAATATTTAGGTCTATTTCCAAACTTTTAATTGTTATGTGTATCATATTCCACTCATGCATCAATAGCACACTTTTGTTTTAATCCTCACCTGTGGATATTTTTCCATTGATTTTTTAGAGAGAGAGGAAGAGAGAGGGAAAGACCCAGAGAAATATCTGTGAGAGAAAGACATTGATTAGTTGCCTCCTGCACGAGCCCCAAACTAAAGGGGTTCAGAAGATTAAAGTTGCCACACTAGTCAAATAGAAGCAGTGTCTATCTGAACACCCACCTAATCTGCTTCCTCTTTGATCCTCCAGCCCTTCCCATCTCAGATAATAGGAGTTTGACAATGGAATTTTGTTAAGCCTGATTTAGAGTTGTTGATGATTCATCAATTTTTATTTGAGCATGATCTTCCCAACTCCCAATTAGGAGTTGACAGCAGTTAACCATAAGGTTTTTTAGTGATGATAGCCAGGCCAACAAGTTTTTTCCATACAATCTGGTGGAAGGAGCACTGACCTGGGGAGGCAAAAGACTTGGGCTAATGTTTTGCTCTGATAGTTACTAATACCGTGTTTCCCCGAAAATAAGACATCCTCCGAAAATAAGACCTACTTCATGGAAACATAATACATCCCCTGAAAATAAGACCTAGCGCATCTTTGGGAGCAAAAATTAATATAATACACTGTCTTATTTTTGGGGAAACAGAGTAGCATGATGATGATTGCCTAAGCCCTCAAGCCTACTTCCTCCTCTTATCAATGGGAGAGTGTGAATAAATGAACTGTAGTGAAATATTATTAATTAGTCAAAATATATGCATTACAGTGGCATGCAAAAATATGGATGAATCTTACTAATGTACTTTTGTGTTTATTTTTATTTTGTTTGTTAGTTTTAAAGTTAACTCAAACTTACAGAAAAGTTGCAAGTGTAGTCCAAATGCTTTTTCTCCCCTGACCCTCTTGAGAATAAGTTGCTGATACTCTATTACCCTTGAATTAGGGTATATTTTCTACATGTAAGGGCATTCTCTTTTGTAACCACAATACAATCATCAAAATCAGAAAATTACATTAATATGTGACCACCATGTAACCCTCAGTCCTCATTTAAGTTTTGTCACTTTTTGCCAAATGCCTTTTAGAGTAAAAGCGTCTGGTTCAGAATCACATATTGCGTTTTCATTGTCATGTCCTTTCAGTCTCCTTCATCTGGAACAGTTCTTCGATGTTTCCATGACCTTTACACATTTGAAGATTATAGAAGTTGTTTCATAGGATGTCTCTCAATGTGAGTTTGTCTGATGTTTTCTCATGATTAGATTCAGGTTATATATCGTTGGCAAGAATCTCCCAGAAGCAAAGCCGTGTTCTTTTCATGGCATTCTATCAAGCACATGATTTTGATTTGTCTCATTGCAGATGAAGTTCACTTTGATCCCTTGATTAAGATGGTGTCTGCCAGGCTTCTCTCCTGGGAAGTTACCCTTTTTCTCTTTAGCAATATAATTTTAGGTAAAAGAAAATACTAAGCCCAGAAATTATAAAGTATAATGCCTTTTTATAAAGTTGAAAATAAGATTTCGTATTTAGAATATAAATCGACAAGATAGAACCACATAGAAAGACAAGCAAAGAATGAGGAACACTGAAATAAGATTGGCTACTACGTTGGGTGGAAGGAGGTTGGGGTCAGGGAAGATGGGAGGAGAAGGGAAGCATGGGTATATGTAAATTATTGCCAAGTTCCTGGTGTTTGTGTTGGGTAGTGGGTTCAGAGAAGCTTATTATATTGTTAAAAACAAACCAGATAAAAAGTAAAAAAGGCCATGCTTGGACCAATGGTGAGATTAAGTCAAGAACCATTGATTAAAATAAAAGTTAAAGATTGCTTGATAGGCAGTTAGTAGAGAGACCCTGGGCATAGAAAGAGAACTTCCAATTTTATTTCAATAACAACTGTCTCCAGCCCCAACCATAGCAATGGTGTGTCTATGAAGGGAGCTGAACACTCAACAGCATTCTACTCTCTTGGCCACTAATGATTGGTTTGAACCCAGAGAACAGACTATGCAGACCTAGGAAAGACATTGAAGCTTAGAGCATTTTGATAATAAAATCTAGGAAAATCCTCCTCCTTCCTGGAGCAATTTTGCATCCCCAGAACATTTGCATTTTTCCAGCTTCATTTCCCTTTAGCAAGAACACATATGAACTTCTTAGCCCCAGACTGTGGCCTCACCCAGACCCTGACCCTTGCATGTATGGGGCTGCACAGTTGACACCACCAGGTCTTTATTAGAAAGAGCCCTGGGTTCTAATTCTAGTTGCATCTTTAATTGCTAAGTCACCTGAAACAAATTAGTTCTCTTTCATAGGCCTCAATTTACCCAGCTAGGATTAACCATCTTTTCTTTACCCCTGAAATTCTGACTTATCAGTTGTGGGTAGAGCCCAGTAAGTTGTATTTTTCAAAAGCTACTCAGATAAGAATGTATTGTTTTTCTCTACCTCTCATTCACACTCTAATGTTCTCACTTTAATGCTTTAATGTTTTAGCTTTTCTAGGTGTACAACTTTGTGGTTGATATACATTGAATTGGGTTTTTCTCTCGGAACATGACCACACCCCACATTTGTCTACCCTGTGATCCCACTCTTAGCTATAGCCAGTTTATCTAGGTGTTGTCACCTAACTCAAAATAGGTCAATCATACAGTTGAACTGTGTGGGTAAACTTATACACAGTGTTTCCAATTTACCAAAGCAATTTAAACTCATGCTGTTCAAGGGTCAGTTCTGCAGTTGGGAATCCCTGTATGTGAGGGCTAACTGTAATTATATGTGGAGCAGATTTTCTACTGCACAGGAGGTCAGCACCCCTAACCCTGGTGTTGTTCAAGGGTCAATTGTATTCTCTTTCCTGGAAATTTGGAATTTGGACAAAAGATATTTCAGTCTCAATTTTGGCTATTCCCTTGAATCACAAATGAGATTTCTGCCTTATAATTCTGGGTAACAGATATTTATTAATTATTGTATTATTTCCCATATGAATAACTGCAAACCTACTTTTGACCCACCCTATGTGCATATATTTTAAATAAAAAGAGTAAAACAAAGTGGACAGAGGGAATTTCATAGTTTTCAATACTATGGATCTCCCCATTATAAAAAACAAAACCAGAAACAGGAAGTCTCCCTCAAAGAAAAGATCAACAATATTAGATCAAAGATGAGAATGTCATTTTTGTCCTGCCAAACTGACAAACAAAAATGATAATATCTAGTTTTGTCAGGATCTGGAGGAATGAACTCCATGTGAACTTCTGATGTGAATATATATTGCTATAATTTTTTCAGAAGGAAATCTGCCAACTTATGCCAAAGCCATGATTTATTGTATCTTGAGTTTTGACCCAGAAATTCCACATCTAAGACTGTATCCTAAGGAAATAATTAAGACTATAAGTAAAAGTATCCATTCTTACATGGTTTATGATATTAAAATTTTAAAATAACCTAAATGTTCAAAATTATGTTATAATAAATCATACTAGTTCCATACTTCAAGACAATATACAGCCATTATTAATGATAATATAGGATAGTATTGACTAGCATGAAACAGAAAGACATTCACAAAAGTTTGGTAAGAAAGAATTAGCAGGACTCAAAGCAATGTGGATGGACCGAGTTTTTATAAAATTAATATGCATAGAAAAATGTTGGGCAGGACTCACGCCATGCTATTAATTGATAGAATTCTTCAAGTAATAAGCATGATTGTTCATTTTCTTTTGTTTTCCTGTATTCTACAATGGCACCTTTTAGCTAATAATACCCTTTTCAACAGTGACTTAAGAGTTTACGCAGCGCTTTCATACTCATGATTCCATTTGAGCCACGTAACAGCCTAGGGAGTTGAGCAAGGAAAATATTTTCATCATCCATTTTGACTCACAGGAAAACAGAGCCAGTAAGTAAAATAACTGGCATTAAAATTCAGGACTTCCTTCCCCTGCACCATGAGAGAATGGCATAGTGGAAGTGCCTGAAGGCTCAACAATAGGTTAAACTATTAAAATACCAATAAGATGTAGTTTGACACATTAAATGTGTGTGGATCTATGAACAGAGAAGGAATACTAAGTAAGCACAGAAATAAACCACAAGGTATATGCATAGGAATTATATATATGTGTGTGTGTGTGTTGAGGCGTAGATACCATCCTGGGAATATGTTTATAGGGATATTTAAAGAGTTTGTGTTTTCTGTGTAAGATTCTGAAAGTGCATTAGTAGGTGGTACAAGTAAAACCAATGTTTGCTAAACATATGGCCAAACTAGAGACAAGAGTCAAATAAAATTAAACTGAAGGAAGGGCAATGAATTGAAATAAAGGAGAAGGGGTAGGGAGAGCAATTGTCCTGGAGAGAAGCGTTTCCTGGGACCGAGGAGTTTCAGTGGTAAAACTGGGTACGTCCTACGCAAAATGAGAAAAGCCCCCCTCCACTGGCCCCCTCCCTCCACACACACTAAGGAGAAGTGGGAAAGAATTGAGCTGAAAAGGTCAGAAAGCCAGAAAAAACAAAACAAAACGAAAAACCAAACAAACAAAAACACACACACAAAACAAACAGAGTGAGCAGGGCAGAAAGCTGAAAAGAGCCTGTACCCCTCTTTTCACCTCTTTCATTTGCAGAGGCAAGGGTTTGCAGCGGAGGACTGCTTGCCAGAGGAAGGGAAGGGCCTGGGTACAGCTAGCCTCTAACTGCAGTGGGGGCAGAGGAGGGATTTAGCGTTCTGGGAGTTCTTTTATTTCGCCACTGGGCTCCAGTTTCAATCTACAGTAGCGCTCAGCACCTGAGAGCTGTGGAGTTGGGCCTCGGAGGCCCTGGGTTTACAGCTTGGCTCCGCGGCTGCCCAGCTGTGTGACCTGGGGCTAGTTTCCTAACCTCTCTTTGCTGCAATCTCCTCATCTTTAAAATGGAAATAATCATAATCTACGGTATGAAGTTGTAGTGAGCATTGAATGAGATAATAGTTATAAACATAATGCCTGACACTAGCCATGCCCCCCAAATGTTAGCTGTTGTTAATGCAATCACAACTAAACTGGAAACAGCAGCAGCCCCAGTGGAGTTTTGTGGGCCTTTGCATTTGTTGTTTGGGCACCAAAGTCATTCTACGTTGATAATGGTCTTCTAATTTCTGGTTCCTCAGTTCAACCACTTCTGATCCTGTTCACATCTTATCTCCTTCCCCCGCCCACCCCCACCATCTTCAAATCCTTCCCCTGCCGGGATCTTTTTCTGCACCTTAGCCTTTAAGAGTTCTCAAGCTCCATTCCAGTTTTGTGGACACCACGCCCCCTCTTCCCCTCCCCCACGCCACCTCCAGGGAATAGATGTATATTATTAACTGGGATTCTCTAGAGACAGAATATCTCAACTTAGAGGGACCAGGAGGTCTGCAAATTATGCTTTTAGATCTTCCATTCGTACCCCAGGACCCTCCACACTTGCCCCTAGGAGGACTAGAAAGGAGACCAGTCCTCACTTACTTTGCCAGGAACGTGGTCTTTAGGAGGCGTAGAGACGGAGAGCAACCATAACTCAAGTCAATGGTGAATTGGGCAAGTGCTTGAAGTAGAAAAAGGGAGGTGCTTCTTGAACTGATTGCTGGAAACCTCAACCCACAATTGGTTTTTAATTTTTGGAAATGCCCTAACCTCAGTTGTCAATGCTATTACCAGTGGAAAATGAGCAAAAACTAAATAACCACGTGGATTTTGTCGAAATTGTCTTTGTGGCTACGCAGGGGCATTTCCAGAGACTCTGCATGAACATTAGTGAGGTAAGTACTGACAGCTGGGAGATGCTAATTGCTGGGAATACTAACAGCTGGCTAATGCAGGTAGGAAATAGGGCATGATCTTTCTGATCTTACATGGTGCTGAAACAAATTCTACTCAGCATTATTATGAAGGGATCTTTCCCAGCCATGCCTTCATGCTCTTTTTTTTTTGTTTAATATTTTTTATTGATATTTTACAGAGAGACAGGGAGAGAGATAGAGAGCTAGAAACGTCGATGAGAGAGAAACATTGATCAGCTGCCTCTTGCACACCCCCTACCTGGGATGTGCCCACAGCCAAGGTACATGCCCTTGACTGGAATCGAACCTGGGACCTTTCAGTCTGCAGACCAACACTCTACCACTGAGCCAAACCGGTTTTGGCATGCCTTCATTCTCAATGTGAGTGTTGGACTGCAATATCCGAAGGCACCCCACAGTTTACCTGAATTTTCAAAGGGCTTCTATTCAATCATTCATTCATCAACCAAACATTTATTGAGGCATTGCATCAACATGGGGGACATAAGGGCCTATGAAAGACTGTCCTTTCCCTCGAGTTCAAAATTTAATGTGGATGGATCATTATTATGAAGACTATATACAGGAGTGCACTTTCCCTTTCCACTGAAGATTGAAGAGTGCATCTCCCTGGCTGAGCTGAAACACCAAAGACTCACCAGAGAGGAGCAGAGAGGAGCAGACCAGCTCAGAGCAGAGGTGCACAGGGTCTCTGGCTGCAGAAGGGCCTGACCCCAGGCTGCCTCTCAGCTGTGCTATATCACCATTGAGCTGTTGAGCATTGAAAAGTTTCCTTCTTCACTGCACCCAAAATTGGGGATTTCTATTGGCTTTGGATTGACGCCACGGACCATTGGTTGACAGCAGACATCTAAGGAGAACCACCAACATGAAACAGAGAAACTGAAATAAACAGAAAACTAGAATCCAGCATAAACAGAGAAAGCGCAGAATGGAGAAAACTCAGTGATGATCTAATAGTCATATAACTAAAATGGAATGCTGTTTTAAAGGGAACATCAGAGAATAAGAAAAATACTCTGGGAATTAAAGAGGATAGTTGAACATGAAAACAAATCAATAGAATACAAAAATCTATATGCCAAAGTTCTGGGAATAAGGAAGGAGTGGCAGTGATAGGCCTCAGGCAGATGGGCTGAAGTTTAAAGGAAAGTTTTTCAGAGGGAAGAGCATTAAACTAAACTAGGTGAAGAGTAATGATGGCGAAAATTAAGGCAATATTAGTGGACAGGAAGAGTAGCATAATTTGAAAATATAACAAGAATAATGGAGATGATGCTATATTTATTATGATGGAAAATAATCTCATAGCATTTTTCTATAAACTGGGCACTATCCTAACGTTCACAGCAAACTGAAGTAGGAATTATTATTATTATCTCCATTTTACAAATACTGAAACTAAAACAAGCCAGTTTAAGAAACTTACCCATGGCTATTTATTATTGTGGTGGAACATGCCAGGTGGCCTAGGGTCAGGAGGTGGGAATGTGATTGTACCTATAGCCAGAGCTTCATTTCTTGGGTGGATTAACCGCATTAAGGTCCAAAAGGGAGCTGGAAGGAGCTCACCTCCCTAGTGGAGCTCAGAAAATTAGGCTTCTGCTAAGCTGATCCAGGTAGATGTATCCTGTCAGTTGCAGAATAAGAGAGACTGAAGCTTGAGAAGAAAGTCTGAGCTAGAGGCATAGGTAAATTTAGGGATTATCAGATGGTGATATGCAAGATATTTAGAAGCTTTATAGAAAGATATTATATAAGGACAAGAAATAGAAAACAGATGAGACAATACTAAACTAGGAACAAGTTTGAGGACAGTAGAATGCCAACATTTAAGGTTCTAGTAGAGGAAGAAGAATCTGTAAAGGAGATGGGAAAGAAGCATTCTGAGACTGGCCAATTTGGCTTAATGGTTGAGCATGGATCCAGGAACCAAGAAGTCACTGGTTCGATTCCTGGTCAGAACACATGCATGGGTTGTGGGCTTGATCCTCGGTTGGGTGGGAGGCGGGGGAGGAAAGGAGTGAGGGGAGGCGTGCAGGAGGTAGCCAATTGATGTTTCTCTCTCATTGATGTTTCTATATCTCTATGATTCTCCCTTCTCTCTCTAAAAATCAATAATAAAAAGAAGCATTCTGAGAAGGAAGCCTGCTCTTAGAGAATAAGTGCATGGAGGTAAAAAAATAAGAGTCCTTTTAGAAGAAGAATGAGAACATCAGAGTCAGAGGCTGCAAGGTAAGAGTAAAACAGAAAAGTGTCCATTAGTCTTAGCACGCAGAAAGCTGACGGTGACTTTGGTAAGAGCAGCTGAAGGAGAAGACCAGGAGCAGGTGTTTAGAGTGATTACAAGGTAAAATCTTAGAGGCAGTGAGTGCCAACCACTCTTTGAAGGTGGTCAGTATAGATTTACCAGACAGGGCTCACTCGGGAACACATAGCCACTATGAATGCTATGGAATTTATTGTAGAAATTAGTCCCTATGAAAATGTGGGAGGAGTTGAGGAAGAAGGGAATTGGAGGTCAGAGAAACAGTCACTAAACAAATTGCAGATGGACAAGCTAGATGATCCCAGAAGCAGGTCTGTTTGCTTTTGTGGGGCCACAAAGGGCAGCTTGTGGGGAGTTCTGTGGAAACCGCTATCCCTGAGGTAGTTGGTGGCTCTGTGGGTCTGCTGGTGGGCCTGGGCAGTTGTTGGCCAGTAGGGCTAGCAGTCAAGAAGATGAGCTAGCACTAGTTGGTGACCATTGAGCACTGTTTGTCCAACAGCGGAGAACTTCTGGCAGTAATTCCTTCTTCCTCACCTCTGCCTTCCAAATTTCATGCCTGTTCTGAGACTGGCAAATAATGACTAAAGACATATAAGGAAAAGTGTCCTGGGAAACATGGTTTCCAGCTTTAGCTAAGTTTACAAACCCAGCCCAGCATTGAAGGGGAGGACAAATTAAAGCTTTGCTCTACTGGCGGGCCCCTGAGAATGCTGCAATGGCATAAGAGCAGTGAGTCAAAAGAGGCATAAAGGAGTTCAATCCACAATCCATGTAGAAGGATTAGCCAGTGACAGGAGAATACACTGAAATTCTTAGAGGAAGGGGGGAAGGTAGCAAAAATGTATGTGACCATTGATATCTTCATAGGAAGAAGGGAAGGTAAAAATTATCGAATCCTTATTTTGGAGGGGGGAAGAAGTCAATGAAGCCCAACATGAAGTAAAACCAAAACCTTGAGAATTTTCTGGAGTCCAGATAGTGAATGGTGCGGCTCTAAAATGGATCATGTAGCTCAAAAGCACATGACTACAGACTGAGTAATTGAATAAAGACTGAGAGTTTGGTTGCCAAGAGCAACACGGACAAGGAAGAGCAAAGTTTCCACTGATCTGGAAAAGGATTTTTTTCAGTGCAAGTTGTGATTCAGTGCATTGCCCTATTTGTACTTACAGATTGAAATGAAAATATGGCAACAGGAACTATGAACAAGGAACTGGCATGGAGAATCTCAGATGTACAGCTCCCTTGAGTTTATACCAATGGTTCGACCAATATTGAGAGCAGTCTCTTAACCTCAGTACAACTGACATTTTAGACTGGATGATTATTAGTTGTAGGGAGTTGTTCTGTAGGATGTTCTTCAGAATCTCTGGTCCCTACATACCAAGTGCCAGAAGCAGTACCCTAGTTTTGACAACCAAAAATGTCTCCAGACATTGCCAATTGTTCCCTGGAGAACAAAATCACCTCTAGTTGACAACTATTGATTTAGAGGAAAGTAGGCAACAACTTTCTATTGTATTAAACTGACCTTCCATTGTACTAAGAGGAATTAGGGGTGAAGATCAGTGGGGTCTCCTGAAAATAGGAAACAGTAAAAATCTTAAGAATTGTAGGCTTTTCTTTCTTCTTTTGTTTTCATATTTTCTAATAGAAGATATAATTTTTTTAAAAGGTGGATATGCCATTTCTAGGCCAAAGGGGTGGGGGTTTGCTTGTGTTTGTTTGTTTATTTGGTTTTTGCTCCTGAAATTATGTGTCAAAGAGACACCATGATTTTATATCTGGCACAGCTCCTTTACAGACCTAATATGTGGATTACTCTGGTAAAATTGGACAGTTTATCCCAATGCTGGAAGATATGTAAACTAGGCTTTTCCTGCAACCCCTTCTTCCAGCAAGGAGAAATCGAGATAAAGGAACCACTCAGAAAGAGAGTCTGGAAGAAAGTGTACCCAATTCATTGGCCTGGAAGACCCTTCTGCTGATGACCCTACAAAAGGTAAGGCAGCCCCAGGGGGCCTCATTGGGAAGATTCACTCTTTGGCCTAAACTGACTGTAGACCTTTCCATGCAATGACCACTCATAAGGCTACATGCATGTCTTTAATTATCCACTGGTTTAGGCTAGCTTCTCTTTCCATTCCCCACAGGCCACGACCTGAGGAGGCAAAGCCTTCAGGCATTAGTGAGTTAGCCCTGATAGTATCAGAGAAGAACAAAATAAGAAGAGGGCAGCAGCTCTGGGGGGTTCTGGTGCCTGAAATCAGTCAAGCTGTGGGCAGTGAGGAGGTATGTACTACTTCTATAGTCCTTTTGTTTGAGGGGCTGAGAGTGAGGCCCAGGGGGGGAGGTAGAGGAAATGAAGAATCCTCTCAAAAGCCACAGAAGTGATTTCTTCTTGTGTCTTTATAAAGACAAGTTTTTAAAAGTGAGATTTGTTTGACGGTGAGTCATCCCCAACATTTGATGGATATGATTCAGATGACCTTCCCTGACAGCATATTCTGAAAAGACGGGTTAAAGTTTCCTGATTGTTCAGAAAACCTCAAAGAGTTCTGAAAGGCAGCATCATAAGTTTAGTTTTTAATCATCTATATTTTTGGTATTGTTGTTGGTAGATTGAAAGCAAATAATAACAATCCTTGGCTCTGCTGGGAAGAATGGATGTTTACCTAAGACTGGCAATGATTAAGTTGCCACCAAATGCAAAGCATAGATAGATATAAGATGGAACTTAGAAGTTCTGAGTTCTAAAACTCCTCTCTCAATAACCAGCAGGGAACCTGACCTTGAACAAGACACTTTACCAACCTCACATATAACACAAGGATAGTGTTAGACTAGACTGTATTAAGGTCCCCACTATTCTTCCTTGAAGCCTGATACTCATCAAGGTTAATTGCTCATCCTCTGTGCAGCCTCAGTTTCTTGTGTTTTTCCTTGTAATAACTTATAGAATATTGCCATTGCCTCTCTGGTCTACAGATTCTCCTTAGACTATAGATATAATTCCTGCCTTATTTACCACAGTACTTCCAGAACCCAGAATACTGTCTGTAGATAGTATATAGTCAGTAGATATTTTTGAGTGAAAGTATAATTACTCTTAAAGTTTCCCCATTCTAGTCTACAGTCTCATTTTTCTGCCTCCTATTATTTCTCTTGCCTTCTCATTGGATCTGGAATAGAAACTTTTACTCAGACTTTGGTTAACCTTTACACCATTTTTGGGAACTAGCTATACTAGACACCTCTTGGGTTTTCATTCAGTTATGAACTATTAATGACTTTTAATAATGACCATTGTTGTGGCTATGGAATGTACCTCTCAGAATGTACCTCTCAGATGTTCAGCTATGAGAGTATGATCCACCAAGGGCTGACACTACTGAGCTCAGAAACGCAAGGCTATGTTTGCTCCAGAGTAACTCCACCCAAAGGCTTCTTCTAGCTAATGACCAAGTCCAGCAGGGATGCTAAGGCAGACCTCTACCTAGTATAATATGTTTCCCCTAAGGAGCAACTTTGGCTTGAGGACTCCAAGGCCTTGCTGAACTCTTCTTGGAACTTAAAACTTAGAACAAGTCTAAGGTTCCTTCCTTCCTTCTATCCTTTCTCCCTACCTTCCTTCCCTCCTTATTTCTTTCCTTCTCTCTCTTTCCTTCACCTGGCTCCCTTACCATTCTATCTCACAAGTATTCTTCTTATTATATTTTATCTGATTTAATATTGTCATGGCATCTGCTTCTTGGAGTCCTGGACTAATACAACCACTTTCTCAGAGAGTTTCCCCTCTACTACTAAGTGGATCCTCACATGTCTCCTTTGTCCTTCACCCTACTACTAGCAATTTGGACTAGATGTAGACTAATCACATTTTCTTTCCAAGGAATTTGAATTTGTAGTAAGTTAGACTCTGTGAATGGCTGTAACCAAGGGAAACAAATGACAATCATGGGACAGTCATCTTCTGACCATCATGCTCTTGAAGAAGCAGGAAAAAAAATTTGTCTAGAAAGAAGGAAAATGACACAAACCTCAGAGACCTACAGATAGTACTGCCTGGGCACCTGATAACATTTCTGTTCCTTGTTTTAGATTCCCAGAGGCCTAGCTGTCTTTGATTTCTGTAAGATTCTTTGGTATCTATTCAATACATTCAAGTTTTGGCTTAAGAGCTTAAATTGCATACTATCAGAAGAACCTAGACTGAGAGTCAATACTGATACCTAATGAAGTTAGGTAGGTTATGAAATAGGACCATTGTTGACAAGAACAACAGAGGGTAACTATCATTAACCTAATCCCTATTGTGAGGGTGACCATATAATTAATTATTCAAACTGTGACACTTTTGAGAAAAAAGGGAGTGTTATTTATAATTGCACTGAAACAATAGGCTTAATATAGGATTGTCCTGAACAAACTGAGGTAATATGGTCACACTAACTCCATAAAACAAGTCAGTTGATTAAAAAAAATCATGAAGTTGGATAGTGTTATGGTAAAACAAATCACATATAGTACAATTGAAGTACCATTTACATTAATTTCATTAATGAACAAACCGAAGTAAAATCCAAGAATCCTTTGCACTCCATCCATGACATTGCCCTCACTTTCCTGTGTCATTCCCCAGACTCTCTGCTGTAATCCAGCAGTACTTCATGCTTTAATGCCTTACTGACAGCAGGCATTTCATGTCAGGCTGTGCTCATGTCATGGTCTTACCCTGGAATTCCATTCCTATCTTAATTCACCAATTCTAAGCCTCGTCCTCCTTGATGATTTTGATACTGAACATTCTCTTCTCAATGATGTCCCCCTAAATGCTCTGCATTTGTCTATTTAAGCAGGTAACACCTTTTATTGAAGTAAACTGTTTATGTGTTCAATCTCTGGGCAATAGGACAGTCTCTGTCATCTATCTATCTATCTATCTATCTATCTATCTATCTATCTATCATCTACCTAATTTGTTTAGATATAAATATATTAGAATATATTTCTACTTACCTATCTATCATCTGGATTTATTTGTTTTTATTTATTTTTCAATTCTCAATAGTAGGTGCTAATTAAGAAATATTTGATGAGGTTAAACCAAGGAAGGTCAGTGAAAATAAGTGGGAAGTATTCAAAGAATCCCTTCCCTTTTAACTAGCCCCTCTCACCAACAATTACAACGACTAACAAAAAATTGAGAAGGGCTTATATTAGATATGAAAAAAAAAAACTTCTTTTGACCTGGATTAAAGATCATACACAGAAGCATATTCCTCTCAGCACCATGGTGACTGCAGCCAAAGCAAAGAGTTTGTGATGTTTAAAGGAAAGGCTGGACCCGACTCTGGTGTTGAATTTACGGCTATCCCTGCATGGTTTAAATTATTCACTAATCGTTATTCATTACATAACACAAAAGCGAGTGGTGAATCTGTGAGTGTTGATGTGAAGGCAGCTGAAGAATTTTTGAAAACTCTAGATAACCTGAAAGTTTTTCATTAATTGAGAGAATGTTTATGGTGCATTAATCACTTACATACAAATCTATTAGGGGGAAAAACAAATAACACACTAAGCAAACACCACGGACAGTTTTCTGAAAAGAGTGACACCTTATAAAGAAGAGCCACAGGCAGGTCCTTCAAAAGGTGTTCCAGAAGAACAGTTATCATAAGAGGTGACAGCTCCATGATTGTTTTTGCCCCTGAAGACCTTCCAGTGGGACAAGATGTGGAGGCGATATTGATGATCCTGACTCTGTGTAGATATAGGCTAATGTGTGTATTTATGTCTTAGTTTTTAACAAAAAGGTTTAAAAAGTAAAAAAAAAAATAATAAACATTTTTTACTGACCAAATATGCAGTTTGGACTTTATCCAACAGGCCAGTGTTTTCCAAGATCTGTTCTGTAAAACACTCATTTTGGGAAATGTGAGTAGCCACTACATGGGCATGGTCTGCCCTTCAGTACATTTGGAAAGTGGTTGGTGGAACTAAGGTGAGCTCTTTGCTCCCAGACTCTGTAGTACCGTTAATACACTAAAAAGAAATAATAATAATAATAATAATAATAATAATAATAATAATTTCCTACAAAAGTTTTCCCACAAGCTCTGATATTAGTTCTGAGAATTTCAGTTAGGCCAATGCTGCCATAGATATGATAACAGAGGCTGCATCTTCAGATCTGTGCTGAAGTAGATTCATTAAGGTGAAGAATGGAAACTTATAAAACTGATTGCATGTGACAAACCTGAGGAAGGAAGATCAGTGTGAATGGAGGCTAGTGACAAATAGTGAGGATCTGTGGCAATGCCAGTGGGGACAAGGCAGGGCCAGCCTGCGGTAGCAGGGAAGAGCATGGACCCTGCAGCCAAAGCACCTGGGTTGAAATCCCAGTTTTGTCCCTTGCTAGCTAATGACCTTGAACAAATGACTCTACCTCTCTGTGCCACAATCTCCTCCTCTGTTAAATGAGAGTGATAATGTGCTCACGGAGAGGTGTTATGAGGATTGAAAGAGATAATACTTATAAAGCACTTAGAATACTGCCTGGCACATATTAACACTGCAAGAGCATCTTGTTAGTTAAATGGGAAGGACAGGATAGAATTGGAACAAGTCAGAAAAGAAAGTGTGCACTGTACTAAGCATGTCTCTGCCCTCTTGTCCCAGGCTGGCTTCTTTCTCTTTCTATGGTTCCCTGTCTCCCTTCCTCAGTTTTGTTTGAGGACAAGAGACATCATATTGCTTGACCAAGAAGCAAATTGAGGCTTTATATGAGCCTTTAACTTACACGAATATAAAGAAAAGAAAATAATTTTTAAAAAATATATATTTTATTGATATTTTACAGAGAGGAAGGGAGAGAGATAGAGAGCCAGAAACGTCGATGAGAGAGAAACATCAACCAGCTGCCTCCTGCACACCCCTTATAGGGGATGTGCCCGCAACCAATGTACATGCCCCTGACCGAAATCAAACCCGGGACCTTTCAGTCTGCAGACCGACGCTCTACCACTGAGCCAAACTGGTTTTGGCAAGAAAATAATTTTTAAAACAATAAACAAATATATATTAAATGTACATTCATATAAAAATGTAATAAAAATGACATGCACATAAAAATTTAAATGATGTGGGCCATTCATCTGCCCATCCCCATACTCAAGGAGCTGTGACTGCTCTTGGCCCAGAGGGGTCTGTTTGCCCATGTGTTGTTCAGAGAGGTAGTGACTTGCCAAGCTGAAGAGTATTCCAGGGCTTAAAAGTAATGATTTTTCTTATGACTTGCTTCCTAGAGGCCAACTTGGTCCATTGCTCAACTGAAGAAACAGAGATCTTGGCTGTGTGCATCCTCCTGGACGCATCCTTATAAGGACTTTAAAAGGTAACTTTGATGATGCGTTATTTTTTCTCACACACTTCAGAGCATCCCTGCCACGTAAATTAGAACCTCTTTTGAAATGTAGCACTGCAGTTATGACCTGGGTCTTCCTGACTCCGAAGTCCTTGCTTTTTCTATCACATAGACCCTTGTAGACAAGTGCTGTGAGTCATCCACTTGTTCACTCAGCACATCTTTACTAGGTATCTGTAACATGCCAGGGACTGCTCCAGATGCCTGGGAGTAGAGTACAGAACAAGTCAGACACAGTCCCTGTTCTCAAGGGGCCAGGGGTGAGTGAGAGAAGAATTGATGTGGGCAGCATAGGGAGAAAGACTCACCCATACACACGCCCTTTCAGGCCTTTTATAAGCCTCTTGGAAAACCAAGACCTACGTTAGAGTCCTGGGTGTCATGATCCACTTAAATAAAAACCAGGGCTGGCTTTTGGATATGAGGACCTTAGACAGAGTGGGTTAGCACACTTATACTCCACCTTGGCTGCCCATTAGAATTATCCAGGAAATATATATATATATATATATATATATATATATATATATATATATGAGGCTTTATCCAAGATAAATGTATATTAAGAAATATCTGTTTCAGCTAAAGATGAAGAGATTTAGAACTGACTCAAGGATTGATAAGATGCTCTGCCTCCACATAGCTGTCCATATGCTACAGTAAAAATGTCCTCAATCTCAGACACAGAGGCCTGTATGGAATGGAGCTTGGGCACTGCAGCTCTGGAATGGACTGCTGGAGCTGGAATTCTAGTTCTACTACTTGCTAGTTTCATGGCCTTGAGTACATTATTTAGCTTGGTAGGGCTGCAGTTTTTAATTAAGAGGATTGCATAAGTTAGTAGATATAAATCTCTTAAAAGGGAACATATGTAGCAAATACTTAATAAATGTTAGCTTTTATTGTTTTTCTCATTATGAGAAAATCTCACAGACCAATATGAAGCTTGGAGGAATGGCCCTTACACTTGCCTTGGCCTTTTGGTATATCCCTTCTTCTGTGGTCCAGGTCTTGTCAGATCATTTGGGTCTACTATTGTCCTGGGTTTCAAAATTACCACATTCTGTACCCTAATATCTCTTACTAGAGGCCCAGTGCACAGCGGGGTGAGGGGTGGGGTTCCCACATCCTGGCCTGTACCCTCTCCCAATCTGGGATCCCTTGGGGGATGTCCGACTGCTGGTTTAGGCCCGATCCCAAATGGAATCAGGCCTAAACCAACAGTTGGACGTCCCTCTCACAATCTGGGACTGCTGGCTCCTAACCACTCACCTGCCTGCCTGATTGCCACTAACTGCTCACCTGCCTGTCTGATCACCCTTAACCACCTTTGCCTCACCCCCTGCCTGCTGTAGTGGCTGCCTCTGATCCCATCACTGTGGTTTTGTCCAGAAGGTCATCCGGAATAATATCCAGAAGTTAATTTGGCTGTCTAGTCTAATTAGCATATTATGCTTTTATTATTATAGATAATGGATGCTTTTCTTGTCCTTTAACATTGGGTATTATGGTAAATTAAAATGGCTTCAATTTTTTTGGTATTTATTTGAGAGGTAGAATCTAATTTCTGTTTCCTTGAATCTGGGCTGAGCTCAGTGTCTTTCTTGATCCATAGAATTCTGTGGTAATAGTTTTCTAAAACCCTGATGGGAGATGATAGGAAGCCTTAGAGCTTCAGCCTGGGTGCCTTGGAGCACTCACTCTGGGGAAGCCAATTGCCATGTAAGAAGGCCAATCACTCTGAGGCCACCAAGCTGGAAAGAGCATGTAGAGAGAAAACACTTGGAGACATCCTGAGCCTGCATGAGGAGAAAAATATGCTCGATAGCTCCCATCTGCTGCAACCCCCAGCCATTCCCTCAGTGGATGCCCCAGGTTTCATGTGAAGAGGAGCTGTCCCTGCCAAGTCTGGCCTCAATTACAGATTCATGAGCAAAAGGAATTAGTAAGGTTTAGGGTGATTACATTTGTGGAGAACAAAAATTTATAAACCCAGCAAAGCAGCAGCTGCCCTGGGAGAGGGAGCCAGGTATGTAACATGATATGGATATCATGATGAAGAAACCACAGGCATTTTGTGAACTTGGATGAAGCTGGCCTCAGTAGTTCTGCCACCCACTTATACGCCACTGATTTAGCTAGAGTTGAAAGTCCAAGTCCCTCCCACTGCTGTGAAGTCTGCCCTTGTGTTGTCTATAGCTAAAAACATACCCAGAAGAGGGGTAGTGATAATAACTGAGAGGCGGAGCTGATTCACAATGGTGAGGCTAAAAAGGGACATGATTCATATGTTAAAGGTGTGAAATTCCATTAAACAAAACTTTATTGGGCACCTAGGATCTGCCAGTTGAGACATTAGAGATGCACATATGAAATCCCCATAGGTGCATGGGTAGGGTGTGGGACCAGTGATTGCCTTCCATATAGTAAAAGCTAGCCACCCCAGAGGTTATGTGCAGGGTTTGGTGGGGGCACAAAGAGAATCTGTTCAATTTTATCCGAAGAGATCAGGAAAGACTTCATGGAGAAGATGATCCTTCAAGGAAGTATTGAAGAAGGAAGGGGAGTTCACCAGGAAGGCATGGGAGAAGTAGCTGTAGTTCAGTGTTTAAATGCATTTAATCTGGAAGCAAACTTATAAAGGAATGCCTTCATTCCATTCCTTTCTATCACTGTTTGTTTTGTAGACTAGGATAAGTTACTTAACCTCTCTGAGCCTCAGTTCAATTTTCTATAATTTAATCAACAATTGTGGTGCCTGATGACTAAAAGAGTTGAAATATATAAATCACTTAAAATACTGTCTAGTGTATTGCAAACAAGCAGTAAATGTTAGCTCCAACAGAGAAAAGAGCACATGCCAAAGATGCAGAGTCAAGAAACATCATGGTAGCACAAAGAGTTAATGGGGACATGAGGGATGGGCAAGGAGTAGGAGAAGAAGCTAGAGATGGCAGTAGGGATCAGGTCATAAAAAACATGCATGGAGCCGAAACTGGTTTGGCTCAGGGGATAGAGTGTTGGTCTGTGAACTGAGGGGTCCCAGGTTCGAGTCCGGTCAAGGGCATGTACATTGGCTGCGGGCACATCCCCAGTGTGGGGTGTACAGGAGGCAGCTGGCCGATGTTTCTCTCTCATCGACATTTCTAGCTCTCTATCCCTCTCCCTTCCTCTCTGTGGAAAAATCAATTATATATATATATATATATATATATATATATATATATTTATTTATTTATTTATTTAAAAGCATGGATTTTATCTCCTATGGCAGTTATTTTTCACCATGATACATCCTTGGAAGAAAATGACAAAATCACTTGTTAGGCAACATATAATTTTCAAAGCATTTCAACATTACAAGTCCCCATTGTTTGCTTGTTTTTAATATATTTTAATTTATTTCAGAGAGGAAGGGAGAGGGAGAGAGAGATAGAAACATCAATGATGAGGTAAAGCCTGCAGCCAAACTGTGACCTCCTGGTTCATAGGTCGATGCTCAACCACTGAGCCACACCCACATTGTTTTAACAATGCAAATCACCAAACGTAAGGGCAAACAAAATCTTCTTGACATGGGTTATTCTCTTCAGAGTACTCATATTCTTCCACTTCACAGAAAGGAGCGGCTAGGGGTATATCTAAAGCTTGACAAGAATGGGATTAAAAAAAAATCTAGGGTATAAGGGGCTGAGAACTCAATAGTGGAAAATAGGGAGCCACTGAAGATTTGCAATTGGAAGGAAATCATGATTCGCCTTGCATTTTAGAAATATAATTTTGGTGGCAGTTTGAAGGAAGCCTTGGAATGGTAGAAGAAGCTGGCCCATGGTGGGAGCATAGAGACTATTGCAATGGTCCAGTCTAGAGATGAGATGGCGAGGAGGGGCATAGCCTTTATGGTAGAATAAATAGATGCATGAGCTATGTCATAAACATTCCAAAGAGCTGAGTAATCTTGGATTTCTCTGCTCATGTCAGGACCCCTAAGCCTTTATTGTAAGCATCTATCTCCCTGTGTTGTCTCTCAGATCAGACTGAACAGA
This sequence comes from Vespertilio murinus, assembly GCA_963924515.1. NCBI lineage: Eukaryota > Metazoa > Chordata > Mammalia > Chiroptera > Vespertilionidae > Vespertilio > Vespertilio murinus. The sequence continues at coordinate 148,934,294 of OZ004709.1, forward strand.
TTCATTCTTTGAACACAAATGTGAGTTTCTGCCACTGTGGGCAGCCCCTGTGTTAGGCAATAAACTTTAAGATTATGATTGTTCTGTCCACGGGTTATTTCATTGTATATGCTCAAAAGACCAAAATTAATCGCAACCCACTAATTTGTGGGTTTTTTCAGCTGAACCACAGGAAGGTCATTTCTTAAAACCTATAATCATGTGGATTTCCCCCAGGCTGGTTTTGCAACCAGGTGCAAACCTCATTTCTGAATCCTGCTTGGCTCAGGAACCCTGCCTTCACTGCAAAGTAGAAATGAGAGGGGGAGAGGAGGGCAGCCAAAACCATTCTGTCTTCACACCCAAATCCCCGGGGATTAGACTCATCATCATATCATGACTCTGAGGCTTCTGACAGGAAAAGCCAAGACATAAATCCCCTCCACTGTAAAACCATGCGGGAAGTAAGCCAGCCCATGTTTGAGAGCCTCATTCACAGCATCCCTCTGCTCTCCAGGATCTTCGCTCAGTGTCTTCATGCCTGTGGCTCACACCTAGAAAGCCATGGGGACAGCCTGCTGGCTGCTGCTCTCTTTTTCCCAGGGGAGGAGAAAGGTGTCTGTGTGGATGCTTCTATCGTCTCCAGCTCTGAGCTCATTAGTAGAGGATGCTTCTTGGAAAGATCATGTCCTCTGGTGCAACAAGCAATGCTTTTCCCCTAAAACTTTTATTTTTACAATGACTAAGATGACCATGTAACTCAGCATTGTGTCCTTAGACCACACAAGTCCAAGGTAAGACAAGAGGTTGGGCAGAGAGTGCAAAGGAGATTACACAGTAGTGATGCTGAGTCGCCCTTCATAGAGAGAGGAGGTGCAAGGTCTTGGCTGCTGGCAGGGTCTGAGAATCTGAGCTAGGCCAGGGGCTTAAGGTGAGACGGATTGTATCAGTGCAAGTGGGGAACATCATCACCTAACACTTATTCCATGTAGCTGGATGGCCAGCTAAGTGTAGATATCTTGGGGACAAACCAAAATCAATATTATCAGATTGTACCGACCACGGGTCAATTGGAAAGGAGGGGACAAAGAGAGAGACTCTATCTTGATGATGAGCTGTGGGAGGGAGAATATGAGACTGTTTAGGAGCAAGAAAATTTGAAGGAGAGGAGAAGATAATTTTTCTGACCTAAAGAATAGGATTAGAAGGCTTTGAGCATGTCCAGTAAAGCTGCTACAGAATTATCAACCTGAGTTGCATATACCAGGATTGATCCTGGATGTCTGACCCACCTGGGCAGTCAAGGACGGGGGAGCAGGATTTACCTCCCCATTTTACATATGATAAAACTGAGGTTTGGGGAGATGAAACAAATCACCTGAGTTTAAACATCTAGTGAATAACAGAACCAGGATTCAATCCAGGACATATAACTGTGAATATGTCTTTTCTATTATCCCAAATGTTTTACAAATGTCTGAAGAGGGATGAGACTTCTGGGTTCCCAGATTAAAAGATAGATGTGAATCAACTGATCTAATCAGAGTAAGAGTAGGAGCTAGTACGGTAAGTAGTTCCCCTTTATCTGACGTTTCACTTTCTGTGGTTTTTGCTACCTGCGGTCAAATGCAGTCCAAAAATATTAAATGGCAAATTCCAGAAATAAACAATTTATAAGTTTTAAATTGCACGATGTTCTGAGTAGCATGATGAAATCCCCGGATGTGAATCATCCCTTTGTCCAGTGTCTCCACGCTATGCACGCTCCCAACCCATTAGTCACTTAGTAGTTGTCTGGATATCAGATCCACCGCCATGGTGCTTGCATTCAAGCAACTCTTATGTAACTTTTATTACTGTCTATTTCAATAATTGTTTCTGTTTATTATTAGTCATTGCTGTTCATCTCTTACTGTGCCTAATTATCAATTAAATGGGAGATTACAACCTCTGCACAAGGAGGTGGTTGGTACTGGGGGCAGCCAGGTAGTGACAGCCCATCGGGAATGGCTGTCCCCATACCATCAATCGTGCCTTAACTTGGATCCAACTGTGCTTGCACTCAGGCCTCCTCCAGGGTGAGAGGCCAACAAAAGTCACTGGGCAGGAGTGGGGACAGGATGGTCAGGAAGGCTGGCACTTGGTGGCAGGGGACTAGGCTACTGGGAACCCAACCCAGGGAGGCAGGGAGGCAGCAGGAGGCAGGAGGAACATGAGCTGAGACTTCAAGTTTTTGGAACATGCTCTATTGTCTCATTGGTAGAAGGAGCTGGCTAATGCAATGTTGGAAGCAGATAGATGAATAGGAGAATATTGCAATGGTCCAGGCTAGAGATGAGATGGCGAGGAGGGGCACAGCCTTTATAGTAGAATAAGTAGATGCATGAGCTATGTCATAAACATTCCAAAGAGCTGAGTAATCTTGGATTTCTCTGCTCATGTCAGGACTCCTAGGCCTTTATTGTAAGCATCTATCTCCCTGTGTTGTCTCTCAGATCAGACTGAACAGATTAGATTCATTCTTTGAACACAAATGTGAGTTTCTGCACTATGGCAGTCCCTGTGCTAGGCAATAAACCTGAAGATGATTGTTTTTAAAGCTTTTTAAGTAATCACTTAAAATATTTTTAAAATTAATTTTTGCGAGAAAGAGAGAGAATGAACCATTGATGTGAGAAAGAAATATCCATCAGCTGCCTCCTGCATGCCCCCTACTGAAACACAACATCAAAGATAAAATTATTAAGGATTTCCATATAGCAATAGCAGAACGTTAAACTCCAAGAGCAGGGTTCTTCTGAAGGCAAGGTCCTGATTGCATGCCTGTGAAACTAGCACTGGGAATATGCAAGCTCAAATAGCAATAGTCTTAAAGTACAAATACCACCTAGGAAGAGAAATACCATTCCCAACATCCCACCGTGGCCTTCTACCCTACTGCCAATGTCTAGATGGCTTCTTTGGAAATCACAAAAATTTTCTATTGTCACCAGTCCTGTCCTCCACTCTGCAGTTTCTAGTGGTGCTGCTACTATTGTTGCTGTCTCCCTCACCAAGACAGGCAAAGGCTCTCTCTCTCTCTATTGGTGTTGGTTTCACTTACGTTCTAGAACATGTGCCTGGGTCTTTCCATTTCTCCTATACTGTGTACTGAAAAATGTAGAGAAAGTCAATTACAACTAATGTGACTATGTAACTAACTAATTGTCTGTATTGGTCATGAAAAGATGTTAAATGAAGAATTACATTAGGACAGCAGAAGTAAATGGGACTGTCTCAGGCAAACCAGGACATATGGTCATCCCACTTGGGACTGAATAGTAAGACATCTGATTGATCTTATACAGCGTCACAGATTTAGAAATTCGAATACTGCCACCTCAAACTAGTTCCTTAACATGAAACCCAAGTGTCTCAATTCTCTCCCTTCTTGGGGAACCTTCCCAGCACTTCTCAGAGAAAGGTCAGCTTTTCCCCCTGCTCTACCACTGTCTCCAATCAATATTTCTAATCTTGTCGTCTTGTCTGTGAGCCTAAATGACAGCTGCAAAGTTTCCCCATACTCATTCTTTGCTAGGAAGCCTAACCGGTCATTATTATGCAAATTTGACTCCTACTGAGCTGTTGTGGGATTCCAAGGTTTAGAGTAGGAGTGGGTATCCTTGCTGTGTCTGTACATGGATTGATTTTTTTCTACTTTGGAACAGCTAGTGGGAAGCATTGTACAGCCACCCCCACATCTTCCTGTTTGCTCATGCTCTTTCAAAGGTGCCCAAGGACTGATGTCAATGGCTAAGAAATCTTAATTGGCCTTAAATAGGATATTTTGGAGTTCAGAAGGGATTTTATTAATGATTTAATTCTAAAGGTAGAGTTCACTGTTGCTTAACCTCATCTGTAAAGGTAAATGCTTAGCCCAAACTATTCTAAGAGGGTGAAATCATTCTTGTCCTTTCTAAAGAGACTATCAATGAAAGAGAGATTTCATTTACCAGGTGTGCTGGCTAAAGAAAACACAATAATTTCAAGAGAAACATCAAAAGTGCTTTATTCAAAGTAATGTCCATCGCTTGCCACACATTCCCCCATCTTCCAGATAATTTGTGGATACCGTTCCAATAGAACTTTCCTTGGTTTTGAGGCACACCATTCAGAGACCCAATTTTCCACTTCTTTGTATGTCTTGAAGTGCTGCTCAGAAAGTTCATGTGCCATCGATTGGTGGGATAGTGGAGTAGATGAGGGGGCAGGCCATGGCAGGGTGCCAGGTGGGGCTGTGGGGCACGAGCTGGGGCCCAATCCCTGCAAGCCCCTCTGAGGGACCCCACCCATGCACGAATTCATGCAGCAGGCCTCTAGTGTGAAAATAAATGAGAGTTGTTTAAGCCACCAACTGTATGTTGTAGTTTGTCATGCATCCTAACTAATAAGTTGATCTTGTATACATTCAATTTATCATTCTTTTTAATTCACTTTGTGACTAAAATCAACTTTATTGAATTGCGATGTAATAAAATGCATCTTATTTTAAGTGTGTGGTTCAATGAATTTTGACATATGTATACACCCATGTAAATATCCCATAATCAAAACATAGTATTTCCTGCAACCCAAAATGTTTTTTCATGTTTCTTTGCAATCAATCCCAACTCCCCAGACACAGGCAAAAATGAATCTGCTTTCTGTTACAATAGATTAATTTTGCCTATTCTAGAACTGCATATGAATAGAAACAGACTACGTGTACTCCTTTGTGTCTAGTTTCTTTCATAGAGCATAATATTTTTGAGATTCATCCATGTTATTGCATATATCTGAAGTTTGTTCTTTTTTGTTACTAAATTGTATTCCATTTTATGTATAACTACAGTTTTCTTATTCATTTACCTGTTGGGTTATTTCCAATTTTGAGCTTTTATAAATAAAGTTACTCTAAACATTTATATGCAAGTCTTTGTGTGGCTACTTTGATTTCTCTTGGGTTAATACCTAGGAATACAATCCTGCATGATGTTAAGTATATGTTTAATTTGTCTTAAAAAATGAAGGCTGCTAAACTTGTTTTTGAAAAAGTTTTATTTTCCCACCAATTTTACTTTCTTAAATCACAAATTTGCCATTTTACTTTCTTACCAATCATGAATGACAGTTCCTATTCTAGATCCTTGTTAACTCTTGGTATTGTCATTTAAAAAAATTTAGTCATTTTAATGGGTATGTAGGGGTCTCTTATTGTGGTTTGAATTTCAGTTTTCCTGGATGACTAATGATATTGAGCATCTTTTCTGAATACTTGTACACCTTTTTGGAGAAATCTGGTTAAACATTTAATTGGGTTTTTAAAATTACTGAATAGTAATTTTTCTTTATATATTCTGGATAATGGTCTTGCCTAAATATGTATAAAATATTATTTTCCTTATCTTTGACTTAGCCTTTCACTTTTTTGATGGATCTTTTGACGAAATATTTTTTCATGATATTAATACTTACCAAATTTTCCTTCAATAATTAATGACTTTTGGGTTTAAGGAAATCTCAAAGTTTCAAGTTTTCCTCTAAAAATTTTGTGGGCCAAGGCCGGTTTGGCTCAGTGGATAGAGCGTCAACCTGGGGGCTGAAGGGTCCCACATTCGATTCCGGTCAAAGGCATATACCTTGGTTGCGGGCACATCCTTGGTGGGGGATGTGCAGGAGGCTGCTGATCGACATTTCTCTCCCATCAATGTTTCTAACTCTCTATTCCTCTCCCTTCCTCTCTGTAAAAAAAATCAATAAAATATATATTTTTAAATGAATAATAAATAAATAAATAAAATTTTGTGGGTTTTGTGTTTTTTTTTAATTAGGTTATGATTACTATCAAGTTTTCTGTGTGTGTGCTATATAGTAAGGGTCAGGGCTCTTTTTTGTCTTCCTATGGGTGTTCAATTGTTTCAGCATTATTAGTTGTAAAGATACTTCTTTTCCTATTGAATTACCTTGGAATTTTTGCCAATAATTTATTGAGCATATTTCTATTAGTATATTTCTGGACTCTTTATTGTTCTACTAGAGGCCCGGTGCACAAAATTCGTGCACAGGGGTAGAAGGGGAGTGGTGTCCCTCAGCCCAGCCTTCACCCTCTCCAATCTGGGACCCCTTGAGGAATGTCCAATAGCCAGTTTAGGCCCAATCCTAGTGGGAAAGTTGGACATCCCTCTCACAATCCAGGACTGCTGGCTCCCACCTGCCCTCCCATGCAAGCCTGGTTCCCCCAACTGCTCTCCCTTGCAGACCTGGCCCCTACCAATTGCCTTCCCCTGCAGGCCTGGTTCTCCCCAGCTTCCATCCCCTACATGTCTGGATCCCCAACTGCCATTCCTTACAGGCCTTGGTCCTCCCCAACTGCCCTCTCCTGCAGGCCTGGTCCCTCCCAACTGCCTTCCTCTGTATGCCTGGGTCTCCCCCAACTGCCCTTCCCTGCAGGCTTGGGGCCCCCACAACTGTTCTCCCTTGCTGGCCTGGTTTCCCTCAACTTCCCTCCTCTGCTGGCCTGTTCACCCCCAACTACTCTCCTCTGCTGGCCCAGTCACTTCTAAATTCCCACAACTGCCCTCTCCTGCAGGCCATCTTGTGGCAGCCATTTTGTGTCCACTTGGGGGCAGCTATCCTTGACCACATGGGGGTGGCCATCTTATGCCTTGGTGTGACAGTCAATTTGCATATTACTCTTTTATTAGATTGAAATTTTCAATGTCTATCCTATGCCAATACAACTTTGCCTTGATTACTGTAGCTTTATAGTAAGGATTCAGATCCAACTTTGCTTCTCTATTTTAAATGTTTTGTCTATTCTAGGCCCTTTACATTTCCATGTAAATTTCAGAATCAGCTTATCAAATTTCCAAAAAGATACTAGGATTTTTATTGTTGTAGTTAAATCTAGAGGTCAATTTAGGGAGAATGAGCATTTTAATAATAATGAGTTTTCTCATGTGTGAACATGTTTTCTCTCCAATTATTAGGCTTTTCCTCTCAATAATGTATTTTTCACTGTATTTTAGTTTGCTCTTTCACATATTTTGTTATATCCACCCCTAAGTATTCAATATTTGTTGATATTGTAAATGACATTTAAAAACTTTTATTTCCTAATGGTTTATTGCTAGTACATAGAATTATAATTGAGTTTTATATATTGACATTGCTTCCTTAGGCCTTGTTAAAAACCCCTATAAATTCTAGAAGCTCAATTACACAGTCTTAGAGTTTTCTATACACACAATTATGCTGTTTTACTACATCCTTTCCAATCCATATGACCTTTATTTATTGCCTTATTGCACATGCTAGTTTTCCAGTACAATGGTGAATAAAGATGGTGAGAACAGACATCTTTGCTTTGTTTCTGTTCTGAGTATGAAAGCATTTAGTTTTGACATTGACTTTGATGTTAGCCCTAAGGTTTCCCACAGATGTTCTACATCAGGTAGAGGAAATTCCCATCTATTCTTAGTTTGTCACGACTTTTGTCATGAATAAGTATTGAATCTTATCAAATGCTTTTAAAATAATCTACTGAGTTTATCAACTTTTCTTCCCCTCCAGTTTGCTAATGCAGTGAATAAAATTGATTGATTTTCAGATGATAAACCAAACTTTACTTTCTTAGATAAACTTATCTTCTATTGGCAGTCCCAGACCATTAAAAGAACCAATCACAGCTGTTTGGAGCTTCTTTAGAAGTCTGAGCACTAGTTCTTGGGGGGTAGGGATGGGGAGGGTATCTCCAAGGCCTTGAAATATGCAGGCCCTTCTCAGAAGTCTGTAGACCAACTACTCATGGTTAATTCTCAGAGCAACTAATTACAGATAATCCCACCTCCTCTTTTTTTCCTCACAGCCCTGGGGCTCATGGTGCTTTCATACAACCATTATTGCTTATAGTTGAAAATACCTTGGAGATAATTTAGTGCAACCTTCCAGCCAATTCATGAATCCTCACTGCCACGTCTCTATCCTAGGCTTGAAAGCACTTGGGACAGAGAACCTAGAACACCCTTGTTTCCTTAAATATAAAGATGCTAAGAAAATCAAGCAGATTAAGAAGAGTTGATATTATTGTTGCAGCTTTAGCTTTCCTCAGTAGTGCTAAAAGGCTTAAAAGGCCATTTTCCAGTTTAATTCATTTCAATGTGGGTTTATTTATTTGTTTATTTTATTATTTTTAAAAAATATATTTTATTGAATTTTTACAGAGAGGAAGGGAGAGAGATAGAGAGCTAGAAATGTCGATGAGAGAGAATCATTGACCAGCTGCCTCCTGCACACCCCCACCGGGGATGTGCCTGCAACCAAGGTACATGCCCTTGACCGGAATCAAACCCCGGACCTTCCAGTCCACAGGCCGACGCTCTATCCACTGAGCCAAACCTGTCTCGGCTTTATTTATTATTTATTTATTTTTAAGCTGGGTTATGCAACTTCCATGAACATACTCTCAGTAGTTATTAATGGAAACTTATTTTTAAATTTTGTTTTTATACCTGAGGAATTAACTGAGACACAGAAAAAAAGGTAATATGGTATATTCTGGAGTACAGTATTTTTCTGTACACTGATGACTTTATTCTCTAAAATAAGTAATATACACTAATAAAAGAGAATCATGAAAATTAACCATCACTCTGCTATGCCAAGCCAGGCCTACCAGCCAATCAGGGGTGAGTATGCAAATTAACCCAATCAAGATGGCAAGACCCATAGTGGCCAGGTGGTGCTGGGGCTGCCAGGGTGGATGGGAGACACAAACCCACAGGGAGGCCAGGACCCAGCAGCCCTAAGCCCTGCCACCATAGACCTGGGGTTGGGGGAGGCAGATCGAAGACGTAAACCCACAGGCCTGGCACCCAGCAGCCCCAAGCCCCAGCTGGGGCTGCCGGGGGAGGGGAGGAATGCAGCAGAGACACAAGAAAGGGAGATAAACTATATCTCCCTTTCCACAATATGAGAAATAACTTTATCTCCCTTTCCACAATATGAGAAAACTGACCCTGGTTTATTTAGTGATGTGGCCCACACCGTTCTACAAGCACAGGGTATGTTATGACCATTCCCAGGAAGATCTGGTCAGAATACCATCTCCAGGGAATAACACTAGTGTAGTAAATCATCTAAGAGAGGCAATAAGCTTTTGTTATTCTGAAGGTCAGAGAACATGCCACCCCAAGATATGCTGTGTTGTTATATTGATGATCTTGAGCTGCAGATGCTTGAAAAACAGCAAATGCATGCAGAGGCTTTCACTGAAGTCTCCTGCTCTGCCTAAAATCAAGACCCTCCAAAAGGAGCTTAAATGACATAGGTCCCCTTGATGGGAGAAGTGTCACCAGGCAGAGAAGTGTCACAGGACAGGAGAGTAGAAGATGACATCATTTCCCCCACCCTCATTCATCTTTACTAAAAATCATTTACTCTCCTCTAAGAGGCCTACATTTCCTGTCCCCCTTCCCTAGGAAGAAGGTATTTAAATCTGCAATCTAAGTCACCTTGGGGAGTTATTCATTTTTTCCTGGGATCTCCCACATATGCACAAGGTACACATGTTAATGAACTTTTGTTTTTCTTTTGGTGATCTGTCTTTCATTACAAGGGCCTCCACTAAGAACTCAGAAAGGTGGAGGAAAACAATTTTTCCTCCTCCATAATTCTATCCTGGGAAATCAAGTTCCCTGCTGAACAATGAGGTTGACTCAAGTACCAACCAGTCTTGGCTAATGGAAGGGAAGCTTCTAGGGAGAAATCTATGATATTGACATCAAAGTGGGACAGAGGGCACACACATGGTTGCTGGTGGGAGTGTAAAGTGGTTCAACATTTTTGGAGGATGATTTGGCAAATTCGATAGAAATGTTCATGGTACATCCAAGAGTCCTCTTCTAGGAATAACATTTGCTGAGATAAAGCACAAGAGCATAAGCCCTGGTCAGAACCCAGGATGCTACTGTGAGCTCCCCTTCCACGATAGGAAAACCTGGAAACAACCTGCATTGTTAGGACAAGTGGCATCTGTACTAATAAAAGGGCTATGTGCTAATTAGACTGAACATCTTCCACACGACTTTTTGGATGTCCTTCCTGACAAAGCCATGTTGGCAGGGCCAAGGCAAAGGAAGTTAGTGGTGATCAGGCAGGCAGGGGAGAACAGTTAGGATGATCAGGTTGTCAGGGGAGAGCAGTTAGGGGGACCAGGCTGGCAGGCAGGTGAGCAGTTAGGATTCAGTGGTCCTGGGGGGGGTCCCAGATTGGAAAGAGTGCAGGCTGAGCAGAGGAGACCCCTTTTCCATGCAAAAATTTCATGCACTGGGCCTCTAATATAGGTATATTCTGGATGATTTCAATGACCACAGAGTGAGAGTATTGCCACACATTTTTAGTGCCCCTGTAAACTCTGTGTTTACATTCATAGTCCATTTGGGAGGCTATCATTGATTAAGAACAAGGACACTGGATGTAAGGTGCCTGGGTTGGAATTCCAGGTCAGCAACTCAAGTTATGTGTGACTTTGGGCAAATTACATGGTCTTTCTATGCCACAGATAATTTCTCGAGTATAAAACAGAGCTTATTAAAGTGTCTCATTCATTGGATTATTATAAGGGTTGAATGAATTAATATATTAGAACAATGCCCGAGACACAGTATGTACTGCATAAATATTTGGTAGTTATCATGGACTTAATTATTTCACAGAAGCAGGTAGAAGTGATATCTATCTTAATCATTATGTGCCAAGTAAAGACTAAATAACATCACAGCACACTGTACAAAGGATTCATAGTGCTTGTAATAGAGAAACTGCTAAGAGAATTGAGTAATTATATAGCACATAGTACTGTAACATACACCACAACACAGAAAGTGGCAATTTAGTTCCAGCAAAATAATATAATTTGTCATATAATTTGTCTTATAATTACTGCATTTATAGTTGGCTTATATTTTATTTTAAATTGGTTTTCTATTTATAGGTCATAAGAACTGAAAGCAAATGTTTAGTTTTATGTTGTACATATTTTAAAAAAACATGCTACTGAAAATAACTTGTCAACACTGGAATTGCATGAGACTTTTTTTTTTAATCCTTTAAAGTAGATCCACCCATGATTCAAAATTGAGGCTCAGTCACCAGATTTAATATCCTCAGTTTGAAACTGGAAGAAGGTACATTTAGAAGAGACTAAGTGTCTCTAATGGAAGAAGAATACAGAGCCAGAGGCAGGTAGGATGATGCTGAACTAACAACATGCATTGGAGTGTAGGAGCCAGGCACCATCCTCACAATTCTGTGCACTGATGACTTTATTCTCTACTTTTCAGATGAGGAGAATGGGGTTCAGGGAAGGTAATTTGTATCCAGTCACAGGGTAAAAATGTAGCACAGCCAGGACATTCCACTGGGCTGATTATCTCCAAAGCCTATTATTTTGCAATATAGCTTGGTCCCTGGAAGCCATGGGCAAACTCTGAAACAAAGACTGATGACCAGGAATTGCAGAATCCAAGTCCTTTCAAAAAAAGGCAAGAGCAGAGGAGCCTCTCTGAGTATTCCTTGGCTTCTGATCCACAAAGGAAGAGGCCCTCAGACTGGGTTACTGTGATAGTAAATTTTATGTGTCAATTTGCCTGAGCTAGGGGATGTCCAGATAGCTGGTTATAAACATGATTCCTGGGTGTGCCCCTGAGGACAGTCCCAGAAGAGATTATCATTTGAATTGGTGGGCTGAGTAAAGCAGATGGTCCTTTCCAATGTGAGAGGGCAGCATCATCCAGTCCATTGAGAGCCTGAATAGGATGAAAGGAGAGAGTGGGGACACCCATCTTCTCCTGCCTTTAATGATTCTGGTTTCCATCCCAGACTGGAACCTACACCATGCTGTCTGGCTCATAGGCCATCAATCTACACCACTGGTTTCTCTACGTCTCCAGCTTACAGATGATAGATCGTGGGACTTCTGAGGCTCCATAATTGTGTTTTAACAAATCTCTTCCTAGATATAAATATATACATAGGCTTTGTTTTTCTGGAGAACCTTGGCAGAGGCAGCTACAGAGGCTGGCTCTCAGCATCCTGAGAGCTCTAGCTGCAGCCCCAACAGGATCATTTCCACAGAAACTTCTTCCTTTCCTCAGCTCAAATATGTAAGGAAGAACCACTGGCCATTTATTTTCACAAGTGGGTTCATGACCTCAACTAGTTATGGATCCAAATATGCCTGAGAAAAATAGTCTTTCTTGTCCTGCGTTGATATGTCATCATCTCTTAAAGAAGTAGAGGTGTTCTCGTCCTGCGGGCTGGGAGAATCTTTTTCTTCCAGAACAGAGTATGCTGGAAAGAAAGCACATGGACCAATGCTGCCCTCTCCCTCCACCTAAGGGTTTGCATTTTTCTTTTTCGCTCTTCTCCAACAGAGAAACCTACACCGCTAAGCTTCATTTTTAAATGTTCAGTTGGTAAGTTAGAGTTGAAACAGGTCCTCAATTTTCAGAAAGCCCAATCCCCAAGTATAGACACCACTTTTGTGAAAATGGCGTCAATTCTTTTCTCTGTTGCTGAGAAAGATTCTGAAAGCAGATTCTCGGCTCTCAGGGATGATCTAGATAGAATCTGCTTCCTTCAAATCTAGGCACCTTCAGCTTCCTCTGCTATGAAGGTTAAGGGGTACCTAGATTTCTCCCACTGACTTCACCCCATCGTTAAACTCATATGTGGTTTTTGCAGAGCACAGCCAATATACAAATTTTAAGTTACTTTAAAAAAGTCTCTTTCAGCCTAACAACTCATTTTAGCTAATGTCATGGAAACTATTAAAATTGTCAAATTTAGAAAAAAAAATTAATCAAGATTTGGAAGTAGTTTCCACAAACCAGCTTTTGCCTATAGACATTGAAAACCTTGTGTTTCTCTTCCACTCTCCACATACCTCTGGTGCTGAACGCCACAGAAAACATCCATGTCACCATGTGACCGGCATGTCATGACACAAGGTGAATCAGCACAGAAGGCAATAGAATTATTTCTGGAAGCTATTTCTATACCAGGATGGCTAGTCATCGCTGTACATCAGAGTGGCCTTGTTCCACATGAATACTTACTACCACACCCAAGGCCATCATGTCCCCAATCCAACTTCCCCAGAGGATCTTCCAAATGCCTATGGCCATACCAACACTACTCAAGAGGCAGCGGAGTATGAGAGAGGGGATGTTGTGGAGGGAAGGGTGGTCTTAACTAAGTCAAGTAAAGTGTAGTATTGCAAGTACCATATGACATACACCCACATGAACATATTGCTACGTACTCCCAGAGACTTGAAAGGGACTGATGCAAATGAGCTCTAAAGTTTATGCCTCATTCACGTCACCATGTATCTCTGCCTTGCATTGTAGGTGTATGAGCTTCTTACTCTTTATGGTCAAGTTTTCTTTGTGTTCCTAGTATCTTTAAGATGCTAAAATATTTTTCTTCTACTTTATTTCTATACTAAATGGCCCTCCCAGTTTGCTGAGATAGGCCATGAGCCATTTAATTATTATTTAAATAATTAATCCCTGCTGCTCTTTACTCCAATGCATATCACAGATTATTGCCTGTGGGAGACATAGCAAGTTAAAGAGTCTTGCACTTGGGGCTTTCAATTTGGGACTTAAATTTGGAATAAGGTTTGGCATTTCTGACCATAGCATCTTAATATTTATGGTAAATCTTTTCTGGTTGGTCAATAAATTTGACCTCATGTACCTTATTGTCAGCTGCTCAGGAGGGTCACTTCCCACATACTTAATGTCCTCTCATGACTCTCCAAAATGAATTTAATGTATGACACACTGTCTATATAAGTTTTATAATGCCAAACAGAGTCTTCAAATTCTGTGAAAATATGGCCAGCTGTTGTCATGTGACATATTTAAAAATAGACCTAAAGACTCTTTTATTTTTATGGTTTCAAGCTCCACATCATTTCCTAAAGGATTTGAGGCACTTTATGGTTATAGACATTTTTTTTAAAAATGTTTTTTTTTCTTACAAATAGAAAAAAATTTACAGAACAAAAAATAAAACTCAGAGGAAAATGGAAACCTGGTGTAGAATGGCTGCAGGAGAGAGTTCACACATAGAAAAGCAGAAATGCAAGCATGATGGCCACATCTGGGTTAGTAAATCAGTGCTGAGATTCTTTGTGAGAAAAGTAAAAAGGGAAATTTGATGAGTGACGAGGTACACTGTTCAGCAGATCAAACCTTCACTATTCTTCAGAAGCTCAGCTTTTCCTGGTTGAGACGGGGCCCAGAATATACTCACTCACTATTTAAATCCCATAGTGGTACCTGATACTTAGTAAACACTTACTAAATATTTGTTGGGAAAATGGATAAGTGGATGAGGGAAATCAATGTTTGCTTTCTCTTATAAGTAGGAAATTATTTAAAGGCCCATTCTGTGCCTCATCCATTTATATATTCCCCAAAACACCTACTATGGTTCATTCATTCAACAAGCATTTATTGAGGGCCTATTATGTGCCAGGCAGTGTTCACAATTGTGGGAATATTGTAGTGAACAAAACATGCTAATGGAAGTGGACAAACAATAAATGAGATGATTGATGTGCATATATATATATATATATATATATATATATGTGTGTGTGTGTGTGTGTGTGTGTGTGTATTTATATGGTATATATTGGATAGTGAGTGATCCTTCAATATAGTGAGCACATGTTTGAATTTTGCATGGATTCCAGAAGAAGCCTCACCCCTCAGAAAACCCTGGAGGGTCTTCTAACTAAGGTCTCACAACTGTGATGTAACAGCTGGGCCTGTGGAATGGCTTCCCTGGAGGCTGTGGAATGGCCCTTAGATTTGGGCCCTTTAGTAATGGCTGGGGTGTCTCATGAAAATTCTAAATTAGAAGACTGTGGGGTGACAGGGCTTAGGGTGAGAAGCTCTCTTGGGAAATCCTGTCCTTAAACTAAGCAGTGAGAGCCTACACCGAGGCCATCTTTAGAAATAGGATCTCCTTGGGGCCCATTTATAGCCCTGAGCCATTCTGCTTCCTACTAAGGGAACTCCCAGCCAAAATGCCCATGGTCAAACACGGTCACTGGTCCTGAAGAATGTTCCCTCTTCTCGCTTTTGGCTCTCCTTCCAGGACACAGCGCTGTTCAGCATCCCCTTATCTGCGGCCCCGTGACAGCTGGGGCTGGCAGGGGGCACACTGAAGGCTGACTGCTTTCTTTAACCTCCTCTTCCAGCTCATTGTTTTACAGGCGGTCATCGCCACCTCGCCATCCAGTCCAAAGCCAGTAGCAGCTTTATAGCCTACTTACAGAAAATGGCTCAGCACTTAGGCATTTTCTGGTGCCCTAGGGTTCAAAGTGAAATTAATTCCATTACCTCTCATAATAAATCACCTCACCCAACACATGTATGAAATTCCATTCAGGAGACTCAAGTCATTTCTGGGGCTCTACAGAAAAGCCTACACCCTTCAGTTAGCAGTTACTTAATTTCTCTGCTTGGGATGGACTTGATGGGGCCTTGCAAACCATTAGATTCCAAGACAGCCAATGGATCAGGAGGCAGTCCCCCCCAAAACAGACAGAAGCCAGCCCAAGGATGCTGGGTTTAATAGAAAAGAGGGACTTCCTTCTCACTTGGGACACTTTTTGGTGGCCCTTCCTTTCCCTCAATAGCCTTTCTCATCACAGGCACATCTGCACAGAATCTGACAACAAATTGGGGCAGCAGTGGGCCCCTGTTTGACATCATAATCTGGATCTTAGGAACATTTTGAAGCCTTTTGGGGGGATGTGCAGCTAGTCATCGTGATTCTGTCTTTTTATCAAAGAAACTGCTGGACGATCAAAAGTGGCAAACAGCTAGATGATGAAGAAAGAAAATAGGAAGGTACGGCATCACACACAGCTCCACGGAGGTTGAAAGGATGGTGAGCGTGACTCACACACACTTAACGAATCATGTCTGAGGAATGTAAGCCAGAGAGGAAAGGGAGAAGGAAAGAGAGAGGCCCAGAATCTTCCAGATGGAAGGGATCTTACAGAGCGCTGACTCCAATCTGCAAAGTTAGAGATGGGGGCAGAGGGAAAGATACAGGAGATTATAATAGTAAGCACTACTGTTTACTGGGTCCCCACTGTTCCTACGAGGTATCAACCTGTAACGTTTGTATCAGAAAAGCTCCATGGAAACCATATATTTTTTTAAAGTTTTAGATTTATAGAAAAAATGAGAAGATATTATAGAGTTCCTATATACCCCACATCCAGTTTCCCTTGTTATTAACATTTGACATTAGTATGGCACCTTTGTTATAATAAATGAACCAATAATGATATATTGTTATTGAATAAAGTCCATAGTTTTTAAAAGATTTTTTAATGGTTTTTAGCGAGATGAAAGGAGAGGAGAAGAGAGAGGGAGGAAGGGAGGGAGGGGGAGGGAAGGGGGAGGGAGAAAAGGAGGGGAGAGAGAGAGAGAGAGAGAGAGAGAGAGAGAGAGAGAGAGAGAGAAATATTGACATGAGAGCAAAACATCAATTGGCTACCTCCAACACATAGCCCAACCAGGAATTGAGCCTCAAACCCGGACATATGTCCTGACCAGGAATTGAGTCAGCAACCTTTCAATGCATAGGATTACACCCAACCAACTGAGCCACTCAGCCAGGGCTAAAGTCCGTATTTTATTCAGATTTCAGTTTTAAGGAATTCTGAGCAGATTTTTTATGCCCCTCTATGGACATTTGTCTGATATTTTTTCCATGATTAGACTGGAGTTATTATTTTTTGAGAAATGAGATATTTTTATCCTAAATTGCAAATGAGAAAACAAAGACTCAGTGGCATAAGGGGGAATTATCTTGAGTCATGTCACCAAGGAGTGATGGAGTAAGGTTTGAAAACCAGGTCTTTCTGAATCCAAATATCAAGTTTTTAACTATTACACTGCTTCTCTGTAACCCAATCAGTTGGAAGCCCAACTAGGATTTAAAAAATTTGAAACCCACCCTAACAGGTTTGGCTCAGTGGATAGAGCGTTGGCCTGCAGACTAAAAGGTCCCAAGTTCAATTCCAGTCAAGGGCATGTACGTTGGTTGTGGGCACATTCCCAGTAGGAGGTGTGCAAAAGGCAGCAGATCGATGTTTCTCTCTCATCAATGATTGTAACTCTATCCCTTTTTCCTTCCTCTCTGTAAAAAGTCAATAAAATATATTTTAAAAATAAATAAAAAATCTGAAACCCAACTGATGTTCTTTAACAGAGATGGATGGATGGTGGATAGTGATAGGGAGGTAGAAAGATAGGTGACAGACTTTTTATACATGCTTTTTTTGATGACAGTAGTAACACAGTCTCCCTATAAATACTTACGCACTATACACATAGGAAGGGAACATGCTTGTAAGCCTTTTGAAACAATTACTACTACTAGGACAGTGGTCGGCAAACTCATCAGTCAAAAGAGCCAAATATCAACAGTACAACGATTGAAATTCCTTTTGAGAGCCAAATTTTTTAAACTTAAACTTCTTCTAATGCCACTTCTTCAAAATAGACTCGCCCAGGCCGTGGTATTTTGTGGAAGAGCCACACTCAAGGGGCCAAAAAAACCGTATGTGGCTCGAGAGCTGCAGTTTGCTGACTACTATACTAGGATAAACAGCTAGCATCTATTGAGAGCTTAGAGTTGCATGTCCTGTGCTAGTACTTCACGTGGGTTATCTCATTAAGCCCTCTCCATAGTAATTTCTGAAATCGGTACCATTATTATGGCCATTGGACAGATGAAAAAATAGAGACTCAGAGAGGTTAAATACCCCCCCCCCCAAGGCCACATGCCTAGTGTGCGACAGAAGACTTGAACTAATGAAGACTGATGTCAGAATAAACTTATGAAGCCAGCAAGCTATGTTTTAGTGCTTCTCTGTCCACCCACAATTGTTGAAAGCAACTTTTCCCATGTTAGCATTCGACCCTTTAGAACCTGAGGTCCAGCTGTTTGTAGAACTTTCCCGTCAGTCTGTTTCTAAGTGCCCAGCTTGTCTCATTGGCTGACAGCTACAGTGCAGAGTGTGCTGGGATAGCAGGGAGAGGAGGAGGGATACCCATTGAAAGGGGGAGCTTTCAGAGGCCAAAGTGGGGAGCCCTCCAGCTTTTCTCCCAGCCCCAGCTTCAGGCACCACCCACCTTCCACCCTTTCTCTGAGCGACCCTGTGACGCCTGATGAAATTAAACCTGCCCCACCAGGAGCAAACCATGGGCGTCTGGTTCCCTGGCACTTTTAGCCTAATTGCTGCCCAATGAATATAATAGCTTCCCGACTGTCTTTTCAGCAACACAGGCTTCTGAAGCCATTCAGAAAGGGCTGAACACCAATAACACTCACCCTTCTGTCTGAGGGCTGAAATCCAATATCAGCTGGAGGGTCCTCATTTACAACTTGGTTTTCATCTCAACAAGGTCCCTCAGTCTCAGGTTTACTGTCCAGTCGCTAGGCAGGAGCAATCTGTGACATCCCCCTAACCTCTCTCCTGCTTCTCACATCCCAGGGCTGCCAAACTCAGGATAGGATCACAGGATTACTTTTCAGGCTGAGAACAGGAGCCGCAGAGTCCAGCTGAAACCCATTTTGCTGAGCGGCTACCTATTGACCTTGAAGAAGCAACTGGCTCATAGTGTTTTGAGTTTGGAAACAGGTGGAGGCTTTGACGAATTAGTGGGACCTGCTAATCAATCAGCAGGTGTGGATCCAACATTGCCACGTGCCCACGTGTATCACCTTGTCTTCACGCGAGATCAGGCAGGAAGCCAAGAGAAAGCCTGGCTCCTAATAACTAAAGCTTAGGTACCTCAGTGTTTCCATTATCTATTGCAGGAAAACAAAACAGGCCATCCCAAAATGCAGTGGCTTAAACCAAATGATAGCTGGGACTGAAGTCGTCTGGAATATCCAAGAGAACTCCCTTGTCTGGCACCTTGGCAGGGACAATTGGAGCACTGAATTCAGCTGAGACCCTAAGGCAGGTAGGCCCATCTCTCCACAGAGTCTTAGGCTCTCACCAGAGTTTCCATACGATCTCTTCAGCTGCGTAGCTGGGCTTTTTATGCAGTGGCCCAGGGCTTCCCGAAGTAGAAATTGTCAGTCATTAAGGATTAAGTCAAAGGAAGAGAAAGGGAAAAAAAAAGCAAAAGCCTTGAGGTAGAATCATCCTTGAAATGCTCACAGAATTTAGGCTCAAAACTGCTAGTTTAATGAATATAAAATAGTCTATCTCTTGTTACCTTTATTTATTTCAATAGCATAGAGAGAAACATTTTCATCATGCTTGGGACCTGTTCGCTTGTACTTCAATAGAGGTAATTCTAGAATTTAAAAAATGACATTTTCTTTTTAAAACTTTGCCCATGTGGCTGGATGTTTTGAACGTTACAGTTATGCAGTGGGAGAACTACAGCTTTTCTAACTGCTGGATCCATCTGTTTGAAGACCCCTTGCAATGTCACAAAAACTGATCTGATCAAGAAATGACCTTTAAGTGGCCTACTTCACCAGGCATAGCTCCTGAGCTCTGAGATCTTTGGATCAAAATTCATAACCCTCGTCTCTCTAGAGACATGGACAGTGCCTGACACTGTGGAAGGGAATAAAATGGTGTGATCTGGGCTATGTTGGCCTTAATGAAATTTAGAAAAAATATATTTTGGGTTTAATTCTGAGCTTATTAGAACATTAGTCTTCACTCATTTACCTGAAATAATTGTTATCAAGTTTCAAGTCTCATAACATGAGAACTACATTTAATTCTCCTGGAGAACTCCCTTCCCCACAACATTCTGCTTCTTTCCCCTAAACTCTTCCTATAGTCTCCAGTGAAGACCATTATAAGCACTGCATGGTTTAGTGCTTTCCCCTTAGCTACATACAAATTTCCAGCTTGTTCGCTTCCCCGACATCAAGACTCACATTCAGCTACATACCTGATACTTTTGCTTGAATGTCTAATAGAAATTTTAAACTTAACATGTGAAATATTGGCTCTTAGCTTTTTCTCTGCCAGTAAATGACAGCTCCATTCCTCCATCTGCTCAGGATGGAAATCTTGGGATCATTTTTTCACACCCCATATTAATCTGATATCAAATACTTTCAGCTTCTCCTTCAGAATAGACCATTCATCATTACAACCACCACTACTACCCTGGACCAGTTACAATTATTACTCACCTAGAACAGCCTCCAAAGGAATCTCTTGGCTTTCATTCTTGGGTGCCTCTAACTCTATTCTCAACAGAGCAGCCAGACTCAGCTTTCTGAAACCTAAATCAGATCATGCCACTCTGCTCAGAATCACTCACCAGCTTTCCACTCACTCTGATTTAGAGCAAAAATCCGGGGAGAGACATTATCTGTCTCCTGCTCCCATTTCTTAACCAGCATCTCTACTTTCTTTTGTCATTGTTCACTCCTCTCTACCCATGTTGCCTTCCTGTGGTTCTGTGAGTATTTCAAGGATGATTCTACCCCAAGGCCTTTGCTTTTGCTTTTTTGCCCCCATTTCTCTACCTGTTCTGCCACATATCATCCTTTATTCCCGTAAGGTCTGTTATGTTAGAGATAGACATTCCCTAACCCAGTGGTCGGCAAACTGCAGCTCATGAGCGAACAGGTCCCAGGCATGATGAAAATGTTTCTCTTTATGCTATTTAAATAAATAAAGGTAACAAGAGATAGACTATTTTATATTCATTAAATTAGCAAGAAGATAACATCAGTGATGACATTGAGGGTTATTGAGATTGTGAGCATATGCAGCACTTATGCATTTAGTAGAAAAGCAGTCTGGAACAATATTTGGTCAGTACTACGGCATTAGATATTTTGGTAGATTTGAGGATCTGTTCCAATTCTTCAACCCACCTCTTGGCCCTTCCCTCTAAATACAGAGTGAACTTCCCTGTCCTTGAATTTAGGCTCAGCCATGTGAATTATGCTGACTAATGGGGTTAGCAAACGTGATACAGATAGGGACTTGCAATGAGTTTGTGTAGTTGGGTGTGACCTCTGATGCTTTTACCATTTTCAGAAGAACATGCCTACATTAATCTGCTGCTGTTGGGACCAGAATGAGAGACATACAGAGTCAGCCCGGTTGAGCCCAACTTAGATGTATCACCCAGCATATCTGTGAGATTAAATGTTCACTATATTATGTCACTGGGTTTTGGAGTGTTTTTATATAGCATGTATGAAGCACTGGCCAACTAATTTACATGTCAAGTATTATTAAAAATGCTAATACTCTTCCATCCTCCAAATACACTTTGAGAGCTTGTCCAGGTAAATTCACATGTGTATCAGTCAGCATAGACTAGGTTATTCTGATGTAATACATGAGGCTTAACTCAACAACAGTATGTTTCTCACACATGAAAAGCAGATATGGGGAAACATTAATAATGTGTATCTAATAGCAGAGGTTTTGAACCTGCGTTATGTCTACCCATAGTGTACAAATGGAACAGTGAGGGAGAAACAGGACAACCACCTATACAGGCAGACGAGCAGAATAACATTGGAAATCAAAGGGCTATCACATTTCAAATCTTTCTCATTTGGCATAGCTTTTTCTCTTTCGTTTATTTAGCCTTTGAAAATACTTTAATGGGATACTTTTTTAAACTTTGAGTTAACAAGCTCTTTCTTTACATGTGGTAGCAGAAGAATCAGAAACAACCAACTTGGCCAACACAGGGGGAATGCATAAGTAAATTAAGGTACACATAATATCATAAATGATTAGGAACAAACAGGAAATAACACTTAAACAGTCTGATTTTAATTATGCAAAATATTTGTGTAAGGGAAGAAATTTTAGAAGGAAATACGACATAAGACAACTTTAAGGTGGGGCTTAGTCAGTGGATTTTTTTTCTTTAAATACCTTAACCATATTTTATATTATTGAAATAAAAATAAAATGACTCTCATTAAATATCCTTCTGATACTGCTTATCTGGGAAACAACTAGTTAGAAAATACATTTGCTATGGAATGCTAACCCCCTGGAGAAATGAGATAGTATCTATTTAAACATCTTAAGGGTATCAGATACTAAGGTGTAGTAACTTGCAATCAATACCTGTAATTTGATGAATTGGTAACCAAATCCATCTACCTGAATCCAATTTTTTTCTTCTTCATCATAACTAGACTTAGAAACAAAGAGCAAGATTTGTTTGAGCAATTCAGGTGAAACAGAATTTGATCTTTTGCAAACCTTAAAACATAATCTTCACAAAAAGAAGATGGTTTGAGGACTCAGAAAGGGGGGTGGCCCAGCTATTCAGCCAGGACACTTCCCTCAGACTGGAGCCAACAGACACACTGGCATTCTTACACATTGAACAATGCTCAGCGCTTCTCCCCTGGGGAGCCATAGCCCAGAGCCAAAGCCTGCATCTCTGCCTCCCAGATGGCACATCCACAAGTGCATCTTTGATATGGGTTTTGGAGACAATTTCAGCAAGACTCATGGTCTCTGGTCATAGCTTCTTAAATTTAAAAAAAAAGGTGTATGAAAGATTCAACATACATTTTTGGAACTGTTAATAAAAAAAAATCTCAACTGTTATGGTTCCAAGAGGTGTCTTGATGTCTCGGTACGCTTTTTCAAAGTAAGTTTTTCATTCATTCACTGCAAAGAACTCCATATTGAGTGCCTCTTTTGAGCTAGAAGCTGAAGGTATGGTATGAAACAAGAAAGACAAAGGTCCTTGCCCTGTGAAGTTTACATTTTTTTCGGGGGACATATAGCTCATCTCTGTTTTTCCTTCAGATCCTGTGATAGTAGGAAAAGATTAAGAGGTGAGCATCCAAAGTAAAGACTCCTATTGGCTGTAAAGAATGATAATAAAATATATTAACTAACCCAAATGTATTCTCAGACTCTAGCACCTAGAAAGACCTTGATTGTTTAGTTTCAAATACCCTAAGTATCAATTGATTATACCAACCCACTCAGTCTATGGGAGAGGCCAAATGCTATCAGGTCCAGATTCTTCTGAAGAACGGATCTTGTTTGCACTGAAGGAAGTTTTGAATCTAATATTTCCTCTTCCTCACATTTGTGCCAGGGACAGTGATGACTTCCTTTCCATGCATTATTTGGTTCAGTTCTTACAATTATCCTCTCAGGTAGCTATTTTTATCCCATCTGTACAGACAACAAACTTAAGGTCTAATTCTCAAAGGTAGGAAAATTGAAATTGGTGAATTCAAAATTCAGATTCTGTCTCATGCCTAAGGCTGTGCTCTCCCCCGTGACTTGATGCTCAAAGACTTCGCAGTCAAAATATAAATAATAGGAGATTCTGAAAAAAGTCATACTGTAGAGGTATCTCAGTGTTCATAGGTGGTTGGGCTAGCTGGGCATTTTCTGATTGTGCAGCATGACACAGGTAAGGGTGAAGCTTTGAAGTCATGCTGACCTGCATCTGAATCCCAGCTCCCCCAGTTCTTATCGTCTGTGACCATGGAGAGGTACCTTGTGACATGGAATACATTACCCTCTAGGCAATGGTAATGGTCATGTTTTAACCTCACAGGGGTTGGTGAGGATTAAATGGAGTAATGTTTGTAAAGCAACTATTGGAATCCTTGGTATATACATTCTCAAATAATTCATTCATTTAGCGAACATTCTTCCTAATCCTCTTTTGCGTATCTTTCAGGCAGGTTAGGTTCAAATACAGAGATTTAAACAGTAAAGTTTTCTTGTGGTGTCCACAAAGGCATTTGCAAAGAGTAAATAACTTATCACATAAACCTGAGGTTAACTCTCCTAGGTTTTCTGTTTGTTTCTTTGGTATATTTGTGTTTATCAGATTGTGAACTGGACCTCAAATGATGTGTTTATTTGAAATATCCCTTAGCAGTATCTTGACACCCTTGCCCTTCTAATTCAAGAGCATGAATAAGGGAATGGAGATGTATAAGTCAATACCACGGGCCAGTTACTGTGCCAAGCCACCTACACACAGCATCTCATCTTATCATTTAACCAACACTAATAGATAAAAAGAAATTAAAAAATAATTATATATGAGAAAAATTCCCATGGCTAATCAAGTAATGAAAAGCAAAACTAAGAAATACAGGCTTACTCCAGACCCAGGCTCTTCAGCATACCAGCTACACCCCAGCAAGTCTGACATCATCTACTCATGAGTCTTATACACTGGGAATCCTATGTTTGTCCCTCCAGAGCCACTCTCCACTCTTCACTACTTAGCTCTATCAGGCTGTATCATCAGGCTCCTCCACATGCTGGTTTCCAGTTGGGTTTGGCCAATGGGAGGTACCCACAGGAGGCAATGAGAAGTGGGGTGGAAGTGAGAAGAGAGAGGTTGGAGCACTCTCCCCCAGCCCCATTCCATCAGATCACAGGTTGACAGTGGCCATGTTTCTCTAGCAAAGCCATGGCTTTTATCCTATGTTCTCTCCTGGAGGTGCCTCCCTGCCCAGGTGCCACCCGTTTCCTGCTCCTTTGGATCTGGGGAAGCAAATGGCTTCTGGGGCTCAGGCTGTTCCCGGAAGCAAGGTTCTTCACCATTCCTTCTTGGTTTTCCGTGTCCTTTCCAAACTTTTGAAAGTAGAAAAATTCTACTTTCCTGAATTAACCCATTTAGCCATCTGTTTTGTATTGGACTCTGATTGCTATAGCTTAGGTAATAGGACCTAAGTACTAGGTGAGCAAAGTTATTTAATCTGAAACAAAATTAATTTATGGCCAGACCAACTCCAAATGAAACCCTTTGATACTCAGTGCAGAGAATCTCTTTAATTTGTCTCTTTATATCTCTCCCTGAAGATGGGATTTATCATCCATTCTCTTCCAGAATTGCCAAGGAGACAACATTATTTTATTCATTCTGGGTGCTTTCACTCTAAGCTTGTTATTTCTTCACTTGCAAGTTTGGAAAGTTCAATAAAGCCCAAGACCAGGACAGATGTTAATGTTAATTTTATTCTTTAATATAATCCCTTTTAGCATTGCAAATGATGTCTGATTGCTTTAGGTTTCATAGTAAAATCAAATTATTTTGACTTTATTTTAGAATGATGGAATATATTAAAGTCACATACTATGATTTCAAAAGAAGCTACCCAAAGGAGAGACACAGGAGTAAGAAGGGATGTATTATTACTGGTATCCCTAGTCAACCATCTTAATAATAAAATTTGGTCTATTAAAGAAGCCAGTTAAAGCTTCTTACATTCCCCTTCATTGACCAGATGGTTTTAAAAAGGAATCCAGTTGGGAAAAGAATATGTTGCCCCCCAAAATAATGTACACAATTTCTCCATATTACAGAGGTATAATTCAAGTCTATCATTAGTGTTTGAGACGTTTAGTGGCCTTCCATGACTCCACTCTCTCCCTACTGCTAAAACCCTAGTTTCCTAGAGTCTCTCTGCCTCTTGTATAATTCCTTGACCACCTTCCCCCATGCTACAACCACAAAGTTTTTCCTAAAAAGTGAGTCTGACTACGTTTTTTCCCCTGGGTCAAACCTTTCAATGGCATCCCATGGTCTATGGAATAAAGCAAACTCCTGATAAATATAAACTAGTCTTAGCTACGTTTCTGGGTGTCCCTACCTTGTTATATTACTCCAGGATCTATGCTTTAGATACCTTGGTTGCTCCATCCTTCTCTCTCCTGGACATAGCCTGCTCTGTCTTTTTTACAGGGTCTTGCCCAGGCTGTCCCTCTGCTGAAGGTTCATTCCCATCACTCACTGTAAGCTTCCTTCATGCCTTCTCATGCTCAAGAGACCAAGTTAAATGTCACTTTCTGGCTAAAGTTTTCCCTCACCACTCCCCACAACAGCTTTCTACCACCTTTCATTTCCTTTTCAAATTAAAAAAATCTTAATCTCTTGTTCTCAACTTGTTCAACATCATATCCTTGTTAGAACAGGGAAAGTTACTAATTATTAATTATCTTTTATAATGCCATGCCCTTCTGAGTCAGTGAATTCTAATTACATATTTAGAAAGGAAATGTTTATCAAGCACCTACTGATGTACTATGTGCATTATTTACATACCTAGCATAATTTAATCCTCACAACAGCATAGTATAGAGAACACTATTATTCCATTTTGCTGGTAAGAAAACTGAGCCTCAAAATAGAGAAACCTTGATCAAGGCAGTTCAGTTAGTGATGGGGAGCTTTGAATTTGAACCCATGTTCTGATTCACAATCTGTGCTTTTTTCATTATATCACCATTTTCTCATATAAATAATTGATTCACAGATTTTAAGACTCCCTCTTGTTTGCATAGCATGTCACAAATTACAAAGTACATTCACAGAATTATTTTATTTGATCCCCAGTAAACCTGAGAGGTAGTTAAGACAAGGTGAGTACCTTACTTTATAGATCAGAAGGTCAGAGAGGGAAATGATTTGCCCAAGATCATTAAACCCAAAACTGGAGGCATCAACATGAGAACTTCTGTCTCCTAAGCCAGTGCTCTTTCTCTGTAACAATACTGTCTCCAGCACAGGTATTATATTTCCTTCCTGGAAGAAAAGAAGAGTTAGATCTTCAAAACAACTTGACTGTCTACAGAGGCTCAAAATGAACCTTCCTCACATCTCGATATTTTGTTCTGTGTTTGATATCTAAGAATGCAATCTATGCCCTAACTGGTCAGCTCAGCTAAGCTCTAAATCCAAAATTCTAACATGGTAAGTCAGCAGCCAACTCTGACCTCAAATATGGGATTTCATTGTTGTGTTTTGTTCTACACTGCATTTTTTTAAAAGTGTAATTATTTCCTAACTTTTAAAAATCAAGTGTCTAGCATCTTCTAAGAAATGTTGATACTGCCCTAGTTGGTTTGGCTCAGTGGATAGAGCATTGACCTGCAGACTGAAGGGTCCTGTTTTCAATTCCTATCAAGGGCACATGCCCGGGGTTGCAGGCTCAAGAAAGCAGATCCTTGAACTAAACTTTGAGAAAAAAAATTAGAGAGAGGCAAATGTGTGGCAGGTGCTCCCGCAAGCCCTCATGCATTGTATGATGGTCAACAAAGAGTCTCCAATGATGAGATCTGGGCTGGACACTCGGGAGCCTAAAGGGCCAGCAGGTACATAAAGAAGGAAATGGAGACTGCCTAGCTCATCTCACCATCAGAGTTGGTGATTATAGCAGTAGCAACATTAAAAAATATATCTACAGTAGGGGGCCTCAAGAGTCAACCAAACAATAATTCTCTCTCATCATTGATATTACTATCTCTCTTTTAGTCTCTCTTCCTCTGGGGAATCTGGAATTTGAACCCATGTTTTATCTGACTCACAATCCGTGCTTTTTTCCATTACATCACCATTTTCTCATATAAATAATTTATGTATTTAAAAAATGTTGAAACTGCTTAAAATCACTGACTCTGACTGGAAGATCCTTCATCCCAAAGGAATAATATGAGGGAGAGCTCTGGGCTCAAGAGAATGTGGATTCACATTGCTATGAAGCTATTCATGGGCTGTGGGACTGATACAACTTGTTTAACCTTTTTGGAGCCTCAGCTTCCACATCTGTAAAATGGGGATGACAGTAGTAATGACTCTTGGGGGAGAGTGTTGAGGTTCATTAAGACAGTGCATGTTCAACACAGAGCCCAGCCTGGCAGATATAAAGTGCTCAACACATGGTCCCTGTTATGACCACTCTGAGGCCTGGACAATTGCATTTGTGGCCAGACCAATTGCAGAGATGTTCTTAAAGAGGAGAGGCCTTCCTGCCACCCCCAAACTCATGCTAATTTGCCCATGTTAAGAACAGAATAAAGCTGAAACCGGTTTGGCTCACTGGTAGAGCATCGGTCTGCGGACTGAAAGGTCCCAGGTTTGATTCCGGTCAAGGGCATGTACATTGGTTGCGGGCACATCCCCGGTAGGGGGTGTGCAGGAGGCAGCTGGTCGATGTTTCTCTCTCATTGACATTTCTAGCTCAATCTCTCTCCCTTCCTCTCTGTAAAATATCAATAAAAAATATATATTTTTAAAAAGAACAGAATATATACTGGGCCTCCATTCAGAATCACTCTCAGTGAGACAGTGAGGGAATCAAACACAGATTGCAGCTCGACCCTCTGGCTGCTTAGTGTAGACAAGGAAAATCTTTGCCAGTTCCAGAGACAACAGCATTCCGGCTGCACGTGGCATTGACTTCCAGTGCCAAACAGCAGGCTCTTTACAAAGCCCTTGTTTTTCTGCAAACGTGTCTGTCCATGGGCCTTGTTTTGAAGATAATGGATTTACAAAGAGGCCTGTTCTTCCTTTCTGGCACCTTGAAAGGAAAAAAAATCCCTGAATGGAAAGAAGGATCAAGTGGCCGTTCAGCTTGCGCAGTGGCTCTTGCCTACAGACTGTGCCACCGAGTTGGAGGCCAGTTGCGTAATTACTCAGTGCCAGCACACAATTACCTACAATTAGGCTAATTATATAAATACACTATGATCATCGGAAAGATAACACTGAGTAGCACACAAAGAGGAGTGGAAGGCCCTGAGGTAAAACTGAAGGGAATTGAACTGATGGCGAATCGAGGAAGTTCCACGGGATCCCAGCTCCTTGCCCTAATCTAGAGGATAGGCATCAGCTTCCGACTCCCCTCCTCTCCCCATCCTCCCCACACAGGAACAAGTCCTTTCCACAGCCTCTGGGGGCTAGTCACCTTCAGATACCCCCAAATGTCCCCTTTACCATCCCTGTCTGTTAACATAAGAAATTATAAAGGACAATTGGGTTGGAAACTATATCTAAATTTCAGGCCAAGAGCACAGCCACGCTGCTGACATTTAAAGGCAAGCCGTGGGTGCATTCTGTATGTCCCACACGTGACCGATCATCTTGCCATTCTCAGATAGTCAGGCCAGAGCAATTAAGCAAAGGTTTACATTGGCATAAAAATGATCGCTGACTGACAGAGGGCCAATCCCAGAACCTCTGGCTCACTCTGAATCCCGGCTGCCAACTCAAATTTTGACAAATGTATATTGAGCTCTGGAAGAAAAGGGATGGCTTCCCAAACACACACACACACACACACACACGCACGCACGAGTTACTATTTATGCTGTCTGTTTCCTGGACTCTCCTGGACCAGGATTCTCAATATTCACTCAACAAGTAGTTATAGAATAGCATTTTTTTTCAATCTGCAAATTTGATTTTGGAAGTAGAGAAAGGAACAACAACAACAACAAAAATCATGGCCCTTGCCCACCAGGAGTTTAGAGTCTAGCTGTGGGGAGAAAAGGGGACATGTGCTACTTTCTAGTGGATTGGCCCTTCCTGGGACTATGGAGGATTGCATTACAGTCCCCAATTGTTCACTCTTCTCTCTTGCCACCTGTTTGCTATGTGACTCGGTGGCTCCTCTCCTTAGAGATGGAGTGACTGCCCTACCCTACTTTTGGTGAAATTGGCTACATGACTTGTTTCGGTCAATGGAATCTGGGCCAACATAGCAGAGACCAGTTGCAAGCTTTGTCCTCAAGAGACATCGCATGCTTCCACTCATCTCTTGGGGAACATCCAACCTCTGCCATGAAAAGAACATGTCCTATGTGCCCCGATGGTTCCAGAGGAATGAGAAACTTGCAACAGACCTGAACTGAATCTGGAACCAAACCCTATCCATGGAGCAAATCTGCTTTTTATTCTATCTTCTTTGACTTTCTTTAAAATTTCAATAACAAGCATCGAGCAGTTTTAAAATAAATATATTTCTAAATGTCATTTAAAAATGGAAATAAGGGAAATTGTTAAGAAAAGACATTCATCAAACCCTTACTGCATTCTAGGCACTGTTACAATCATTTTATACACTTTACCTCATTTAATTTTTACAACAGCTTATCTCTGTATTTTTAAAATTTTATTGGGGTAACATTGATTAATAAAATTATCAGCTTTCTGGTGTGCAATCCCATAATACATATCTGTATATTGTATTGTGTGTTCATCACCCCTCACCAAGTTTACATCCATCGTCATTTTACCCAACTAGCTCTGTGTTGAAGATGAGGATACTGGGCTCAGAGTGTTAGGAATGATTTCCAAAAGCCAAACAGCGAGGACACGGGGGAGAAAACATTTGAATTCAAGGCTGCCAGCCTCAAAATCTCTACTCTTTGCTTCATATTATATTGTTGCTTTTGAATTCAAGGCTGCCAACCTCAAAATCTCTACTCTTTGCTTCATATTATATTGTTGCTTGCTGTCACAGATGAATAAACATTCAGAGCCTCCATTTCCTTGTTTGCAAGAAAGAGAGGTTTGGACTCCACCAACCCTAATGTTCCTAATAGTCTAAGATTCCATGAGTGAAGATTCCCATCATGCAATGATGATTCTCTCCTTTCAGGGGAAGACAATCAAATTTTCTTTAAGTATAATGCTCCCCTAGCTCGCATAAGAGCTTATTATTTCCAGATCATTAACTGCTTGACATAGAGATTTGGCTGAGAAACTTGAAGCTCAAGTGTTAGAGGTCTCTGCCAATTGAAGATCAGTCAAATGTGGATAATGGCCTCTGTTACTCTAATGCAAGGCTACAGGAAAATGTGATTGAATTTATAAAAATTCTGTGCAGCTTTTCAGGAATTCATCTGTTGGGTGCAACAAGGTACATCTGTGCTATATTATCCAAATAAGTTCCACCTGGCAGACAGATGATGGTAATGCTTAAAAAGGAAAAAAAGAAAAGGAAAAAAAAAGGCGTTTTTAGAAAGTGCTTTCATCTCATCTCACTCTATTTTAACGTGTGCTAGTCTCTCACACCCTTATTTCTAGGTAAAGCAGAGATGTTAATTTGGCCAAGCAATGGATGATGCACTTTTATGAACAGATAGAAGAGGATTGGTCCTGAGACAATCCTTTCAAATGTCATTCCACAGTATGAAAAGTTGGGAAGGGGGGGATGGGCAGAAAAGCAGGGGCCTGTTCTTTGTCCAACTGGCTTTACTTATGATGAAATTCACAAAATGGGCATGAAAGCTGTGCAACGTGAACCTCCAGAGGCTTGTTCTAGCTTCTGCTACAACCGAGGGCCTTAAGAATGCCAACGGAAAACAAGCCATTAAAATGTGCAATCATTTGGTGGTATTGAAAAGATCAAGACAGGTTATTTGGATGTCTGGGGTAGTTGAACTTGAAGAATACTTTCCAGGTTCAATGTGATTTTACACAGAGGATTCTTATTATAGTCAGTCTCCTGCCTTAGGTGACATTTTAACTTTCAGCAGCAGATCGCCTTCTCCACTCCCCCGCCCCTGCTCATTTTTCCTCTTTGTCTCTGTGGCTTCACCCAAGACAATGTCATCCATTCTTATTTGGGTCTTTGTAAACCAAAATACCTCCAGACTCAGAAGTTAGCTTCAAGGGCCAGACATCTGTTTCATTATGAATATCTGTCTAGACATAAAAGGAATCACTCAACACTACCTCCCATGATCCTGTGAGCACCTTGACAATAGCAGACCAACTCACGATAGACAGACAGACATACTTCCACCTGCCCTGCCCCTGGGCTTTCACTAATCTTAATAGATTCTACTTTCAATAGAAGCAAATGGGAAATAGCATTGCTTCTCTACTGGTAGAAGTAACATGATGTGTTCAAAGACTGACTTGATTTGCTGAGTTTGATGTTTTCCCTTCTAAAGGTGAGTAACTTCCTGGATTAGGGCAGGGAGGGGAATATAAAATGTTCAGCCTTATTACCCTCTTGGGTTTATTATCAAACCAAAAGGATCAAGAGGAAGATGCTGTTGATTAATTATTTTGTTCACAACTGGAAATCTTGTGCAAAAGCACTGATGTGTTAGCCACAGGTCAAGCATGAAGTGCACCTTTCTTAGGCATAGTATTCATTCATGACAGCTCCTTCTCACCACCCTTTCTGTAAAATGCTGGTATTGAATGTAGACCACCTAGTGTTGACCTCAAAATTGTGTCGGAGTAGCAGGTCAAGTCCCTTGCCTCAATATGAAGGTTCTGCCAATAACATTCTGTCTAGGATGTTATTTGAAATCTCTAGAGCAACCAATCAGTCTTTAATGTACACATTCTCAGAAACAGCTTTCTTGAGGTGTATTCTCCATATTTCATTCCTAAGGAGACTGAGGCACCAATATAAACAATCACATTAAATTTAGCACTGCTGCTGGCAGGTTGGTGATTTTAACAAAATGAGACTTGGAAAGAAGTATAAAATTACCAAATTAAATCTGCTCCCCTTGAAATTGGGTCATTAGAAGGCCACATACTTAGTCTATTACATACTTTAGTCTATTGTGGCTTCCTTTGCTACTTAACCTCTCCTATTACCTTGGGAAAAGCTTTGAGTCACTTCAGACAAATAGAAAAAATTAATCTAAACACCTAAGAATTCTTTTCTTCTTTAACAACAACCACAAAAGACATGCTCTAGGTTATTCTAAAACTTATATGAGATTTTGTCCTTAAAGACATATAATGTTTTCAAATGTCAACTCCCCTACCAAAATATTATTTGCAGCTATTAAGAGCACTCCAAAAAATTTAAGGTAATTTCAAAGTTGTAAACAGGCAATATTTTTGGAATAAGCCAATTTGGGGAAGACTCCATTCATTTTCAGGCATACATTCAGGTGTTGCACAAAGTATAGAGGGTTACGGTCTCATTGTATTCTACATAGATAGCACCCCTTGGGATTTTGTAACACAAGGAATATGTGTGTCCTACTCTGTTTGGGTGAAAATAATTTTATGACTTGAGTCACTCTCCTAGTCTTCATAGCAAGCATCCTATACAGCATCCTTGTCAGAATATTAGAGCCTCAAGGGTTATATTTTCTTTCTCTTTAAATATATTTTCATCCCGTGGAATCACTGAACAATGTCCCTATTTTATTGATAACTATTCTTTGTCATATTTATGAGTCTTTCAAAGAAATAGGAACTACCTTCTGGAGATTGTTAGGGTTTGTGTATTTTCATATCCCACTGTAATTTTTATAGGACAAAAGTGGAAAGGTTAGAAACATTTCTATCCTGAAGTAAGTGAGATGGTCTGAGTTAATGTTAGCCAAAAGGCTTGGAATTTAAGCCTCAGATGTGGTTGAGAACTTTACTGTTGGCTTGATTTTCCTTTAATCTTTTCATAAACAAACAAACAAACAAACAAAAGGGGGCACATTTAAGAGAGTGATTGGAAAAAAAAATGATAAAAACTCCTAAAAGAAAATCCAAGAAATAGGACTTGGTCATTGGCCTCATTTAAATGGTTAGGTTTATAGGTCACATTAATCAATATTTGATTTCATAGCAGATGTGGAGGAAGTGAAAAGTCTGGATGCCAAAAGGACCCAAGAATACGGAAAAGTATCGTGTTTCACACACACAAGGGAGAAATGCAGAGGGAAAGAGATTTATGTATAGCTGAAAGCAATAAGGATGAAAAACACAACTCAAGTCATCAAAATCACTGTTGAGAAACCAGACTTAAATGCTGCTTCGAGTTTTCTTGATTAAATTTTAACATCAGAAAGCCATGAATAACCAGGATTCATTTTAGTGCACCCCAGTGTGATCCACTGGCCCACCTTGAGGGGGACACTTTCAAATTGCACTTAGCAGTATCAAGCATGAAGGCACACATTCATTCTCCCTCTGCCACCTCTTCCTCTCTTTCTTTCTCAAAAGTTTGAGTTGAGTTCCAAGTTTGGCCTCTTGTGTCTTTTGCAGAATATATTTGGTACCTATTCACTCAACAAACATTTCCTGAACTCTCTTAGGGGGCCAGCCTCTCCTCTAGGTGTGACCTGAGACACATAGAGAAGAATTTGACCATGGGAGCAAAGAAACCCTAGATGATGAAAAATAAACAAGAAAACATAGGAAGGGTCTTGAACAAAGATTGGAGCAAAATTAAATTTGCTCCACTGGCATCCATCCACTCAACGCAGATACTTCTTAGTGCCTACTGTGTGCTCGCTGTGTACCAGGTCCCCTGGAGACCATGACAAGAATGGGATAGAGCCTTCCGATCTCACTAATTTGAAGCACATCCTTCCACGTTTTTTGAGACCCTTCCGTTCAAGTCCTCCTAGAGCTCTTCGCTACATTCACCAAATCACACAGCTGGGTGCTGGGAGCCATGCTTGCCTATCTCCAGCTGGGTTGACTAAGTAACACAATTACAGATGTCCTACTCATAATCTGAATCCGTTGTTTACCAGTACAATTATTTTAAGGCCCGTGTGTGACTGCTGCTGGCAGGTTGGTGAGCAGAGGGAAACAGGAAATGAGTGGAATCATTTATTAACATTAAAAATAACAAATTGAAAGGTGTTGGGTCCTGCGATAAATAGCCCTCGGCTGCTGCAAATGACAGAATGGGAATTTTCCAAAGAAAGGACTTACCTGAAAGAATTTTCCAAAATTTGGTTTTGGTGTCATGGAAAAACACTCATTTTGAAATGATTTTGTCGATTGCTAGACGTGTCCTCAAGAAGACACATACTTGGTAAGAACTATAATAGGAACAGTGTTGTACAAAGTCACTGTAGTGTTCATGCCTTGAGTATAATTCTGAAAATAAAAGAGAAAAATAAAGAAGGAAAGGAAGTTTTAATTATATAGCTATCAAATGCCAGGTCTAGTAATAGATGTTTTCATAAACATCATGTTATCTGCATGTTACAACAAACTTGTCAGTTTGAATTACCACTTTATAAAACAAACAAACAAAATTAGAGGTTTAGAGAGGCTAAATAACTTAACTGAGGTCACCCAGCTGATGAAGATTGGAACTTGTACCTGAAACCAGGACTTATGTCTTCCCATCCATCTACAAGGCCACCCTCACTTAAAGCGCCGTCCCTCATAAGAGGATTTGTGTTAGGGAGCAGAACCTTAAGAGGAAATGCAGCTTTAAAAATTTTCTCAGATAAAATAATATTTTAAGATATGCTAACGTCTAAAATCACAAATCACATTTTAATTTAGTCTGATAAATTATGTATTAATCATATGTTCCTTGAAATATATATAGGTCAAAAGTATTGTTGAAAATAGAAGAACGTTTTGGTTGATATTTTCCCTGCTGCCCTGCCCTTTCCTTTGTCCCAGGACTCTGTACTGCCTTGGGAATGAGTAGTGACCCAGGAATCAGTTGGTAGGGAAGAAAGTAGCTGTGGATATTGTCATTAAAAAAGCCGAAGGATTTTATTACATGGAGATAATTAAATAAATTTATGAGAAAGGATGTTCATTGCCATATGATTTATATGGCAAGAGTTGGCATACCACCCGAGCTGGTTTTGCTCAGTGGATAGAGCATCGGCTTGTGGACCAAAGGATCCCAGTTTGATTCCAGTCAAGGACTCATACCTTGGTTGCAGGCTTCTCCTTGGCCCTGGCCCTGGTTGGGGGTTGTGCAAGCGGCAACCAATCGTTATGTTTCTCTCACAAAGATGTTTCTGCCTTTCCCTCTCTTCCACTCTGCCTAAAAACCAATGGAAAAAATATCCTCAGATGAGGATTAACAAGAAAAAGAAAATTGGCAATACCCAACCCAAGAGATTTGATCAATAGGTGAAGCTTCTTTGAACAATTGGAGCATTTCCATTGGTTAGAAATAGTGGTACGTTCATGGGTGATGTTTACCTGGGCGGTTCATTATACTATCCCATTTTGTGTGTGTTTGAAATTTCCCATAATAAAATATTCTTCAAATGCCAATCTATATATTGACCATCTTAGCAGTATTTCTGTGGTATCTGATTGTGTGGAAAAGGTCATTATCAAATGCAATAGACATTTACCTTGTTTATCTGAGTCCCATTTTCCTCCCCTTTCAAGTACAAGTGGGAGGATTAGATGTCCCTGGTCCCTTACAGCTGGGCAAAGCCAAATGATTGGCCAAGAGATGGAGGCGGAAATGATGAGTGTCGCTTTCAGCTGCAGCACTTAATTGCCAAAGAGTGACCCTCCAACCCTCTCTGTTCCCTGCCTCTGTAACTCATGACATTCCAAGTGGGAGAGCCTTTGACCCTGAGGGAGGACAACACCAAACAACTCCCTGACAAAGTAGGATGGGCATGTAGGATGAGCAGGAAATAAGCTTTTGATGTCTACAGCCACTGAGATGTTTGCTGCTACACTGTTGCTTAGCATATCCTAATTGGTACAACACCAAATAATGTAATTTGACCAGAATACTCAGCTTGTTCCCTCCTCTCTGTCAGGTTTTTGTGCAAATTTCATTTTCTGGGGGCAGCTTCTCCACTTAAGCTTATATAATATAAAAAGTCAGAGCCCATAGGACTTGGCAGATCATCTAGTCTGGTTATGAATACTGGGGCCACAGAGGTTAAGTGGTTGTCTGGGATACAAGAATGCAGGGCCAGTTCCTAATATAGCTGTTCTCGTTTATTGTATCTCTCCCTTATGAGACTAGAAGCCTTATGAGGACAGGGAATTTAGCCTGCCTTTCCAGCTGTAACTAACCCTGGCAACTGGAAAGGATGGATGGTGAGCGATGATAATAATAATAATAATAATGTCTATCTATGTAACACTGTCACCTTTACATAGTATCACATTTTGCTCTTACTCCAATTTGGAAAAACCATAAAGCCATGATTACTTAAAAATTGAAGCCTAGGAGAATTAAGTGATCTTCCCTACATTAAAATCACACAGCTGGGTCATAACAGCTTACGATTTATTGTGGTCTTTTCTGTGCTAAGTACCTTCCAGGTTTTATTTTATTTAACCTCACAACAACTTCACAAGATCAGTTGGATTATTATTGCCCTTTTACGGGTAAGAAAAGAAGAGAGACAAAGAAAGGCTAAGAAATTTAATTAATTCACTCAGCTCATATTTGCTGGGTACCAGAGAAGACCAGGCACTACTCTATGCACTAAGAACAGAGAACTAGAGATAATGTCCCTTTCTTCCACATCTGTGGAGGATGGGGGAAGATACTGCAGTGTATCAAAAGCCTCTGGTGCCCCCTCACAGCCTCTCAGCCCTACCTCTGAGTTGAGCAGCTCTCTGAGGGCTTCCATCACCTGGCATCTTCTGGTCAAGAGCATGTCACCTCAAATGTTCACCTACCATCTTTGGTTTCTATCTGCCAAGATATCTTAGCCCACAGCCAACTCGGAATTAGGAAAGGAATTAATACCTGCGGAGGCAAATGTCAACCAACAGAGGATGGGAGATAAAACCCCCAATTCCCAATTTAGGCAGACAATATTGAGAGGCAAAGAATTAGAAGTTCAATGCACAATTCTATTAAGTGCTATCAAGAGAGCAGAGCAGGGTGAAGGGATAGGGCTATCCTGGGGTGGCAATGGTGAGGCTCTATATTAGGGTGGGTGTCCAAAGAGGACCTGTATGAAATGGTGGGCAGTGAACTATGACAAAGAAGCAGTCCTGTAAAGATCTGGGGCTGGAGCTCGGGCTATGGGTGCTGAGGAGAGTTTCTGGCAGGTAGAAGAACAGGTGCAAAGGTCCTTATGTGGAAATAAACATGGGAGAATAGTATGTGAAGAAATAAAAGATGAAGTCAGGGGCCAGACTAAATTGGTTAGTAAGGAAAATTAGAAATTATTTTCATTGCAATGAGCAGCCATTGGAGGTATTCAAGCAGGAGAATGAAAGGATTGAATCAGCCGGAACCAGTTTGGCTCGATGGATAGAGCGTCGACCTGTGGACTGAAAGGTCCCAGGTTCGATTCCGGTCAAGGGCAAGAACCTCGGTTGCGGGCATATCCCCAGTAGGGGATGTGCAAGAGGCTGATGATCTATGATTCTCTCTCATCGATGTTTCTAGCTCTCTATCCCTCTCCCTTCCTCTCTGTAAAAAATCAATAAAATATATTTAAAAAAAGAAAAAGAAAAGAAAGGACTGAATCAAGTATTATGGGGTCAAAGGCCAAGCTCCTAACTTTTGCATTAGTTAGAATATAGAGTCAGCCGAGGTCGGTTTGGCTCAGTGGTAGAGCGTCGGTCTGTGGACTGAAAGGTCCTGGGTTCAATTCCGGCCAAGGGCATGTACCTTGGTTGCGGGCACATCCCCGGTAGGGGGTGTGCAAGAGGCAGCTGGTCGATGTTTCTCTCTCATCGACGTTTCTGGCTTTCTCTCTCTCTCCCTTCCTCTCTGTAAAATATCAATAAAAATATATTTAAAAAAAAAAAAGAATATAGAGTCAGCTGCTATAACCAACAAACTGTATATCACCACCAACGATTAAGATATGCACCTGCATGCAGAATGGCATTTTGGTCAATAACAAACCACATATGGCCCCATAAGAATGCAATGGAGCTGAATTTCCTGTAGAAAAAAATGGAAACATCTGTGGGGCTCAGCAATAGACTCCCTCTCACTCACAGCACCTCAATTTTGAGTGGATGGAATCCCAGCCAGTTAGCCATGGACCTGTTTCATCCCAGAGGAGCCTGTCCCCCTAGTGCTGCATTTTCAGAGGGCACTACAACCCTCCTAGATCTAGCTTGATGGTCTTCAGAGCACATTGTTGTGAATTCCTTATTGAGGACCTAAGACCCTGTACAAGGACACAGGTCCACAGAAGCTCCCCGAACAAGTATTGAGTGTCCCTGCCGCTTTGGTGAAAGCTTTCTGTGGCAGTGTGGAGACAGCCTGTCCCTGTACTTGGGAAAATATGTTCCTGTAAAGCATAGGTGAGTTTTATTTCTTCCATCAATTCAATGCCAGAGAGAGTCCTTTGTGCCACATAGAGTCAATGGAGCCAAAAACAAATTTCCAAAGTCAAAATATTGAGTCCTCAGTTCTACACCCTCATTTAAACACTTTAAAATAACTATCACAGCCAGAACCGGTTTGGCTCAGTGGATAGAGCATCGGCCTGCGGACTGAAGGGTCCCCGGTTCGATTCCGGTCAAGGGCATGTACCTTGGTTGCAGGCACATCCCCAGTGCGGGTGTGTGTGTGCAGGAGGCAGCTGATCGATGTTTCTCTCATCCATGTTTCTAACTATCTCTCTCCCTTCCTCTCTGTAAAAAATCAATAAAAATATTTATAAAAAAATAAAATAAAATAACTATCACAAACTTCCTTAATCTGACCAGGGCTCCAACATGCAATAGACAAAACCACATTAACCATGACAAGCCACTATGTTCCTTTTTCTCTCCATCTTCATTCCTTATTCCTACGGATCCTCAGGCCACCTGTCACTCCCTCCTGACAGCCACTCTTATAGGTGACCTATGCCTTTCCCAGACAGTTCTCCTCAATATTTCAAACAATCTAGCCCACATGGAACAGCATTGGCATCTGCAATGCTTTATTTCTGACCCTGGTAAAAGAAATCAGGGGAAGAGCTTATGGGACAGTGTTTATAAAGTCTCCAGTAATGTCCAATAGTATCCTAGGCCTTCACATTCACGCACCACCTCCTCATCAACTCACCCAGAGAAAGTTCTATTCCTGTGAGCTCCAATTAGGATAAATGGCCTATACAGTTTTATCACTTTTTATTCTTTATATTGTATTTTTACCGTATCTTTTCTATATTTGGAAAGGTTTAGATAAACAAATATTTATGTGTTACAATTGCCTACAGTGTTCAGTACAATAACATCCTGTTCCAGGAGCACTAGGCCATATCAGAGAGCCTCAGTGTGTAGCAGGCTATACCACCGAGGCTTGTGCAAGTGAACTCTGATGTTCACACAATGATGAAATATCCTACTGACACATTTCTCAGAATGTATCCCCATTGTAAAGTGATGCAGAGATGTGGGGAAAACAACATTACTAAGACATGATCTATGTCATCAAAAATAAAGCTGCAGAGGAGGGAGGAACAGACAGTAATACAATGAATTATAATAAAAAAAGCAGAATTAAATTAAAGCAGTACTAAGGTGAGAATAGTTTGTTATGGCATACAGGAAATCTTGTGGATGGTAGATATCAGGGGAGATATTTGAATAGGTCACTAAAGAATAAGAAAGATTTCGGTAGACCAGAAAGCCAAGGGAAGGCATTGTAGCCCAAAACACATACGTTGGGGAATAAATGAATATAGAATTAAAAGAATAATGAGATGCCCAGTGGGCTGGGTTACCACCCAGAGTGCACGGAGGGATATAACATGATATGAGGTCAGAATGATGGCTTGGGGTCAGATGGCGACAGTCTAAGATCCCTCAGGAAGGTGCTTTCACTTTGTTCTGCAGGTACAGAGGAGCCAGCGAAGGTCTGTGAATTAGGGGATGACCGGATCAGACTTTGGTTTTAGAGCTATTACTCTGACAGTAAAGTAAATTGGGTGGGGACAGACAGTTGAGAGGAAAATTATCCCCTTGTCCACCTTTGGGGAGCTCTGTCCCTGAGCCTGTCAACTGCTCACTTTTCAAACAGATAGTTTCTCTCCTGGGCTTCTCAGAATGTCCTGGACTTCCTGGAATTTGATGACCTTCACTGCTGTAGGTATGAATCACTCTGCATATTTACACCGGGCCTGAGGAACCTGGAGAGAACAAAGCATCCATGTAATAATTGAAGAATGATGAGATCTCAATGTATTTGTCACAGCCCTTGGGTAAAGATGTGGCCCTGGCAGATTCTTCACTTAAGATCCTATAAAAAGTCAGAGCCCATAGTATTTGAAGATTATCTAATCCAGTTATGAATACCAGAGCCCACAGAGACCTACTAACTGCCCAGGACACAAAGATTCAGGGCCGGTGCTTGATATCATGGGCTTCCTCATCCAATACTTTATGCACCAGTAATAATAACACCACACCACACACACACACACACACACACACACACACACACACACACGCAGAAAAACAAAACAAAAACCCTTCTTACTTGGTAGAGTCTCATATTTATATTAGTTTGGGCCCAGCTCTTAGGTAACTGGGGGCCAAGAAATCATTGACAAGTATTGTTTGTAGTAACTACCCCGAAATGCAATTAAAGCTTTCATTTTTCAGCCTTAATGGTATTTGTTACTCATTAGTACATTTCCTGTCAAATTACAGAATTATAGGGTCTCCTAAAGACTTTATAAGTGATCTGGTCCAATTATAGAATATTCAGAATTCTATTAACTTGTAAGACGCAAGGGCTTAAACCGTTTGTTGTCTTGGGCCAAAGAATAATAAAATATATTAGTTGCATTATTCATTCATTTGACAAAGAGGGTGTATATGTCTACATAGACCCAGTCCTCACCCTGGTGATAGTTCAGTAAAATACCTGTATAATTCCTTAATTCTTTCCTCTATTGCCCTCAATGTCTTGTTATTGGTTGGGTGTGCTTGGCAATTCTAGCACTTTATAGCCTGAATTTGATTTTAAGAGGAAGTAAAAAAAAACACGAAAAACACCTCTATAAGCTATGTAGAGACACCTTCCAGCTTCCTTTCTTCTCTCCTACGCTGCAATTCACCCAGCTCAAACATCTGCCAGAGCTCAAGTCCTTGCTCCTAGAGCTGTGTTCATGGGAGAGACTGTCCTGACCAGGACCAGTGATCACCAAAGGGCAATATGGAGAGTCTTGACGGGGCCTAGAAATACATTGCCTCGGTGAAAAACACAGCAGACCTTAGCTGTGAATTACCCTGATAGCAACTGGAGACAACCTGGTTCAGATAAAGCTCTGTTTGTCCATGCTGGAGTTTCGCGTCTTTCTCGGGCTGAACCCCTGGAGTGAGCCCAACACCTTGGTCATAGAAGACATTTTGCTTTTTGAGCACCTTTTCACTCTTCAAGTACATACTGGCAGGGACAGTGTGTCCATGCCGAAGATAGAGCCAGAAGATGTGATAACAGTAATAAGTGTGGGCAAAACACTTTTCCGTGTACAAGACCCTTTCTCACTTATATGTGTCTTCAGTGCAGAGAGTAGGAGATAAATGGTGGTTGAGGATGGGGGATGATAAAGATACTTCCCACCTCCCTTCTACCACGTATGACCAAATTCCCGTTTCTTAGTCCAAGTTCTAATATTCCGTGTACAAAACAGTTGTGTACAAAGCTAGTTGGCTTATAGCAATACATCTTGGGATCTACAGTTCTAGAGACACATTATCCAGTAGAGTAGCCACTGGCCAGCCACATGTGGCTGTGGAGCACTTGAAGTGGGCTGGTCTGAATTGAGATGTGCTGGACCTGTAAGATACATGATAAAGTTTGAAGATTTAATATAAAAATGAATTTAAAATATCTCCTTAAGAATTTTCATATCGACTTCATTTTGAAATAATATTTTAGATATATTGAATTGGGTAATGCATATTATGAATATTCGTCTCACCTATTTCTCTTTGCATTTTAAAATGTGGCTATTAGACTATTTGAAGTTACATATGTGGCTGGAATTATATTTCTATTGGACGGTGTTGCTCCAGAGGCCCATCCAGGAATGAGCTGGTTTGAACCTCCTTAATCCTGATTAGTGGTGATGTGGACATGCCTCTCCCCAGAATCACTCTAAGAGAATCCAGGAAGCAGATGAGATTTGTCCAGATGAATGTCTTATTGCTCCCTTCTCCAGCCCCAGGGTCAAATGAAGAAGGAAGCTGGGGGGTATCTCTGCCCAGAGAAAAATGCTCCAGAAGAGATTTTTAAGTCTCCAGCTGGTGTGGCTCAGTGGTTGAGCAATCACCCTATGAACCAGGAGGCAATGGTGTTATTTCCGGTCAGGGTACATGCCTACATTGCAGGCTCAATCCCCAGGATGGGGTATGCAAGAGGCATCTGATTAATGATGCTTCTCTCTCTCTCTTTATCCCTTCTTCTCTGAAGGCAATAAACATATTCCTAAAAATAAACAAATAAATAAAGACTCCCATACCTTGAAAATAAGTGAAAATTCAGTAGTGGCCCCAGGTCTGAGGCCTGGATGGGCAGTAATGGCTGGCCAGGACCGCGGTCACCAGGACACCTAGGAATTGCTCTCTATGACACATGCAACCAGGAAAACTAGGAAAGAGCCTTCCTCTCATCAGCTTCACACTGTGACAAATGCTTCAGCCAGCTCAGATGAGGTCATTCACGAAGGTGTCCTTGGCACCGGATTCTGTTTAATTCCATGGCCTGACGTTTCTTCTTCCACACACTGGGCTTCCTGTTTCTATCCTCACCTCAGCCAGAGAAGGCTTTTTAAAACCCAAGTTGGGTCATGTCACCCACTCCCTCTACTCAGAACCTGTGGCTCCTGCTTAGCCTCAGAATAAAAGCCAAAAGCTCTAACAGTGACCTGTGGACCCCAC
The DNA here is from genome assembly GCA_963924515.1 of Vespertilio murinus. Lineage (NCBI taxonomy): Eukaryota > Metazoa > Chordata > Mammalia > Chiroptera > Vespertilionidae > Vespertilio > Vespertilio murinus. The sequence goes on from OZ004709.1 coordinate 148,977,700, forward strand.
AGCACCTCCCTGAAGTCACCTCCTACTCCCCTCCCTGGCTCACTCGCCTCCTGGCTGTGCCCCAGCTCTGACCTTTCCCTTCTCTCATGTCTGCATGGTTAGCTGCCTCATCTCCTCCGGGCTTTGCTCAGATTTCATGTTTGTAGCAAGGCCTCCCTGACCACTCACTTAAAATTGCAACATGTGCCCATCCCTTTCCAATCTCCCTTACCTTTCTCTCTTTTTTTTCTTCTTCATAGCCCTTATTGTCTATCCACTTCAAACTATAAAACTTACTTATTTAAGTAATTGTTTACTGTCTATCTCTCTCCCCTGGGATATAAGTATTACAAGAGTAGTGTGTGTGTGTGTCTGTGTGTGTGTGTGTTTCTTTATTGATGCATCCCAATAAACTGGAACAGTGGTAGGTATTCAGTAAATATTTTTTTAAATATAAGGGAAGTTATATAATATTCATTATCCTTTCTATTCCTATCATTATCTTTTCAGTGCAAACCCATGTTACCTGGTGCTGAGAAGACCCCACTTGTACCCCAGCTCATCTCTCTTGCATGTCGGCCTTTTCTGGTCCCATCCAACCTTCCCCTTCCATCCCTTCCTTAACCAATCCACTAGATAGTTGCCAATAGTCAGAGTCCTTGAGTGATATAAAACCTTTGGCAAATGCTTAGGTAAGAATACTTTATGCTGAAATTTGTTAACAAGTCTCTGTGGTGTGACTGCTTTGCTACAGAAATTTAGTTTGAAACCTGTAGGTAACAGAGAATCATGAAACCTTTTTTTGTAGGAGAATGTTGTGATAAAAGTGGTGCTTAACCATTCATTCTTTTCTTCAAGGCAATTTTCTAGAATCACATTTTCACCTACCTGGGAGGAATGCCTTCATTGGGTTATAATTTGATTGTAATTATGAAACCTTTCACTAAAGAGTTGTATAAGGATCTGGACAGCCAAAACTGGTTTGGCTCAATGGATAGAGTGTTGGCCTGCATACTGAAAGGTCCCGAGTTTGATTCAGGTCCAGGGTATGTACCTTGGTTGAGGGCATATCCCCAGTGGGGGGTGTGCAGGAGACAGCTGATCAATGATTCTCTCTCGTCAATGTTTCTAACTCTTTATCCCTCTCTCTTCCTCTCTATAAATAAATAAATAAATAAATATTTTTTAAAAAAAGGATCTGGACAGCTTTTCTGTGTCTTTTACAACACTTCCTGTTTTGTCACTGATGAGCTAATCAAACACCTACATGATTTTTCCCACCTTAAGAATGGTAATAGAAAAAATAAAGATTTTTTTTTTGTGTGTGTGTGCTTCTGTAAATGAATTTGATTTCTTCTCACAGGGAATGGCAACAATGAAATCTAATATATTTATTTATCTCTTTTTGCTTTAATTGCCAGAAAAGCTTAATTCATGGCCATATTATGGTAGTAGCTAATTTACTACTTATATCGTGTAACTTTTGGGGAATGGAGGAGTAAGCTCTACCACCAAGAGGGAGGTGTATCAAAGAATTTGTGGCTATAAGTTTAAACAACACCCCTTACCCCAAGACACAGACAGGATGTGATTTGCCCAGGTCAATTCATGACTTCCTGTGAGAGCTCATTCTCTGCCTCTTCTTGTTTTCTTTGCTCACTCACCACAGCTCAGAGCAATCTGTTTTCTTCTTAGTCAGATGTTAGAAGCCTGTGCTTTCACTACATTATGCAGGTAAATAAGACCAAAAGCAAAACTACCCTGAAGAAGCTGCATCCCTCTTCTCCTGCCATGACTTCTTTGATTAATGACCTAAATGCACCGTCACTTCGGTCAAGGTATTGATTTATCAAGGAAGTGGGTGTTTTGAAAAGGAGTGAGTCAGATCATCCGCACAGGGAGATGTTCTTAACACGTTAGGAGCAAGATATTGGGGGGGGGGGGGAGAGGAGGAGGGGCGGTGAGGAGAGGGGAGTGGAGTAGCAGACAATGAGTTAGAGAAGAACAAAAGATTTTTCTATGTTTAAAACACAAAAAGGAAAAATTACAGTCTGCAATCCGCTCAGTTCACCCAGGCTATTGAAAATGGGCCAAAGCCAAGGAGTCCCCACTGGGCCGTGTCCTTTTGAAATAAATCCCAGCCGCACTCTTTGGAAGTCCAGGCCTGGGCTCCCGGACTTTCCCTGATCTTGATGATGCCAAGTATCCTCATTTCTGACCACTGCCAGTTTGTCAAAAACTGGTGACTTCCAAGAACAGAGATGTATTTGGAAGTCCGAAATCAAGGCAACCTCTTTTGAAGGTCCTTTGTGTGTGAATTATTAGCGTGAATGGCTGTAAGATACCATTCCTGTCACCTTGGGCAGATCATTTGACTTTTCTGGGCATTTGTTTCAGCATCTGAGAGTCTCAGAGGCGATTACAATGATTACATCAGATAAAGGTAGGGGGGTGCCTGGCATATGGCTGTCATTCAGTAAGTGGCAGCAGCTATTATCTTCAAGACTTGGTTGCACAAGACAAGGCGGCCTAGTCATCCTTATTCATGTCCCAGTCAAATCACTCCATTGAAAATCCATGCCTAATAACTCGACCCATAATGGTTACACAACTGAGGGAATCAGGAAGCTTCACCATCAGCTACTGCTTACAAGTATAACATGAATAGTTCTATTCAATCACTTAGGGATGATTTAAGACATCTATTTTCCTCATTTGTAACAAATGCAGAGAGATTCATCAAAGGCCATCCAATGAAATAGTAACAAAGCATGAAATGCAGTTTATATTTATGGTTTGTTTTTCTTCTTACTCTGAGCTTGAAAAAGTATATGCTTTTAATTGAAACTTTAACATTGCAGATATGACTTCAATCAGTGCTAAGTAATACATGTGTCCTTGATTGACGGGGCAATGAAATACCAGTTTTCTAGTCTGATCTAAAGTGAAAAAATAAAAACACGTTGTCTAGACCACTCACCGCTACCATTCTCCACCCCAACTTTGAAGGGAATAGATTGGGTAAGTAATATTTTAGCTTTGGAAGTACTAAAAGTTGGACTTAGTGTTTTGAGGTATAGAGTGTGTATTTATCTATTTTTATTGGGGGGGGGGAAACCTGGGGAGCAACATGCTGACACCTTCCACACAGAGATGTGATGACTAAGTGATCAGTATTTGGTACCTCATTAGTCCTCAATAAATGGTAACTGTGAATTTCTTCCTTTTCATGCCTACATATGATACTCTATGCCCCATTCTTGTCCAGAAAAGACACACAGACTTCTTCTCATATCCACACTGCACTATCAGCATTTAGGGGCTACACGGGTATGGTGTCTTTTATCTGGCACCCAGTAGAGAGGGATTGTCACCATGAACACACTTAGTAATAGTTTGTTCAATTTCATTGACTTATTGTGCTACATTCACAATTTAGACTGTGCCTAAATGCAAATTTACTTACACAGGTGTTTTTAAAATATATATATATATATTTTATTGATATTTTTTATAGAGAGGAAGGGAGAGAGATAGAGAGCTAGAAACGTCGATGAGAGAGAAACATCGACCAGGTGCCTCTTGCATACCCCCTAATGTGTGTGTGTGTGTGGGGGGTGCCCGCAACCAATGTGCATGCCCTTGACCGGAATCGAACCTGGGACTTTTCAGTCTGCGCAGGCGACACTCTACCACTGAGCCAAACCGGTTTTGGCACACAGGTGTTTTTTGTTTTGCTTTGATTTGTTTTTGAATGTTTATAATCCACCATATACTACAAAGGATTTAAGAGTACTCAGACCAATAATATCAATAGTATTCCAAAGAAACTCGAGTTGCAGTTGTTGTTTAAATGAAAGGCCAGAAAAAAAAATTCCTACTATGTATTTGTGGGGTAACTGTCTCCTTGAACTCTGTGGAGTAATATATTTATTTAGCTTCTTTCAGAGGTTGGCACACATATTACACAAAGGGTGAAGAGAGGGAATCATGGCCTGGAATCATGACCTGAGAAGGTCAATGCACTCCACGGCATGTTTAAAAAAAACATTTCTTCTAGATAACCTGCATTTAAGGACCAGCCTCTGTTTGAGCACTCCATAGAATGTGTCCCCATTCAAGCTCCACAGAGCAATGCAGGTGTATTTTTGTCAATAGGTTTTTTTTCAGTAAAGGGATTCCAGAAAGGATTCTTCCCAGTGAAGCCAGGTGAGGCATGATGATGGGTGACACTTGTCTTGTGGATGGATGTCAACAGGGACAGGCAATGTCTGATGACCAGGCACCCCTTCCAATATCATGACATCCCATAAGTTTCCTCATAGATGCAACCACTGAACTGGGTGATTTACTCTGACCAAAATTAAGTTTCCTACCACAAAGTTGAATTAAATTTAGTTAGAGGAAATGTGCATTTTTGTGCACCTGGATTTATGGACTGATTTTACACTTGGTACATACATGTAGATAAGTATAAACAATTTTTACCTGCTTTTTGAAGTAATTATGCTTTTTATAAAAATGTTTTCTGCCTTAATTGTCATCATGCTTTTTCTTTGGAAAAATGACCTCATCTTTCTATAGACCTTTATAATTTAAAAGGTCTTTTTCATATTTAATATGTCATTTAAAAAAATTTAATCCTCACCCGAGGATATTTTCCCATTGATTTTTAGAGAGAGTGGAAGAGAAGGGGAAAGACATAGAAACATGCATGTGAGAGGAACACATTGATTGGTTGCCTCCTGCACACACTCTAACCAGGGCCCAGGCCTGGGATGAGCCCGCAACCCAGGCATGTGCCCATGACAGGAACTGAATACGGGATCCTTCAGTCCACAGGCAAACACTCTATTCACTGAGCCAAACTGACTAGGGATCATTTAATTCTTATGACAGCTTTGTTAAACAGAGGTCTAGCCCCATATTACAGATGAGGAAACAGACCTATGAAGTGAGCGTAAGTTCTCTGTAATCACCCACTACAAATGGGCAGAGTTAGGGTCAGATCCCAGACTTCCAACTCTTCTAACTCCAGTCCTGCCTTCTCTTTATGCTTAGCTGCCTTCTTTATTGCAGCTCTTTGTGATATAGCTTCTATTTCACAGAGCAGCTTATGTCTGTCGTAGTAAAATTAAGATAATTGATAGGAGAGAGGCTTGGGACTATAAAAGGAATCCCAGACATTCCCCTCTTTTTTGCACTGGTACTCCCCAAATTTGAAGTTGATTTTTTTCCCTCCTCTCAAACAACTGATATGTATCAATTCTTTAATATTATTCCCCTTCACTTTTTGTTTCGGGCCCTTTGCCCATTTCTCCTCTTCAAGAGCTCATTCACCAAGAGATATTAGGTAACAAGAGGATTGATGAGAGGTCAAAAGGCTACATCTGGGTCAATGAGCAGAGATCAGGAGATACCATTTTCTTATACAGAAATTAAACTGATTTATGTCCCCAGTCTGAGTGGTAAAACCTCATGTTTATCATTGGGACTCAGATGATGGTTCATTCATTCATTCAATCATATGTAATATACATTTACTTATTGAACACTTACTTTGTGCCAGGCACTTTTTTTAAAAAATATATTTTTATTGATATTTTACAGAGAGGAAGGGAGAGAGATAGAGAGCTAAAAATGTCGATGAGAGAGAAATATCGACCAGCCTCCTCCTGCACACCCTCTACTGGGGATGTGCCCGCAACCAATGTACATGCCCCTGACAGGAATCGAACCCGGGACCTTTCAGTCCGCAGACCGACGCTCTACCACTGAGCCAAACCGGTTTCGGCTGTGCCAGGCACTTTTGATGCAGGACATTAAAAAATGAATAGGACATTAATCCTGTCTCTATAGAGTTAATATTTAGTCACAAGAAAGAAAATATAATCACATTATAGGTAGGGTAATGGAGGCTGCCCATCTCTACCACAGGTTTTCATTTGAATCTATATCAACTATTTCTAGCACTTTTGAGATCACAAGCATCATAAGTTGCACAGGAAAGTAGTTAGTATTGGCCTACACAGGTGGAAAAGTCTTCAGTAAAAAGGCACATCTGCCTGGGCCTTGAGTTTTTCAGGCAGCTGACAGAATGGTATATTATTTGCCTTTCTTGATGGCAAATATCAAGCTTGGAAACAAAGGTTGCTTTCTCTGGAGTTTTTTTGTTTTTGTTTTTGTTTTTGTTTGTGTGTGTGTGTGTGTGTGTGTGTGTGTGTGTGTGTGTGTGTTTTCTTCCCTATATCAGGGAAGTTTTTTGTCATTATTTCTTCATACAGGTTTTCTATTCCTTGCTCCATTTTCTCACCTTCTGGTATTCTTATTATGCAAATGTTGTTTCATTTTTGTTGTCCCAAAGTTCCCTTAGGTTCTCTTCATGTTTTTAAGTGTTTGTTTTTTTTCTTCTAGATGCTGCTCTGCTTGGGTATTTTTTCCTACCTTTTCTTATAGCTCACTGATGCCGTCCTCTGCTTCCTCTAATCTTCTGTTGATGCTTTCTATTGAGTTCTTTATTATAGCAATGCCATTTTTCATTTCTTCTTGGTTCTTCTTCATTTCCACTTGGTTCTTAAACATATTGTTGAATTTGTCTTCCATTCTTTTTCAGCAACCTTCTGACCATTCCTCTGAATTCTTTCTCTGACACATTGCTTGCCTCCATTTTGTGTACTTCCTTTTCTGGTGATGCCTCCTTTTCTTTAATATGCCGGTTGTTTCCTTGTCTCTCCATGATTGCTCCTCTCAGGGTGTCTGGTTATGTAGCTCTCTCCTGCATTGACTTAAAGGCACAAAACACAACACAACAAGGCACAATGTACAAGGTACCAAACACAAATGTATTCATGATACTAATAACCCCAAATAAAGTGACCACCAGAGAAAAGAGAATTAAGGGGTTAAAAATGCAAAAATAATATTGAGAAAAGGAAAAAATATAAGAGAGAAAAGAAAGAGAATAAAAAAGAAGGGGGAAAATATATGTATATGGGGAGAAGATGGAGTCTTTTTTAACTTTTATTTCAGAGAGGAAGGGAGAAGGAGAGAGAAAAAGATAAAAACATCAATGATGAAAAAGAATCACTTATTGGCTGCATCCTGCACGTCCCAACTGGTGATCAAGCTCAAAACCTGGTCATGTGCCCTGACCGGGAACCAAACATTACCTCCTGGTTCACAGGTCAATGCTCAACCACTGAACTATGCCAACTGGGATGAATTCTTTGTTTTTAGTGTTAGCTCAGACCTGGCCTTCTGCTTTTGGAAGCAATGGATGTGGAATATGAAAGCAATTGTCTAGAGACTTACAATGAGATTTTCCCCTGATTAATGAAAAAGTTACATAGTGAAATACTAAACACCCAACATGTTTTAACTCAGGGGACCTTAATTTTAGTGGCACTGGTTGAGTAGAGCTGCTCAAAGGCCCATTACAATGTTTTTCTTTAAGGACAATGAATCCTATTTGGCTGATATTAAATGGAGAATCATTATTTTTCATGTCAGGAAGAAATAAGAAGAAATAATCAGGTAAAATAAGTGGAATAAAGTATTATTATCATCTCAGAGGGTACTATCTTCTGTGAGTCAAGTGCATGCCTACACCGGGTATGTCTATTGTCATCACCTGCAGGCTTTACTGCTTTCAAACACCTGAATAGCAGAGATTGCCTGCCCACAATGTCTCATAATCCAGTGAGACTATGGCCTGACATTTGGCCAGTGTTTACACAAAATTGCTGAGACTCCAACTCTATGGCACCCCTATTATACAGCAGTGCAGTGGCCCAACAACTGAGACCACTCGCCATGCTTTTTAATTTTTTTAAAATCAACTCTTGGCTTTGTCATCTTCATAGATGTGGCTAAAAATGGATAAAGCTTCAGTCCCCTGAAATTTCAGGTCCCAGGCATGTACCAGAGTTTAAAATGACTGCCACCTAGTCCCTATCAAAATCTTAGCTGAGAAAAATGGTATTCCTGAAAGCAATATAAGAGGCATATTAGATCTTCCTCTAGGATCTAACCCTGTAAAACCCACATATGTCAAATATAGTGCTGAAAAATGTCTTTGCAACTCAGCACTATTTTCTCCTTTCTGGTCTCTCCCCTGTAGTGAAGTGGTTGTAAGACCAGAAATTATATTTCTCAACCTCCCCCTTGCCCCAGAAGATTGGTGTGGATTCCACCAGAGCCCACATGTGCCAAGTGCAAAGTTGGAAGGAGGAAGAAAAGTCAAAGCTATTATTGCCTCTTGGGTAGTGGCAGAGAATCGTGGGCTTTAAGACACAGGAAGAGTTATAGTGGTTTCCAGGCAGTTTGTTGTGAACCGTCTACCTTGGTACTGGAGACACTGAGAGAAATTTCCTATGGTTCTTGAATTTCTCTGAGTCCCAAACAGATAGAAGCAAACACAGGAGTTAATGCATTTGCTGTTCCTTCTCCTGGGAATGCTCTTTCCTTGATTGCCCACATAGTTCACAGGTTCACTTCTTTAGGCTTCTGCTCAAATGCCTCTTATTGGTGAGGTCTTCTCTGACCACTCTATAAAGCACACCACTTACTCCTCCTCCTTGCTCTGTATCCACACACTCCTCTTATTCTTCTTTATAAGACTAAGACTAAAAATGATAGCTGTGTTAGTCTGTTTGGGCTTTTATAACTTAATACCACACAATAGGTAGCTCTTCAACAACGGAAATGTATTGTTCACAGTTTTAGAGACTGGAAAGTCCAAGAAGAAGGTTGTCACTATAGTCTCCCGGTGAGGGCCTTCTTCCTGGTTCAAAGCCAGCACTTTCCTGCAATGTCCTCCCCAAAGAGCTTTCTACCAACACCACGGCAACACCACCACATTGGGCATTAGGATTTCAGCCTATATATTTTGGGGGTTCACAAACATTCAGATCATAATATTCTCTTCTGAGCCCTCCCAAGAATCATCCTTATTAGTTCACTCATGACAATGTATAACAAAGTACTCACTACTACTGCTACTACTATTACTACTATTACTACTACTACTACTACTACTACTACTACTACTACTAGCTGACCTCTGTGAGCAGTTCTATATGCCAGCACTGAGGATTTTGTCCTATCCAATCCTCTCAACAACTCAGCAGTATAGGAGGTAACATGCATTATTTCCCAGCATCTCATTCTTCTAAAGGCCGTGTTTGGTTTAGAAGTGACAGCATCAAAGGGAAGCCTGCACTAGTAGTTTGGTGGCCAGAAGAGGGACTTCTCTTTTCTGGATAAGAAGGAGACATGCAGTGCAGGGTGCTGCAGCAGTCATTCTGCTAACAGCAGCAGAATCAGCTCAAGGATAAAGCCAATAGGATGAAAGGTAAAGGAGAGAGAGGGAAAGACCTTGGGCCCATGATGACATCACTGTGCTGCTGGACCAAATCTCACCTGAAGCTCATCCTACCTCTTTCAGTTATAAAAGCCAATAAATTGCTTGATTGTTTCATTCAGCTTGAAGGTTTTTTGTTTTGTTTTGTTAATCTTTGCAATTAAAAGCATCTTAATTAATCCAGGTAGATACTATTTAGCAGCTATGCTATATTAAAGGAAATATGGAATCTCTCTCTGCTTCTTTCCCTCATCAGTAGACTGAGAATGATGCTAGAACTTAGTTCTGGATTTGTTGTGCAAATAAAGAGATCATGTAGATAAAAGACCAAGTATACATAGTAAGAAGTCTATCCATGCGTGTACAGTAATATTATTTCAAGAAGTTTACCATAAAAGGAAGAATGAGGACTGTAATTACGTTAGGTCAGATATGTGACACCTGATCATATTTACTCCCATGACAACTTTCAGATGCCTCTGTTACCGCACACATGTACTTGGATGGTTTGTTTACATGTCAACTTCCTAAACTGTACTGTGAGCTTTTAGGATCTAGACATAAGACAATGTCATATTATTCTTTGCACCCATCCCAGTGTCCAGCTTTGTGTCAGGCATCTAGCATGTGCTTAATTGAAGTCTGTTGAATTAAAGAACCAAGATGTGAGAAAGGATCCTAAAGAAGGAGAAAGATAGAAAGGCAAGTGATAGAGAAAAGCTATATACCTGATGAAATAGGTTTCAGGAGTGGCTAGGAGTGGTGGGGACCAGAGCACAGAGGGAGGGGGGAAGGTTAATAATAAGTGGGATCTGATTTCTGCTCCCAAATGACTGTCATCACATTTCTTTTAGGGTCACACACACCGCTATTTCCCAGTGATTATTACCAAGACAAGGCCTGGGAAAGACATTTGTAACAGGAAGAAAAATAACAATGAACTTTCTTTCAAAATGACCTGGACCAGGATCTGTGTTTATGATCTACATTAAACTGAGTATGCATTTTAAGGAAAGAATGATAAATTTTCACACAATATTAATCTTCACTACCTAATATTGCAGAATGAAACAGCTCTAACAGAAATGAGTTGCTGAAGTTCTCCAGTTATATAAATGATAATTGTAGTAAATATCTTGATACTGCTTAATAGTATTTTTAGAAATATTTCATTTTTTTCTCCATCAAAAGTTATGTTGGGGCTAACAAAGCATGTGTTGTTACTTCCTTTGAAACATGGATTAGTCATGGACTAAATCACTGGGAATAAACCAAATTCAACGATACTACTGTTTGCGCATTAAGCAGCAGCAATAATATTCCATGCACAGGGCTTGCCCCGAGGACACAGAAATAAATGAGTCATGAGCCCTGTCCTCATAGAAATTACATGTTTTATAACTCCAAACCCAACTAATTGCAATTTGTCTGTAGTCAAGTTCAAGGAGAAAGAAGGCAAATAAGAAGATGAGGTCATCCCGAGGATTCCACATTTTTTATAGCCCCAGGAACATCTCCTGGGGGCTAATCCAGCTTGAGCCCAGTCTTCCACAGCAACTGACACTTTCCATGTCTGTAATGGCCCAGTGCACCCCTAAAAATCCCTTCGGGCTGTGCTGGTGAGCCCACGCCCCCTCCCCTAGGAGATTCGAAATGTGAGTATAAACAAGAAGCACCTGTGGACCTCTCTCGGGGGTCAGGTGTCTGAAATGGCCCAGGAGTTACCTCAGGATCCTTGTTTCTGTACATCGGAGGACGTGTTTCTGATTCGGACCCTGTGTAGGAAGGGACTTGTGTTGCCAGAGGGAATTTATATGTTCTTTTCCAAGATCTCCCACAACTGCTCTCTTACTCCTCTCTACCCCCTCAACTGCCAGTGAGAAAACTGCAGATGACAGAGCTCCCATTGGAGAACAAAGCTGCAGCATGATGCCTGGCCAGCATGGATGGAAGGAAGCAAAACTTTCTAGGCTGCACATCTGTGAATGAAGACCTAAAAATCAAAGACGTGCCTTAAGCACAAACTTTTGGGCAAACGTGTCAGTGAAGCCCAAGACTCTGTGGAAAGATCCCAGAAGCAGCAGCAGATGCCACAGCACCAGGGCTGCACATGTGGCTGGAGTGGAGCATTCCTGGAGGGAGATGAACACTGCCCCAGATAAAGTTGATTATTACCAATTTCCTGATAATTATAGGAAGTGCTTCAGTTATTCAATGTGAACTATCTGTCAGGTGATCCATCGGGCACTTATTCTAATTTGACCCAAGACAGTCCTTTGAGAGCACTACTGTTACTCTCTTAACTGTTTTTGACAAAGACAGTGAGACTCAGAGAAGTTAAGTAACTGCCCAAGATTTCATGGCCAGAACTCCCGCACATGTCTGTCTGACTGATCTTGTTTGTAACCACTGTGCTCTACTGCTTCCAGGGAGAAACAGGAAACTGATTGCAGAATCCATTATGGATCTTTTATGATCTGTTGTGTGCATTTATAGTGTGCTCCTTGTAGTTGCAAGTCATACAATATGGTTTTTATTCCATAGAGTGCATTCAGCCAGCCACAAAAAAAGCCCCTTGTCCTTTCATAAAATCTAACTGCAAAACAATATCTGCAACACTCCTGGAGATAAAAGACAAACATAAAAATTTCAGCAAATAACTGGAAACCATAAAAATTGGGGACATTGCTTATTTGCAAGAGTATCAACTAGAAATGCTATAACTGGAAGATGCAATAACAAAAATTAAGGACCCAAAGGTTTGATTTAGCAGCAGTGAAAGAATGAGAAAAACAAAAGGAGAATAATGATTCAATATATATATATATAAAGGTTTAGCATCTATTTGAGTCCCAGAAGAGGAGAAGAGGAAGAAAAGGCAAAGATTGTCAATTATTTCATTGAGGCAGAGATACTTTTTTCCCCCACGTTATTTTTCTAAAATCAGGATATCTTACAATTGATGGTGTCTTAGTTTTCTAAAGCTGGTCAGCAGCTATCAATTCTCCTGGCCTGTGCATATGAATAACTAAAGGGCTAACATCCAAACTTTCAGAATGGGGACCAGTTGCTTGGAGGACAATTTCAGAGACAACAGTGGAGCAATCTTTTCACTGGCTGGGATACAAATGGTATGAGGGGGTGAAGGATTTCAATCAGGTCACTTTAACAATGTTTCCAAAGAGAAGAGAGTAGTAGGCTATTTCTACATAATTTCAAAGACAAATTAAGAGCCCAGCACTCATGACTTTTAGTTTATTTATGGAATCTTTGAGAAAATGCTGCAATTCAGTAGCTAGAAGTGATTCAGAACACTTATTCATTGGGAGAAGTTTTAGGCATACCTGTATAGGCGACACACACACACACACACACACACACACACACACACACACACGTGCAAGGGGCTCAGCCCTCACAGTCCCAGCTTCCTCCAGAAGGTCGTTCAGCTGTCTGGTCTAATTAGTAACACATATATTTCATGTTGGGTATTGTGGTGATTAATTTTATTTTTTTATTGCAAAGGTAGAGATTTATTGGAGAACAAGTACAGACTCCTGTGTGGGGGGAGGGAAAGAGTCCCACAGAATGGACTCCCACGTGGGGAGGGGGAGAGAGTCCCCTGTGGTGGTTAATTTTATGTACCAACTTGCTTGGCTGGGCCACAGTGCCCAGGTATTTGGTCAGACATTATTCTGGATATTTCTGTGAGGGTATTTTTCCATAAGGTTTACATCTAAATGGGTGAATTTGGAGTAAATTAGATTGCCTACCATAATGTGGGTGGGCTCATGCAATCCATTGAAGGTCTAATTATCCCCAAACCCTCCAAAGAGCTAAGCAAGAAGGAATTTTTCAGGAACTATAACTTCCAGTCTCCAGAGTTAGGACTTTCAAAGTGTTCCATTAATGGAGTGAGCTCTCTTTGCAAAGAAATTAACTTATCACCCATTAAAAATTTCAGGACCATACAAGGGGTTCCAGCACTGCATGAAAGGATAGATGAGGAACTCCTAATATTCCTTCTTATGCTAAAGTTCTAATATCAATTTTCAACGAGTGTCAACATCAAAAGGCTTTAAGTAAAAAACTTCTTTAAAACTGTCAAATCAAAAATTCAAATAACCACAGTACCCCAGTTCCTCAATTCTGATTGACATTATACTGGGTTATTAGAGATAATAGTAGTTTTACCAGGTACAGTATTAGATGTTGGGGTACAGTGATGAACAAAAGCAACATGATCTTGGACATTATGGAGTTTATAATCTTGTTGCCATGACTATCATATGCCTAAAATGTAATGAAACATGAAATACTGATTTCTTCTTCTTTAAATGAAATGATTTTTCCCTATTTTTTTACACTTTAAATAGACATAGCTCACCCCCAAATGCAAGTTTATTTATATGCATTTGGGTTCTGCCCAACATTTATGGCTCTACAAACCTATTGGGCTATGGGCTCTGATTTTAGTAAAGTAAAATAAATATAAATAATATTTCTGAACAAACCTTAGGTATAAAAAGCAATTTTATAATGCCCAATCTAAGGTTTCAATGTGTGATTACCTCATAAATAATTAAAATGGGTATTTTTGTACTCAACTTTTTGTTTTCATCCGAGATGCAGGTGGCTTCATTTTGCATCAATAATTTCATTTATTTTGCCATTTCAACTGTTATGCTTATAAATGTACACCTGCAGGTAGGCTGACTGGCCCTTTCCCACATAGACATGTTTGAATATAAAATGTGTGTTGATGATATAACTGTAAAAGTCTGGAGAACTGATTATATAGGAACTCCTCCCCTCACACCAGCATTTTTTTTCTAATGACACTTGTAACTGAAAAACATTCTAAATCTAAGCCCCTTGCACTGCTGAGTCATGTTAAGTTATTCAGTATTAGGTTACATTCCTTTTGGCATTGGATAATGTAATAAACTGCAGTCTTTAATTTTCATGTATGTTTCAGATATGGATACACTTCAAGGTATCACAAAACTGTCCATAATTCAGGATCTATATTGCAAATGTGTTTTGTAGATAGCCTTTGTGATGGTCATTAAAAGGTAAACATTTATAACATCCACCATACCGAATTCACTGTATACAAATGTTAAAAATTATTGGCATCAATTTGAAGAACTGAAGTATCTAAAATTTTGCACCAGCAACTATCTGGAATATGCCTTGAAGCAACTTCTGTTTACAGACGTCTGTAAGATCTCCAAATACCACTGTGATGTGTTTACAGTTTATAAAAGAATTAAATATCAAGCCCTTTTGGGTGTATATTTCTAAATGAGCATTACATGAATTGGGAAAAAAGTAAAAAAAAAAATTATATCTAGTATATGCCAATCAAATGATGGCATTCATCTTCCCTTTGCAGCTCACTTTTGGCTGATAAGGCACTTACTCTAATGGTCATTACGGTCATTGCTGGGGATTAGTTTACTTTTGTAAATGGATTTCACCTGGAAATGTCATTTCTATGCAATCAACGGTATCATCTTGGGCCTATGAGCAATGATGCTAAACTATTGACAGATGGAGAATTTTGAAATCAGTTCCAACTAATTCTGACAGCCATCACTTCCCACCACCCTTAGTTAAAAATTAACTTCCAATAGTGGGAAAGAAAGATGATGAAACCGACCCAATACCTACAAAAGATGTTTAATATCACGAATTTTTATCCATCATTTCTTTTTTGGGAGGGAGAATGAGTCGATCTAGGGAGTTACAATGACTACTAAATAAAACCAAAATCTCATTAGGCTATACCTCCTACAGAATTAAACTCATAGTCATGAGGAAGCAGACTCCCAGGGAAAATTACTGTTACAGGAATTGAACGTATTGTGTCAGTCTAAAAGTGCTGAAATTCACCTGCACAGTTTTTCTGGTTCAATTAGTTCTCAAGGCTTCCCAGAGTCAAAATCATCAAAGTATTTAAAGTATTTAAGAGAATATCTTTAGCTGAATGGGTGCCACTAAGTGCTAATTAGGCTTTAAAACAAACAGACAGACAAACAAATAGGTAAGCAAGCAGGAAGCCTCTCTCATAGGCTTTGAAGGCAAGATGGTGGACCTTGGACCTTTAGTAGTATAGTGCTCAATTGCTTGAATGATTTGTCCTCTAGTGGGGAAGTCTCAGGATGGCTTTATCAAGTCAAAAGCCAAATGAATGACTTTAGCAGTGTTAAGAAAGTTAGATAATTGTTATGGGGAAGAAGAGGAAATAATAATAATAAAAGACGTACTGTCATTCTGAAACAGCCACATGTAAAGAAAATGGGAAAAGGAATGTGTGCAGAAGTCGGTGCATTAGAAAGTATTCCTACACCCGGCTTGTTTGGCTCAGTGGGTAGAGTGTCAGCCTGTGGACTGACAGGTCCCAGGTTCCATTCTGGTTAAGGGCAGGAGCCTGGGCTGCAGGCTTGATCCCCAATTTGGGGGGGGGGGGGGGGGAAGGAGTGTTTCTGCAGGAGGCAGCCAATCCGTGATTCTCTCTCATCATTGATGTTTCTATCTCTCTCCCTTCATTCCTCTCTGAAATCAATAAAAATAGTTTTTAAATAAAAAGTATTCTTAACATTTCACATTTGAGAAGTAGCTTCAGAGGATAAGAATATTCTTTGGGGTTGAGAGATGGGGCTTAGGACATAATATCTTTGCCCAAAGTCCTGCTCATAGAACTGTTTTCCTGTCACATGTTACTAATCTTCTTAATTATACCAGACATCTTTTAATCTTCCATCTGTTTGAAACCATGAGAATGAACTTTTTTTTTTTTTAAATTATGACTCCTGGCTTATCTCATATAGTATGCTTTAGGGGCACACACACACACACACACACACACACACACACACACTCATGACAGAAATACATCAGAACTAACCTTTCCTGACAGCTCTTAACTTGATGAACTAGTCCCTATAGTGGCTGTTATGCAGAACTTGCCATTTGCAAGGCTTGAGTGGTTTGTTAAATGATGTTCACTCTGAGAAGTATGGACTATCTGTCAACTACTGCCTTTTGGGGGAAGTTACAGGAGAGAAAGAACTTAGTACTCTACATATGTATTTCACAAACAAATGTCTCCTGCTGATTGCTGAAACACAAGATTATATTTGACTTAAGTTGACAACTTATGAGCAAGTTGTAAATACCCAACAAATAATGTGTTACTGTGATTGTAAAAGACACAAAACAGTCCTTGAAAAAGCAATCCATAGGATTGTAAATACTTTCAGTGACACTAAAGACTTTTATTAACACTTTACTAATAAGAATGTAAACTGCTTTTCGATATAAACAATATGAACTAAACATAATTTACTCATAATTATAAAATGCATTGACTAAATTTTTTCCCAAATAAATTAGCAAATCACAGGTGACCATGGGAATGGAATTCGTTTTCTATAAGGGATACTTTTTGTATAGTTAAGCACATGCAGAGTATTAGCCCACTGTAGATGGAGGCAGTGTATACTAGAGGAATAGCAGCCTAGTGCAAAATCCCAACTCTGCCACTGTCTAGTTGTGAGATCTTTGGCATATTACTTAACTTTGCCAAATGTCTTTTTCTTCGTTGCTAAGTAAAAAAAAATAAACTATGAAATATTTTATTTTATTTTATTTTTTTTAGAAAGACAACATAGCTCATGTACTGTTCTCATATATCACCACCAGTGGGGTTTAGGACAACACCTGGTAATGACATTTTGTAGTAAAATCTTTGAATGTTGCTTTGATGGGACAGTCCTAGGCCATATAGAGTTAAAAGCACATTTAACCAAATATTTGTTGTATTCAGGAGATAAATAGGCCAAGCAATGCAGGGGAACAGGGAGCTATAATTAAGCTGTAGCTCCATGTACTTCCTATGGTACTAAAAGGAATAATTAAAACATCTTTTCATTATCATTAAAGAAACTATAGATTCTTTTACTTCTTGATTCTAGTGCCATATACTTGATTTAATTTGAAATAAAAACCTACAAAGTTCACATTTTATATGCTACAGTTCAAAGTGTGTAAGGGGTAGTAACGAGACACAAAAGCGAACATTATAAAAACTATGACTTTAATATACTAAGTAGTATGGATCAATATTAGTATTTTATTCACAAAGACTATTTAAATAGTATTTACAACATCTTTATGAGAACATATATGTACATTTGAACATCAAAACATGTTTGCAAAGAAAAGTCACATATATGATTAAAATAATGTAAGACCAAATATATCCTGGGCCATAATTTTATCACCACTAAATTCTCCTGATTTTCAAAAAGCAGTAACGATATTTAACTCACTATTGTTTTCTTAAAATTACCTAATCAACCTGCTGCAGAATAGCAAAAATGAGCTACCACCATGATGACGTAGGATTTTAAAAGGTAGCCAATATTTTACAAACTTAAAACAACCCGTTTTGTTAAATTTTTTTAGTTCCTTAGAATACAAAAGAACAAAAGTGAAGGAATTTCATTTTCTTCTTCTTGAAGCTATTTCGGTAAAGCTAGTTTTAAGTTGGTCTTCTTAAAAAACTTTAAGTACATTTCTGCAAGGGTGCTGGTAACAAACCCTCTTAAAAGCATAGCTATCCATTTAATGTCTGTTGATTTTGAAGTGATTTATCTTAGATTTCCTTTTGAAATGTTTCTTCCAAACTTTCTGACCATGTTTGGCTTTGCTTTATGGATGTGTCTTTTATATTCTAGAGAAGAAATAAAAAAAAATTATAAATATGGTAAAAGCATCATTCAAAAAGAATAGTCACCATTCATTCTACTTTTAGAAATCAATTTCTCCATATTGCAAACTGAAGTTGTAGTGAATTATCCTTAATGACAAATCATTCGTTAATCTAGCTTTTGCTCTTCTGTTTTTCTTTGGTAAGCACTGTACTTTTTTCTCCATAGAATATATTTTTTAATTCATCTCTTTTTACGCATGAGATACCGTATTTGCCGGCGTATAAGATGATTTTTTGGCCCTGAAAAATACGTATTTGCCGGCGTATAAGACGACTGGGCATATAAGACGACCCCCTAACATTTCCACTAAAAATACAGAGTTTGTTATATACTTGCCGTATAAGACTACCCCCCACTTGGAGGCATATTTTTCAGGGCCAAAAAATCATCTTATACGCCGGCAAATACGGTACTTGATAATCTAATAGATTATTTTCTATTATTAGAAAATAAGCATATTAGAAACCCCAATTTATCTTTGACGATTATCACACAGATCATTTTGTTGCAGAATTATGATTTCCTGGAGAATTTTTTTAGGAGATTCATGGGGCAGCACATATGTACGCCAACTGCCATGTGCACACTGCTAAGCATTATTAAATATGGCATGATAAACCAAATAAAAATAGTAATTTTACTTTATTTAGTTTTAAATTTGCATAAAATATATTTCCATTGAACTTAAGGTAAACAACTGCCACTGGCTACCACAAGAAGTAAGGATGTATCAACGGAGTTTGGCAAAGCTATTGAGAAATGTAATATTACTGTGATGAAAGAGCAATAGTTTTCATGTTTTCTGTTTTCTTAGAAACACTTATCTCATGAAACCCCTTTACATTCCAAGTGCTAGGATTTTAAGTTCCTTTAGAGAAGAACCTAACTGGTTCTTAATGACATTTGTATCCATCACAGAACCTAGTACATAGTGGGTATAAACCAGGGGTGGGCAAACTTTTTGACTCGAGGGCCACAATGGGTTCTTAAACTGGACCGGAGGGCCGGAACAAAAGCAACCTGACCATGCTGGCACTCTCATCTTGGGCTGCTGGTGAAGGAGCGGAGGGGAGAGAAAGAGAACCCTCCTCTCTTTCAGTTCCATGGGCCGGATAGAACAGCCGAACGGGCCGGATCCGGCCCACGGCTGGCATAAACACATACTTGCTGAAGAAGTCTAGGAGCTGGAGTGCTAGGGAAACAGAAGCCTGGACACCAAGGTGGAGAAACTGAGTGGCACTATCTCTTCTGGTTTTACTGAGGATGTGGTTTTATTTATTTTTTAAAATATATTTCATTGATATTTTACAGAGAGGAAGGGAGAGAGATAGAGAGCTAGAAACGTCGATGAGAGAGAAACATCGACAGGCCACCTCCTGCACACCCCACACTGGGGATGTGCCCCCAACCAATGTACATGCCCTTGACCGGAATCGAACCCGGAACCTTTCAGCCTGTAGACCGACGCTCTACCACTGAGTCAAACCGGTTTCTGCGGATGTGGTTTTATTGACATGGACTCCTGTCACCCCCAAATGTAATTGAGAGGATGTATTTATCCCTCCCATCAGCATCTTTTTCAACCGGCTAACGGGAGTTACAATATGATTATAACTAGGTACTGGAGACTGGCTGTAATTGCACGAGTGAGTCTGAGGCCAGATGATCAAGAATAAGAGGGTAATGGAAAGATTTCAAGTAGATGTAGGTCATCTATAAAATATATTCAATCACAACCTATTAAACAACACCTTTCGCTAAAAATTTCAATTAATTAGTTCAATTATTTACTAATTCTTCTACCATGAGCAGCAGTATAGAAAACCAGAGAGATGAGGACTACAGATTTAGAGATACGGTTCTGAGTTCTGGCTCATTGTGAAGTATCTGTGCAGGACTAGCCTAGAGTTTTCTATTTTGTGTCTTAAGTTTTCTCATGTACAACATAGATAGTCATACTTGCCATGTAATAAAGGTGATGAGTAGATAAAAGGAGATTCTTATGAAAACACCGCAGTGCTATACATGTATTAGGTGAGTATGTTATTAAATATCAAAGTAAGAGCTCAAACGTACCCACTGCCGGTCCGTTTTCTTGTAAGTGCTTATCGCTGGAATTATCTTGTCGAACACGTTTGGCAAATCCAGAATTTTCCTGAGCAGTTGAAGCATTTGCTGTCGAACTTGAGAGAAAATTTTTATTTTATTTTAGTGAAGCATGTTTTATGTTGCTAAGTTTTAATACATAATCTACATGCAATAAAGACTAAAGGTAAAGTAAGATACCAGAGTATTAAGTTGTAAAATCCCATAGAAGTAATTGGAGGTGCTAAATACATTTTTGGCCCACAGAGAAATATAGCTGTGTGATTTTAATAATTTTTATTCAAGTCAGAGATTTTGAGTGTAGGTGTATGCAACAATTCTGTTAGCGGAACACTTTCAGGGGTTTTGATTGGAGCATCATCCTGTGCACCAAAAGGTGGCGTGTTTGATTCCCAGTCAGGGCACATATATACCCAGGTTGTGGGTTTGAAACAACCCCCCTCTTCCCCCCCCCCCCACCCTAAGACTTAGGGCACATGTAGGAGGCAACTGATCAATGTTTCTCTCTCACATAGATGTTTCTCTCTCTCTCTCTCCCTTCCCTTCTTTTTAAAAAAATCAAATATCCTTGGGTGAGGATGAACAAGTTAGGATTTAACTGTTTGTTCTATAACATAGGAAAAATGCTACTGCTTAACAGACATAAAGCATCTCATATTCTTTCAGCTGAGATAATTTCTAGTTGAAATTATTAGACATCTTTCAAAATAAACCAAAAATGTATGGGAAGTTGTGAGACCATTTCGGGATGCTGAGGAAGATTACAAAAACAAACAAAACAACCAAAGAAACAAAGCAAACAAAACCCAAAAACTCTAATTTATAAGTAAAATTTTACATATGTATATATTGTATTTATGTTTTTGATAGACTGATTTAGTTAAAACAGTCTGTTACTGTGATATTAAATAAATTGAAAGGGTTAAAAATGTAATATTCTCATTAAATTAATAACTAAAAAATCCAGGTTGGTAGGTTTTTTTTAAAAATGTTGATTGTTTTTGAACTATAATTTTTTTTTTTTCAGAGAGAAAAAGTGATACTCAAAAAATAAAATAACTATATATATATGGATTCTTTTCTTTTTCACCTTCAAAAATTATACTGAATATAAATAAACACATCTAAACATGTACATAAAGCTGCTAAGTGGAAAATACCAGAGTTTATTACATTCAAGCTCATGTAGACTTAATTGGAGAAAAAGAAAAAAAAAAAGGTAATTATGTACATTTCTACCATTAATCTCTTTTAACCATAGTTAATGGCAGGATCTAATTACTGATACCAGAGGGAATGTAATAGAGCAATTAATAGGTTATGAGAAATCTTACTTTCTTTATGAGTTCTTTAATATTATTTCACAGTATTAGTTGCTCATGTGGGAGCCTGGTAACATCTAAACCCACTCCAAATACACATTACATACCTGGGCTTTGGATTTTGATAATGACTATGTTTACAGTTTAAAAATATTCTTAGCTATAAACTTTTACCACATCTAAATTAACACAACAGAGGATGCTACTAACGAAGAACAAGTCACCAACATTAATTAATTGAAATAACACAATCAACGTAATGAAAATTAGTGATTAGATGGATGAAAACACAAATTAGTCACTGATGAAAGTGAATGATTCCCATACACAAGTCAGACAAATTGCACAATTCAAATTTGTGCCATAGCAAAATACAAAATTTAAAACGTCATGAATAGACATTCAGAAAAAAACACAATCCATGAGTTTTTAGTGCACATATTCCAAAGGCCTGTTGTACTTTGGTTGGAAGGAAAAGGGTACATCCTAAATGAACCTATGAGATGATACTCTATGGGGGACAAATCAATAGGCTTTTTGTAAATCTGTTTACATTAGCCCAGATGAGACTAGGTCCATGGTGGAAAATGTGAAACTTAAAAAGTTTAAGTTTAAGTTTAAGATCTTACACTCTTTCCCCCACAACCACATGTCAAAATAAAAGGGAGAGAGTTAGCTGGACCTATTTTTAAAATACAACTATCTTATCACTGCATTTAATGTTGCAGGATATAAAGACTATATAAAATGGACTTCATTTCATATAACTCGGTGTGTTTAAAATTTTTTTCCTTGCCTTTGATTTTTAGCTATTTTACTGCTATGTGCACAGGTATATTTTTCTTTATACCTGTGGTTTGTGGTTTGCAATGTTTCTTAAATCTGTGAATTATCTTTTGACAGTTATGGAAAATTATTAGTCAACATACTCTCAAATACTAGTTTCCACCATTCTTTTTCTTCTTTCTGGGACTTAAACAATACAAACAGGTGTCCCTTATTTTATTTTCCTTGTATCCTAAAATTTTCCTTGTGTTCCACAATTCTTTCAGTTTTCTCTATATTATCTATCTTCTTATTCTTTTGTACATAGGTAGGGCTTTCTATTTATTTTTTTTTCTATCAGTCTATCTTCTGGTTCAATCAACTCTCTTCTGCTGTGCCTAATCTGTTAAAATAGCTTACTGAGTTCCTAATTTTAATAATCCTATTTATTCAGTTCTAGAGTACACATTTGATTAATTTTTAATAGAATATAGTTCTTTGGAAAATTATCATCTATTTTCTTCAACATTTTGTTAATCACAGTTCAAATTTTAAAGTTCCCTAACTGATAATCTCAATATCTGCATCACTATGGATCACTGCCACTCCAATTTTACTTCTCTTGATTTTTAGTCATTTGGTCCTGGTGTCTCCTGGCATACTTCATAATTCTTGCTTAAGTTCTAAACGTGGTGTATGAAAAACCGTAATTTTCTTCTGGCAAGCAGGCAGAATAGATCACCTTAATCTGAAAAGGGACTGAGTTGGTGTAAGGTCTACTTTAGGCTTTTTAGAATGGGTCTATTTCTAGTTTGCCCTACTCTTGGACCACAGACCTTCAGGGATCTCAAATAAAATCCTGGTGTCTAACAGCTCTTTCTCCATGATGACTCTGGAACAAGAATTCTTGTGTCCAGTCTCATAAGAATGTCCAAACTCTGCTTAATATGTTAGTCTCTCAGCAGTTACCTTCAGCTTGGTTTCCTGAACTCTTACTCCACAGAGATTAGAACTTGGCAAAATATCTGGAGGGCAAAAGCTACACACAAGGATTCTGTGTCTCTAGGGCAGGGAAATGGTGGATAACATATAAGCTCCCATTTGATGCGTGGCCTCCACATAAGGCCACAAATTGTGAAGTGCTAAAAGGAAGAGAGGCAGAGAAGGTCAAGCTCCCCACAGCTTATTTTCCTTTTCTCTGGGATCTGAAACACTCCAATCCTGGCTGCCTTGGTTATTCTTTAGTGAAAGTGAAACAGCTACTGGTTGTATTTTATCAACTTTCATAACGTTTTTTTGATGGGTATCTTGGATCGATACAAGCTATGTGTCATAGCCAGAAACAGAAGTCTCTTACTCATTATATTTCAGCCATATATTAAAACCCATTAAAATAATGTAATTTTAGAACATAATAAATTCAGTAATGCCTAAAAGAAACAACACCAAATGAATAAAAATTGTACCAAAAGTTAAAATTAAATGACATTTTTGAAGGCCAGAGACTTTAAAATTTATTTTTAATAATCTGAAACATGGAATACTTTATGCAAATGTCAAGTGAAATACTTGGCTTTATTAAGATCTCCCTTTAATAATATAAATCCAGTGTTGCATTATATATATAAATGCTTAAATATGAATTAACAGTTTAATTATAAGAAATAAGTAAGAACTGGAGGAAACAAAGGATAAAGGTGATCTTATGTAAATATGAAGTCTGAGCCAGCTCCTATTTAATCGTACCTTGTTAATTTCCGTTTCCTTTTGGCAGCAGCGGTCATGGCCATGTAGGATGGTACTATGCTTTGTACAGGCAGAGGAGGTTTCGCTGAGAATGAGGAAGGGTCAAACCTGTATATCAACAAAAAATAAAAAGCAATTTGATTTGTACTATGGAGTGGGGCCATCCACTCATGTAACTGGAATACCATTTCATATCATTATACTATAAAATTTCCCTTGCTTACTCTGGGATTTTCTTTTACACCATAAACAGATTTCTGCATTCTGAACAGCAGGAAAAGGTGAAGGTGTAATTCTCCCCATATTTAGATTAGTTGTGATAATACAGATGAAATGAGAAGGGTATGTGTGCTTGTATGACATGTAGTCAACTATACCTTAGACCCATGGTCGGCAAACTGTGGCTCGAGAGCCACATGTGGCTCTTTGGCCCCTTGATTGTGGCTCTTCCCCAAAATACCACGGTCTGGGAGAGTCTATTTTGAAGAAGTGGCGTTAGAAGTTTAAGTTTAAAAAATTTGGCTCTCTAAATAAATTTCAATCATTGTACTGTTGATATTTGGCTCTGGTGACTAATGAATTTGCCAACCACTGATTTAAGATATCAAATTAAAGACTTTAAAATTGATATATGGAATACACTTCAAATATAGCTAAAGGGGGAAAAAACTAATAGTTTAAAGGCTACCAAAAACAGAACAAAAGTCAACAAGTACTCTTTTTCTGTACCTTTGTACAATGTTATTGCTTGATACCGATTGTTGCTCAGGTAATTTGCTGTTCAATCTCTTGGTGTCTTCACACATAGTTAACACTGAGTCCAAATCCTCCTGTTTATATTCTTTTCTCCTGATGACCGAGAGATCTACTTCACATGCCATTTTCTGAGAATTCTCATTGTATATATTTGAGCCGATGGCCTGAAAACTCGCAGTACAAGAAGATGGTTTTAATAAGGTCACTGTAGATGGATTTTGCAAAGGTTTTCTGCAGCCTTCTGGGGTATACACAATAGGCTGAAGTTCTTGGCTGAAAGAATCATTGAGCTGTACACTTTCAGACGGTGCAGACTTTTGGGCAGTTTCTGTTTTCAAGGGAGAAGACATTAGTTTTCTTCGAGTTCTTTTTTGTGAAGGACTGTTAAGCAGATTAGATCCACTTGAAGATGTGCCTGTTCAACAAAATTAAAAAAAAATCTCAATAATGTTGCCCAAATAGTTTTTAAAATTATATTTATTAGGGTGACACTGGTTAATAAGATTATATAGGTTTCAAGTGTACGTTCCTATGATTATCATCTGTATATTTCATTGTGTAAACTTTTCCAATAAGCCCATTAGTTAAAAAAAAATATGCCCTAGCCCTGACTGGGTGGCTCAGATGGTTGGAGTGTTGTCCCATTCTCTAAAAGGTTACAGATTCAATTCCCAGTCAGGTCATGTACAGAAGGCAACTGATAGATGCTTCTCTCTCTCTCTCTCTCTCTCTCTCTCTCTCTCTCTCTCTCTCTCTCTGTCAATAAAGACATATCCTTGTGAGGATTAAAACAAAACACAACACTGATAATAAAGCACATTTCCTGCCAAATCATAAAACTTTGAAAGAAAATAAGTTGGGGAAAAATCATTTATTGCTAATCACTTTATAGAGATTCTATTACAAAAAATAAATAACATATGGCTAATATAAATATTATTTCATAGATATAGCTATCTTGAAATATTGAATAATCATGAAAACAAATTTCCAACTAATTTCAATAAAATTCACAAGCAATTTCCAGCTTTCATCTTTGATTTAAGTTTAAGACAACAATAATAAAGTATACAACATTTTTAGGCATTGAGTTTTATAGCTTGTTCGATGGTAAAATAGCACCAGTTTATTACTAATTGAGTGAATGTCTAGTCTAAAGCTAAGAGAATGGCAATAACCAATGAAGTCCAAGGTGAATGAATGGGTTGTATCTGTAACTATACCACCTAGTAATTAATTAAGCATTTATCATAATAATTCACAGGTTTGGAAAAATTAGATTAATACCAAAGATAAACAAATCTAATTTGAAGAGTTATTTAACCTTTATCACTCTGTAAAAGGAAGCCTCCCAAATGCCAGCAAGTACCAAGTTTAATAAACTTTTCTAGGCCCTAATTCTACAACATCTGTAGCTTTTCAAAAACCATTTCCCAACTGGTTCTCCAGCATGTGTTGCTTTCTGTTTCTTCGGTCCAGTAAATGTATACATTTCCCCAGGGATATGTACTTGACCCTCTAGTTTTCTTATTCTATACTCCCTTATTTGTAATTATCCTCTTGCCATCACCTTCTCAGTCACCTGGGTCTCAAATAACAAGATTATTTTTTTAACCTATTCCTTGCATTTTCCAATCTCCACCAATCCCACCTGTCTTACACTTACACATAATTCTGACCATGTAATTCTTCTAATTAAGCACATATAGCAATCTTTAAATAGAAATATAATACATAGAGATTTTTAGTAGGAGAGTTCTTGTTTATTGGTCCCAAATTAAGAGACAAATTGTTTGGTTTAAACTCAGGTGTAAATTCCCACTCCCTCCATACTAGACATGTTTTAATATTTAAGTACATAAACACCTTTCAAGCACCTTTTTTTAAAAAAAATATACAGATTAATGACCTGGTTCATACATAACAATAAATTGATCAGCTGCAGTGTGTCTATCGCATTTCT
Organism: Vespertilio murinus; assembly: GCA_963924515.1. Lineage (NCBI taxonomy): Eukaryota > Metazoa > Chordata > Mammalia > Chiroptera > Vespertilionidae > Vespertilio > Vespertilio murinus. Next base: position 149,004,481 of record OZ004709.1, read on the forward strand.
TAACTATTTTTTCTGCTCTGCCTATTTCATTCTGGTGAACTTCATGATGTCACATGAAGTAACTTTGCAGTGTACTGTCCAGGGAATAAACTATATCGTGCACTTCTGCCCATGTTTTCAAATCATGCAATAAAATTCTCAATTGATGTTATATTTGCTTTATTATATAACATTAACACTGAAAGCCGGATAAAATTAGTGTGATATAGTATTTCAATAAAGCAATTCAAACTTTCCAAGTTAGAAAATATACTTATAGCAATCACCAACAGTGCATGCATTATTCTTTTTAAGTTAGTTGACGATAGGCTCTGCTATGGCTAGGTTGACAATTACCCTCTAGGAAATACAATTTAAAAACAGGAAGAAAAATATGATCCCTGTTCTACTAAGAAATTTTACTTTTCTGAGAACTAGATAAATGAGATCCAGATCTTAAAATAATTTTCCACTACCTTTAACATGACATTTGTCAAATTTTCCATTACCAGATATTTTTATACTAATGCTGCAGTATAAAGACAGTTACTTTTCTCCACTGTGCTGCTACCACCAATTTGGTGGCTATTAATAGCTGGAAGATTAACTTCTTTTCCCATGAGAGGCAGCAGGGGTATATAGAGGATAGAAAACTATAGCGAGGATAGAGAACTGAATTGGGAGTCAGGAGACTTGAATTCTATTTCTGGCTTTACCAACAACTCACTGAGTGACCTTGGGCAACTCACTTAAGCAGTGTGGGCATTAATGCCACCCCCCCTCCCCCCCCCCCCTTAAAAAAAGGAGACACTGTCTTTTTATGTACAGAGAATTTCCTAGAATTAGTTAATATCTATAAAATACTTATGGTTCAAAGAAAGGCTCTAGAAATATAAACAAGCTTCAACCGTTAGCATTACTACTTCACAAGGAAGGTTGTCACTGGCTTTCCAGTATTCCATCAATAGCTAAAACTCATAGTTAAAACTTATTTAAAATAATGTCTCCCTTTGAGTTCATCGGGTATCCAGTTTATCAGGGCTGATGATAAACTGTACCGTAAACCAAAGGTGCTGTTAGAGCAGGCACATGTGTTATTTAACTTAGCACACAATGAACATGAAATCCCAAGAGTCACTATTTGCTCTCACGTATCTAGAGAGGGAGAATCTATGGAGTGGCGCTGGGCACAAGACCATGACAGTAGGCCATTCTTCCCCATTGCTTGTAAAGAGCGTGAACACGGGGGCTCTGCATTGGGGCACTGAAGAATTATCTACCGTATTTGCCGGCGTATAAGACGATTTTTTGGCCCTGAAAAATACGTATTTGCCGGCGTATAAGATGACTGGGCGTATAAGACAACCCCTTAACATTTCCACTAAAAATACAGAGTTTGTTATATACTCGCCGTATAAGACTACCCCCCACTTGGAGGCATATTTTTCAGGGCCAAAAAGTCGTCTTATACACCGGCAAATACGGTAGTTGTTCTCTGGGATAATGCGAATGTACACCCAATGTCAAATTTTGTTATGATCAGGCTGAGTAGCAATTGTCAGCGAGGGCAACGGTAATGCTACAGAGATATATCGTCAGCCGTAATTCTGCTTTCCTGGCAGGAGATAACTTGAAGGAGAAACAAGAAGATGGGAAGTTAATGTGGATTCAAATACCAGTTTTACTGGACCTGGAAGAAAAAAAAAATGCTACGGATATACAGCATGTATAAAATACAAATCCAGACAATTCCTTTATTTTTATCTTCTCAGATATTTAATACAGATAAAAAACAACAACAACAGAAAAAGAGAACAGAAAAGAGATGATCCATCAGGATGGTAGGCTGACTGTTGCTAAGAAAGATTCAGGAGATAATCAGAGCCCAAACAAGATTTAAAGATGTATAAATACAAACTGAACAGTACATCCACTGGGACTCCACTTATCCACGAAAATGAAAAGCACACAATCAACAACTGATATTTCACTTTGAATATAATTTATAAAATGTAATAAATCATTAGTCTCCTCCAGCCAGCTAGGTAATGGAGCACTTTACGTGGGCACAGCAAGCTGGAGAGTGCCGGGCACTATACGTGTCACTGTACATTTTAATAAACTGTGAGAACCATCTAATATGCTAGCTCAAAGTCTATAAACGAGATTTGCTGTATTTTTCCATAGAGGATATACAGTAACTTTCCAGAAGAGCAGGCGTGGGGCAGTTGTAGTTTCCCTTGATGAAGCCTGGGAAAATATTATCTAACACGATTCTGTAATTCTTGTGTCTGTAAAGTGGAAACGATAAAGGAGGAACCAGGAGGCTGATTATAGGGCTTTTAAATGAGAAAAGAAATCATAGTTACAACTTTCAGAACAAGGGAGTCTGAGAGATGACTCTATTATTCTCAGAGTGCAAAAATGACTTTGTTGAGCTGCAGGGAAAGAGAGAAGGCTGGTGTGACTGAGGTGCGCTGAGTTCGAGGGAGAGGAGAAAGGAGAGGCAGCTATGCAGTCTTAGGGTTTATGGACAAGATGAGGGCTTGGATTTATGTTTTGTTTTTTATTTAAAAAAAAATATATGTTTTGATTTTTTTACAGAGAGCAAGGGAGAGAGGGATAGAGAGTCAGCAACATCTACCAGCTGCCTCCTGCACATCCCCCACTGGGGATGTGCCCGCAACCAAGAATTGAACCTGGGACCCTTCAGTCTGCAGGCTGACGCTCTATCCACTGAGCCAAACAGGCTAGGGCGGATTTATGTTTTTGAAAACATTGCTCTGCTTATTGTGTGGGGAACAGACTATGAATGGGCAAGAGAGAAAATAGAGAAATTAGTAATAAGGCTATTGCTATAGCTTGGGCAAGAACTAACGAGAGCTTGGGATAGTGAGGCAGCAGTAGTAATAGTGAGAAGTAGAAAGGGTGCTACACATAATAGAGGACCGGTGCATGAATTCTGTGCACGGGTGGGTCCCTCAGCCCGACCTGCACCCTCTCCAATCCAGGAGCCCTCAGGGAATGTCCCACTGATGGCTCAGGGCCGCTCCCCATGACTCTCTGCTCTCTGTGGGGCCTGCCTGTTCCACACCATGGTAATGGGCAAGCAGGCCCTACTGGGTGCTGTCTATGGGCTATGCTTGCCTGCTCCTGGGTTGCCCTGGGGACAGCTAAGCAGGCCCTGCTGTCTGCAGTCAAACTACATGGCTGCCCCACCTCCCGGGGCCGGCGATGGTCCCGGAGCCTGTGGGCATGGTGCCTGTTCCCGGAACTCAGGACTCTTGAAGCCACCACACCCCTGGCCGCTTGGCACCTGTGTATGCAAATTAACCCACCATATTTGTTGGGTTAATTTGCATACTCACTCCTGATTGTCTGGTGGGTGTCTCGGAGGTAAGGTCAATTTGCATCTTTCTCTTTTATTAGTGTAGATGTGAATAGTGGCCTAACAATCAGGACCAAAGGTAAGAAGAAGGAAGTTCACACAAAGGAGTAGTATTTATTAATTTTACACAACATACACTGGAGAAATTGACCACTTTCCATGAAATCATGAACCATTTCCACATGCATAATTGCAGAAGTTCTAAAGGTCCTAAATGTCATTTCCTTAAAATTGGCATTCTTGTTACTGAAACCCATTCCCTCAACAGGCTTGAGGTCCTGTCCTTTATTGAGAAGTTCTGATTTAAATAAATATAGGTTTCCGGGAATCTGCTTTCTTCCCTCTAGTTTAGATGCTCATGGACTTGAGGCAGCAACTACTATTTGGATTTGACGATATGATTTCTTATTTACGTGTCATTTCCATGAAAGGACAGGGAAAAGGAAAGAAGAGTGGGGCTAGTAGAAAATATTCCGGAAAAAGGCTGGCAGATAAAAGGTAATGAAAATGGACTTTGGCTCCCAGGAAGTTGTGAGGGGAAGTAAGAGGGGAATATTTAAATTAATACATTCTCTGCAAATTCATCTCTAGACATCTTCCAACAACTGAAAGAGATCATCTCCCATTCAAGACATAGACGTACTATGACTACATATACAGAAACTGATTGCTCCACTCCTAAAACCTTGTAATTATTTCATTCAATTCCTTACAAAGGAATCAACACATTTTAATGTATATACAGTGAAGCCTGAAAATGGAAAATGTGGCCCTGTAATGATACAATACTATTTGATTTATACAGTATTAGAACCTTTCCTTTTTTGATAGGGGAGGATGATAGAAAGGCACTGAATGCCTGAAGAAGCTCTCACTAGAAGAACTAGCATTCGGCTGGCTTCATCTTACTTGTTTTGCTTTAGAAACAAAGGGAATATGAAGGTAAACTATAAAAAAAAGACAACCAATTTTAGCCAAAATGGTAACCCGAGTAGAGGCATCTAGCTCCCCTTCTAAATTCCCTTTAAAATGACCATATAGTAGTTATAGGGGAAAACTTAACCTTATGTTGATAATAACGGAAGAGTATCATTTGCATATCCAACAATCTTATAAGGGTATTGTGTACCTAGAACTGGGAAAAGAAAGGCGTGGAGAATAACTTACACTATTTCCCCATTTCATCTTTTAAGTGGGACCCCTGGGAGTTAAGTAAAAGACATCTGCAGAATGTTACTTAAATTAGGAACAGGGATGGGGAGTAGGTGCAGTAGGGAAGAAGGGGGGAGACAAAGCTATGGGATACAGCAAAATGTCAATATCTGAATATTAGCAGCAACACAAAGAGGCCAGAGATTCAGTCCCAACCCAGGTGTCTCAGTGTTGAAAGGAATAGTGAAGAGAAAGTGCCCAATACTGTGCACCTTGCTCCCAGCATTGGTGGCCACACCACACACAAATAAAAACCTTTTGGACCAAGAGCTAGTTTCTAGCTGAGACTACTTGTAGCTATAGTTCCTTTTCTACTTTTCCTGGACTGTTTCTTCACAACTACACAATGTCAAGTCCCTACCATAGGGGGAATTAAATACATTCTAAGACAATGGTTAAATAAAACATGGAGCATTCACAATTACATTGTTATTTCAAGCCATATTTTACAGATTATTTGATAATATAGAGAAATATTCATTAAATGAAGCAGTATAGAAATTTTATATACAGCATGATGCCAATATTGAAGGGAAAAAAGGCACCCAAAACAAATCAAAGCATACACATTCAGACCCTGCAAGCCAAAAAACAAACAAACAAACAAACAAAATAAAAAAAATAAACTAAAAATAAAAAAAAAAGGAGTTGGGGGGAGAGACAGAACAATAGTCACAGAAAATAGAGAAGTAAATACAACATAAACCATTAATCCAATAAAATACAAACTATGGTTGAAAAAGTCTGAGTAATTTTGTATTCTCTTAAAAACACATTTTAATATCTGGGGTGGGAGGAAGGAAGTCCCCGGCTTTTGAAAGCCTCAGAAAATTCATAGGAATTGAAGGCATATGGTGGTTTAGGAGAGCACAGGGTGGAGCAGAATTTGAAGAACTGGTTGAAAGTCTATAGAAGACAGCAGTCGGGTTCCCCTGACCACATCATCACCACCTATACTTCCAAGTGACTACTCTTCCGTCACCCTTCTAACAGTCATAAGTTTCACCCTCTGGAAAGGTTGCCTTGTGGCCAACACACATAGCTGACACTAGGGGGATTAAGTAATTTTTCTTTAATGAATGTATATAGATTTTTCTCCCACTTCTCTAAAATATTGGTAGCTATGCTTACATACCCCATAAAATGGGAAATCAAAGGGTTCTTTTTAGATAAACCATAGCAATAAAAAAAGACGGGCATTTTTAGGTTTCCCCTAAACTGAGCATTTTTTAGAGCTGTATATATATATTAGAACACAATCAGAGTCACTAGATATTTGATGGGATTTCTTTCTATATGATAAGCAGAATTTATAATTACACATAGGAAAAAATAAAAGGAAACATAAATGTTCTTAAAAATTTAAAATATGAAGGGGAAAATAAAAAAAAGTTTTAAGATAAAGTTGAGGACTCATCTCTCAGAAAGAACAAAAGAGATACCAGGAGACAGAAAATAGAAGTAGAGGGTGAATTCAGGAGATCCAATATCATATTAATACTAGAGGCCCGGAGCACGAAATTCATGCACACGGGGTGGGTCTCCCTCAGCCCAGCCTGCACCCTCTCCAATCTGGGACCCCTCAAGGGATGTCCGACTGCCCATTTATGTCGGACATACCTCTCACAATCCAGGACTGCTGGGTCCCAACTGCTCACCTGCTTGTCTTCCTGATTGCCCCTAACTGCTTCTGCCTGCCAGCTTGATCACCCCTTAACCACTTCCCTGCCAACCTGATTGATGTCTAATGGCTCCCTTGCTAGCCTGTTTGCCCCCAACTTCCCTCCTCTGCCTGCCTGGTCACCTCAAACTGCCCTCCCCTGCAGGCTTGATTGCCCCCAATTAACTCCCTTGCAGGCCTGGTCCCTCCCAACTGTCCTCCCTAGCTGGCCATCCTGTGTCCACATGGGGGCAGCTATCTTGATCTTGTGTTGGAGTGATGGTCAATCTGCATATTACTCTTTTACTATATAGGACAGAGGCCTGGTGCACGGGTGGGTGCTGGCTTGTTTGCCCTGAAGGGTGTCCTAAGTTAGGATGGGGGTTCCCTTGGGGTAGCGGGCGGCCTGGGCAGGGGCCTGTGGTGGTTTGCAGGCCGGCCATGCCCCCTGGCAACCCAAGCAGAGGTCCTGGTATCTGGGATTTATTTATCTTCTACAATTGAAACTTTGTAGCCTGGAGTGGAGGCCTAGGTCAGCCAGGGCAGGTGGAAAGCTTGGCTTCCTCCATTGCCAGGGGAAACCCTAGCCTTCTCTCTCCAGCTCAGTGGCTGCCATTTTCCTTGGAATTTATCTTCTATAATCGAAACTTTGTAGCCTTAAGCAGAGGCCTGGGCCAGCCAGAGTGTGTGGAAAGCTTGGATTACTTCATTGCTGGGGAAACTCAAGCCTCCATCCTGCTTTCTCCATGGCTGCAGCCATCTTGGTTGGGTTAATTTGCATAATCACTCCTGATTGGCTGGTGAGCATGGCTTGGTGGTTAACCAGCGGAATGGTGGTCAATTTGCATATTACTCTTTTATTAGATAGGAAATGTTCCAAAGAATAGAAAGAAGAAAAAAATATATATATGTTTGCATTTGTATGTGAGTATAAATACATACATGAAAATTTCTCAGAGTAAAAAGATAAAGGTTTCCAGAGAGCAAGGCCCACAGATTTTAGTCTATTCTAATAAATTAAAAAAGACCAACACCAATGCATATCATTGTGACATTTCAGAATACTAAGGATAAAGGAAAGATCCCCAAATCTTTCTGGGAGGAGAAAGTCACATGCATATTTACTCTTATCTGATGAATAAAAACAGCACAATAGTTAAGAGCAACACTTGAATCTAGAAGTTAATGAAGCAATATTTTCTCAGTACTTAGGAAAATTATTTCCAACCTAGATTCGATATCTGGATAAATAATCAGAAAATAATGATACTACCATAAATGCATTGTCTCAAAAATTTTTACCTCTCAATGTACCAATTCTCCAGAATCTACTGGACGATGCATTTCTGAAAATAAGACAGAATAAGAAAGAAGATGGGAACAAAAGCAAACACTACATAGAGAAAACTTAAAGCTGTACAGGAAAGAGATTTTAACACTTCATAGCTCAATAGGGAACAATATTCACTTGAATAAACTATAGATTTACTTAAAAGAATATGAAAAACTTTTTGGCAAGATGGGGCAAGACAAGAAATGCATATGTATTATAATAAATCTTTTCCAACATAAAAATAAGTAGATGTATATAAAACTGGAAAAAGACAATCCTAAATAGTGGGATCGGGCCTAAATGGGCAGTCAGACATCCTTTGAGGGGTCCCAGATTGGAGAGGGTGCAGGCTGGGCTGAGGGATACCTCCTCACCCCCTGTGCACAAATTTCATGCACCAGGCCCCTAGTGCTATACAATAAAAGTGTAGTATGCAAATTGTCCCCTTCACAGGAGTTCCACCAGGGAGTGGGGCCAGCCAGGGGAATGTGGAATTGTAGCTGCTAGGGATCCTTCAAGTGCACTGGGTCTATATGGGTAATAATTGGTCAAGGAATACTTCCATAATTACAGTATTGCTAGCTTTCTAAATCATGTACAGGCATTACTTTCCAAAAATATATATAAACTGAGTTTTTAAAGGAGGTAGAGGTGGAGAGAGAAAAGGGGGGATAAGACAGAGGGTGAAGAAGAACCACAGATATTTATATATGATACAAAAATAATCAAATATTAGGATTATACAGGGGGAAAAAACACACAAAACAGACCGAAATAGATTTCTACTTTATTCTGGGATAGCTAGATAACTAGCAGAAATTATAGTTTTATATTCAAAAGTATAACTGAAACATGCAAGCAAGTAACATGAAATGAAATAGGTAAGCCATCAGAAGAGCTAAGATAGTCTAGGCATCGGGTAGGTGGGGAAAAATCTTTTCTTTATTTAGCACCACATCCCACTGACTTACCACTTCACTTCCCTACTCATGTTTCCTCTAGCATATAAGCAAAAGAAAGGCAGGACAATTATCTACCTATAGTAAAATCTGAAGGGGCTAATAAAAATGGGAATCAATCAAGCACTGGAAATTAATTATCCAATATGGTGGAAAATGGGCAAAATGAATTTAAAGTTATAAGTCCCCCAAATAAAGAAAAATTCCTCCCAGGAACAGGCAAACCACTTGTAAAATGTGAATGTTAGCATATGTAGTTTTGACATGCTGAAAAACTTAGAGAATAATATTAGATATTAAAGTAAACTTTAGGATAGCGAAAACACTAAGATGTAAAAGACATATTTGGATTTAATCAGTTTGCTTTCAGATATGTTAAATGTCCTAAAGATATGTAGCTTTAGTCATTATATTTCTTATACCCGTCTTTAACTTCACATTTAGATCTCATATGAAGATAATGCATAGGGTAACTTCTTCATAGGTTTGTTGAGAAATATTCAGAGGATTAATCAAGAGAGGATGTCACTTTAAGAAATCAGCATAATTTTTTAATACTATTTTTAAATAAACCAGAACAACACAAATATAAAGAACAGTTGGGGACCTACTTGGAGATAAACTGTTCAATGAATAATAACTTTGGCATTACTTTACTTATAAAGGTCTAATATAATTATCCTGAAATTCAAGATGATTCTTTTAGGATCACTAATACCTCACACGGTTGAAAGCACATGTTAATGAAGAATTCTATGCACTAATTGCTGTTTAAGAGACATGAAGCGGTTCTCTTAAAAATGACAATTTAGCAAAATACAGTGCTAGAATTGTATGAATAAACTCCTAGTTTAGGGAAGAAGGCAGGCAGCTGCGGTTATATGACCAAATAACATAACTTTCAAAATGGTTATGTGCTACAATTCAAACCAGGATTTTTAAAGTGGTCAGAGTTAGGGCTGCTGAAAGAGGCTCTCTTCTAAACACTACAGTGCGTTTTGTTTAATGAACCCAATCTTAGTCTTTGTAATACTTATCCATTAATAGTTTAGGAAACATCCTAAAATATTTATATGGTGCTTTAAGGTGTCTTATATACAACTGAAAATGTGCATTTCAGAATAAAGTGGTTAGTGTTCTATTCATCTGTTCCTGCATTATGGCTACAGATTCCCGCTTCAAAGTTTTGTTTACTGTAAGTCCACAGAGAGACTTAAAAAGGAAGTCAGACAAAAACATTGTGCTGAGACTGCCAAGTTTTAGAAGCCTTTCAAAAAGACTTTTAAGTATTAAAACCACTTATAAAATGAACTCTAAATGCAAGCACTAAAGTTGTGGATTAGATGAAGGAAAAAACACAATTTTCATCAGTAAAGTCCACATTTTTTAACATAATTTTATCTGGATTACAATGTAAGTACATTAACATTTGTGCTGTTTGTTTAGTAGTGTGTAGAATAAAATGTGCTATATTAATAATAGAAACATTAATGTAAGCTAAAAATAAAACAAAAAACAGTGAAAAGCATAATGAAATTAGAATTAATTTGACTGGCCCACTAACTTAAATTTGCTCAGTGTTTTATGAAGTAAACAAAATTTATGACACTTGCCATCTCTTCTCCCCAAATTTCTAGTATTTTTAAGGAATATGATAAACTAATAGCAATATAAAGAAGTGATGCATTGACTATTCTGACTTTATTAATGAAATACAGAGTATCACGAAGAGGTATGTTAGGACACATTAGAATAACTGACTGCCTGTACCTCAAGAGGAACATCTAAAATGCATTCATTGGCTGTATTGTTCTTTAAGATATTTGAGTCCACCTAGGAGCACAATCTAAGCTACTTGATTCTTTCTAACTTTCAAATATTCATTTCTCTAAGAAGTCTAATGCACACGTATACCTAGGGAAATGTTTCTAGTAGGAAAAAACAAAACAAAGTTGTTTCATGTCTCAAAAGTAGTTTTAAGAAATGTCAGTATAGTCTTACTTTTAAAAGATTTCAAAAAATAACTTTCATTTTGCTTGGCTGCAGTGGCTCAGTGGTTGAGCAACAATCTATAAACCAGGAGGTCGCAGTTCGATTCCAGGTCAGGGCATATGCCTGCGTTGCGAGCTTGATCCCCGATCATGCAGGAGGCAGCCAATCAATGAATCTCTCTCATCACTGATGTTTCTATTTCTCTCTCCCTCTCCCTTCCTCTCTGAAATAAAAAAATAAAAAATATATATATGTATATATATATATATATATATATATACTAAAAAAATAACTTCCATTTTTATTATAAAAATTATCCTAAATAGGTCCTGAGATTAAATGTTATATACATCAATATAAGTATATATGTAATAATACATGACACATATACCACTTCTTACACAATCCTGCTAAGATAAATAGTAGTCTTAGAAATATTAGGTAAACATTAGAAGGTTGTCATAAGTCATATAGCACATATCTCAATAGAAAGTAGAAAAAAAGTGGTTTTATGTCTATTTTCATAAGGGTATTCTTAAGAAACATCAATATATTTTGATTTTAAAATATTTTCTTTTAATTATTATAAGAAGTGACTTAAATCAAATTATTAACAAGTCACATCCAAATAATGTTAAACTAAGTGTCTGTTACAGAGGACAACTTCAACATCAATGTTTCCTAGTAACAAAAAAGAAAGGCAGATTTTGATGGTAGAGAAAGAAAAAAAACTTTAGCAATCCATATTTTTTATTAAATTCCTACTTTAAAATGGTAGTCCTAATTCCTGAATAATTACAGACCACCAGGAAAGTCACAGAACCAGAATTAGTTCTAGATGATCTTAACAGCCATTTAATTTTAACTTTCTTCTTTTATAATTTGTTGCTCACAGCAAGAAAGTGACAAGCTTAAAGTCATAATATCAATCATACTCATTGGCAGAACTGAAGTCTCTTGTTAATTTACCAGGGAAAGTCAGACAAAGAAACCAAGTAATACAAAGTAATAATGCACATAATTATATTGGAAGACTTAAAAATATAAAATTTTCTTTACAGACCCAAAATATAAATAGAAGGCAATGTACCCTTTCATCATGCTAATGCTCCTATTACTGGGAAGAGAACATAAATATGCTTAAAATATGGATAACCTTATCATTTAAATAGGGTTACAGAAAATTAACCATCATGAAAAAAAAAGATACTATATATGGCAAATGGTTTAGAGCTCTTGCATGTGTATATATGTATGTCTATGTCTACATGTTGTGAGTGTGTGTGGTCATATATCTGTCAATCTGGAAAGAACTCTTACAAAATAAATACAACCCCACCCCCCCAAAACACACACACCAAAAAAAAAACCACACCCCAAAACAACCAAACAAACTAGAAAACTAAAGCAAAAGCAAAGAACAGATAATTAATTCAGAGCGAACTACAAAGAACAAAAGCACAGAAAAAAATGTTCACCATAATTATCCATTAATGGTGGCAGACTATACAATTATAGCACTTCTGAAGAATAGTTTGACAATGCACACCAAATGCCTTAAAAATGGACATACCCTTTGATCTAGCTATTCTACTTTTTAGGTTAGCCTAAAGCAGTGGTTGGCAAACTGCAGCTCGCAAGCCACATGCGGCTCTTTGGCCCTTAAATGTGGCTCTTCCACACAATACCACGCATGTACAGTGCGATTGAAATTCCGTGGCCCATGCACAGAAGTCGGTTTTCAGTTCTCAAAAGAAATTTCAATCATTGTACTGTTGATATTTGGCTCTGTTGACTGAGTTTGCCAACCACTGGCCTAAAGAAATACTTAAGACAAGTTGTAAAATACACACCTACAATTTACTTAAGTGTTGCTTATAACAATAACGTGAAAAATACCCTAAGTGTTCATTAGTAGGGGGTTAAATAAAATATACAGTATTTAAAATGAGTTAAATTCATATATGATACAAAAATCAAGTGGTTCAGTAAAAAAAAAAAGCTATACATTTGGCATCTCAATTTAAAAAAAAATCTAACTACATATGCATGCTTAGGCAAAAAAATGGTCAATAAGCTATTAAAATAAAACATTAATAAAAATGAAAGGCATTTCTTTTGGCATGATTTTTTTTTCCAAATTACAATAAATGAAATTTACTGTTAAGATAAAAGTTAAAACATTAGAGATAGGAGCAATAAACTTAACAAATTATTGAAAAAAAATGTTCCCAACAGTCAATGAAGTTCCAGTTTTGTTGGGGAGAGGGGAGGCAGGCTGTTACAGTGGAATAAAAAATTACAATGGAAATGCAAAAGAGTATGTGTGGGCAAGGAGGAGAGGACTCACTAAGAAGAAGGTTTCATAAAGGAGAGAGTATGTGAATTGGACTACGAATGAGGATGAGGGTTTTTAAACAGACTACTATGTGGGTGGAGCTAGAGGAAAGAGCACTCAAGACTGAGGGGAAAGCCTGGAAACCACACAGGCAAGACATAGAAAGCAAGTCCAAGAGAAGGTGGGGACACCAAGTGTCATATGGAAGTGAGTCTGCATCCTGACCACGGACTGGGAAAGCCTTTGAAGGCCCTTTTAGTGAAGGGTCTGCACTCTATTAGGAGATCATTTTGGTGTGAAGGGTAGATTTTTAAAGGACAGAAAAGAGAAATAGAAACCAGTGTAGACATCACCATGGTTATCCATTTCTTACATCAAATTATCTCAATGTGTATTAAAATAAATTGAATTTAAGACACATTCTATAAATACAAGTATTAACTGGCAAGTTCATGTTGTTTCTTAGGTAGATTGGATCTGTATTTATTTTTTAGCTTTCTGAAATACTCCACAGATGGTTCTTTTAAATAAAGAGACCAGATAATTTATCATCAATGAGTTAAAAATCCCTCTTAAAAAAATGGCCAGGTCTTGTGGGGTCATCTTTTTGATGTCCCATATCATGTGTTCTGAATGATTTTACCCAGAGGAACTAATTTATCAAGAGCTTAAGACTGTAAAACTTAAAAGATTTACAGAACTATATGTTAGTATAAGAAGCAGAATGCAGTACTTAGCAAACATGAGTCAGAGGCTGCAAAGTAGGTTTCATGACAGGGAGACAATGATGAATGGGATAAGATCTAATTGAGGTTTGGTACAACATAATGGCAAGGATTTTTCTTTCGCTAGTACTCATGTTAATATGTGCGTAAGAAGGTATTTTGGGAAACTATGCTAAATTAAAATTAGTTGGCGAAGTTCTAAAGTGAAATCAAATATTAATATATGCATTTCAATAAACACTTCTGGGCTACAAATGATTGATACAATTATTATACTAATCATAAATCTGAATTCTTTTTAACAGCCTTGTGACTCATGGAATTCATAGTTGCAAATGACACAAGCAAATTTTAACTATTTGAAAGATATATAACCTCAAGTTCCTACTGGGTTAACCAAATTAATACATCTTATAATGCATTCATAAGACACTATTGTGGTTACTGTAGCATTAATGTCTATACAGGTAATATCAGTTACTTACAAATATTATAGAAAGAATATATTTCCATGTGTATTAAGAATTATGTAATAGTTCTTTAAATTAATCCAGCACTCTGAGTAATAAATCAACCATAACTTTTTTGATATCCATCCCTGTGGAAAACAGCAGATACCATGTTTTCCTCTCACTCTCATTTTCCTAGTATTCATGCTTCTTTAAGATGAAAATAAAAATAAAAAGGCAATGCAAAGAACCTTTTAATTTACAGTAACATCTGCAGTTACAGACAAATAACAACATAGTCTTGTGCACAAAACAAGGGTCCAAATGAAATATATTTAGGGCTACAAGCATGACTACTATTGTTATTGATAATGATTATACTTTGTCGACAAATTAAAAAATATATGGAGTATTTCCTTTATATTAACATCTTTTGATGCTTCATATTTATTATACTAAAGAATTAAAATAGAGGTACCCTATTTTTTAAAATGAAATTTCTTTCAACTCAAGTAATTTTAGGGGAAATCTAAACTCTAGCCAGTACTCTATATTCAGTCAGAGTGTCTGTACTATAGCTCTCCTGTATCTTTTCTTTTATTGTACTTCAAGATAAAACCACTGGCATGGGGAGCAAAATTTTGGAAAAGGAAAGGTTAGAGACAGAAATATTACTAAATGTGAGTTTCCAGATGGATAACGAGGAAATCTTGACTTTTCATTTAATGTCAGAAATCTTATCAGTTCCATAAATAAATCTTGCTGCCAGCACCCCATCCTGCATGGCACTCAGTGAGCGAGTGCACTTTCTGTTTTCCAGACCCAAAATAGGTTCATGTTTTACTCCACGTCAACAGACATGTAGTTTGTAGGCAAAGATCTCAAGTCAAATTTCTATCCCAAAATCAAGAATTGGTAAAATTAACAAAATTAAAAAAAAATAGTTTCAACTTAAGAATATAGGCTTATTAAATACAAAAGTAAAAATAGTCCACATAGCAAAAATATAAAGCATTATATTGAGGGATATATTTAATAACAAGTGTATACTAAACATGTGAAGAAAACTTAAAACTTTGCTGAGGCACATACAAGAAAATATGGATATGGAGAGAAAACTATTCTAGAGTGAGAATATTTGATATGGAAAAATGTGAAAACAAAATCAATGTATACATTTTTGAAAATATTTTTTTTCTTGGAATTGGAAAAATCATTATAAGATTAATTTCTTGGTCAGAGACAGCAAAGAACATTTACAATGATAGAAATCCAATAAACAGAATTATATATACTACTCACTACATGTAAAACAAAGGTGCCATAAAGATGGATTGTCAATATATTACACAAGAATGATAGGCTCTTTAGAAAAAATTAAGTTAAATTCTTGCCTGTTATTTTAAAATAAATTAGAAGAAAGATTTTAATGGTAGAGAAAGAAAAAAAAGACCAATTTTATTACATAAAAGTTTTTAAAACGGATATCTCAAAAAAGGTAGGAGTAAATGATAAACTTGAAGAGAAATGATAAATTTGGAGAATATGTTTGCATATTCTTACATGCATCTTACAGGAAAGAGTTAATATCTCTGATGATCTCATCCTGCCCTATGACTTTAAATATCATCTAAATGTTAACAACCTTCAAATTTATATTTCAATTTAGACTTCTCCCCTGAACTCCAGATTCTTCTATTCAACTGCTTACATGATGTCTCCACCTGGATGAATCTTAGACAAAATTAAAATGCCTCAAAATGAACACCTAATCTTCTACCACCCCCACCCTATAAATCTGTTCCACCCAAAGTCTTCCCCATCTCTTTTAAGATGACTTGATCCTTCCAGTTGCTATGTTAAAAAATCTTAGTCATCCTTGACCTTTCTTTCTCTCACATTCCAAATCCAATTTGTCAGGATATTCTGTTGGCTCTACCTTCAAAATATATTAGAATCTAACTACCTCTCATCACTCCTGTTGCTACCAACCGGGTCTGAACCACCACCATCTTTCACTTGGGTTATTGCAGTAGTCTCGTAACTGTTCAGCTCTTGCCATAAGAATAGATTTATAAATCTGTTTGCAACACAGTAGCCAAAGGGAAATTTTTTTCAGATCATGTCACAGTCTGGAACAGTTGTTTTGTTCAGAATCCTAACGACTCTCAAGGCTGTAAGTTAAGTGATCTTCCTTCCTTCTTCCTCATCCCTATGATTTCATCACTGTCTACTTGCGTTCTCTTCTCCTTTATATCAGCTACATACCTTTCTTACCATTCCATGAATGTACAAAGCAAACATCTATTGAATGAATGAATAAATACCTCTATCTTAGGCTCTTATCACTAACCACTTTTACCAAAGATTATGCCAGAAAAATTTTTAAATAATGGCTAGGTCCCTCATAGAAAACAAAATAGAACCCTAAATAGCTGGGGGGGGAAAAAGTAAATATTTGAACTATATTAGTGATCAAAGGAAAAATATAAAAAAAAGATAATAAATTTGACTATTAAACTATAAAGGATCAATGAGTAATTAGCAAAGACAAAAGAGGGAGAGAGACCCCCATATTTAGTAAGAGTTAATAGATACATCAACCAAAGTTTGGGCTTTGTTTGAAGATTGATAGGAAAAAAACTGTAAGAAGAAATCATTTATGAGACAGAGAGGGAAATGTGAACACTGATTAGATGACATCAGGCATGAAGAAGGCACTGGTTTTTATTTCAGAGACACTAAGATGTACATGGAAGAAATGATAGTGTATCTGAGATTTCTTTCAAAATATTCCTGTGTGCTTGTTGTATATGGGGTGAAGGAAAGCAGATGGTATTTTCAAGACTAGACATTAGAGAATCCCTAAAGTTAGATGACGAGTACATGGGCTCATTATACTATTTTTTTGACTTCTATGTGTTTGAAAATTATTTTCTTTAAAAAATAAAAATAAAAAAGCATTATTTTCCTATAGAACTGCTAATGGGAGTTCCAGTTGGTAAATCAATCACATGGAGGCAAGGGGTATTTCTTGGCATTATGTATTATAAACTTTTTTTTTTTAAAAATGTGCATATTTCTTGAGCCAGAAATTCCACTTACAGGAACTTATCATGGAAATAATTAGACATGAGCACCAGGATAAAAATACATATTAGCGTAATATAAAATAAAAATTTATTAAACAACCTAAATGCTAATAGAACACAGAGTAAATTTATTATGGTTAATCTCATCAGACTTTTAAAAAATACCGTGTGTGTTTTAAAAACAATGAATTCAGTCCAGCTAGTAAATACTCTCTAAAAGTCCCTAAAGCAGAGGGATAAAAATCCCATAGCATTTAGTATTTTTGAAATTTAACAACAAAACCACTTGAAATTACCTGTTTATAAGAGTATGGAAAAAAGACAGTGATACATGTGTCAGCTTAAGATGAATGAGACACATCTGACACATATTTTGCTTAAGTTAAATAACTTCAATTTAACTTCTAAAATTTGTTAAGATTATCATTTATCGTATAGTATAATTTAGCAATATATGCTATCTGGGTATTGCCTCATGTCTATAGAAATGAAAATGTACATTGCACTATTTTACTTTTTAAAATGAAGTACTTAAATCTTCTAAGACTCGGAAAAACAAACATTTATAAGTGGCCTCAACTCACACCCCTTCCCTGTTATTCACCGTTGACTCTACTTATAATATGGACAATACAGATAATTCATGGACTAGGCAAGACATACTAAGAAAATAGTTAATCTATAAAATCATGTGAATGAAATATGAAAATAAGAAAAACAAAACCCACCTTCTGATACACTTTTTAAAAAGAAAATACATCTTTATATAATGTACATTCTACTTGTCTTTCCCTTTCAAAATACTAGTATTATAAGAAATTAAGATCCAAATAAATGTTTTGTCGAACTGTTGACAAGTATAGTCTACACAATTACATTGTAAATGAAATATGGATTTTTAAATGAGGAATAATGACTGTCATATAGCAGGTGGTCAGTTTTCTCAATCTTGGTGTTAAAACCATATTTCCTCTTCAACATCTTGAATGCATTACATGGAAAAAATCAAGGCCCAAAAGATATAAAACATGAAAAAATCCTTATTTTCTTTCCAACGATCTCAACTAGGTAAGTTCCAATGCTTTACAAAAGAAAAATTACATCTATCCAACTTTTCCATCATCTTACTATAAAACTATAAGGAATTTAATAATGGAGACCTAGGTAAACAGACCAAACTCTCTATGGAAGGCATTTAAAATATTTGGACAAAATATGAAACACACACACACACACACACACACACACACAAAACATATGCTTAAGGCACGGGAGAGCTAACAGAATTTTGAAGAATTATAGGCAAGCATCAGGAGGTAGTTGGAGGCTATTTTCCCCTTGAGAGGTTGTTTGCTGATGCTAGAAGAGGTGGAAGAAATGCTTAGTAATATTACTGAGAGCTTTGTAGTTCTGGGGCTGGAACTAGAATTTAGGGCCCACAAAGAAGAGTTGTTTGTAAACCCTCCTTGTAGATACCATGAACAGCTTAACTATCCTATACAATAAAAAGCTAACATGCAAATTGACTGAATAGGGAATGACCGGTTGCTAAGATAGGCACTGGCCAACAGGGGGCAGATGCTCAATGTAGGAGCCGACCCCGGTGGTCAGTGCGATCCCACAGGGAGAGCACCGCTCGGACAGACGCTGGCTCATGGCTTGCAGGCACAGCAGTGGTGCCTCCACAGTAGAGCTAACGATGTCCGACTAACAGCTTAGGCTCCCTGTAGGAATCGGGCTCTAGCACTTTAACCTATTAAACCTGCTGGACTTCTGGCCTACAGAACTCTTTAAGGTAACAGAGTTGATATGTTCATGCCAATTTGTTAGGGCAGCAATAGAAAACAGATGCAAAATAGAAAAATCCACAATAATAGAGGGTATTTGATAGAACATAAATTAAAACATAAGCCATTAAGAATAAGATTTGAAGACTAGAAGCTACTGGGCATAGAACAAGTATCCAGCAACTTCAGCAGATTAAAATCATACAAAATATTTTCTCTACATATAATTTAATGAAGGTAGAAATGAATAACCCCAAAATAGGCTAGAATTTGCCACATGGATCAAAGAAGAAATTATAACCGAAATCTAAAAATATTTTAAACTAAATAATAATGAAAAATATGTATCAAAACCTGTGAAGTGAAAACTTTGTTTAAAAATGTTCCATGCACACTCATGAAGTAGATAGCAAGTGATCTTCCAACAGAAAAAGAGTAAATTCTATACTATTAGATATTAAGAACAGCTTATTATGTATTAAAGAATGTGATATTCTTAATCATAATCTTCAGTCCTTAATAGATGTTAAATTTTAAAGAAAGAAGTAAAATTAATACATCAAAAATGGGTGAAATAACTTAAAGGTTTTATTGTTGGAGATATTTAGGATATTAAGCATACTTATTCTTAGACTTGTGAGAGATACTGGTTCATTGAAACCATTTTGAAGTTCATATTCCCATTAATTCTCACAAAATAACCAAACCTATTAAAAATTTAACTGTTCTGTAGATTGATATATTAAAGAGGCTACTACATTTTACAAATGCTATTGTCTATACTAATAAAAGGGTAATATGCTAATTAGGTTGGGAGACCTTCTAGATGTCTTTCTGGACAAAACCATGGTGGTGGGACTGAGGCAGAGTTAGTTAGGGGTGAGCCGGATGGCAAGGGTGGGCAGTTGGGGGCAATCGGCTGGCGGGGGGAGGGGGAATGGGGGCGAGTAGGCCAGCAAGAGGGGACAGATGGGGGTGATCAGGCTGGCAGGGGGCCAGTTGCAGGCGAGAAGGTTGGCAGGCAGAGTGGTCAGGGGAGATCAGGCAGGCAGGCAGGTAAGTGGTTAGAAGCCAGCAGTCCTGGATTGCGAGAAGGAAGTCTGACTGCTGGATCGGCAGTTGGACATCCCTCGAGGGGGTCCTAGATTGGAGAGGGTGCAGTCCAAGCTGAGGGTCACCCACTCCCCACCCCTACCCCGCACGAATTTCGTGCACTGGGCCACTAGTTTACTCAATAAAATAAAAGCCATACTCACAACAAGTAGTCTTCTGAACTGGTGCAAGTTGTGGAAAGGTCATAAACATAGAAACCCCTGGTAGATCGCTCTGCTTATCAGGTTCAGTCGTTTGGTCAGCCCAAACAACCACTTTTTTCCTCTCCACCAAATGCTCAATCTCTTTGAAGTCAGACTCAAAGGCAGCATTTGACAGGCCAGCTTCTTTTAATGCACAGTACTGTTTCCTCAGGGTTGGAAGTAAAGCATTCAATACTCTATACAAAAGGTGACAAAGAAGGAGAGATAAATACTAAATTTTAAATACACTTTATATTTCTATTTAACATCCAAAGTATTAGCAGGTTATTTAAATGATTCCCTGTATACATGTTCTTTTTAGAATATTTCAGTCGACTACCTCAACATATTCTTAATACTTTAAATACAGAGTGGAAGGAATCTTGGCTCTGAATTATGAGCACCAGGCTATACTCTTAAGTCTTCATTTGCTTCCATCTTGGGTAAGGGACGACTGAGGTTTCTCCTTTATTACTCGGGGATCAATTGGACAGCCACTACTTATAACTGGAAATTGTTTTGAGAGCCGAATAAATTAAATACACATAAATGCTTTTTTTGCAAAGCATTATGTGATTCATAAACCCAAGATATTGTAAGTCACTAAACATCATGGGATTAAAATGAAAAAATTAATATACTCTTGTCAAACGATGAGACTCATTTTAGGTATATGCCATTTAAAAAACAACAACAAAAAACCAGAGCTCAATTTTCCTTTCAGCTAGTTCTTCACGAGGTAAGGCAATGGCTTCCAAAGCTACGTATTCCAAGGGGATTCAAGGAAATAAGTTGTGGACAAGAATGGTGGGTAAGGGGAAATTGATGGGACACAATAGATTCTTGGCTCTGATTCAAAGTCTCCCCTACTGCTGTTAATCAGAGCAGCAGTGAATGCATCTTTTTATGTATTAGACCTCCACGTAAGTGCTGACTGAATAAATGCCACAGCTAAACAGTTACAAATTTATACACTCAATCAATGGTTCCTAACTTTTAAATCAAGGAAGATGCCATCAAAAAACATGAGTAATCTTGAAATGATTCAGTCCTGGTGTTGACGTATAACGGCCAGAAGAATAGAACCGTTGGAAGTATAAATAGGTCAGTGAAAAAAGAATAGGCATTAATTTTAACACAAGGAAGCGATTGCTTTATTACTTAGGAGCCTTAAATATTTAGATAGTCTGTGATACTTTTCATTTTGGTGAGAATGAGGAGTACTTCAGTTAAGCCAAATTGGGAACTACAGGAAAGTTAAATAAAAAGCAGTTATTTATTGAATACCTATACCAATCAGGCCCAGTGCAGAGAAGTTACCTGTTATTCTTAGAACGGCTTGCTAGCAAGGTTGGTCTGTGGCTGGCACACTGAACGCTGGATTTTGTCGGGTTTCTCATCATTTTCAGAATTGGTAAGAGTGTCTCAGTGTACTTAAACGTTTTGTATAAACAATGTGGTTCGCGCTGAACAATTGCTTTCCTTCTGGGAAGTCTGTTTTTGGTACATACTAAGTACAGGGTGCCCCGAGGTGGCAATAGGGAGCCACAACCTATGTTACATGTGTATGCATTTTATATGAATATATCTATGTACACATTCATTTATTATTACTTTGAAAACATAACGATCGCCACAATACGTCTAGTTAACATTCATCACAAGTAGCTACAGAATTTATTTTTTCCTTGGGATGAGAATTTTTAAGATCTCTTTTAGTAATTTTCAAATATACAATACGGTAATATTAACTAAGGTCACCATGCTGCACATTACATACCAATGACTTGCTTATTTCATACCTGGAAGCTTGTACTTTTTGACTCACTTCATGTTTTTTGCCCAGGCCCACCTTCAGCCTCTGGCAACCAGCAATCTGTACTCTTTATCAATGAGCTTGAGTTTTGTTTTGTTTTTCTGGAGATTCCACATACGAGACCATATGGTGTTTGTATTTTCCTGTCTGAGTGATTACACTTAGAAAACTAAGGGTTGCCGAAACAGGTTTGGCTCAGTGGATAGAGCGTGGGTCTGCGGAAAGGTCCCAGGTTTGATTCCGGTCAAGGGCATGTACATTGGTTGCGGGCACATCCCCGGTAGGGGGTGTGCAAGAGGCAGCTGGTCGATGTTTCTCTCTCATCGACATTTCTAGCTCTCTGTCTCTCTCCCTTCCTCTCTGTAAAATATTAATAAAATATATTTAAAAAAAGAAAATTAAGACTTATGGGGAGGTGTCAATAGGAAAAAAGAAAAAGTATTACATATGTAATACTTTTAACAATACTTTTAACAATAAAGATAAATTAAAAAATAATTTAGGCAAGGTTATACTGGTAACGTAAACTAAAATTCAAGACCAATTCCACAACTTTTACTTTTTCTACTATGACATTCTGCCTGTTTGTAATGCTTTGGTCACCTAACTTTTAAATAAGAATTAGAAATCTTTTTGTACACTTTGAGGCAAAAATTTATGTTAAGTGTACTAATCTCTTTGTCTTACATAGCAAATATAGTATCATTAAAATAAATTAACATGTTGCCCTGGCTGGGTGGCTTAGTAGATTGGAATGCCGACCCGTACACCAAAAAGTTGCAGGTTTGGTTCCGGGTCAGGGCAGGTTTGATTACCTAGGTTGTGGGGTGAAACGTGTTTCGGGCATGTGAGGGAAGTTGAAATGTTTCTGTTTCTCTCTCTTCCTCTCCTTCTCCCTCCCTTTCTTTAAAAAGAGAAAAAGAAAAGAAAAAGACATATCCTCTAGTGAGGATTAAAACATAGTAATAAATAAATTAATTAATGCTTCTTTTATAACTAGCTCTTGGAGGTAGACTAAGTGTTGGTTAATAAGTATTCAACGTCTGCTTAATGGACAGAGATAGACAGTATGGGGAGATTAGGTTGAGCTTGTATTCACAGAACAGCTCCATAAATTTTTTCCTTTCCCTTTTCTTCTTTTTAAAAATAACTATCTTACTATGATTTCTCTTAAATCGTAAGTATGAAAAGTTAATTTCCAGTTATTTAAGAAAACTACTAGAACTCTACCAGGAAGCCCTAAGAGAAGTAAATCTCTCATTTTTCTAGAGCATGAAAGTGACACCCAAGGAACATATCCAAAGTAACAAAAATAAAGATTGTTTTACTTTTTTACCATAATGTTATTACAGACTCAAATGATGTTACTAGTGAGCTACTAGAGAGAGAGCATGTAAGAGATACTTTATGTAAAATATATACATGTTTAGAACTTCACTTTAATGACAGAACAGTATTATTCTGGAATTGAAAATGCTTAAAAACGGCCTCCTTAAATATTTAGTTAGCATTAACAGTGAGTGCCTCTGAGAGAGAAATGGATAGCTAGTAGACAGGTAGAGACAGATTCCTTTTCACAATATAGGTATCCTTTTCAGTAGCACATGGCATATGTTACATAAAACAATTAATTAAAAATGCTTTCAAAGCTATAAAGCACTATAAAAAATTACCTGGAGAAGAATCACACCTTTTATACTTTCTCAATGCTTCCTGTGTATGCTTTCTGACGCTGGTAGACAATTAAAAATAATGTATCCCGTACCAGATAAAACTCAGTTTTCTGGCTTGGGAAAGTGAACTTCGATGTTTCAGGTTCCTTAGGCCTATAGAATAGGTCATCACGTATACTCACGCCTCAGTCTGCCTGTGTTGCTGTTCCTGAAGACTAGCAAGATCCATCACGTGTTTAATTTGTGCTTTCAGGTCGTTGTTCTGGAGGCGCAAATGATGACATTGAAGATCTTTACTGAGCTCCTAGGGAAAACAATGTAAACTACAAATCAGATTCCTTTAAGAATGTAAAAGTTAAATCAATTTTAATAAACCTTAGTTCATATTGATGTCGACAGTTTTAATTCTTTAAATGATTTTTAAAATTTAATTTCAGAGAGAGAGAGGTAAGGAGGAATGGTGGGATGACTGAGGTTGAAATCCAAAATCTGCATATAGGCCCTGAGTAGGAATGTAACCCACCACCCCTTGGTGTACGGGATGATTCTCCAACCAACTGAACCACTCTGGCCAGCGCCAACAGATTTAATTTTTGTACCCTTGGAAACAGTTTGAAAAATAAGCATTCTGGTACAGGTATTTATAACTTTACAGCGGCCCGGTACACACAGTTTGTGCACGGGGGTGGGGTAGGGGGAATGTCTCTCAGCCCAGCCTGCACCCTCTCCAATCTGTGAACCCTCAGGGGATGTCCGACTGACAGTTTAGGCCCCATTCCACAGGACATCCCTCTCAAAATCTGGGACACCTGGCTCCTAACTGCTCACCTGTCTGCCTTCCTGATCACCCCTAACTACTCTGCCTGCCAGCTTGCTCACCCCTACCTGGCCCCTCCCACTGGCCTGCTTGCCCCCCACTGCTGCCCCTGCCAGCCTGATTGTCCCCAACTGCTGCCCCTGTGCCGGCCAGATGGCCTCCATCTGACCCACTTCCGGCCTGCTTGCCCCGAACTGGACCCTCCTCTGCCAGCCTGCTCACCCACAACTGCTCCCCGCCCCCCCGCCCCAAGCCTGATCACCCCAACTGCCCTCCTCTCCTAGCCTGATCACCCCTAACCGCCTCTTCCTCAGCCCTGCCACGTGGACCTCTGTAAGGTCTCCCAGTCTAATTAGTATACTACCCTTTTTTTAGTATAGATAAGTAAGATAAATTACAAGTTTCCTCAGAAACAGGTCAGAAACTCACAATCAGTTTCCTAGTTTATCCAACTTGTCCATTAGACTGTGAAAATACATGACTCTGACCAGTTTTTCCTTAAATGTCACTTTTTTTTAATGGAGGCTTTCCTTGAGCATTATATTGAAAGATGGATACTCTCCACCCCCAATTGTCTTTGTCTCAGCATTAGTCAGTGCTGTTCATGTAGTTTCGGTCTGTACTAGACTTTAAGGTCCAGCGCCAGAACAGGGGCTATGTCAAACTAGTTCAGAGCTACTGCCCCAGTTTACAGTTGCATGTAATAACAATGTCTTGCCTTAACCAGATCTTGGTATAAGCATCATCCTACAGAAAAAAATGTGGAAGAGTCTTCTGTAGGCTCGCATTTTCCTAAGCTTCATGTGAGTAGGCCCAAGTGTTACCTAACCTGTCCCCTAAAACTACGTATCTTTCCTCAGGCTTACTAAAACTCCAGTGTGAAAAATGTCAGCTAAGTGGTTGCACTGAAATACTGGTAAAAACACAATAGCATTCTTGAAATCTTTAAAAGGGAAAATTTTAGCCAATAGAGTGAGAAGAAGTAGGGGGCTGAGACAACAACCCCATAAAGTAAGGGGAGCTGTGCCTGGAACGTCCTCCGGGGGACAATTCCCACAATCCATTGTAGCTTTTCAATATTCCCCCCAATCTGCAAGTAACCATTAATTCTCTAAAAGCTTAACGTTGTTTTTTTCATTCCTTTTAAAACAAATACTTTCTATGCCTGTAGTAGGCACCACGGCAGGAAAACAATGTAATTTAGTGTGTCCTAGGTATATTAAAGTTGGGGCTTGTTTACATGACTCATCGTTATATTTGAACACACACAACCAATATTTTAGAGAAAACTCTCTTCAGGAGTCAGCTATGATATGGTTAGAGCACTGGCCTATGTCAGGTGATTTTAGAGATGGGCTCAGCCACAACACAAATACAACCTTAAAGCTAAAATTAAGGTTTTTATGGAGATGAATTTATCTGACTAAAATTAAGAGCTTCACAACATGATCTCGTTAGTGTTTTCCAGTTAGAAAATTCAATGATCCTGACAGTGCAAACATATTTGTTACATATTCCATATTTTCTCTTTAACCACACACCCACACACACAAATCCCTTCTTATATGCTTCCTCTGTTAATCTTATTCCTTTGTTTTAAATCACTCTTCTTTTAAAGAGGCAAGCTTCAACTGTATAATTATATTAGACAATAATGGGACTTGGCTAGCCCGTCATCTTTAAAAACCAAGTTTACAACTTGAGTCTTTTTATGTCTTGATATACTAATGATTAAAAGAGCATTGCCTATTCCAAGAACTACAAGTAGGTTAGTAATGGCTGAAGTGAGAAATATAATGAGAGGTGATATATAAAACTTGAGGTATTCAGGTGTCATGCTAGGCCTAGGAAATCATAATAGAGAGATTATATTAGAGAGAAAAAGCACTGAACAGTGTGATATGATCAGAGTTACATTTTACAAAGCTCATTTCAGTTGCAGCGGAGAAAATGAATTGCAGTGCAATATGAATGAAGTCAGAAAGACCAAATGCGGCAGTCCACTAATGGAAGCAGGAGTCTGATTTAGGGTAGGAAGCAGTGGGAGACAGAAGTGAATAGGTTTGAGACATGAAGAGGTAGATGATACAGGAGGGTACCGGAAAAAAAAAGAGTATCCCTTTGAAAGTCATACTAGTAGGTCTGTGTCCGGAGTTGTATGACTGTGGATAAGTCCTTTTACAAAGTTATATCTCAGTTTTCTTACATAGGAAATAATGGCTTATAAATAGATATTTTAGATGTAAAAAGAGCCATAGGAAAAAGAACTGAGAGTAGAATTAGGGTGGCAAGATTGAAAACAGTCTAATTTTTCCAAATTATAATCATCCTTCAAAACACAAGGACTTAAACAAACCAGATCCAGGTTAATATTCAAAGTTCTGCTTACGAGAGTTTTAAAAGACAGATTGCTACTAAAATTCTACTTGACTACATTAAAATTTTTTAATTTACTGAAATAAATCTAAACAATTTTAACTTCAAAAATGCTACTAACTAGAACGAAAGGCAAAAACAAATTAGTAATGATAATGCCAGAAAGTATACCCCACCATTTTTTAAATTGGGAGTTTATGATAAATAAACTTTGAGAAAAAAGGGCAAACTAGGTAATTTCTACAATATTTTCCCCTCTTTAATACTAAGTAAGTTCTTAAGTACCTTCCTGAGTCATAAATTACAATGTTGATTATACAGCCAAACATATTATAATATAAATTAGATAAGGCTATTGTGATGAAAATACTCTAGTAATAACATTTAAAAACTACATATATTAATTTTTTAACGAATGTACTAATGCCACTTGAACCATACACCAATGATTAAAATGATAAATTTTTATGTTACATTTTACTACATGCACAAATTTTTTTAGCTCTTCATGAAAAAGCTTTTGCTCACTCGAAGAACTAAATTTTCTATTAGAAAATCATTAGCATAAGTAAAATAGTAATAAAGAAAACTAAAGGATCTAGTAGTTATTGTAAAATGAAGTAAAAAAATTAATTTTAATAAAAACACTGATAATTTCATGTCATTTAGACAATGATTGTCTTGAGATTAAGACTGCTTTAGATATACTTTTAGCAAGTAAATGAAACTCATTCTAAATAAGTAAAACCAAAAGCTACGATAAACATTCAACATCTGTTAACTTTCCAAGAGAATCAGTGCTTGCACAGTGAATGCGAAACACTCCTTTGGCCAGACATATCAGCTGTTTTCTCTGAAACTTTGGCTTGGGTACGCTGATGGAGAATTGCATTTCATGATGAGCCTCTACAGTTTTAGATGCCTTAAGCCTAGCATGGAATTTCAAGTTACATTTTCAGTCTACTGCTTTTCTTGAAATTAAAAGATTCTTGGATTAGATATCAAAATTATCTAATACATAGTATAAAATTTCAGAAGAGCAGCATCAAAGTAAAGTTGCTCCTCCTTAAAAAAAAAAGTCCAGGTCCTGGCTGGAGAGTTGACCCATACACCAAAAGGTTCCAGGTCTGATCCTGGTTGGGGCATGTACTAGTATGTGAGGCAACCAATCAATGCTTCTCTCTCTCTCCCACTCCCTACCTCCATCCTCCCTCTCTCTAAAATCAATAAACATATCCTCAGGTGAGGATAAAGAAAAAAAAACGTGTAAAGAAGTTCGTTTAAAGTATCAGGTATTTGAATAAAAATCAGTTCATTTGGCCCTGGCCAGTTTGTTCAGTGGTTAGAACACTGGCCCACTGACTAAAGGGTCACGGATTGGATCCCCAGTCAAGGGCATGTACTTTGGTTGCAGGTTCAATCCTGGGCTCTGGTCAGGGCACGTGAGGGAGGTAAAAAGTTGATATGTCTCTCTCACATTGATGTTTCTTTATCTCTCTCTCTCTTTCCCTTCTATTCCCTCTAAAAATTAATGGAAAAATATCCTCAGGTGAGGATTAACAACAACAAAACAGAATAACATTTGAAAGTAACTTTACTCTTCTGAAAGTAAAGGTGAATCTAGTAGGCAATTAGTGATGCAGGTGATATGTGCAGTTAAAAACATAAAATTCGTCAAATGTCAGAGAAATGGAGCAATAGTTTCCTTATGAAAAATATCTACTCAAGAACAAAGACAATGAGTTCAAAGAGCTCAGTTCTTACAAAATAAATCTGAATATACAGGCACACTTTGTTTTATTGTGCTCTGGAGATACTGTGCTTTTATCAACATTGAGGCAATACTCCCACCAGCAAAAAAATTATAACTCAATGAGGGCTCAGATGAGGGCTAGCATTTTTTTTTTTTTAGTAATATTTTTAAATTAAGGTATAAACATTTTATTATATATTATGCTATTGCGTACAAGGACTATAATAAAGTATCAACATAATATTTATATTTATGGGAAAAATGACTTTCTTTATTGCGATATTTGCTTAATTGTAGTGGTTTGAAAATGAACCTACAATGTCTCTGAGGTATACACTTTTGTACCTTTGGAATATCACCATTTTGACCTAAGAGTCTCATTTCGGTTTCAACACGATGGAGCCAATTAGTATTCTCATCAAATTGCTTCAGTTCTTCTTCCCTTTTCTTCTGTAAGTAGCAGCGACGAGTTTTCAACATTGCAAGTCTATGATCTCGTTTGCAAGTGGCCTGAAAAACAATGCATTTAAATTAATTAGGAAAACTGATGCATGCGATATTAGTAAAATAGTATATTTTCTTATAAGTGTGCAACTACAGTCTATAAGGAAAGGCTACAGTTTCGCACTTAAAGCTGCACCTTCTCTAAAATCTCACAATACAGGAAAATACAAACTTACAGGAAAATAAAAACTGAGTTGTGAGTCATTTTATAAAATTACATGTTGAGAGTTTATGGCTTTCAGGAACAGAATGGCCAAATTGAAGACTATAAATAACTTTCGTGTATGAGTGTGTTAAAATATATTCCTTTAAATGTTTCATTTGAAAATTCCATATATTGTCTGGTAAGTCCCATAATTTTCTCACTTAAAATTAAAATAGATGCATGTCCTATTCTTCTCTTCATCTCAATCTGAAAGATGTGAAGAAACAGTGTTTTATTGTTCTGATTTTACCTATTAGGCCTTTAGGTTGTCTCGTGTAAAAAACAGAAAAGAGAGCTTATATCAGAATGGTCATAAATATCTGATCATGCTTGATGCATAATGGATATTCCAAACATTTTCGGTGTTTTAACCTAGGCCTGAAATGAGATAAAAACTGGCCTTTTGGTTTCTTACCCCAAGCCAAGGGTCTTGCACACTTTCATAGAAGCTGCGGTCTAGAGCAGCTTGACCTGTCTGGGCTATTTGCCAAAAAGACACTGAACTTGATGATCATCCATTATGATGGCTGGACCTGAGACAATAGATCCCTATGAATTAAAATATGCTCCTGCAACTGATTTTGGAAGTAGTAAACTACATGAAAACACATCTGAGGTGGTGGTCTAAGAGGACTTGGAAGTAATAAGAGTGAGCTTTTTAAATAAATAATATATGAATGTATCTCATGCAACACCCATGTAATTAAATTACATAAATACATAAAAATAAAATTAACCTGATCCTCAATGAATACAAAAACTGAGGCAAATAGTTTTCCAGCCTTTTCAGAATGTTTATTTTTCCACTCTTAGGTGCATGAATTTGTTCAAGGGTGGAGTCTGGCTGGCCTGCCCTGATAGGGCCCATCAGTCCTGTCGGATGGGGGGAGAGGCCAATGGTGGTTGGTGGGCCGGCCCCGCACTCTGGTCAAACTTCTGGTTGAACTCCCTGTTGAACTACTGGTCAAGGGTACAATTTGCATATTAGCCTTTTATTTTAGGATGCTTAGAACTCATGATTCTTGAGTTTACATCTTACTAGTCTTAAAACATGCTGAGCCTTAAACTGTGCATATTACAGTTTCACCTTTTGCCCTCATACATCTTCTATCAGAGAAATGCATGAATTTTGAATCTACCCATTTGTTCACATTTCCCATCTTTTTATCCTGTAACTTCTTCAGACCTCCCAGTTCCTTAATTCTCTCTTAGGCTACATCTAATATGCAAAGAGCATAGTGATAAGAGCACAGGCTCCGGAATCAGCTTTCTTGAGTTCAGATCACAGCTTTGACACCTATGAACTCTGTGACCTTGGGCAAAAAAGTATTATAGGTGCCTTGTGTCTTTACCTTAATTATCTTACCTAATAATAGATAAACATGTAAATTGACCATACCTCCACTATGCCCACAGCCATTCAGGAGTGAGTATGCAAATTAACCTGACAAAGATGATAGGTTGGGTTAATATGCAGATGCAGTTGCTGGGCAGGGCGGAATGCCTGCTTGAGGGGGGGTTGGGAGGGAGAGGACAGAGGGAGCTACAGGAGTGATGCCCTAGTTGGGAGTGAGGACTCCCAGGCTCCTGGGCGGCCCAGGAGCAAAGCCAAGGGAAGGAAGGCCCATTCTTGTATAAATCTTCATGCAAGGTGCCTCTAGTGAGGATAATAATATATTTCATACAGTTTTCTGAGAACTGAATGAGTTGATATACATAAAGTATTTAAAACATTGCCTAGTATTGTATCTATAAAGCAAATTTTTTAATTCAGTAACTGAACTTTAATTTCTGGATATTTCATTTGTTTTTTTTTCCTCAGATATGGATATTCTTTTATCTTTGATTCATTTATTGTTAATTCATTTTGATGACTTTATTCATTTTTAAACTTTTTATCAGATTGCTCTGTTGGCTAAAATTTTGGGTATTATGTCATATTTGCTAAGCTGTTGATTTGTTATGATAAACTGCTCCACCACATTTTTTGAATTTTGGATAGTAAGTTCTCAATGGTGGTTTAAGTTGAGGGTCTATTTTACTAGGCTCATTTTGCATTGCTTCTGCCCAGGTCTCCATAGATTATCACTGGTCTGATACCATTTTCTATGTTACTTTCTCATCTTAGAAATTTGCTAAACAAAGCACAATATTATAAACATTCAAACCTCAAATCCTGTGAAAAGAATGTCTATAATAAAAGCCTTTCAATGAGACATTTTTCCTTATCACTTGGGCTAGTTGGCAAGATATTTTTTCCTGGTGCACTCCCAATATGAAGGATGCAGGCCTCTGAGGTTCCCAGCTTTATGTGGTGGCTGTCATTTCTAACCCCCTGCCTCCCTTGGGTCCATTACCTAAACAGTGGTGTACGTCTAAGGCTAAGAAACAGAAATGTTTTGTGTGTGTGGAAAGGGAGGGCAGTGTACTATTGCACTAAATAAAACCAACTCAAAGTTTGTCTGCTTTTCTTAGCACCATGCTATGGAAATTCTACTAATGTCAGTGATAAAATATTCTTACCTAGGGAGAAAATTGCCATTGGTCTATGTTGCCCGCATCTGGCGTAGACTGCTCCCTCTGCCCCACGTCTGGTACTCAACTCTTGTTGAGTGTGTTAGCTTCATTCACGTTAGACATTTCAACAACCCTCACAGAAGTAAGCTGCCACTGATTTTCTTTCTGGTACAATAACCTATGCCTTTATAACAATGCTTACTACATTTCCTTCAGAGCTGCCAGGTGTCTGTTGAGAACAGGTGACTATGTAACACTCACTGCCTTTCGAATTTCTAGAACAGCAAGTTACCACGGTTTATATTTTCTAAAATTTAATTAAAAAGTTGTTAAATACCTTTTCTACTTTGTCTTCAGAACACATCATTTCTATCTGTTTATGGCACTGTTGTTGATAGAATGACTTCAGTTCATTTTCTTTAAGTAACATTTCTAGCTTCAGATATTCTTTCCTAATTTCTTCTCGGTTCTGGAACAAGCAGTTCAGAATTTCTTGATATCTACACAAAATAAACACAGGAAAACGTCACTAATTTTGTGATATATGATAGAGTTTACTTAATGAAATGCACGAACAAAAAAATATAACATTCAGAATAAGACTCAATAATAAACAGCAGATTGGTTCAAGTGACTGTTTCTTAAGTTACAAAAATATTTGGAAATGGTTATTACCTATTTTCACTATACTGGTCTTCTCTCCTTCAAGAAAAATCATGTTATTAAAGATGTAAGTATTATAAGGGCTCTGTTATTAGACTGCATTTTGCTTAGCAAAAATAAAATATTTATTTGTAGGAAATAGGCAATAATCTGAACCTGTACTATCCCAATTCACAAGGCCCTCAAAGCAACACTGTATCTAGCTCATTGTTTCGGTTTTGGCTCACTGTGAAGAAATAAGCAGTGGGTGGTGTAATCATATGGTGCCTCCATTGCCTCCTAGGGAAAGTGAGATGGCCAGTTTTTTTTGCTTCAGAACTTGTTAGAGTGAAAACACACCAGAAGGTCAGGGACCCCCTACAGCCTGGCTATGAGTCAGTGTTACTGGCCATGACCCAAAACATACAAGTTTACAATGTGGTAAGGCAGAAAAGCCACTGTTGTGTGTTTCCTCAAAAGGGAAATATAGATTTAGAGAATCAAAGTTGGGGAATTTGACTTATATCTCTCTCCTCCATAAGCATAAAGACCTCAAGCTGAAAAACTCCTCTGAAAGTCCAGCAGTGACCCTGCAATCCAGTGTCCTCTGGGTCAACAGAACATTTATTACAGCAACATTGTAATTTTATAAAAACGTATTCCCACTTTTAAGTCAGAGATCAGTTCTTAGATACAGCAGCAGTATGAACAGCATAAATAGTCACATATAGGCAAAGCTCTCAAAGAAAAATTAACTGTGAAACCTTTAAAACTGTAACAAAATATAAGCACTTAAAAATAAATGTTCTTTGACCAAATTTCAGATATACTTGTAAAGATCTGTGGTAAAAACACTGCCAATTTACGTCAGTAGTTCCTAATGAAACTCTACTGGGAATGAATATAAAACAAAATACATCGACTTTACTGCAATTTTGTCCAACTGATAAATATTTCATAGAAAGTATATACGGACATTGCAATTTCATTGTATTATATTACAACAACACTAATGCCAGTAAATGAATTGATAATTTTTTAGTTTTTCTTTAATATTTTATCCAAGGACATAGTTAAATATTTGTCAATTTTGTGGTGCAGACTTATTTCAATTAGTGGTGTTTACAATGAGAGGAAGGTTGCTAGAAAGCTCCTTGACAAAAAACCAAAAAAAAAAAAAACCCCCCCAAAACACAAAAAACAACAACAAGGCAACTATCATTTTAAAACAGAAAGTGTTTTAAGGGACTGACAAATATCTATTTTGTAATTATTTAATATATTAAAGTAACTAGAAATCAAAAATCTTTGTTAATAACTTTAGATAATATGAGGAATATTAAATTCTTACACAATTTTCTTGATATAGCTGCAAAATTTTTTAATAGTTATTCTGTATAAAGAACAATTGCATTTTCTTCTTGAATATTATCTTTCCAAATAGCTTTGACAGATATCAAACACTGCATATTCTTTCCTTTACGTATTTAAACTTCATAAACATGTTAACTTTTTTTTTTTTTTTACACAGACACTTTTCAAATTAAAGACATTTAAAAAGTTTTTTGTAACAGTGTGACTGATGTGATGAAAGTTATCTCACACATTTCTATCAGGAGATAGTTACTTTTAAGGGAAGATGACAAAGATATACCATTCTATGATTAGCTTCTTTATAAATATAAGTAAATTATTTAACATGTTGCATGACTTCTAACCCTAAGTTTTTATTGTTGGTAAAGTCAGGTTGAAATGTGAAAAATACCCAAATTATTGCTTACTTCATATTTCAGACCATCTCCCTCCTGAATCATTTTACCAGAAGAAGAGGTTCAACAATTAAAAGCCATCAGCTCTAGAAGTCTACTATTTGTAAGGTGTTAATTGATAACCAGATCTGGTTAAGTAGGTCTGAGTAATTGCATGCAAGCAATGACTACAAATCTGAACAGTTGGTGACTTAATTTTCAAGACATCAATAAAGAGATAACTAGTTGTATAAGGACCAATCATACATTTCACAAGTAAAATAAGGAAACTACTAATAATATATCAGTTAAAAGGTTTTTCTGATAAAAATGAATAAATGAGAAATCACTTTTACTTGATATTTTTAAAAATATTATAAAATTGATGTGATATTACAAAAGTATCATAAGACTAATAAAATATAACAATTTTATTTTTACAATGGGTTATCTGCATTAACAGAACATAATTTAAACACTAGAAAATCTCTTGTATAAACAGAGCTCTGATACTACAATAATATATAGGCTAACTTTTTGCTATATAAAAAAACTGACTCATTTCATCAATAGAAATAACTTTAATTCTTATATTTGTGAAACAGTACAGGGTGGGAGCAAAAGAATTAAGATCTGAAAGAGATGATTTTTATAGTTCTTACTCTTATCTATCAATGAGACAATATGCCATTTCAACTTTGAAAGGACTGCTGTAATGATCAGCTACAATTAATATGGTCTTAAAATTCATTAAAAATTATAGCCATCTATAAAAACAAAGTGCTATTTATTATTATTATAAGTAGTTATCGTTACACCTGGGGTCAATTGAGGCAGAAAATAATATATATATTTTTTCAAATCAAAGATACTTTACATAAATTAATATGCAAATCAAATTTTAAAAAAGATGTTGTAACTGAAATTAAGTTCAGGTCATTGTTGACTAGTTTTTCTTATGTACATCAAGATACCTTCTGTATACTCTCGTGTTCCAAAATAGCGTGAATAGCCAATGATTTAAGTTGTGGCTGGCTTCTCATACTAACGATAAGGTAAAACTGGCTCTGGGCAATGTCAAATAAGTTTAACTGGACTTTAACAAAGGTTAACAGATCCCCTTACTGCAGGGCTTCTCCAAGCCTTCAATATGTTGGTGTACTTTGAAAATCTTTTAGATTCCTTTAGTACTCATTTCTAAACTTGTTTAATCCAGAAATTCCTTACTGTCTTCTTAGAGTGACTAAAGATGCATAGTCTTTGAACTATCTAGACAATTTGTCTTAATTGCTTAGGAGAAAGTACTTTTGAGTATTGCATTATTAACAGTTCTCATTTTTAAAAAAATATACCTGCTAAGAAGTTTAGTGTGAACCTATCAAAATTCTCAATTGACTTATACCATTGAAAGATGGTCTTTCAAATAATCAGCAAACTAAACTCATTGATTATGAGTTATATATAGCCAAGAAAAGGTAGATATAATTTACATGATCTATACAAATAACAATAATGCTAGATGCAACCACCTGAATGTGTCCCCTGAAATTCATGTTCAAACTCAACACTCAGGGAGGTGGGGCTCTTGGGATGTAATTAAGTCCTGAGAGAAGGGCCTATAGATGGGATTGGTGAACTTATAGCAGAGACGGCAGAGAGGCCTCTCTCTCTCCTTTGGCCATGTGAGGATTCAAGAAGTAACAAGGCCACACAACTATACTGGTACCCTGATCTTGGACTTCCAGCCTTAACATATATATATTTGTTTTAAAAAAAAAACAACCACCCAGTCTGTGGTATTTTGTTAAAGCAGCTTGAATAGACTAAAACAACTGGGAAGGAAAATAAGAAATGCACTAAAAACTAATTTCATAAGTGATATCATTGGCTTTTCCTTTTCTGAAGAGTACCTAAATCCTGGTTCCCCTTACTATCTATATAATCACAACTACAGTAATGGATCTCAAAAGTGTAAAATATAAACACCAATCAGCGACTTTCTAAATTCAGTTGAGTATAGAAACATACTTATATAACAAATGATAACAAAATATTTGATGAAATTTTGATATAATAAAACATCAAAATGAAATAGTGAATATCAATTTTACCTTTCAATTTCTTTTTTTTGAGGGTTTGAAATCATTAACTGTGCTTGGTTATTTTCCTCAGTAATGGCCTTCTGTTCTTCATAGGCTTTTAGTTTTTCTTTTAACATTAAAATCTAGTAGAGAGATACACTAGTTAAAATACAAAATAAATTATCTGTCTCTATTATACCTGGCCACAGAAAAATTTTAGCTAAGAAAAATAATTGAACAAGCCAGATTTCATATGCAATAGAAAACATGTCAAATTTTTAGACAATTAAGACTGTAAAATCCCATGAGTGAGGAAGTGAGGGAGATTAGTATATGTAAGAAGTAGACACACCTCTTTCTTCTGCTCATTACAGATCTTCACATATTGAGTTATATGATTGTCAAGGTGCAGAACATTGCTCTTCAACTGTTAAAATATAGAAATTATGAATATATATAAAGATAATCATCATCATATAGTTGAATATATAAGCAAAATGACATTATATGCTCATTCAGTTCCATGAATTCAGAATTAGTGGCAAGTACAACCATGAGACAATCATGATTAATTATATTCACGTTTAAAATCTATGACAAGAGGATATGCTGACCACATTAATAATGTAAATGAAATGATGAAGAGATTGCCTTACTCTCTAAAAAAGGTATTTTTAAGAACTTATGAAGTACTCATTCTCAATATGATAAAAATTACCCAATTTCTTTATCCTCTGATTTCTAAGAAATTCAAGAAGTAATTTTAAGACTGAGACAGTTCTAAGTTCAACTAGTTATAATGAGTTATCACATTTTATCCTACAAATACTTAATTTTGAGGCCCTGCTCACCTCTCAGCTAAATGACGTAGAATTTAGTACTTACAACTATAAGCATGGGATTTCTCCACTATAGAGCTAAAAATGCCTTCACAATGAATCAGTGTAAGGATTACATGAAAAATGTGTAAAAAACCTTTGTGTACCCATATTCTACACTTTTCAGCAGCTAATTATATAAATAGTATCTGAACATTTCTCTAAGGAAAACAGTAACGTGTCCATGTTCATTCAATGAGAGTAGCACAAGGTTTACAGGCAGAGATGTTATCACACTAGTTTAAGTGTAGGTCTCTTCAAACCCTGAGATCCTGTGATTTTAAACAGATATTATGTTTGACTTATATATTTTTTAATTACCCCAAATTATTTGCAAAAATACTGACCTCATCAATCATTATATTGCTTGAGCTAGAGATTGGTTATGTCAATATCATAAACATAAAAATAAACGATTTTTAAAAAGCTCATTACTTTATAAACTGTGGCAGATACAACTATTTTACAGATGAAATAATCGAGGCTTAGAGAAAGGAGCTAACCTGCCCAAGGATGTCAGGTAGAAAGTGTTGGTGCGAAGCTAAAACCGGTGCATCCCTAGCTGCCACAACATGCTAAAGCCTTCGCCAATTACTCTGGGGTGCCATCAAAAATCATGTGTCATAATTTGGAAAAGGTTGGGGGGAAAGGTACTAAAGCCCTAGCTGGTTTGGTTCAGTGGATAGAGCATCAACCCTCAGACTGAAGGGTCCTGGGTTTGATTCCCGCCAAGGGAAGGCATCTCCGTTGCAGGCTAGATCCCCAGCTCTGATTGAGCTTGTGCAGAAGGCAACCAACCAAGTGTCTCTCTCACAAAGTGGTTTTTTTTCCCCCATCTCTCTCTCTCTTTCTGTCCCTTCCACTCTTTCTAATCATCAATAGAAAAATATCCTTGGGTGAGGATTAAAAAAAAAACCCAAAAACAAAAACAAAGAAAAAAGGCCCTAAACCCCCTTAGCTGCCAAAAGACTGAATAATAATTATCTATTATATATGTAATCAAGATGCTTAATGGTTTAACTATTTAATTAAAAAATATATTTTATTGATTTTTTTTTTAAAACCAAGACAGAAGGAGAGGGATAGAGAGTTAGAAACATCAATGAGAGAGAAACAATGATCAGCTGCCTCCTGCACACCCCTGGAGATGTGCTTGCAACCAAGGTACATGCCCTTGACTGAAATCGAACCTGAAACTCTTTAGTCCACAGGCCACTGCTCTATCCACTGAGCCAAAAACAGTCAGGGCTTAATTATTTAATTTAATGTCCAATTTATCCTAAGATATTTCTAACACTATTTTCTAACTCAGTAAAAATGCAACTCTAAATTAGTATTTTGTTAGAATTGTAAAACTAATGTCACCTAATACCCTCATAACAAAATCAGAGTAAACATACTTACATTAGATTTAATGTCCTTTGCACGGTTAGCATACTTAAGAGTGTTATATGTGTCATCGTAGCTCATAGAGGAAGGACTAATAGCAGCTATCATTATAGTTTGACAGTTGCCTCCAAGAGAATCCTTTAACAAGCGAGTGAGCTTACTATTTCTGTAAGGGATATGCTGATTCTTTCTCTGAAAACAAAAACAAGCACACACACACACACACACACACACACACACACACACAAAGAATTCTTATGTCATTTCCCACATTTAAATGCAAACCTGCCACCACTTCACTTTAAGAATATAAACAACTGCCCAACTTTGCCCAGAGTTATGACATAAACGGGGAGCTAATTGATGATAATGAATTTTATGGAACAAGTAGAGGTAGGGTCCCTAGTGGCTGCTGGCCAGTACTTCCTCCCTGCCCTGGCCCGCCCCGCCCCCTGGTCAAACTCCCAGAAGACCTCCCAGTTGAGGGGACAATTTGCATACTACGCTTTTATTATATAGGAGGATGCAATGAATATATAAGACAAATATCCTATTTAAAGATTTTATATCTATCTGCATATAAACTTTAGATAATAAGATATCAATATTGGCTCATTAGTTGTAATAAGTGTACTTTATTAATGGAGATGTTAACAACAAGGGGAAATGAGTGTGGAGTATATTTAAGAAAAATTTAGTATTATCTTAGCTACTTTTCTGTATCTAAACGAATTCAAAAACAAAATGCCTATATTTAAAAATTTTCCATTCATTTTTAAAAGAATTTAAAATACAAAATTAATATATGCCCTAAATAAATATACTAGAAGAATAGTAAGAATTCTGTGTGGCATAGAGCAGTTTTCTCTAACTATCTGAAATGGTAATTACTATTTTATAGATACTTTACCTAAAAGCATAACAAAGTTATAAGAATGTAATTTTTCTAGGTTTTCTTTTACTTAAAAGATTCAGTTCCGACTTTATCATAAAAATTACACAAGACATACAATTACTATATAAAAACAGATCATTATAATGTCAAGCTAAAAGCAAACTTATGTTATCCAATGGATATCTTTCATATTACAGAAGAGGAAAATTTGAACTAAGTAAAAAGCAAAATGACTTGGTTCAAGTCAAATGGCTGGTAATTCAGACCTAGAAATGGGCTCAAGGTCTCCCAACTCCCAGTTTTTCAAACTGTAGAACGTGTATTGCTGGTAATTGCAATGATTTTACATGTACAACACATGCATTAAACACTGTCTAACAAATGACTCTATGGGAGTCAATTATTAAAAATTATGTATGAAAAAAGATGCCATAGGTTAAAACTTAGAAAATCATTCTCTATACCATGGTGGCTGCTTACATGTTCAAAGTTTTAAGTTAGAATATGAAAGTCATCTTGCTTTTGCAATCTTCATGGGATTTCAGTAACTACATATTATAAAAAGGGCCCTCAAATCATTTCAAAATACTTCATACTAAATCAAAAGGCAACATTTTAAAGACTTTACCATATTTTTCCTAAAACTCATGAGGCTGATTGAAGTTAAATTAAATGACTGTACTTTAACTTTTAAAAAAGTCACTTTTACAAACAAAAACTATAAAATATGCTGTACTCTAGTAAGCACATCTGGCATATAGTAGGTGTAAAATATTTTAAATATCCCAAAAGCATCCAATAAACACTAATCTATTAGGTAATTTAATTACATTTTATATCTTAAGTTCCTCTTCCTCTCTAAATTAACACTCTTTAATACTTAATCTAATTTTACAGTATATAAAAATACTAACCAGAACTGGTTTTAATTTTTCTAACATGTGTTTTGGGTCCCCATGCCAATTCAATTATCATGCTTGCTGTGTAGGAATCATTAAATGCTAACTTTAAAAATCAAATTCAAAATAAGTAATGAGAAAGTGCCATAAAATATTAACTATCAATCTTATAGTCAATAATTTTCATTGAACAAATTCTGGTTACAAAACCAGAAATTAAAAAAATACAGAAACACAGCTTTATTTGATATACTAGGCCTTCTGAAGTCTTTGCTCTGTATATAAAAAATTATTGATGTACTCTTGAAATCTGACTACTAGATGTTTAAAACAAAATTATATTAATTATCTCTCTAGAAATTATACATACTTTAATATTTCAAAATATTCACACAAATAAACATATGGTACCCACCTTTGTATCTGCTAACGCATTGATGACATTCCCAAGAGCCAGAAGTGATCGATTAATGTTTGTACCTTCTCTGAACCGGGTCCCTTTAGCACTGGTAGCACTGGCTCGCTCAGACCCAGCCAGGTCAATGAGGGACATCTTGGCAATTCGGACATTTTGATCAATGCTTGCTGTTTTGTCTTGTTGTCGCAAATAAATCTTTTTGAAATTACAGAATAGGGAAAATGAGAAGATACAACAGAGTTAAAAGGGAGATGTACAGTTTATTTTGGCTGATATCCAAGAATACAGGAAGTAACTACCAAAGTTGAGAAAAACTGGAAAATAAAATGTGTCCAGAGGACAATTAAGTGTTGGCTGGACTAAGATCAAAACAACCACTATTTGTATCTGGTAATCCCTGAATCGAAACACGGGATTACCAGAGATGGTAGCGGGGCACAGGTCCTTTAGAAATAATGTTCCTAAGAGCAAATCAAAGGCAGAGGTCAGAATGCTTTGCATGTCTGCAGGGATTGCTCCCAAAGGAAAGCGGAATTTGAACGTTTACCCAATTCGAAGAGTAAATTTACCCCAATTCTCCAAATTGTTGCGTTTAATTATAGTTTAAAAAATGAAACATATAAAAAATAGTATATTAAAGAATACTAGTCATGTTCAATAGCCTATTAAGAGTAAAGAACAACTTATTCAACTATTTTAAGCTACTTTGTCATTTAACCAATATAAATTTGGTGGCAAATTTAAAAGATATGGGAAAGATAGTTTTCCATTATAAAACCCTCCTGCTAAATTTTTTCTTACAAAACAGGGTCTAAGACATTTTGGAAAACTCCATGTCATGGATAAATATTTCTCTCAAGACTACTGATCAATGAAGTCAGTGGTAAGAATAGAAAAGATTAACACAATTTTGTGTGCTGGAGACTTTCTGAATGACTTGATTGCCTCAGATATGAATTCTTTCAACTATAACAATTTTTATAAAATGAGTTCTACATAGCATAATCTATATATATAAGAAGACAGTGACCATAACGCCAGAATGACAGGTTGCTGTGACACCCACTGTGGCCAGCAAACTGGCCTGATCTAGGAGAGGGGCTGGCCGGCCAAACCCCCTACCCCCTTTTCCACAGGCCGGCCCCGCCCCCGATGAGACCCTATCACCCCAATTGTCCCACTGGCCCCCCTCCCTGCCCCCCGGTTGGCCCTGCCCCTGATCGCCCACCCTCTACTTCAATAAGAGGCAAGGCCAGCTGGCCAACCTCATGCAGTCCCTTCCCCCACACCATTGGCTCTCCTCCCCAATCAGGGGCAGAGCTGGCCATCCCCATCCCAGATGCCCCCCCCCCCACTCTGATCTGGGGCAGAGCTGGCTAGCCAACCACTCATGGCTCCTCCCTCAGGCTGCCGGCCCCCACTGGCTCCCCCCACCTCATTTGGCCCACAGCCCCTCCCCACGGTTGGCCCCACCCCCAATCGCCCCCCCTCAACCTCAATCGGGGGCAACCCTCCCTCTCCCCCCTCCAGCCAATTGCCCACAGCCCCTCCCTTTAGCCAGCCCGGCCCTGATCTGGTCCCTATTGGGGCCAGGCCAGATGGACCCCACCTGTGCATGTCTATATATATAATAAAAGTCTAAGCTAGTCTACATAATAAAAGCCTCAGCTACCATTACTTTGGAAAGAGCATA
Organism: Vespertilio murinus; assembly: GCA_963924515.1. Classification (NCBI taxonomy): domain Eukaryota; kingdom Metazoa; phylum Chordata; class Mammalia; order Chiroptera; family Vespertilionidae; genus Vespertilio; species Vespertilio murinus. The sequence continues at coordinate 149,046,994 of OZ004709.1, forward strand.
ACAACAAGTTTCTATGATGTACGCTGACCACCAGGGGCTGACGCTCAATGCAGAAGCTACCCCCTTGTGGTCTCCCACAAGGGGAAGCGCTGCTCAGCCAGAACCAGGATCACGACTGGCAAGTGCAATGGCAGTGGCAGGAGCCTCTCCTGCCTCCGCAGAAGTGCTAAGGAGCAGCAAGCGGAATGGTAAGGAGCAGTGAGCAGATGGGCAGTAAGGAGAGAGGGCTCCCAGACTGCGAGGGGGAACAGGCTGGGCTGAGGAGGACCCCCTCCCACCACCGCCACCCAGTGCACAAATTTTGTGCACTGGGCTTCTAGTGCATAATAAAGCTACATAATCATTTGATTTTAAAAGGACTAGAAGCTATAAGAAATAATATTTAACCTATGCATTAAGAATTCTTAAAAGTACTGTATCAACTGAATTTCACTTTCTTAAAGAATGCAACTACTCTTTATGGTCACTATGATGAAATCTTTCAAAAAGTGCATCAGTTATCTCCCCAATTCCTTAGTTATATAAATCTAGATCTATAAAGTTTGCTCTGAATATAGGTTCATGCTTTGGAAATATTAAATACTTTCACCAATTTAAAGAAAAAATAGAAGAACTCCTCCAACACTTCCACTTTTTTATCCTATATCTTTAACCAGGTAAAATTTACATTTCTGATTTACATCATCTCATTTCTAAATATTCTTGATAGATAGAATCTTCTCAAAGCTGCAAAGTAAAGAAAGAGCTTAGAAGTAGGAAATTTCATAGATGAAAAATTTTTTTGTGTGTTTGAAAATTACTATCCATGAATTTGGCTTCATTTGTTTTAAATTCAACTTTAAGAACAATAGTCTAGTGGCTTGTTACCTGAAAAACAGCATGAGAACGAGAAGATGTGGCATTCAGATCAGTAGGATGTTGTGTCCTGTTTTTGTTCCCATTATCCAATAAGTGTAAAATTTCCTCTGAGGACTTGGGCTAGAGAAGTTTAAAAAATATATACAAATTAGCTATATGAGTTTAAAATTTTTTTAAAATACACTTTCAACAAGCAAGAATTTTAAAGATAAAAGGTGAAAAAATGCTTTCTATAATTTAAATCCTATTAAATATTGACTGTATATCATTTGCTTAGTAAGTTGGTCCTGCATGAAGAATAAAAGATAAAGCCATGTCTTCTGAGCAGATAAAATATAAACATATTAAAGAGAATAATATGTGAAATGTTCACGAGTATTTTTTTAAAAGAAAAGCTCATTTAATTATTTCAGGGAAAACAAAATAAAACTGAAGATATACCATGTTTATTTTAAGTTTGCACTTCATTATTTTTCTTCTTTCGCAAGTACGCTGGAGAATAAGTAAATGGCTAAACAACCAAACTTGCTATTTGAACAAGGGGAAAGGTTCACAAACATACCTGATGTAAAGTCAACCCCTGAACGACCACTCCTTTCTGGGCATCCTCCCGGACAGCAAGCGGCCCTGAGTTTACTAAGAGGTCACGAATCTGTTCATTATATACCTTAAGGTGAAAATAAAAACAACTGCTTTAGCATTGATCTTAAAGCAATAGTGATAACATCACAAACAGGCATACATTGCTGATTTAAGTTTATATTAGAATTTTATCTCGAAGACAAATAGCAGCTCATTTACTTCATCTCATTCCTTCCATCTCATGTTGCCATTAGTTTTCTACTATCCGAGGAAACAGAGGAGTTTAATTATATAGGTTTGAAATTTAAATTTAAAGGTGGAGCCATTATACCCTCACCTGATGATTTCAGTGAAACAGAAATAAGACAGATGGAATTGCCTTTGCCTACTTCCTGGAAATATACAGGACATGTGGTCTTGGGAAATTCTAGTGGATCGGAAATGTAAGTTATGTGGAGGTGGCATGCTTCTCACTGGAGAAGACATTTATTATTTTAAGATACCCAAGTAGACAAAACTTTAAAAAATTTTTATAGCTCAAAAGTTAAAGAAAACTCATACTCAAGAATGGATAGTATTTTATTCCATTTATTCAATTATAATAATTTAACATGTAATTCTTATGTTAAATTCCATAATGAACCCCTTTCCCCCATTTGTATAATGAAGGACCTAGGGCCCTAGAAGGTTAAGCAACTTGTCTATGGCCACGAAAGTAACAGCAGAGGAGATTGAAGGTCAAATATCCTCACTCTCCTACACGGCATTGAATACACATCTGTACTTTATGTCTCTGTTTTTTTTTTTAAGTCATTTTTATTTTTTTAAGGAATGCATATACATAATTTTATTGAGGTAATTTTATAAATTTACTAAAGGTACTAAGTTTTCTAGTTCCTATCTAAATGACAACTACTACTCACATTTCTATATTCTAATAAATAGCCCATAGTGACAATTCATTGCTAGTAAAAATTTTAACAATGAATGATAACCATTTTTAAATGAAATAAACTGTTTAAAGTAGTAAAATATTCAAGAGCTACGTTTTTGGCTCTTATTTTTCTGAAGTAGCAGTCACTTTTCTAGTGCTTTCCCTTACCCACTTAAATCATACAAAAAACGCAATTAGAACAATCATTCTCAAGCTAGTCTATGCTTCAGAACCACCTGGGAGCTTTTTAAAAACATAGATGCCTCGGCCACAATCCAGACCTATTAAATTAAAATGTCCAGGGGGTGAGGTCCAGGCATGTCTATTTTTAAAAAGCTCCATAGCCAATTCTGGTGCACAGCCCAAGAGGAAAACCATTAGATTAGACATTGCCTTACCAATAATAAAATGGAAGTAGATTAAAAGAAAGGAAAAAGATTAAGAAACATCACATATATATATTTTAAAATTCTCCCAGTTATGAAGGTATCTAAAAAATAATGAATACTGCCATGCTCTTTTCAAATTATGTTCAGAACAATTGTTTTCCATACCTAACTATAGAAAGTGAGTTTCACTTATTTTATCTTCAAGTCCTATAGACTAAGATGAAAATTTTTAGCAACATACATAACCTTAATGAATTTTTGAAATGCAAGGGCTTAACTATAAGATATCAATAAAAGAGCTGTAACTAGTAGAATTTTTTCTGACACCACAAATGAATAGGCAGTAAAATCAGGAATTTATGTTTCTGTACAGGTTTCTGAAACACTATCTAAATTTAAAGTTAGAATGCCTGGCACTTAGTTATGATGTGTTGAATGTCAGCTGTTAGTAAAAGGGTAGGGGACCTACAGAAGTGATGGGGCATGTCAGAAGGACGTAGGAGACAGCACAAAAGAGCCTTAATTTGCACAATTTCAGCATATAAATAAATAATTACAGAAAGAGATTATAAACTACTGAATTATGTTAACAATTTGATGATCCAATAAAGGAAAGAGAAGCTCTCTTTACAGGAGATAGCCAAAGAATAAATGTAGAAAAAATGAAGGAATTTAAAAATCACAGTCATCTACCATCATAATTGATTCAAACATGTATCATCAGTGGATTAAAGTTTGAGTAAGAAGATATTTACATTTTCTTCCTACAAGGTACTTTTTAATTATAAAAGTTAAAGTAGTCTTGACAATGCAGAAACTTTGCAGACACCAGCATAATGAAATTGATCAAAGTTAACATAGCTAGTAATAGGACTAACGAAACACATAAGCCTCTCGATATGATGCCATAAGAACACAAAGTCACCTGTGTAGTATTTCTGCCAGTGCATAACCCAAATCTAATCGTGACAAACCACACTAAGGGTTTCATGACAGCAACATAAAACATAAAGAAAAAGAAATCCAGATTAAGGAGACTAAAGAGTTATGACAACTGAGTGCAACTAAGGATCTTAGGTTTTCTTTTTTTTTTTGTACATTTTAAAAAATTATTTTATTTAATCTTTATAGAGAGGGAGGGAGAGAGACAGAGAGTTAGAAACATCAATGAGAGAGAATCATGGACCAGCTGCCTCCTGCACGACCCCCACCGGGGGATGTGCCCACAACCAATGTACATGCCCTTGACCAGAATTGAACCTGGGACCTTCCAGTCCGCAGGCTCTATCCACGCTCTATCCACTGAGCCAAACCGGATTCGGTGGATCTTAGGTTTTCTTTTCTAATAAAGGGAATTATTAGAATCAATAGCAAACTCTCAGTAAGATCTATGGATTAGGTAACAGTGTATAATTGTTCATTTCTTGGTAACTTTTTGGTTATTGTAGGAAACTTCTAAAAGTCTGTAACTTCAGCATTTTAGAAAAAAGAAACAGCTACACACACGTACAGAGATAGAAAGTGAAGGTAGTCAAATGTTAACAATATGGGGAATCTGGGTGAAGGGTTCCTGGAAGTTCTTTGTACTAATCTTGCTACTTTTTATGCAAGTCAGATATGTAAAATAAAATACCAGAAAAAGAGAAAGATGCATTATAGGTAATTAAAAGTGGGGTTATATATTCATGAGAAAATTCCTATATGACAGAATTTAAATGGACTATGGAGTTTCTTAAAGGAGTTCTCAATACTATTGATTAATCTAAAGAATGCGATTGCCAACTTACCTCCAGATAAGAAACTGCGGTACTACATATTTTCTCTTCTTTAATCTCATCCATGGATTTGTAAAGGTCTAACAAGGTTAGATACATCACTCCAGGTTCAGTAGCTGATCCTAGCATCGTGTGGGTCTTCCCAGCTCCAGTGGCACCATATGCAAGTACTGGGTTTTTATGAAAAGGGATCAAAGCTCTCTGTTATGACATTTTATGAAAAGGGATCAAAGCTCTCTGTTATACCATTACTACAGCTCCTATCTAGTGGATAGTTCTATCTGGATATGCTCAACACTTAACTTTAAATACAACATATAGATGCAAAATTAATTTATAGTCTTATTCTTAAAACCTGCAATGTTTGTAAAAATCGACTCTTCTATATTCTCTATTCTGATTAATGGAACCATAATCCACCCCCTTGGCTCCTATCTCCCCGACCCCAACACCTATTCCCAATCTACCACAGCAACCTTACACATATTAAGTAATCAATTATGTCTCCCTATTAGTCTCAATCTTCTTCCATCCCATAGAATTTGTGCAGTTACTTTTATGAAAAATAAAATTTGAATATGTTAAAGTTGTGTAATAGTTCCACAGTCCTACAGGAGGAAATTCAAATCCCTCACCTTGGAATATTATTAGGCATTCTAAGAGAGGGTGTCTGGTTATCGCTCTACTTATCCTTTGGTGTGGTCTAAGAACACCAGATTATTTGAAGTTCTCCTCAAGTGCTGCTCTCTTTCTACCCCACTGCCTTTGTCCTGAAAAGTTCCTCCATTTAATCCAACTAGAAAACTTCCATCTATTCTAGATATGCAGCACAAATGTCCCTTTCCTGTGCCTTCCCTAACAGTCTTAGGCAGAAATGTCCACTCTCTTATTTGAGCGCTCAGTATAAGCCACACAACTTCCCATTCCAGCACATATCAGTGAATTTCCAACTCTGAGCTCTGCCAAGGCACAGGCCAGATATCCTTCGCCCTTAACAATCCCCCTGGCACAAAGAAGGGACTCAATACAAGTTTGCTGAGTGAGTGAATTCTCAATAGAAACCATTTATAAAATTCATTTTAAAATTTAAAACAACAAAAAATAATGTTGTCTTATGCAAATTACTTGGTTTTCAAGATTCTATCTAGTAACATATAAAAGTGATTTTTTTTCAAATGCAAGAAAAAGCCCATATATGACAAATACCCATCACAATATTAATGTAAAAAAAAAGGTGGCAAATACCCACCACAAGACTGAGGTAAGGCAATAATTCCTCATATTATTACTGGTGAGAATATTTTTATAAGTTAAATCTCTGTGCTGAGATAAATGTTAACCAGCTATAAAAATACTTTTCACAAGAATGAATTAAACTGATGTATGTTTCATTTTGTTCTATTTTATGTAAGGCCATAATACATCAAGAAATCTTAAGACGGCTAGATAAGAATATAAAATCAAAGCCAAGAAGAAACCATTCAGTTGGTAGATTTTTGTTTATTTGATGTAAAAAAAAAATTAAAAATCTCTAGAGACAATATGGAATTCCATGAATGAGGAAAAGAATGTATGCTAAAATTTAGAATCATAGCAGATATAATCAATAAACCACATTCCTTTCTTACTATACCCAGAGGATAAGTCTTCTGTAATAAAACTGATTAGTCAGTGAGAATAAAATATGTTATAGTTTTAGGCATCTTAAAGAAAATGCCATAAATTGTAGTAATTCCAAAAGTAAGATATGAATAGTGGTATTAAGTGCCTTGTAAGCATAGAGAAATAGCTGGCCTTTTGGACATATCTCTTTCTAGGAAATCAAGTGGCCGTTTTAAAAGGAAAATTATTATAGGTCTATCAAGGGCAATAGATATTATTTTTTAGCTGAAGATATACTAACAAAGCACTTGAAATACAGGTAACATGATCTTTTAACATTTTTATTTCAAGATATTGTAAAAATAAAAAAAAGGTGCTATAAAGAAAATGAAGAAAATGCATTTTGTCTGACACTCAACAGGGATAGTTATAAGAGTAAGCAGTGAAGGAATATATTATAAACACAAACTGTGAGAAATCTGGCATTAATTATAAGCGTGTGGTTAAATAACAAATTGAAAGGCTGACTGTCTGTAGGGACCATAGCAAGACCGTGAAAGAGAAAGTTTCACAAACTATATGTTATATATACTAAATTTCAAATAAAGTTTGCATTTACAATGAATGTCTACTGAATTCAATAATTTTAGCAAACACGTCCCTTAAAATTGATATTTAAGAAAAAAACCAAGTAGACATTTCTTCTAATGTAAAAACTAAAATCAGACGGAGAAATTAAACCCCAACTGAAGTAATTACCTGTGCAATTATACCCATTCAGAAAGCTCCGAAGAATTGGCTTAGTGGTGTGTTCAAAAACTTCTAATTGGGTTGAAGTCTCATCAAAGACAGCATCAAATACAAACTTAAGATCCTTATTTTGTCTCTTTGTAATATCTCGATTTCCAGATTTCTTCCCACGGAAAAAACTGATTTCTTGTTGCTTGGGATCAAACACTAGAATATGCTTATCCACAACATGGGCCACTTTATGGAATCCAGTTGCCTTTTCCTTCGTGTTCTCAGGACGCACACGAACAACTACTTTCATGTGGTGACACAGGTCTTCCTCAGGGACAGACATGCTTGGCTATCTTGATTCCTCTATTTACATGAACACCTAAATACCTAAAACTAAAAAGAAAAATGAAGTATTAATATTAGTTCTACATGCCTGCGAAACGACTGGCATGGAATATTCACTGAAAATCTATATTAATTTTGTTCCACTCACCTGGTAAATGTTATTGGAAATATATATAACATAGAGTTGCCTGTTGAACAACATGGGTTTATACTGTGTGGGTTTACTTCTTTGCGGGTTTTTTAAAAAAAATAAATACTGTAAATGTATTTTTTCTTCCTTATGATTTTCTTATTAACATTTTTTATCTTACTTTAAGAATATAGTACATGATGTATACAAAAATATGTGTTAATTTACCATTTATATTTTTGGTAAGGTTTCTAGGCAACAGTGGTCCATTAGCAAAGCTTTGGGAAAGTCAAAAATTGTGTGCAAAATAAGTCAGACAGAGGTTGGGAACCATATGACTCCACTAGCATATGGAACATAAAGCTGAAAGCAACCAATGAACAAAAAAGAAAAACTCACAGACACAGACAACAGTATGGTGGTTATTAGAGGGACGGGAGTGGGCTGGGGTAAAATAAAAGGCAAAGGGGGTCAAGTTTATAGTGACAGAAGATTTGACTTTGGGAGGTGGGCACACAATGCAATACAAGGATCATGTGTCTCAGAATTGTACACTTGAAGCCTATATAAGCTTATTAGCCAAGTTACCCCAATAGATTTAATTTTAAAAAGGAAAAAAGTTATATGCAAATTTTGAAAGGTATGGGGTGGGAGGGGGGAAAAGAGACAGTGATCCAAACCTCTGCTTTGTTCAAGGGTCAAGTATGTGTTTGTGCATACACGTACACATTTGTTTGCTTGCTTATCTAACTCCTTGGTTCAAAATCTTCCAATAGTTCTTCATCTTATTCAGAGTACAAATTAAGTTCATTAATGACCTACATTTTTCACCTTGTTTTATTGCTCACTCTATTCCACCTAACACACCAAGCACCCGAACAGGGTCTTTCTATTAGCCATTCTCTCTTTTGCCATAAACATAGTTAATTCTTTCACTTCTTTCAAGTCTTTGCTCTATTGCTACTCTCCTAACCTCATTAAAATTGCCAACCCAATTCCTAATCACTTATTCTGCTTTAGTTTTTTTCGAAGCACTTACTAACTCCTAATAGACTGTGTATATATTTTTAAATTTATTTATGTGTTATTTTCCCCTCTTCCAGTTAAATTAAAAGCATTTTATTAGCATGCATTTTAAAATATGTTTTGCATATTATGTGTTCCAAGAGCATAAAACAATGCCTGTTACATGATAGACACTCTATAAGTATTTGATGAACAGATTAGTGAATGCTAACGGGCTTTTCTTGGTCTTAACTTTAAGATTATTTTCTGGATTGTGGAGGCTTCCACATCATCGAGCTTTGTTAGTTATTCTTTATTCTTTTTATAAAAATATATATTTTATTGATTTTTTACAGAGAGGAAGAGAGACAGATAGTTAGAAACATCGAAGAGAGAGAACCACAGACCAGCTGCCTTTTGCACAACCCCGACTGGGGATGTGCCCGCAACTAAGGTACATGCCCTTGACTGGAATCAACCTGGGACCTTTCAGTCTGCAGGCTGACGCTCTATCCACTGAGCCAAACCGGTTTCGTCAGTTTTTCTTTATTCTTATTATTGTGAGTCAGTCATGTAGTCAGAACATAACTTTTAAACCTGCTATCATTAATGTACCCTAATTCACATCATTATAGAGCAGTGACTAGGATCTGTATTCAGAGCTAGGATCCCTGAAGAAACCATGGTTATACACCATCTCCATCACCATCACATCTGGGCTTGCTAATTGATACATGCTTGGAATTATTTTTAACCCAATGGGTCTCTGAGACACAGGTAGGGACCAACCTAGTTGCTTCAATTCCCACTGCCCAGAAGCTTGCAGCCAAGATCACATTTACTAAAAATAGTTCACAAGTCAAGGCTCTTTCTTCATTACCTTGATATAATTCTGAGAGATGCTTCCCTGTTCATTCCCATGACCCAAACTAAAATAGTGCTGGAGACCTTGTGAATAAAAAAAAAAATCAAAGCTAGATTTCTGGGTAGCTTCCCAGTGATTGTGTATGGTTTAGCTAAAGTGTTTAAAACTATATACAAGTGTAAGGACAGGATCTGACTAATATATTTCAGGTAAAGAGATTTATTATGGTTTCACACATACATGCCATTTTTTGACATTGTGACATAATCTAATCACTCTCCCTGATGTGGAGATAAAATACTATAGGGAATAGAGATTAGCTAGGTCACTGTAGTGATACAGATAAGAGATGATGTTGTCAACTCAGAACAGGGTGATGGTCAGGTTCCAGATGTATTCTAAAGGTCAAGACAATAGAATTTCCTGACAGATGTTGGGTATGGGAAGAAAACAGGATTCAAGAATAACTCCAAAGTCCTTGGCCTGAGTGTTGGGAATAAATGGAATAGCCATTAACTGAGATGATAATAACAGAGGGTATAGCAGGTTCTGGAGCAGAAGATAAGTTCAGTTCAAGATATCTTAAATCTCCAGATTGTCAAATGACAGCAGGGAGGGGAAGGAGACCTGGGGGGAGATAAGAGAACAACCAAAGGACTGGTATGCATGAATATAAGTACAACCAAGGAACACAGAACTCTGGGGAGGGAGGGCATGTATGGGAGGTGGTGGGGGGGAGCAATGGTAAGATATGTACACATATAATACCTTAATAAAAAAATTGGAAAAAAAAGATATCTTAAATCTGAAAATGCTAATAGGTAGAAATGTTGATGCCATTGGAAGCCAAATCAAGTAAAGCTGTCCTCAGACAGCTTTTAGAAGTTTTTAAAGCTTCAAATGGCATTAAGATTTGGGAGAGACCTTTAAATCAAGGAGGAAGGAAGGATCCATTATGTTAAATACTGCTAATATGTTCAATTCTATATAATAAAAGCCTAATATGCAACCGGTCCCCTCGATCAGGAGTTCAGTCACTCACTATGATATGCACTAACCACCAAGTGCAGCGCAGAACATGGCGGATGTCGGCAACGTGGCGCTGGCAGTGGGTGGAAGTGGAGGCAGTGCTGGTCCTGCTGGGCCCCCGAGAGTGGGACTGCAGCAGGATGGTGGAGCAGGTGAGCGGGCAGCGCCAGGCCGAGGGTGTGAGCAGGGCCCAATTGCCCAGCTGATCACGCTGCAGATGGCGATCAACAGTGATGGCGGGTTGGGGCCGACGCCCAGCTCCCAGGCACTGAGAGAGCTGAGCAGGGGCCAGATGACTCAGGTAGAGGGGGTTGCATGGAAGCCCGGGGGCCCAGGTGCTGCCCAGAGCCCAGAGGTCAGCTGGGACCTGCCCTTCCACGCACATTCGTACTTGGATTGCTGGCCAGGTCCAGGGACCACACCCTTGCATGAATTTCGTGCACCAGGCCTCTAGTATTTAATGAGAAGTAACCATGGGATTTAGAAAAATAGAGGCCAATAAGAATATTTTGGGGGGAATGGTGGGACAAAAGACTTAATGGGAGAAGATTCAGAGTGAATCAAGAAATTACTACTGCAAAAGTGAGCAAAGAAATGGTGTGGGTGGAGGGTGAAGAAGGGTTAAAAGAAGAAATTTCATCCATGTTTCTTTTTCCCCTCTGTTTTAAATGGAAAAATAACAGCAATGAGATAGCTAAAATATGTCATAAAACCATATACTTTTGGAAAGTATTCAAATAAGGCCAAAAGCAATCTAAAAGCAGAAGACAGTGGACACAGCACTTCCTTTTTAGGACTCTGTCCTTCTCCAAAAATAGAATGCTGAAGACGAAAGATGGTCATTTGGATTCTAACAGTCAGGTCCCAAGTGAATTACTACCCTGCTCTTTCTGTCTCGCCAAGTCCCACAAAGCACCTATAGCTCACTTCTATGACCTTGGTCAAGTTACTTAACCTCACCGAGTCTCAGGTTTCTCATTTGTGTAAGAGAATACGTCATAATACTGTTATAAAGGTTAAAGGACATAACAGGTATTAAGGCACTCAATAAATGTCAATTCTCTGCACTATCTGTCCCCACTCATGCCTCTTGTTCCCAAAGATACTGACTGGTCCATCGTTTTAATGGTTCCTAACAGGCTTACGACTGGCACTTTGGGTAGGATAATTCTTCCTTGTTTGGAACTGCCCCATGTATTAGAGGATGTTTAGCATCTCTGACATCTGCCTGTTAAAGGCTAGAATCCCACAATTCTTATGATACCAAAAACTAACATCCATACACATTTCTAAGCTTTACTACTTACTGGCCATAATTGTGGGCAAGTTACTTAAATACCTTATGGCTCAGTTTCCTTATCTGTAAAATGGGACTAATAATAATACCAACTTCATAGAATTGTTGTGAGGATTAAGCACTTAGAGTAAAGCTTACACAAAGTATAGACTACAAATGTTTGCCACAAAAGTGGGATTAATAATAATACCTACTTCATAGAGTTGTTGAGGATTAAGCACTTAGGTTAATGTCTGACACAATACCACTACAAATATTTGCTACTAACAATCTTTATCTATAAGAATAAAAGCATAATATGTTAATTAGACCAGACAGCCAAAAGACCTTCCGTATGTCATTCCAGATGAAGCTGCTGCAGCGGGGGCAGAGGCCGTTAGGGGCAACCAGGCAGGTAGGCAGGCAGGTGTGCAGTTAGGAGCCCCAGTGGTCCAGTACTGTTTGAGGGATGTCCCGGGCTGTGAGAGGGGGCAGGCCGAACTGAGGGACTCCTGCTTCCCCACCCACCCCGTGCACAAATTTCGTGCACCAGGCTTCTAGTATCATTATAATATACAGAGCAGTGGGGGAAATAGATATTAACAAAATAGTGACACAAAAGGTAAGGGTTTAACTGTGATAAGTGTTTTAAAGTAAAAGTGAAAAGTGCTATGTAAGACTATAATGGGGTACTGTTATAATTAGAAAGCTTCCTAGAGGAAGTAATGAGTTGAGAGCTGAAGGATGGATGATTATTAACTAAGTATCATATTTACCCTACTTTGTGAAAACAAATGAGTGAATGTAATTTTCATAGTAAAAATACCTCAATGTTTCATGCTAATCAATGAGAGTGCTTAAAATGTCACTTAACAAGTTAGAAGAAATTAACAACTTTTTCTAACAAAATCACCAAAATGTAAAAATTTGTCTATGTTTAAATATACTGATGTCTTCAGGGATTGAAGTTTTTCTTATAGTAATACATGATGCTTGCTTTATTCTAACATGGCTAAGAGATGGACATCTACTCGATTCTGAATAAGGCACATGGAAAGCAAATTCCTTAGCCATGTTTACCAATTGGCAAAAGACTAAATATTTTTATGTGACAATAATGTGTCGATTCCAAAATACTTTACAAATGACAGTTCAATTTTGTCATATTTACTGAGTGGTATTTATTGAATAGAATCAAAAAAGAGCAAGCTGATGGGATTTCATTGTTGGAACTAAAACATTAGGAGAAACACTTCCAACACCTTGTTCATAGAGAAGAAAGGTATTTGTCTAGTCTAGAGAGAATAGAATATAAAAGAGTAACAAAGGAGTTAATGAAGGGGCTTTCTGTTGCCAATCTATAAAATGATATGGTTGCACTATATGATATCTAAGGTCCTTTTTTTAGCTCTAAAATTTTATAATTATTGCATATGACAAGAGATAACGGCTAATGAAGCTGTAGTTTAACCTTTACATCCCTAACTTCTTGTATTAAACTTAGTACACAGTAAGCTCTCAAATATTTGATTAATAAATCGACAGAGAATGGAAGAAAGCAATTTACCTTAGAGAAAAATATACAACGTATTTCTCCAACAGAATGAGCATATTACAGTAGAGTACAATGACTGGCAATAACAGGCAATTACAACGAGGACTCCCAGGCACAAATTGAAAAACAATGTGCCCAATTCCTTTTCATACAAAATCAGGAAAATGAGATAATGTTTCATGCTAATCAGTGAGAGAGCTTAAAGTGTCACTTAACAAGGGTAACATTCAATTTTCTGGGAGTTTCACTTACATGGAACATCTCATTGCTCTGCTATGTTTAATGAAGAGATGTTAAAGCCTAATTCTCTTCAATAATTGTAAGATCATATAAATTGGGTTGAAGAGGCAATCCTTAACTTTATCTATCACTCACTCTAGGTAAAGTATAAGCCAGTTAAAAGAGTCACCCCCAATTATATGTAAATACAATAATAACATCTTTAGTTCATTGTATATACTGATGCCTTCTTCATTAGCAATAGATGATTTTATGAATCTCATGTCATTCCTCCTGCTCTAAATTCTTCAATGACTTCCCAACATAAGAATAAAATGTACTGTTTAGAATATCCTCTAGGTTCTGCACCTGTCTACTTCGGCCGTTTCTTCAAACGTTCCTTTCCTTGGTTACTCTGCTTCAGTCACACTGTTCTTAGTGTCCCTAAAAAATTCCAGTTTTAGCCTGCCCTCATTGCCTTCACACTTTCTCTTCTCTTTAGCTGTAAGGCTCTACCTTTGCAAGTCGTAATCCCTCAGTTCATCATTTAGATCTCTCTCTATTCAAATGGCATTTCACAGCAGCTTTTCCCAAAGATCCCATTCAAAACAGAATTTCTGCCCTTGCCTCATCAATCTCTTACCTGCTTTATTTATCTTCCTAGCGTCTAGACTAACTGGGAAATATATGTATGATTTGGTTACACACTTATTGTTTCCTCTCTAGAATGTCAGCACCGTGAGAATAGGGTCTTCAGCTGTACCCCAGGACCAAGAACATGGCTTGTCAAATATTTAGGATTCAATCCATACTTATTGAATAAATGATAAACTAATGCATTTTTTTTAATGATACATGTGCCAAAAATCAAGTGCAGAAGAGTGGACTAGGCACACAATCATCTGTATGTTCAAAAGACACATACTATTTGTGTATGCATGGACTCTGAGGGAGAGAACACAGAAATTGATGATGTCAGTTCTCCCACGGTGAGGAAACATAAAAGTCTGGGAGATAGGCAGGCTTGCTTTCTACTTTATATTCTTTTTTTGCTGTTTGAATTTTAAGTGCAAAATTTCAAAAACCAAACAAAAAGTATTAAATTTACCTTAAACACAACTATCATTTGATAACAAGTTTTATTTATGAAATACTTTCTATTGAGCTCTTATTTTACAGACTGACATTCTAAGCAATTTGCATGCCTCTCATTTAATCCCCACAACAATCCTATGATATAGGTGTATCATTAACATCCCAATCTTATACAGGAAAAAAACTAGTTTGGGAGAAATTGCATTAAGTGGCTAAAGTCACACTATTGGAAGCACAAGACGTGGGATTTGAACACATACTAACTAAATCTGAAACTCAAGAATTTAATTGCCATTCTTGCTGGTATCAATACATAGTACTCAGAAACTTTCTCACAGAAGTTTAAAAAGCATATATTTGCCTACTTTTGATAAAAACCTCAGGGTTGAGCACAGGAGCTCTTGAATACATGTTGAAATAAAACAAAGTTTATGTTTGATGATCACAGTTTCTATTCTCTCCAAATATACCATGAGTTGAGAACTCTTGGATTAGGTCTATACAGTGATATACAGTAATCATAAACAACAATGACTATCTGAAAACATTGTATAGGCCAGGCATCATGGTAAACATTTGACATTCCCAATCTCATTCAATCCTTAAAATAATCATATATAAGGTAGATTCCATTATTGCCTCCATTTTACAAAAAACCAGAGACCTAGTTTTAGAATAACTAATTCTGCCAAGATGACATAGCTAGTAAGAGAGGAGTCAGAATGTGGATCCAGATCCAACTCCAAAGTCAATGTTCTGAACTGGAATCAGAACAGAATGCCTTCTAACAACAAAACAGAAATGTTGCACAAATCACCTTGAATGTGGAGTGATAAGAGTTATAGATTACTTCTGAAATACAAACTCAAACCTGAATTAGATTCAGATTCAACAAACAGCTTTGAGGACCAGGAATTATCCTCCACACTATCATTTATTGTCTCTAGGCAACCTAACCCTTTTTTTTGAAATAACTTTAGTGTTACAACCACTGCTTCTACTACCTTACAAGCACCAGGGAACGAATTTCACAT
Organism: Vespertilio murinus; assembly: GCA_963924515.1. Taxonomy (NCBI): domain Eukaryota; kingdom Metazoa; phylum Chordata; class Mammalia; order Chiroptera; family Vespertilionidae; genus Vespertilio; species Vespertilio murinus. The sequence continues at coordinate 149,062,428 of OZ004709.1, forward strand.
GCAGGGAAGGGTGGCACTGACATCTGGGCTATTTTTTCCCTCCTAGCTTTTATAGAGTTGACGGCATAGAGGTAATTTTGTGTGTACCCTCATCGATTCAGGGTATATTTTTAGTGGGGCAAGTGGCACTTTTTAAAAAAATGAAAATTTCATGTAATTCTAAATACTTGTTCAATGACAGAGACATTAACCACTACAGTTAAAGGTAGATGGTCTTTGTACTGAAATGCAATTATTACAAAATAATTGTAAAAAATCATTACAAAATAATAGAAACTTAAATAAAAAGCCCCAGGTAGTCTTTGAATCTCATATTCTCTAGCACCCAAGTTCATTTATACCTCCCAAAATTCAAGGATGGGTGGAATAACACGACCAGCTAAAACCTGTAGAATGCCCATCACATTCTACCTGAGTGTTAATAGTTAACCTAAGTTACATGTTATGCAGCAAAATCATTCGTGTCTGGTCAGATCTCATAAGCGGAGGTCAGCTTTGACCTCTGGGTAACCCAGTGCCTAGAGGAGTCTTGCAGAAACTAAGAACAGTCGTTAGAAGGACTGATTCTCCCAGCTTCACATATGTCCCTTTCATTTGCAACTTGCCAAGCAGTCTGATCTCTTGCATACCTCATCTGATCCTCAGCAATCCGTTAGGCAGTGCTGGCAGGTCCAATCTTGACGCTCAGGCCTTTAAGGCAGGTTCTCCATGGACTTTTGCCAGTCTCACTGCAGAACCTCACGGGGGGAGGGGGGATAAAAAAAAAGTTTATAAATTGGTGAACCAAGGTTCCTCATTTGACAGTGATGCCCAGTCAAATGTCACAGACTGATACATCTGTGTCTGGGACAAAACACTCGGGATTCGGGGTGCGGAGGTCACCTTAGATTGACCAGTGCTGGGCAGAAAGTGCTCTGCCCAAGTCTGGGCCAGGGGCCAGGATGCCCTTTAAAACTTCCACTTCCTCCGAATGTAAGGCAGGAGAGGTCCCAGCCCTTCCTCCCTTCCAGCGGAGCAGTCTGTGTGGGCTTCCGATCACACAGGGCTAGGCGCTTGGGGGGTTCTCCAGTTTCCTCTTCCTTTAGCTCTCTCCCCAGGGATCCTAACCACCACCTCCTCCTCCACCTCCACCTCCACCCTCACCCTCACCCCCACCCCTCCATTCAACGCTTCATAAGCCAGCCCACCTGGTCTCCCACGTGTGAGGCGGCGGGACCCTTCCGCTTCCAGCCAAGACAGGTCATCCAAGACGGCGGCCCGAGAACCGCTTTCCCCAGGCTTCCTCTCCCTTTGCATCAGGCCCCAAAGAGGACACCGCGGCTCCCCGCTTCCATAGCAGCCTCCCGGCGGCTCAAACTCAGCCCAGAAGATTCAAACCCAAGCCAGCTCCCTCAGCGCCCCGTCTCATTGGCTGCCGCCCCCGTGACGTCATCGCGCCGGACGTTGCCGCGGCGCGCGGGAGCGGCGCGCGGCCGCCGGGCTCCGAAAGTCTCCGCCGCGCGCGACTCAGCGGAAGCGGCCTGGGCTCGCGTCTCCTAGGCAACGCACGCGGCGGCAGTTTCCGGAGGCCGCGGCCGAGGTGGGCGGGGCCGGGCCGGAGCCGCAGGTGGGATCAGCCACCTGGGATGCTGGGGCCGCTTTCGGAGGCGCGGGCGCCGGGCTGGGTCCCCGGGTGCGGGGTGTGAGTGAGAAAGGGGAGGGGCCTGGGTTCATGTATGTACGGTATGCCCTCTGCTAGAGGGGGAGGCAGAGTCTGTGGGGTGTGCATGAATAGATGCTGGGTGTTTTGTTTTCCTCCTTTTGTGCATTGACCAGAGGCACAGGTCCCAGGCCACTCTCTCTTGGACCAAACCGTGATCAATAAAGCCTCCGTGAATCAAAAGTCCAGGGCTTTAGGGTTGAGGTCCTAGGCTTCATCTCTCTGGACTGCCAGGCCTACTCTCTTTGGTGCTGACTGTGAAGCCATTGAGTGTTTGGCTGTTTTTTTTACATTTCTAATGATGGCATTTCAAAATAAATTCGTTTAAATGTATTGGCCTATTCATTATTGAATGCAGTGGTTTTTGTTTTGTTTTCGTTAAGTACTAGGTTTTATGTATGGTTTCAGGATGTACACTTTAAAAGGGGGAAAAATGCCTGGATCAAATGGGAAATAGGTTTGCTAAGATAATTTGTCGTCAGGACATTTTTTAATAGTATGATCTGAATTCCATGGTTGTTCTTTATATTATTATCATTACTGTATCCCTTTATTCCGCAATTGCTGATTGTGGATTTTAGGAACCTAATAGTGTGCAGTTGTGTCAATGTCCCTACCCTCTTGGAGCTTATATTTTGGTGATTCAATATCACCGCATAAGTATGATGGCACACCACCAATGCAGAGTATGATAAGCAAAACAATGGCTGGAAAACCCCTATAAAATGGACATTTACTTCTTATGGAAGAAAATCAGGAGCGTTGTGCATTATGTATGATGCATGTTACATGATTGGTTTTGAACAGAGGATAGAGCATCAATAAAGTTATTAATTACTGGCTGTATTACATATATCTTAGCAAATACAATAGTGTTTGTGTGTGTGTATATATGTGATGCTGAGTTTAATAATAAAGCTAACAAGTATTTTTTTTTAAAAAATTCACATATCCACTCACTCTAAAGTTCTTTATCTTTGATGTCCCAGGAATGTTATTAACTTTACATATGATATGTCATTTAATTCTCAAAACAGCCCATGAGATGTGTGTACTATTTATTTTATTGAAGTGAAAACGGAAGTTTTCAGGAAATACCTAAAGGAAAGTATTTTTTTTTTGAATTGTACAAACCATCTCATTCAGAATTGAGTAATTCGTCTCTGAAACACTTTCCAGATTGAGGTATATTAAGATGCTATTTAAAAAAAAAGAAAAAGAAAACAAGATGCTATCTTAATAGAAAGTTAAAAAAGTGTTTTTACCAATTTCTTGTAAAATTGCATTGGTCATTGGTGACTGAGAAAGTAGATACCTTAAATTTCATCATTTTTGACACACATGGTATAAGGCTTATCATTCTAACAGGTGTTTCCACGCCTAATCTAAGTACTTATTTCAATTTAATTTAAAATTTTGCCTTACACTGCCATTAGGCAGTATTCAGATGAGCTCCGCATCTTTAAGGAATGTATACTTAGTTAAAACAGATCAATTTTAACATTGTAACCAATGCCCCTCTCTTTAGTTTGGCAGGACGTCAGGGATTACAACTGAAAGCACAAGAGACGAACTTATTTTGTATGGAAATGAAGAAAAAAAAGAACCAAAACTTTAGAAACATACAGAAATTAACTGGTGCATATAGCTAACTTCCAGGGTAATTAGAACACAGAAATGTAACATAGGTTTGTAGTCAAAGGAAGAGTGGAGGAAAGTTAAGATTTAAAGTTGCATCTGACATTAGATAAAACGGAAAGTTAGGTTTAAAAGTTGCACCTGACATTTAAAAACAAAAAAGGGAAAGTGAATTAAACCCTGACATTGCCGGGGTCTTATTTTACCAACTCCTTTCCTCCTCCCTCTCCCCACAATGAGCCCATTTGGAGACCAGCGCCTGCCAGGCCGGGCCGCGGGGCCGGAGCGGCGGAACCAAAGGCGCAGGTCCCGGGTTGTGGGCGGGACGCAGGCCCGGGCTGTCCGCCTTTTCAAGTTTCCCCCGGGGCCGGGAAGGAGGCGGGCCACGAGTTCGGGTTTCCCCGTAGTGGCCGTCGGTGGCCCGGGTGAGAGGCCAGCTGAGACATCTCGGTCCTTCAGGTGAGAAGGCGGCCGAGTCCGGGGAGCTCCCCCCGAGCCCCGGGGGACCTTCCCGAGGCCCCCAGGTCCCCTGGACGGAGGAAACACGCGCCCCTGCCCCCTTCCCCTCCTGCAGGCTCATTCATCCCGAGTTCAGAACTGTCTACAGTTTACCTCCACCGAGTAGAACTCTTAGGCCACAGGATGTCTTTTTTTCCCCCCACTCCTTTTGTCTTTAGAACTTTCACATTCTCTGCGTTCCGGGGCCGGTCCCCGGGTCCAGGAATTAAGTTCTCAAAAGTTTTCTCTGCGGAGGAAGTCGGACTTGCAATGATGGCAGTTGTTAGTCCCGCGGAGAAAGTTGTATCGCCCAACTTTGTGCTTCCGACAGTGAGAAGAAACCCGAACTTGGCCGGCAGAGGAAAGTTCACTGACTGAGGAAGCCAGGGATGGGGCCAGGTCTCCCGACCCCCTGCAGCCTTGCGGTGACCAGAGGGTACATACAGTGCCTGCTTACACCCTGTAGGGTGGCTGGTCCCTGGAGGACTGCTGGGGTGCTTTCGGGTTTCTAGTAGAGGAGATTGGGCTGCAGGGGACAGAAAAGGAACTTTGGGGTTTACCTCCTTGCAAGGTGTTCAAGGAAACACCCAAAGAAGAAAGTTATTGTGGCCCTTACTCCATGTTAACCCATTTTACTAGTAGTAGCCAGTTGGAGCACAATACATTCTTCAGGCTTTCTCTTTTGAACATAGTTGAGTAAATAGAAATTGAATATAGAAGAAAAGAATTATTTGCTGGCAAAGCTAGCATTTTTTTTTAAACCCTCCCTGCTTTGTCCCAGGTGGTTCTGATATGTATTTTGGAATTGGTGTTTTGTTTTTTAAATATTATCAAAGTCTGGACATACAATTTAGATCGTTTAAATACTCCAGATTGCACTATTTAGACCTATACATTGTATGACCTCTGTTGGGTACCCCATAATATACTGTATTCCCAGGTAGAGAAGGACCAAGCAAGAGGTAGGCTATTGGCTCCTTAAAAAAAACCCCAAAAGAATATAATTTACGAGGTACTACAATACGTAGCCAATATAATTAAAGTACTCTTCAATTACATACGTGTATTAAATAGAGCCAGTGGTCTCTATGTTTATAGCATAAAGGTTAAAATGACAGGCTCTGGGGATGGAATGCTGGAGTTACGCTTCTAGCTTTATGGCTCTAGAGCTATATCTGACCTTTTCACACAGTGTTTATTTGTTTTCCTCATCTTTACAATGAAAATAATATTTCCTACCTCTAAGAGTAGTAAGGATTGAATGAGTTAGTACAAGAGGTGCGTTTACAATTATTAATGGTACTTAGTAAGGGCTCAATAAATGTGAGCTTTTATTTTGTAAAAAAATGTAAGATATACTAAGTTAAAGGGTGGTTGAGTTTACTTGTATACACTTTCTAGCAAACATAAAGCATAATTATTCATTTGGCTAATTTGTTACTGCTGAACAATCTACTTTTACTTAAAATGCTAATTTCATATATATATATATATATATATATATATATATATATATATATCCCCCATATATTTTATGTGCCATATTTGCCCCATAATTCTGTGTACTAGGTGGACCAGTTAATAATGCAGATTTTTTCCCCAAAAATGGAGTTACACATATGTTGATATATATGCAATTTGTTATGTGTGCTATTTTGTTGTATTGACAGCAAGCTTCAAAACTTCATATGTCAAATTTTCTGAAGGTGTTATCATCATAGATATTTTAATGCTTAAATGTGTCAAATTTCGTGCCAAAAAAAGAGCATTTGCAGGAAGTTTAATTCATTATTTTGAAGAAAAGTGCTGCTGAATACTTTGGGAAGCTTATGGTGAATATGCTCCATCTCAGGATACGTGTGAATGCTGGTTTAAACGCTTTAAAAGTGATGATTTTGATGTGAAAGACAAAGAATGTCCAGGTCAACCAAAAAAAGCTTGAAGACCAACAATTACAGCATTATTGAATGAAGATGTGTGTCAAACTCAAAAACAACTTGCAGAAAGATTAAATGTTGCTCAGAAAACAATATCCGATCATTTACAAGCAATATGACAGATTTTAAAGGCAGGAAAATGGGTGCCACATCAACTGAATGAAAGACAAATTGAAAACCAAAAAGTCATCAGTAGAAGGTTCCTTCAAAGACACGAAATAAAGTCTTTTTTGCATCGAATTGTGACTGGTGATGAAAAGTGAATTTATTTTGAGGATTCCAAATGCACAAAATCATGGGTTGATTCAGGTCAACCATCAACATCAAATGCAAGGCCAAATCGCTTTGGAAAGAAGACAATGCTCTGCATTTGGTGGGATCAGGAAGGTGTGTATTATGAGCTTCTAAAACCAGGTGGAAAAGTTAATACTGATCGCTATCAACAACAAATAATCAATTTGAACCAAACTTTGATTGTGAAATGACCAGAATGTGCCAGAAGACATGGCAAAGTAATTTTGCTTCATGATGACACGGCCTTACACACTTCAAAGCCAGTTGAAGACACATTGAAAGATCTTGCCTGGGAGGTATTAACCCACCCGCCGTATTCAACAGACCTCACTCCTTCAGATTACCACTTGTTCCTATTGATGGCACATGCACTTTCTGAGCAGCACTTCAAAACGCGTGAAGAAGTAGAAAATTGGGTCTCTGAATGGTTTGTCTCAAAACAAGAAAAGTTCTATTGGGACAGTGTCCACAAATTACCTAAACATGGGGGAAATATGTAGCTCATAATGGACATTACTTTGAATAAAGCACTTTTGATGTTTCTCTTAAAATTATGTTTTCTTTGATTACAAAATCCGCATTATTAACTGGTACAGCCAGTATGAATTTGGTAAAGTTGACATGTTATCCTCAAGGACATATTGCTGATATTATATTTATAAAATATTAAATATGTAGAGATAGATATATTTGCATCTCTTCTCTAGTCATTACATGTGTTAGCTTTTCAACATTATTCTTCATTTTTTATTGCAAAACTGAAGGAATACATGTTTAAATGGGATTTATGTGAGGTTTTTAAAAGTATTTTCAGAAAGTTTTTGTAAGGTTGGTCAGAGAAGTGAAATTTTCTAAGGCAAACTTTGATGAAAATGTTAATTCTGTATAATCTGGAATTTATCCATTTATTTTCTTTTCAGAACACATTAAGCACCCAATGCACATCTAATTTTGTCCATATAAAGGTGTGGGTTTTTTCTCTTAAATGACTCATATTCTACTGGAGAGAGTTGTGTTAATTTGTTACCTAATGAAGTATGTCACATCAAAAGTGTAGTTTACAACCAATTGAGTAAAAAAGCATAATGTTTTCAAAAACATCTTCTATTAATACATTTATGTTCCTTCTGTGTTTTAAAGAGTTACCTACTGCAGAATAAAATAGAGCAAGTATGAAAAAGTGAAGGCTGTATCAACTTTTCACTTTTTTTTTTTAAGGGCAAGGGACTGATAATTAAAGCAGTGGTGCTTATGAAATGGCAAAGTATGCTCACCTTAGTGTTTATAAAGTTATAGTTTAGATTGAAAAGTATTTCATGAAGTAGGTCATGGTGACATGGTCTCAGAGAGTATCCACAGCAAAATTGTCAGATTTTTTACTTTTCTGGGACAGTGAACACTTCCCTTTATTTTTGGATGTACATTCATAGTCTTTTTTTCCAGGGGTGCTTTCTCAAAGATAAATTGAAGATGAACTTTTAGTATTATGAGATAAACAAATAGAAGAACTTGAAATAAAAGACCACATATACCTAACTTATTTATAATCCCTTCAGTCATCCAGATATCTTTTTCAAATAAACAGTCTTAATGCATTGAATTTGTCCTTTAGACTCTATTAAAATTCAAAAAAGTATATTTCAGAAGAGTGACAACTAAATAATTAATTTTCACATTTTCTTATGGTTAAAACGTCAATGGTCTTGGGGCTAATTAGGCTACATTAAAAATTACATTTTCAGATTGTTTCTTAAATTGTTTTAGGTTCCTTGCTTTGTATAAGGAGATTTGTCGCTCACACTTGTTTGAAATGATGAATCTTACACATTTTTGTGTGGTAAATATTATATATTAATTTGCTTTTGCGCAAGTATTATAACATCCTTTTAAAAAATCCAACAATCATGATATTTGAAATTTTTTTTTCTAGATTTGTTGACTTACAGAATGCTTCGCTATCCACACTTTTGTAGAACCTATAAGGAATTTCTTTCTATGTGGTTGGAAGCTGGCATATTTAATCTAGGTGTCTGCCCAAAACGGATACATACTACGTCAGAACGATATGATGAATTTGAGGCCCAGGAGGAAACAAATCAAGCTGGATCTCATGAGTTCCACAGATCTCAAGACAGCGATTCTGAAGCTATGAGTAAACTACATATCCCAGTCATGGTGGATGAAGTTGTTCGTTGTTTGGCACCACAAAAAGGGGAGGTAAGTTGATTTGCTTTTATTTTTCAATTGAGATATATCTTATCTTAATATTCATAATTTTAAATTGAGTGACTCAGTGGGTTTTAGTATATTCACAGTATTTTGCAATGATCACCACTGCCTAATTCAGGAATGTTTTCATCACTCT